>CM063728.1:1342362-2542362 GCA_032441825.1 Chaetogeoica ovagalla
TAACATACAAAATAATATATTATTCATTGTAAAAATTGAAATCTAAAATCGTTAATTCATGTTATGTTCTAGCTAATTATTTGGTTTTATTTCTAAAAATTATGTTATGGTAATAACATAAATTATAAAGGTTTCTTTGTCTTTAAATTTTCTGTTATATTTTTGAAAAAGACATTTTGGTTTAAATTTTTAAATTATGAGCGAAGCTAGTGAGCTATTGGTTTTACACTGATATTTATTGTATATAAAAAAATTATCCGTATATATTCTTTAAGCCAGTATATAATTATAAATTTATTTAAAGATCCAACGCCATTATTATCGCTTTGCACTCGCCGTCACGTATTTTTGTATAATCGTCGTTGTATGTCATCCACCGTAATTATTATTATTATTATTATTATTATTAATAATATTATTACTATTATTATCCTAGTACGTTTGTTACCGTCACGTATTTTAATATCCGCCGTTGTACCGTTATCGAAAAACCATCTTCGCATTCGTATAAAATTGTTTCGAAGTTTTTGTCGTCTGTTTTCTGTACATATCATCACGCGTTTTATTTTGTAAAATTTTTTCCTTAGTATTTTGTTTACTCTAATAGTACGTTCTATGAAATTTATATTATTCGGCTGTAATAATCAGTTATTATTATTTTTTTTTTTGTATTGTTTTTTCGTTCGCCGTCACATTAAACAGCTGTCACGCGTTTTATAAAAATTGTTTTCTGTGGCTCAAATTGCTGACATCAATGTCTTTAGTGTTTAAGTTCAAATAATCACGTATGTATAATTTCTGACTTAAATAGTCGTGTTTAAATTATTTTATTTGTATAATTAAAGGCATTAATAACCGATACTGTATTATTACGAATTTGATAATTGAATTTCGTTTTTTCTTGTATTTATTTATTACAGTATGCGTGTGAATTCTTCACTTTAATTTAAGTATAGGTAGCGGCTGGCCAGTCGGCGTTTATGTATTATTATACCTACTGTGAGTATCTATTCTAATTTTGTGTATATTTATCATTTGCTGTTATTACATTTTATATTTAATTTTTTTGTATATTGTTATATTATTTTGTTAAACATAAAGGGTTAATCTTTGTACAAGAGTTTTTTTTTGTATTGTATTTATTTACTTTATTTATTTATACATTTCGAGAGATAATTAATTAATAATAATATTAATAATAATCTATTCGTAATATCTTCAACATATGTTATAAAATGAAAGTAGTTTTAGAATAAAAACTAATGGATTATAATTAATTGTTTTAATATTTCAATCGAATATTGTTATGAATCGTTTCAGGAGAAAGAAGCTAACAAAATAAAATCAATAAAAAAATTTTAATTTATCATAGACTTTTATGAATTCATTTAATTTTATTTAATAAAATTATTTATTTATTTATTTTAAATCAAAAATGTTATTCGAATTTTAATTTTGGATCAATATTAGCATGAGCTATATATTCCATACCACGTGAAATAAAATAAATTTATTTTAAATCCCAAATAAAATCTTTTTTAAAAATTCTTTAAGGAAAGGTACAAATTGGCAATTTGTTAAAATGAGTTTATATTATTAAAAGGTAAATAAAATATTAAATATTTAATAATAATTTTTTTTTTTGTTTAACTTACCACCTTTTTTTATTAAATATTACAAGAAAAAAAAATTTAATTTAAAAAAAATCAAAACAGCAATTAATAACAAAAAGTTTATACATTTATTGAATTATAATTAATGTTTTATAATATAGATTAAACATAACAATTTTTTTTCCATGAATGAGAAGTGAATGAATTTAGCATTAATAATAAATAATAATTAGATTTGTTAACGGTTTAGCACATATCATTAAAAGAATTATTAGAAAACACTTTATATTCCAGACGATATAAAAAAAAAATTATATTTTTAGTATTTAAAACGTGTACAGTACTACAAGAAGTTTTTAATTTGAAAATTGTAAAAAGTGTATAAATATTTTCCTTATATGTCTGTATAATTTTGGAAAGCAATTAGCATTAGGAAGCAAAATTAATAAATAAATTGAATGACTTTATATTAAATGTATTTAGAAGACTTTAAATGCTACATAATTGGTCTTATTTCAATAAATTTAAGTTATTACAATAATATAAATTTTAAACCCTGTGTTTGGTAGTGTTTCATTTTTGCCGTTACGGCATAGAATCAGTTATGTCGTAGCAGCCGGTCTATGGTGGTATCACTGCGCACGCCCGTGATCTCGTTATCGTCCGTCGTGGCACCGCCGACGCACGAAAAAATGTGCATGTGTCTTTGTGTTGTTTTTTTCTCTCGTACGATCGTTCAGTCGTTGTCGCCACGTTTTTTTGTTTTTTTCTTCGCTTTTTTTCGCTCGTCCGCAAAACATTTTGTTTTTAATTCCGTGTAATAACGGCAATTGCCATTATCGGCATATTTTCTACGACCGTTCTCTCGCGCCTCTGTCTGCATAGTGCTGTGTCTTACTGACTCAATACTTAGTCATTATATACGCACGTGCGCGTTATTCGTCTACAGTCGTATATTTATTGGCCGACTGCGACAAAGTATCGTTTTCGTTAGTGCCGATAACACATATTTCTTCGTAAGACGTCGTCGTACGTTCTAAAACACGTGTTTGTTCTCGTATGTGTATACAATGCTCACAGCAGCTATCGTATTCCGTAATATACACAAGTGCTTTTCGCAGCCGAGCGTACACCAGTGCTCGTCGCAGCCGCTGTACCTATTCGTGTGCGTACAATTAGCCCGTCGCGACAAGTGCACATCCACTATTTGCGAACATCGTCACCCCGTGTACGTACTACAAAACGTAGTATGATCTGTGATCATAGTGAACCGTAGATCTGTACGGTTCACCGTCGTAACGTTCAGCATCTCAAAACTATCAGTCTCGGTCAGATCAAACCAGTAACGCACCCAGGATTTTTTCAATGGGGGGGGGGGGTCTAAAAAACTACATTATTAAAAACAAAACTTTTTATAGATAATAAAAATAGATAATCCGTATCTATATATCACTCGACACTCAATATCACACAATATAGGAAAACAGTGTTGCACTTATTATAATAATATAATATAATCAATAAATTGTTAACACCTGGTATTATCTATATCGTATACGAAATTTTAACAGAAAAATATGAAAGTTGTATCAGAATTTGGATTTTCATCTATAAATGTAATACTATTGCACTAGTCAAGAGGGGGGGGGGTCCAGACCCGGAGTCCATCCCCTTGGGTGCGCCACTGGGTCAGACACATATGTAATTTTTTTTGTTATCATAATTGTATAAAGACATTGTTAAACCTACCTTTGTGTGTGTGTATATATATATATATATATGTATACAGTGTGTAAACGATAATTGGATACACTTAATATTTTTGCGTAGAGCAATGCAATTTGAATTCTGTTTTTTTAGATGGAAGTTATACTTAATAATACACATTTGTATGGTCTCTGAACGTAAATCTGTTCATTACACTCGCACATGCGCAATGCAACTTTTTTTTCTTAAATGGCAACCCCCACTTTTAAGCACAAATTATTTTTTTTCATATTTTTTTATGAATTTTAGTGGTTCAACCAACTTTATATGTCCAAAATTGACTGAATTACAGCGATTTAACGGAAAATATCGAAAATTACGCGATTTTCGTTTTTGTCCCCTATTACTCTGAAAAAAACGGTCCTAGACACTTCAAACTTCCCCTTCTAATTTATTAAAGTTTCAATTAATTTTGAAATACCCATTGTACAAATTTTATGTAGATCGAACAAACCAATTAGGTTTAATAAGCATAATTAAGTTAAAATTTACTACACTTAGTTTCGATCGAAATCTGTTATTTTTTAATAGTTAATAAAATTGATTTTTATAGGTTTATAATGATAAAATAAACTCTAGTTAATTTTAAGTGTATTTAATTATAATAATCGATTTATCCTATAAATTGTTCAAACTGATGTCCATTTTTTTCAAAACATACTTCAGCACGCCGAATAAATTCATTTTTAGTTGCAGCTAAAATCTGTACTTCGGTCAGTTTATTACATGCTGCTTTTATTTTCTCTTTTAAATATTGAAGGCTTATTGGAGGGTCGGCATATGCTTCAGTTTTTATGTGGCCAACAACAAAGACGACGTGATGCATTAAATGAAGAGGTTGAAGAACAAGTATTGGCTTACATTAAATTGAATCCTAGAAGTTCTACACGTCACATTGGTAGAGAACTCGGATTGTCTTATACCACAATTTAAAAGATTTAAAAAAAGAACAAAATGCATCCATATAAACCAGATTTAATTCAGAATTTACGCGAGGGCGACGAAGAGCGTAGAATTTCATTTGCAGCTTGGTAGATGACTGAATTAGATGTAAATCCATTCCTTTAAAATTCCATATTATGGACGGACGAATCTAAATTCACCAACAATGGTGTTATAAATAAGCAAAACCACCGTAATTGGGACGATAAAGATCCGCATTGGACATTCCAAACTAACAACCAAACTGTTTGGGGAACCAACGTTTGGTGTGGTTTAATTGGTGGCAACATTTTGGAGCCATATTTTTATGAAGGTTCACTAAACGGTAGACGATACCATAATTTTTTATTAATGAATTACCGGATATGTTAGATGACATTCCATTAGCCACAAGAGAAAATATAATTTTCCAACAAGACGGGGCTCCTCCTCATAACGCCCACATAGTTCGAAATTATTTAAACGAACATTTTCCAAATCGATGGATTGGAACTTATGGACCAGTTGAATGGCCACCACGATCACCTGATCTATCTCCGTTAGACTTCTTTTTGTGGGGCCACATAAAAACTGAAGCATATGCCGACCCTCCAATAAGCCTTCAATATTTAAAAGAGAAAATAAAAGCAGCATGTAATAAACTGACCGAAACACAGATTTTAGCTACAACTAAAAATGAATTTATTCGGCGTGCTGAAGTATGTTTTGAAAAAAATGGACATCAGTTTGAACAATTTATAAGATAAATCGATTACTATAATTAAATACACTTTAAATTAACTAGAGTTTATTTTATCATTATAAACCTATAAAAATCAATTTTTTTAACTATTAAAAAATAACAGATTTCGATCGAATCTAAGTGTAGTAAATTTTAACTTAATTATGCTTATTAAACCTAATTGGTTTGTTCGATCTACATAAAATTTGTACAATGGGTATTTCAAAATTAATTAAAACTTTAATAAATTAGAAGGGGAAGTTTGAAGTGTCTAGGACCGTTTTTTTCAGAGTAATAGGGGACAAAAACGAAAATCGCGTAATTTTCGATATTTTCCGTTAAATCGCTGTAATTCAGTCAATTTTGGACATATAAAGTTGGTTGAACCACTAAAATTCATAAAAAAATATGAAAAAAAATAATTTGTGCTTAAAAGTGGGGGTTGCCATTTAAGAAAAAAAAGTTGCATTGCGCATGTGCAAGTGTAATGAACAGATTTACGTTCAGAGACCATACAAATGTGTATTATTAAGTATAACTTCCATCTAAAAAAACAGAATTCAAATTGCATTGCTCTACGCAAAAATATTAGGTGTATCCAATTATCGTTTACACACTGTATATATATATATATATATATATATATATATATATATATATGCGTGTGTATATATTTTTAGTGATAAGTGTCCCCGACCCATAAATTGTAATAGTTTTAACTTTTAAGTGATATTTTAATACAGTCCATTATTTGATATTTCTTTCAAGCCGAACTATTTTTTTTTCTAATTCTTCATCGTTGTTGATATTCTCTTGATGACAATTACGGTCGAGAACTTCACGCGAACACCCTGCTTTGTCGTTTAAATTTTCAACGACAAAAAGCATTAGATTTTTAGATTCTGAGCAAAGCAAGGGAGGGTTGAAGTCTGGCTCATGGGTCTGGACAAAAATACGAAAAAATATTACAAGTCCATATCAAAGTGTAAATCACCAGGTGTATTCAATATGCATACAACATATTTAGTGCTACCAACATATACGTATTTTATTTATTAAAACTATATATTTATCCCGGACACATTTGTTTACAAAGTAAAATTATATGATAACCACGATTAACAGATGAAATGTCGAAATATTACACAATATATAAGAGTGTGCGATATTATAATATTAAAATATTATACTCGTACTGCCTACCAGACACACCTCCCGCAGTCAGACTTTTTTTTTATTCACCCCTTTCGCTTTACTTTTCCCACAGTTTTAATATGTGTTACATAGCGTATAATGTATGTTATAAAAAAGATAAATTGTCTTGTTTGAAATATAAGTTGAAGCGCATATGATTTGATATTGGTAGTACCATAATAATGAGCGAAATATATTGTGCAATTTTTTGAATAATTATAATATTAATTCTCTACGTTATTTTCGAAAGTAGAAGCCGCCGGATTTTTTCGTGAATGCATGTGACTGTGCTCCGAGTGTATACCTGGGAATCTATTTTACTTATCTTTTACCACTAATCGTGTTGATGAACAGTACATTTTGGTTTATTATAATTTCGTAAAATCATAAAATAGAAATTATCACGCCGTGTTGGCATTTGTTATGTCATTCACTGGATCGTGGCGTGTCCTATTGGTATTGCAGTCGGTTGACGTTGCATATTGTAAACGTCTATATATTAGATGTAGTCGTTTTATTATTACCGTCATGTCGTATTAAAAATAATCAATTCATTTTTATTTAAATATTGCGAGATTTTAATTTACCTTAACCAACTTTCCTTTTTACTTTTTCATTAAGTGTAAGCTGTGCTACAGTGC
The DNA here is from genome assembly GCA_032441825.1 of Chaetogeoica ovagalla. NCBI lineage: Eukaryota > Metazoa > Arthropoda > Insecta > Hemiptera > Aphididae > Chaetogeoica > Chaetogeoica ovagalla. The sequence continues at coordinate 1,349,241 of CM063728.1, forward strand.
ATACAACAAGCACGCTAACGTTCCTAATTCATGATTGATTGTCCGTATATTATATAATTAATATGCGAGTTTGTAAGGTACTATAATAATCTGCAACATACAATATGTGATTGTAGTGCACAATTTTATACGGATATCATTGACATTTAATTGTTTAATTTGCACTATTTGTTGACATATATATATATGTACACGCACACACCATTTTTATACGATATAATAATAAAAAGATTATAAAAATTGGTGGCGCTGAAAAGCCACCATTATTTCATTTATTTTTGTATATAAAATTTCGACTAGAAATAATGCTTAAATGATTTCGTTTCATTAGCGATTTGTCGGTGGATACTTAAATTCAAACGTTTTAAGGATTTTTTAGTCGTCTCCCTTTGCGTACTTCAAAGAATAATTAAAAATTAGAAGAATAACTTTTTCAAATTTATTCATAAATATCACACATGAAAATACAAAAGTAATAAAAATCTATCCGTATGTGAAAGAAAAATGAAAGGAGTTATATGATAGGAATTAAATGATTCGTTTGCACCACTGAGCTGATAATTATCAACTGTCAATGATTGGCGCATTATGTAGCGAAATATTCATATTTATACTAATACAATAATCCGATTATGCAGTAAGGCCTAAGCTATTGATTACCACAAGTCGTATTATAAATATGAATTTTATGAAAATGAAATTCTTCTTCGAGCTATCGAACGACTGGCCGAACTGTAAATATTTCTAGCAGTCCGAGTATGCAAGTGCTTATTGGATATTTTTATTCGTCATATATTGTCTTGTTTTGTATACAAAATTGTCGTTTGATAATGTGTCAGGTTTTTTTTTTATAAATAAACCATGTCATATTCAAAGTAGGAGTTTATGAAAAAGTGATAACAAAATTGAAAAAAAGAGTAATAATTAATATTTATATATTTATTAAAATAATTTGCTCCTTTTGAATTCTACTTACGTTGTGCTTTTACACAAATACAAAACGAAAATTGTATAGTTAATAAAATTTTATAAAGGGAATTCATTACAAAATGGCTACTATAATGGAATTCAAATGCGAAGTAAAAAATAATTAGAAAACAATGTATTTCTTCATATATGAAGCAGAACTGAGTGAATTTAACATCAATAATAAAAATAATTAAATTTTCTAATTGTTTATGAACACATGCTTAAAATTCAATGCTTAGATTTGCTTTATAATCCATACAACAAGAAAAAAAATTGATATTTTTAGATTTAAAAATGGGTATTGTATTACAAATATTATAATGTTGAAAATTAGAAAAAAAATAAAAAATATTATCCCTAAATATAAAAATAAGTTTTGAATGCAATTTGCACCACAAATCATAAATAATAAATGAATTGTATGACATTTATATCATATGTATGCACATGTAAAATGTAATTTTACATAATTCATTCCATTTGAATTAAATAAGATTTCTAAATTAATATACAATATTTTTTGCGTTATTGAAAATTTATTATTTAGAAGACTAAAATTGAAGTATTCTTTTCCTTTAAATCTTTTAGAAGTGACCATCAATACCTAACAAAAAAACGTAAAATGATCTCAGCGGAAACGATCGATATATTTGTTAAAATTTTAATTATATATTACTTATAATGTTATAAATAAAAATTTGGTTCAGATTTTTTTGTAAACTCAAGTGAAAATTTTGGATTTAACATAATAAAAATCAACATGAACAAAACTGTTAGGAAATGTAATATAAATATGAAATTCGTAAAGAGCACATTATAACTATTATTTGTATTACAATGGTATTGTATTACAAATGTTTTAATGTTGCAAATTGGAAAAAATATAAAAAAAAAATATATATAAAATAATATTATCCTTCAATATATGACATTAAATATAGACATGAGCAACACTGTTAGGAAATATAAAATTTTAATGAGCACATTATAACGAATTAATTGCGAATCCTTTAATTAAAAAAATATATAAATAGTCTTGTAATGACTAAAATTTATCATACCATATATATATATATATATATATATATATATATATATTTATATGATAAATAATGTATTAATTGCATTATTTATAATCCATAATCACTAATACACGTTAAATTCAAGGTAATATATTGGTTTTATTTCAATAAAATAATTTTTTTACATTAACTTAAATTGTATATATTTCTTTATCATTTAAATTTCAAAGATATAATATATAATTTTTATTATTCTGAAGGAAAAAAAAGTAAAAATTGGCAGTTTTTTAAGATTCCTATATAATATTGAAATGTGGATTAATTATTTACTATATAATATATATTTATTAAATAATTTGTAATTTTGCGTTTAACTTACTCTCTTCTATTTATTCAATAACACACGATGAAAAATTTTAATTTTTAAAATAAAAAAATGCAGTTTATTATGAAATGTTTACTATTTTAAAATCGGAATCTATGTTAAATAATATAAAAAAACACAAATGTTATTCATTTATGATTCAGAATATGATATATAAGGTAAAATTTATTTGTCGTTTACATTTTGACGACAAAATGCTTTAGAATTTTAGATTCTGAGCAAAGCAACGAAAATTCGTATTTTACACTAATATTCAATCCATATATTATTTCAGTGAACAAATATTCGATTGCTATTCATGTTCGTATGATTTTATTACGTTATAAATTATTATGTAGTTGGTACATTAATTCTAAACTTATTCAACTGCTTCAGTACTCTCCTATTGCGTAATTCACAAAATGACTAAAATTTGAAAGGATAATTAATTTCTCCATAATTCTTAAGCATAGTACGTAAAACTACGTTTATAATAAAAAATTATCCGCATACGAAAAGTATTCAAAAGAGATATTGCATAACAAATTCAAGGTAATTTTTAATTTCTTTTTTAAATTTTAAATGTAATTTTAAGTTTTTATAAATGGTTGTGAAGCATTGACAAATAAAGAAATTGTTATTTAATTTTATATTAATTAGCTAACAAAATTATATCATTAAAAAACAGTTACACATTCCATACCGCATGAAATTGAATTAATTGATTTAATATCCTAAATATCAAGTTCCCCTGTACCTTTTAAGTTAACATTAGATAAAGTAATTTGATAATCCGCTACGAGGCAAAGTATGGAAATCATTTAACCGAATTCCTTTCCAGCAAACGCAGATAATATAGTTATAATTAATAGCTCTCGAAATGAAGTGGAAATAAGGACTGCACACCTAATAAAAGCAGCAGAACCGATACGACTAAAAGCAAATCAAGGAAAAATAAAGTACATAGTAGTATCAAGAGATGCGAGTGATCAAGCAGACTTTCAAGTAGATGGATATGTCTTCCAACAAGTAATAGACATTAATTACTAAAGAACAAATATAAATAACAAATGTAATATGCACAACAAAATGAAATTGTCAACAGCATAGGATAATAGGGGATATTATGTACTAAAAAAATAGTTTAAATTGAAACTCCTATCGAGAAGGTCGAAAAATTATTTATACTCCAAATAACTACAGCCTTTATTGACATATGGATGTGAATCCTGGTCGGTAACTAAGGTAGATGAAGAGAAGATAAACACCTTTGTAGGAAGAGTACTACACCGAATTTATGGCCCTTTAATTGACAACGGAGAAAAATGGATGCGGAAAAATCAGAAAATTTATAAAATATTTCAGAATGCCATCATTAGTGCGTATTAAAAAAGAAATGATTAAAATATGCTATACATACTTGGAGGTTTGAATGTATAGCAAACAAAATTTTTATTAAAAGGTTGAACGAAAAAAGGCTTAGAAAACAAAGCCTGTTTAAAGACACAAAAATGGGAAGAAGGGTGAAAATAGATTTTACAAGTATATTAAAAAAAAAAAATCGAAGACAGCAAAGATAAAGAAACATTGAGAATAGTGGTTGAGGCATCAAAGGTCCTACATGGTCTGCAAAAGCTGATAAAGAAGAAGAATTACCTAGTTTATCGAGAAGCGATAATAAATGTGAGGAGTAGGAAATAAATAAAATTATCCTCGTATAAATGAAAACAGAGCGCATTTTTATTCTCACGTTACAATGATTTTTAAGAAATATAACAGTAAAAGCACATAAATAATGATCTTTGGAGCATTTAAAATAAAAAACTTTTCAATTTTATTTGTGTTCGCTTATTCCCAAACATAATCAAATTACAGACAGAGGGATACTGGAAAGGAATTATACGTGAAGTCTACGAGATTCAAAACCTTATCATGTGTGCTTCACTTTATTTGTTAATTAATATAGATAGTATTTTTGTTGAAATTTATTATTTTTTCTACATTTATAACACACGACATGAAACCTTACAATGAAGCATAAAAAAAAATTTAAATATATATAATATTTTGCTATTATATTTTTTAAATATATATATATATATATATATATATATATATATATATTTATTTATTTTTTAAATTTATTTTAAAAATAAATGGTAGAAGAGGTAATTAATATTTAAATATTATTGAAATAATTATTAAATAATTTGCACTTTTGCGTTTTTCATACCTCTTTCTTTTTATCCAATACAAAACGAACATTTTATAGTTATTAAAATTATACAAAGGTATTCATTCCAAAATGGCGACTATTATGGATTTCAAATGCGAAGTTAAAAAATAAATAGAAAAAAATATATTTCTTCATACATGAATAAGAACTGTGTGAATTTAGCATAAATAATAATAAATAATTAAATTTGATTGCTGTTTATGCACACACGCTTAGAACACAATGCTTATATTTCTTTATGTTCCATGCGACAAGAAAAAAAATTGATATTTTTAAATTTTAATATAAGTAATGTATTACAAATATTATAATGTTGAAAATTAGAAAAAAAATAAAAAATATTATCCCTAAATATAAAAATAAGTTTTGAATGCAATTTGCACCACAAATTATAAATAATAAATGAATTGTATGACATTTATATCATATGTATGCACATGTAAAATGTAATTTTACATAATTCATTCCATTTGAATTAAATAAGATTTCTAAATTAATATACAATATTTTTTGCGTTATTGAAAATTTATTATTTAGAAGACTAAAATTGAAGTATTCTTTTCCTTTAAATCTTTTAGAAGTGACCATCAATACCTAACCAAAAAACGTAAAATGATCTCAGCGGAAACGATCGATATATTTGTTAAAATTTTAATTATATATTACTTATAATGTTATAAATAAAAATTTGGTTCAGATTTTTTTGTAAACTCAAGTGAAAATTTTGGATTTAACATAATAAAAATCAACATGAACAAAACTGTTAGGAAATGTAATATAAATATGAAATTCGTAAAGAGCACATTATAACTAATTGCTTGTAATTCTTTCAATTGGAAAAATATATAATTTTTCTTGAATCTATTGCAATGTAGTATATTTATCACTTTTATATAACAATATATATATATATATATATATATATATATATATATATATATATTAATAATAATAATTTAATATTTTTAATGTTTAATTAATTCAATCTTCTTGATAGGTTTTATTTCAATAAAATTAAGTTGTTACAATAATTTAAATTTTATTCCTATTTTTGTTATTCAAATGTTGAAGGCAAAAAATTATAGATTATTAGAGTCTGAACGAAGGAACCCTACAAACTCTCAGTGTTTTATGATGCCTTTATAACACGAAAATGTAGAAGAAGTATTTAATATATGAATTAATTAGGATCATTGTAATTTTGTGTTAAACTTACGTCTTGCTATTTATTCAAGATCACATGAAGAAAATTTTCAATTATGAAAAAAACAAAAATCCGATTCACTACAAATATTTACTATTATAGAATACGACATCTATTTTTTATAATATTAAAAAAAAACTAATATTATTCATACATGAGTCAAATTATGATATATAAGATGACAATTATTTGTCGTTAATATTTTGAGGACCAGTAGCTGTATATTTTTAGATTCTGAGTGAAGCGACCGAACTTTTGGCATTACAGTTACATGTATTTTATATTTTATTTTCTGTATACAATGTTTACACTACATATAGAGTTCTGATTAGGAATATACAATATATGACCTATATATTTCAAACCACAAAAATTTTAATAATAATATCAATAACAGTCATAATAATAAAAATGAATTTATTTAAAATCACAATAACTTAGCTTATTTAGATATATAAATAAAGAGCAGGAAAAAATATAAAATTATCCTTCTATGAATCAGAAAAGTGTGCATTTTTAATTTGTAAAATATTAATACATGATATAAAGAAAATATTTTGAAAATAAGATTAAAAAAATCTGATCCAAATTCAAATTTTACAAAAGACGTATTAGAAAATAATCATTTTGTTACTTTTAATATAGGTAATGACTTAGAAATTTTCAATGAAAAACATAATAATTACATCAACTATGTTTTAAAAGAATTACATATTTATAAAGAAATTAAACAAAATAAATTAAAAAATTTATTGAATGTAGAAACAGACTTTAAAAATAACATTTTATTTAATTATATATTTGATGATATTAATGTTACACCATAGGTACGTCCATTATATCTACAATTTCTCTGCTATTTATTATATTAATATTTCAATATTATATTATTTTTTATAATTCCATGTCTTTAAATTGTAATGTTCATTGTAATCTCTATTTTATGTTTTCTATGTATTTTTTTCTAAGCAATTTTATTTCTTATTTTTTCTGTTGTATTTTCTTTAAATTTACTTAATGATATTTTTGTCGAAACCGGTAATAATAAAATAAGTTATACAACAACATTTATTTTTTATTTTATTTGATACTCTTGGTTTTTTTTATTTTTAAACATATATTTATATATATTTTCATTTGATAATTATATATTTAATTGTTTATGTACATATCAATATAACACAATGCTATGCAAATTTCGTAAATTCCACACAACAAAAGAAAAAAACTAGAATTTTTGAATTTAGAAAGTGTACTCTATTACAAAAGTTTAAAATATTGAAAAATGGATAATATTTATGATTATTTTTCTTATGTATCGATAACATTTGAACAGGAATTTGCATCAAAGTTTGTAAATAAAAAATGTTGTATTTTATTCATATCAAATGTACCTAGGCATCAAATGTAAAATTAAATTATTTGATTTACATGAATTAAATTAAGTTACTAACATACAAACTAATAAATGTATTGTAATAATTGTTGACCACAGTCATTAATTCATGTTTTGTTCTAGCTAATTTATTGTTTTATTTCAACAAACTAAAGTAATTACGTTAACATAAATTTTGACGTTTTCACTGTCGTTTAATATTCGATGACAAAAACTTTAAGAGTTTTAGATAATATACAAAGGAACATTACAAATCATCAGTTTATTAAAGTGCCTTTAAGATATTGGATCGTGGAAAATATATTTAAAATTAATGTATATATTTATTATATAATTTGTAACTTTGTCTTTAACTTACCTGCTTCTATTTATTCATTAACACAAGAAGAAAATTTTCAATTTTTAATATAAAAAAATACAGTTTTTTGCGAAATATTTACTATTTTAAAATTGAAATCTATGTTAAATAATTATGATATAATTTAACATAGATTCCACGAAATGTTTACTATATTAATATTAGAATCTATGTTCAATAATATAAAAAAACACAAATTTTATTTATATATGATTCAGAACATGATATATAGGGTAAAATTTATTTGTCGTTCTTATTTTGACGACAAAATACATCAGAATTTTAGATTCTGAGCGAAGCAATGAAAAATCTTGTTTTACACTTCTATTCAATCCATATTTTATTTCTGTAAACAAATATTCGACTGCTAACAACGCCCATAAGATTTTATTTTGTTATAAATAATTATGTAGTTGGTACAATATTTTCAACCTTTATCAGCTGTTCAGTACTCTTCTATTGCGTAATTCACAAAATGACTAAAATTTAGATAGATAATTAACTTCTCAATAATTCTTAAACACGGTACATAACACAACGTTAATAATAAAAAATTATCGGCATACGAAAAAAATTCCTAAGAGGTATTGAATAAAGAATTCAAGGTAATTTTTAATTTTTTTTAATAAATTAAATGTTATTTTAAGTTTTCATAAATGGTTGTGAAGCGTTGACGAATAATGAAATTGTTATTTAATTTTATACTATTGAGCTAAAAAAATTAAATCATTAAAAAAAAAAAATATATTCTATACCGCAAGAAATTGAATTAATTGATTTAATATCTTAAATATCCAGTTCCTCTGTACCTTTTAATCTAACATTAGATAAAGTAAATTGATATTACGCTACGAGACATAGTATGGAAATCATGTAACCCAATACCTTTCCAGCAAACGTAGATAATATAGTTATAAATAATAGCTCTAGAAATAAAGTGGAAATAAGGTTTGCACACCTAATAAAAGCCGCAGAACCGATACGATTAATAGCCAATCAAGGAAACTGAAATACATAGTAGTATCAAGAGATGCGAGTGATCAAGCAGATCTTCAAGTAGATGGATATGTCTTCCAACAAGTAAAAGACATTAATTACGTAAGAACTAATATAAATAACAAATATAATATGCAAAACAAAATGAAATTGTCAACAGCATAGGTTAATAAGGGATATTATATACTAAAAAAATAGTTTAAATTGAAACTCCATTCCAGAGGATTGAATGAATTCCTATACCCCAAATATCTACAACCTGTATTGACATATGGATATGAATCCTAGTCGGTAACTAAGGTAGAAGAAAAGAAGATAAACACATTTGTAGGAAGAGTATTACACTGAATTTATGGCCCTTTAATTGACAACGGAGAAAAATGAATGCGGAAAAATCAGGAAATCTATCAAATATTTCAAAATGCCATCATTAGTGCGTATTTAGAAAGTAAATAATTTGAATAAGCTAAACGTATTTGGAGGTTTGGAAGTATAGCAAACTAAATTTGTATTAGAAGATTGAACAAAATCTAGGAGCTTACGGCCTAGGCGTGTAGCAACACAAAAATGGGAGGAAGGGTTAAAATAGATCTTACAAGTATATTAAATGAACAAAAATCGAAGACAGCAAAGATAAAGAATCATTGAGAAAAGAGGTTGTGGCAGCGAAGGTCCAGCGAATTCCCATACATAATCAAATTAGAGACAGAGGGATACTTGAAAGGAATTAAATGTGAAATCTACGAGATTTAAAACCTCATCATGTGTGCTTCACTTTATTTGTTAATTAATTCAGATAGTATTATTGTTGAAATTTATTAGTTTTTCTACATTTATAATATACAAGAAGGAACCTTATATAAAACGATAAAAAAAAATTTAAATATATAAAAAATATTAGTACAATATTTTGTAAATACATATATATAAATATATATATATTTAAATTTTATTTAGAAATTTAAAGCTAGAAGAGGTAATTATTATTTAAATATTTATTGAAATAATTATTAAATAATTTGCACTATTGTGTTGTACTTACGTTCTCCTTTTTATCCAATACGAAACGAACATTTAATAGTTATACAATTTTATAAAAGGAATTTATTACAAAATGACGACTATTATGGAATTCAAATTAGAAGTTAAATAATAAATAGAAAACAAAATATTTCTTTATACATAAAGCAAAACTGTGTGAATTTAGCATCAATAATAAAGAATAATTAAATATGTTAATTGTTTATTATAGGATAAAAAATATTATCCTTTAATATAGGTCTATGATTTGAATGCAATGTGTACCACAAATCATAATTTATAAATAAATTGTATGACATTCATATCAAATGTATGCACACGTAAAATGTCGTATTACATTATTTATTTAATTTGAATGAAATAAGATTTCTAAATTAATATACAATATTTTTCCCGTTATTAAAAATGTATTATTTAGAAAATTAAAATTTAAGTATCTTTTTCCCTATAATTTTTTTAACAAAGACAATCGATAGCTAACAAAAAACATAAAATGATCTCAGTGGAAACCAACGATTTATTTGTGAAAATTTTAATTTTATATTACTTATAATGTTATAAATAAAAAGTTGGTTCAGATTTTTTTGTAAACTCAAGTCACAATTTTGGATTTAATATAATAAAAACCAACATCAACAACACTGTTAGGAAATGCAATATAAATATGAAATTCGTAAAGAGCACATTATGACGAATTGCTTGTAATTTTTTCAATTGGAAAAATATATAATTTTTCTTGAATGTTTGGCAACGAATTATATTTATCACCTTAATACAACAAATTATATTTTTATATTATTAATTATAATTCAAAATTTTTAATGGTTATTGATTGGTTTTATTTCAATAAAATTAAGTTGTTATAATAATTAAAATTTTATTCCTATTATTGTTATTCAAATGTTGAAGGCAAAAAATTTAGGATTATTAGATTCTGAACGAAAAAACCCTACAAACACTCAGTTTTTTATGATGCCTTTATAATACTAAAATGTGCAAGAAATATTTAATATTTATTTATTTAATATATGAATTAATTATGAAAATTGTAATTATGTGTTAAACTTACGTCTTCCTATTTATTTAATACCACATAAAGAAAATGTTCAGTTATATAAAGTACAAAAATCCAATTCCAATTCTAAACCACAAAAATTTTAATAATAATAATAATAATAATAATAATAATAATAATAATAATAATAATAATAATAATAATAATAATAATAATAATAATAATATCAAAAACAGTCATAATAATAAAAATGAATTTATTTAAAATCTCTATAATCTAGCATATTAATAAATATAAATAAAGAGTAGAAAAAAAATATAAAATTACCCTCGTATGAATGACAAATATATGCATTTTTAATTTTAGAAATTTTAATATATCATATAAAGAAAACATTTCCCAAATAAGATTAAAAAAGCTTAATCCAAATTTAACTTTTACAAAAGACGTATAAGAAAATAATCATTTTATTACTTCTAATATAGATATTGTCTTATTTCAAAAAATTGACACTTTTATCCAGATGATCTAAAATATATCTATACTCCAAATATCTACAGCTAATATGACATATGGATGTGAAACCTGCTCGGTAACTAAGAGAGATAATGAGAAGATGAACACCTTTGTAGGAAAAGTACTACACCGAATTTATAGCCCTTTAACTGACAACGAAGAATAATGAATGCAGAAAAATCAGGAAATTTATCAAATATTTCTAAATGTCATAATTAGTGCGTATTTAAAAAATGAATAATTAGAATAAGCTAAACGTATTTGGAGGTTTAGAGGTATAGCAAATTAAATTTTTATTAGAAGATTGAACGGAGTCTATAGGCGTAAGGCCTAGGGGTCTAGCAAAACAAAAAGGGGAGGAAATGTTAAAAATGATCTCCCAAGGATTATACAAGGAACAAGAATCGAAGACAGCGAAGATAAAGAAAAATTGAGAGAAGTAGTTGTGGCAGCGAAGGAACTATATGGTCTGCAAAAGCTGATAAAGAAGAAGAAAAATTACCTAGTTTATCGAGAAGTCATAATAAATGTGAGGAGTAGGAAATAAATAAAATTATCCTCGTATGAATGAAAATAGAGCGCAATTTTATTTTCACGTTACAAATGATTATTATGAAATATAACTATCTAAACACAAAAACAAAAATCTTTGGAGCATTTAAAATAAAAAAAATTTTATTTATATTTGTGTTTACTAATTTCCATACATAATCAAATTACAGGTAGAGAGATACTTGAAAGGAATTAAATGTGGAGTCTACTATATTTAAAGCGTCATCAATTGTGCTTCACTATATTTGTCATTTAATATAGATAGCATTATTGTTGAAAGTTATTCGTTTTTCTACATTTATAACATAGGAGAAGAAATCTTACAAAGAAGCATAAAAGAAATAAAATAATTGAAAAATTTTTTAAAATTATATTTATATATATATATATATACATTTAAAATTTATTTTAATTAGGTTTAAATTCATAGGTAGAAGAGATAATTAATATTTAAATATTTTTAGAAGTAATTATTATATTATTTGCATTTTTGTGTTTACATACTATTCTCTTTTTATCCAATACAAACAAACATTTATAGTTATAAAAAATTTATAAAGGGAATTCATTACAAAATGGCTATTATAATGGAATTTAAATTCGAAGTTAAAAAATAAATAGAAAACAATATATTTCTTCATACATGAAGTAGAACTGTGTGAATTTAGCATCAATAATAATTAATAATTAAATTTGTTAACTGTTTATGCACACATGCTTTTCACACAATCTTAGATTTTCTTTATATTCGCTACGACAAGAAAAAAAATTGATATTTTTAGATTTTAAAATAGGTAATGTATTACAAATGTTTTAATGTTGAAAATTGGAAAAAATATAAAAATATTATCCTTAAATATATATCTATGATGTGAATGCAATTTGCACCACAAATCACATATCAAATGTATGCACATGTAAAATGTAAAGTTACATAATTTATTCAATTTGAATCATTTAAGATTTCTAAATTAATATACAATATTTTTTGCGTTATTGAAAATTTATTATTTAGAAGACTAAAATTGAAGTATTCTTTTCCTTTAAATCTTTTAAAAGTGACCATCAATACCTAACCAAAAAACGTAAAATGATCTCAGCGGAAACGATCGATATATTTGTTAAAATTTTAATTATATATTACTTATAATGTTATAAATAAAAATTTGGTTCAGATTTTTTTGTAAACTCAAGTGAAAATTTTGGATTTAACATAATAAAAATCAACATGAACAAAACTGTTAGGAAATGTAATATAAATATGAAATTCTTAAAGAGCACATTATAACTAATTGCTTTTAATTCATAAACTTGGAAAAATATATAATTTTTCTGGAATCTATGGCATTGTATCTTATTTATCACTTTGATACAACAAAATATATATATTTATATTATTAATTATAATTCAAAATTTTTAAAGTTTAATAAATTCAAACTTATTGATTTGTTATATTTTAATATTATTATGTTTTTACAATAATTTAAATTTTATTCCTATTTTTGTTATTAAAATGTTAACAGCAAAAAATTAAAGATTTTTTAGATTCTGAGCGAAGAAACACTACAAACTTTTAGTTTTTTATGATGCCTTTATAATACTGAAATGTGGAAGAAGTATTTAATATATGAATTTATTAGGATAATTGTAATTTTGTGTTAAACTTACCGGCTGCTATTTATTCAAAATCACATGAAGAAAATTTTCAGTTATAAAAAGAACAAAAATCCGATTCACTACAAATATTTACTTTATATAAGACATATATATTTTATAATATTAAATACCACTAATTTAATTCATATATGAATCAAAACATTATATATATACGATGAAATTTATTTGTCGTTTATAATTTAAGGACAAGTAACTGTACATTTTTAGATTCTGAGTGAAGGATCGAACTTTGGTATTACAGTTATATTAGTATTTATTTCATATCTTTTTTTCTGTGTACTAATTTAACATTACATATAGAGTACTGATTAAGAATATACATAATATGAGCTACATATTTTAAACTACAAAAATTGTAATAGTAATAATAATAATAATACTAATAATAATAATAATAATAATAATAATAATAACAGCGAAGCGACCGAACTTTTGGCATTACAGTTACATGTATTTCATATTTTATTTTCTGTATACAAAGTTTACACTACATATAGAGTTCTGATTAGGAATATACATAATATGACCTACATGTTTCAAACCACAAAAATTTTAATGATAATATCAATAACAGTCATAATAATAAAAATGAATTTATTTAAAATCTCATTAACTTAGCTTTTTTAGAAATATAAATGAAGAATAGGAAAAAATATAAAATTATCCTCGTATGAGTGAGGAAAGTTTGCATTTTTAATTTGTGAAATATTAATACATGATATAAAAAAACATTTTGGAAATAAGATTGAAAAAATCTAATCCAAATTCAAATTTTACAAAAGACGTATTAGAAAATAATCATTTTGTTACTTTTAATATAGGTAATGACTTAGAAATTTTTAATGCAAAACATATTATTTATATCAACTATGTTTTGAAAGAATTACTTATTTATAAAGAAATTAAACAAAATAAATTTAAAAATTTATTGAATGTAGAAACAGACTTTAAAAATAACATTTTATTTAATTATATATTTGATGATATTAATGTTACACCATAGGTACGTCCATTATATCTACAATTTCTCTGCTATTTATTATATTAATATTTCAATATTATATTATTTTTTATAATTCCATGTCTTTAAATTGTAATGTTCATTGTAATCTCTACTTTATGCTTTCTATGTATTTTTTTCTAAGCAATTTTATTTCTTATTTTTTCTGTTGTATTTTCTTTAAATTTACCTAATGATATTTTTGTCGAAACCGGTAATAATAATATAAGTTATACAACAACATTTATTTTTTATTTTATTTAATACTCTCGGTTTCTTTGTATTTTTAAACATATATATATATATTTTCATTTGATAATTATATATTTAACTGTTTATGTACATATCAATATAACACAATGCTATGCAAATTTCGTAAATTCCATGCAACAAAAGAAAAAAATTAGAATTTTTAAATTTAAAAAATATACTCAATTACAAAAAGTTTAAAATATTGAAAAATGGAAAATATATATGATTATTTTTCTTGTGTATTGATAATATTTGGACAGGAATTAGCATCACAAATCGTAAATAAAAAATGTATTCTATTTCATTCATATCAAATATACCTAGAAGGCATCAAATATAAAGTTAAATTATTTGATTTACATGAATCAAATTAAATTACTAACATACAAACTAATATATGTATTGAAATAATTGTAGACCACACTTATTAATTTATGTTTTGTTCTAGCTAATTTATTGTTTTATTTCAACAAACTTAAGTAAACACAATAACATAAAATTTGACGTATTCTCTGTCGTTTAATATTCGATGACAAAACCTTTTAGAGATTTAGTTTATATACAAAGGAACATTACATCAGTTTATTGAAGAGCCCTTAAGATATTTGAGTGTAGAAAATGTATTTAAAATTAAAGTATATATTTATTACATAATTTGTAACTTTGTGTTTAACTTACCTTCGGCTATTTATTCAATAACGCAAGAAGAAAAATTTCATTTTTAAAAATAAACAAAATGCAGTTTATTACGAAATGTTTACTATATTAATATTAGAATCTATGTTAAATAATATATAAAAACACAAATTGTATTCATATATGATTCAGAACATGATATATAAGGTAAGATTTTTTTGAAGTTCATATATTGACGACAAAATACTTCAGAATTTTGGATTCTAAGCGAAGCAACAAAAATTTTTGTTTGACACTTATATTCACTTTATATTTTATTTCTGTGAACAAATATTCGACTGCTAACAACGCTCGTATAATTTTATTCCGTTATAAATTATTATGTAGTTGATACATTAATTCCAAACTTTTTCAACTCCTTCAATATTCTCCAATTGCGTAATTCACAAAATGACAAAAATTTGGTAGGATAATTAATTTTAAAAGAATTATCAAACATGATACATAAAACTACGTTAATAATAAAACATTATCCTCATACGAGAAATATTTTAATGAGAAAATGCATAAAAATTAAAGGTAATTTTTAATTTTTTTTTAATATATGAAACGTAATTATATTCTTTCATACGTGGTTGTGAAGCGATGACGAATCAAGAAATTGTTATTTAATATTATATTATTTAGCTAACACAATTATATCATTAAAAAATAGTTATACATTCAATACCACAAGAAATTGAATTAATTGACTTAATATCCTAAATATCCAGTTCCCCTGTACCTTTTAACTTAACAATAGATAAAGTAATTTGATATTACGCTAAGAGACAAAGTATGGAAATCACTTAACTGAATACTTTCCAGAAAATGCAGATGATATAATAATAATTAATAGTTTCCGAAATTAAGTGGAAATAGGGACTGCACACTTAATAAAAGCAGCAGAACCGATACGACTAAAAGTCAACCAAGGAAAAATGAAATACTTAGTAGTATCAAGAAATGCGAGTGATCAAGGAGATTTTCAAGTAGATAGATATGTCTTCCAATCAATTACTTAAGAACTAATATAAATAACAATTACAATATGAACAACAAATTAATATTGTAAACGGCATAGGAGTATAGCAAATATTATGTACTAAAAAAATAGTTTAAATTGAAACTCCTATCCAGAAGATCGTAAGAATATTTATACTCCAAATAACTACACATTTTATTGACATATGGATTTGAATCCTAGTCGGTAACTAAGGTAGATGAAGAGAAGATAAACACCTTTGTAGGAAGAGTATAAAATCGAATTTATGGCCCTTTAATTGACAACGGAGAAAAATGGATGCGGAAAAATCAGAAAATTTATCAAATATTTCAAAATGCCATCATTAGTGCGTATTTAAAAAGATATGATTAAATTATGCTAAACATATTTGGAGGTTTGAAAGTAGAGCAAACAAAATTTTTATTGAAAGGTTGAACGGAAAAAGGCCTAGGGAAAAAGGCCTGTTTAGCAACACAAAAATGGTAATAAGGGTGAAAATCGATCTTACAAGTATATTAAAAGAAAAAAATCGAAGAGAGCAAAAATAAAGAAACATTGGGAAAAGTGGTTGCGGCAACGAAGATCCTACATAGTCTGCAAAAGCTGATAAAGAAGAAGAATTACCTAGTTTATCGAGAAGTGATAATAAATGTGAGGAGCAGGAATTAAATAAAATTATCCTCCTATGAATGAAAACGGAGCGCATTTTTATTTTCATAATAAAAATAATTATTAAGAAATAGAACTCTCCAAACACAAAAACAATGATCTTTAAAGCATAAAAATGAAAAACTTTTCAATTTAATTTGTGTTTGCTAATTTCCATATATAATCAAATTACTGTAAGAAAGATACTTAATAGGAATTAAATGTGAAGTCTACGAGATTTAGAACGTCATCATGTGTGCTTCACTTTATTTGTCATTTATTATAGATAGTATTATTGTAAATATTTATAGTTTTTCTAAATTTATAACATACGAGAAGAAACATTACAATGTAACATAACAAAAAAATTGAAATAAATAAGAAATATTGGTACTATATTATTTAAATATATATATATATATATATATATAAAATTTACTTTACGATTAAAAGGCAGAATAGATTATTATAATATAAATATTTATAGAAATAATTATATAATAATTTGCACCTTAGTGCTTTACATACCTTGTTCTTTTTATCCAATAAAAAACGAACATTATATAGTTATTAAAATTATATAAAGGGTATAAATAGAAAACTACACGAGTATATTTCATCATATTGGTGCAGAACTGTATGATCTTAGCATCAATAATAATAAATAATTAAATTTGTTAATTTTTTATGCGCACATGCTTTTAACACAATGCTTGGATTTTCTTTATATTCGCTACGACAAGAAAAAAATTGATATTTTTCGATTTTAAAATAGGTAATATAAAAAATATTATTGCAATTATGTGTTAAACTTACCTCTTGCTATTTATTCAATACCACATGAATAAAATTTTCAGTTTTGAAAAGTACATAAATCCAATTCACTGCAAGTATTTATTATTATAGAATACGAAATATGTGTTCTATAATATTAAAAAATATTTTATATGATTCAGAACATGACATATAACTATATAAGGTAAAATTTATTTGTCGTTCATATTTTGACGACAAAAAACATCAGAATTTTAGATTTTAGATTCTAAACGAACTAACGAAAAATCTTGTTTTACACTTCCGTTCAATCCATATTTTATTTCTGTGAACAAATATTTGACTGCTAACAACGCTCGAATGATATTATTCTGTTAAAAAGCATTATGTAGTTGGTAAAATATTTTCAACCTTTATCATTTGCTTCAGTAGTCATCTATTGCGTAATTCACAAAATGACTAAAATTTGGATGAATAATTAATTTCTCTATAATTCATAAACATGGTACATAAAACCACGGTAGTACTAAAAAATTATCAGCTTACGAAAAATATTCATAAGAGATATTGAATAAAAAGTTCAAGGTAATTGTTAATTTTTTTTAATATTTTAAATGTAATTTTAAATTTTCATAAGTGGTCGTGTAGCGCTGACGAATAATGAAATTGTTATTTAATTCTATATTATTTAGCTGAATAAATTTAATCATTAAAAAAAAGTAAAATATTCCATACCGTATGAAATTGAATTAATTGATTTAATATCCTAAATATCCAATTCCCCTGTACCTTCTAACCTTACATTAGATAAAGTAATTTGATATTACCCTACGAGACAAAGTATGGAAATCATTTAACCGAATATCTTACCAGCAAACGCAGATGATATAAATATAAATAATAGCTCTCGAAATGAAGTAGAAATAAGTTCTGCACACCTAATAAAAACAGCAGAACCGATACGACTAAAAGCATATCATGGAAAAATAACTACAGTCTATATTGACATACGGATCTGTATCCTGGTCGGTAACTAAGGTAGATGAAGAGAAGATAAACACCTTTGTAGGAAGAGTATTACACCGAATTTATGGCCCTTTAATTGACAACGGAGAAAAATGAATACGGAAGAATTAGGAAATTTATCAAAAATTTTAAAATGCCATAATTAGTGCGTATTTAAAGAGAAATGATTAATAGATGCTAAACATATTTGGAGGTTTGAAAGTATAGCAAACAAAATTTTTATTGAAAAGTTGAACGGAAAAAGGCCTAGGGAAAAAGGCCTGTTTAGCGACACAAAAATGGGAAGAAGGGTAAAAATAGATCTTACAAGTATGTTAGAAGAACAAAAATCGAAGACTGCTAAGATAAAGAAACATTGAGAAAAGTTTTTGAGCAAGCGAAGGTTCTACATGGTCTGCAACAGCTGATAAAGAAGAAGAATTACCTAGTTTTTTGAGAAGTGATAAAGCATAAAAATGAAAAACTTTTCAATTTAATTTGTGTTTGCTAATTTCCATATATAATCAAATTACTGTAAGAAAGATACTTAATAGGAATTAAATGTGAAGTCTACGAGATTTAGAACGTCATCATGTGTGCTTCACTTTATTTGTCATTTATTATAGATAGTATTATTGTAAATATTTATAGTTTTTCTAAATTTATAACATACGAGAAGAAACATTACAATGTAACATAACAAAAAAATTGAAATAAATAAGAAATATTGGTACTATATTATTTAAATATATATATAAAATTTACTTTACGATTAAAAGGCAGAATAGATTATTATAATATAAATATTTATAGAAATAATTATATAATAATTTGCACCTTAGTGCTTTACATACCTTGTTCTTTTTATCCAATAAAAAACGAACATTATATAGTTATTAAAATTATATAAAGGGTTTAAATAGAAAACTATACGAGTATATTTCATCATACTGGTGCAGAACTGTATGATCTTAGCATCAATAATAATAAATAATTAAATTTGTTAATTGTTTATGCACACATGCTTTTAACACAATGCTTGGATTTTGTTTATATTCGCTACGACAAGAAAAAAAATTGATATTTTTAGATTTTAAAATAGGTAATGTATTACAAATGTTCTAGTGTTGAAAATTGGAAAAAATATATAAAATAATATTGCAATTATGTGTTAAACTTACCTCTTGCTATTTATTCAATACCACATGAATAAAATTTTCAGTTTTGAAAAGTACAAAAATCCAATTCACTGCAAATATTTATTATTATAGAATACGAAATATGTGTTCTATAATATTAAAAAATTTTTTATATGATTCAGAACATGACATATAACTATATAAGGTAATATTTATTTGTCGTTCATATTTTGACGACAAAAAACATCAGAATTTTAGATTTTAGATTCTAAACGAAGCAACGATAAATCTTGTTTTACACTTCCATTCAATCTATATTTTATTTCTGTGAACAAATATTCGACTGCTAACAACGCTCGAATGATATTATTCTGTTAAAAAGCATTATGTAGTTGGTCAAATATTTTCAACCTTTATCATTTGCTTCAGTAGTCTTCTATTGCGTAATTCACAAAATGACTAAAATTTGGATGAATTATTCATTTCTCTATAATTCATAAACATGGTACATAAAACCACGTTAATACTAAAAAATTATCCGCTTACGAAAAATATTCATAAAAGATATTGAATATCTTTCAATATCAAGGTAATTTTTAATTTTTTTTAATATTTTAAATGTAATTTTAAATTTTCATTAGTGGTCGTGAAGCGTTGACGAATAATGAAATTGTTATTTAATTTTATATTATTTAGCTGAAAAAATTTAATCATTAAAAAAAAAGTAATATATTCCATACCGTATCAAATTGAATTAATTGATTTAATATTCTAAATATCCAGTTCCCCTGTACCTTCTAACCTTACATTAGATAAAGTAATTTGATATTACCCTACGAGACAAAGTATGGAAATCATTTAACCGAATACCTTTCCAGCAAACGCAGATGATATAAGTATAAATAATAGCTCTCGAAATGAAGTAGAAATAAGTTCTGCTAATAAACACAGCAGAACCGATACGACTAAACGCAAATCAAGGAAAAATAACTACAGTCTATATTGACATACGAAACTGTATCCTAGTCGGTAACTAAGGTAGATGAAGAGAAGATAAACACCTTTGTAGGAAGAGTATTACACCGAATTTATGGCCCTTTAATTGACAACGGAGAAAAATGAATACGGAAGAATTAGGAAATTTATCAAAAGTTTTAAAATGCCATCATTAGTGCGTATTTAAAGAGAAATGATTAATATATGCTAAACATATTTGGAGGTTTGAAAGTATAGCAAACAAAATTTTTATTGAAAAGTTGAACGGAAAAAGGCCTAGGGAAAAAGGCCTGTTTAGCGACACAAAAATGGGAAGAAGGGTGAAAATAGATCTTACAAGTATATTACAAGAACAAAAATCGAAGACTGCAATGATAAACAAACATTGAGAAAAGTTGTTGAGCAAGCGAAGGTTCTACATGGTCTGCAACAGCTGATAAAGAAGAAGAATTACCTAGTTTTTTGAGAAGTGATAATAAATGTGAGTAGTAGGAAATAATTAAAATTTTCCTCGTATGAATGAAAACAGAGCATATTTTTATTCTCACGTTACAATGATTATTAAGAAATATAACAGTCTAAACACATAAACAATGATCATTGGAGCATTTAAAATAAACTACTTTTCAATTTTATTTGTTTTCGCTAATTTCCATACATAATCAAATTACAGATAGAGGGATACTTGAAAGGAATTGAATGTGAATTCTACGAGATTTAAAACCTCATCATGTGTGCTTCACTTTATTTGTTAATTAGTAGAGATAGTATTATTGTTGAAATATATTAGTTTTTCTACATTTATAACATACAAGAAGAAACCTTACATAATAGGATAAAAAAAAAATGAAAATATATAAAAAATATTGGTACAATATTTTGTAAATACATATATATAAATATATATATATATTTAAAATTTATTTTAAAATTTAAAGGTAGAAGAGGTTATTATAATTTAAATATTTATAGAAATAATTATATAATAATTTGCACATTTGTGCTTTACATACCTATTTCTTTTTACCCAATACAAAACGAACATAGTATAGTTATTAAAATTATATAAAGGGTTTAAATAGAAAACTATACGAGTATATTTCATCATACTGGTGCAGAACTGTATGATCTTAGCATCAATAATAATAAATAATTAAATTTGTTAATTGTTTATGCACACATGCTTTTAACACAATGCTTGGATTTTGTTTATATTCGCTACGACAAGAAAAAAAATTGAAATTTTTAGATTTTAAAATAGGTAATGTATTACAAATGTTCTAGTGTTGAGAATTGGAAAAAATATATAAAATAATATTGCAATTATGTGTTAAACTTACCTCTTGCTATTTATTCAATACCACATGAATAAAATTTTCAGTTTTGAAAAGTACAAAAATCCAATTCACTGCAAATATTTATTATTATAGAATACGAAATATGTGTTCTATAATATTAAAAAAATTTTTATATGATTCAGAACATGACATATAACTATATAAGGTAATATTTATTTGTCGTTCATATTTTGACGACAAAAAACATCAGAATTTAAATTTTAGATTCTAAACGAAGCAACGATAAATCTTGTTTTACACTTCCATTCAATCTATATTTTATTTCTGTGAACAAATATTCGACTGCTAACAACGCTCGAATGATATTATTCTGTTAAAAAGCATTATGTAGTTGGTCAAATATTTTCAACCTTTATCATTTGCTTCAGTAGTCTTCTATTGCGTAATTCACAAAATGACTAAAATTTGGATGAATTATTCATTTCTCTATAATTCATAAACATGGTACATAAAACCACGTTAATACTAAAAAATTATCCGCTTACGAAAAATATTCATAAAAGATATTGAATAAAAAGTTCCAGGTAATTTTTAATTTTTTTTAATATTTTAAATGTAATTTTACATTTTCATAAGTGGTCGTGAAGCGTTGACGAATAATGAAATTGTTATTTAATTTTATATTATTTAGCTGAAAAAATTTAATCATTAAAAAAAAAGTAATATATTCCATACCGTATCAAATTGAATTAATTGATTTAATATTCTAAATATCCAGTTCCCCTGTACCATCTAACCTTACATTAGATAAAGTAATTTGATATTACCCTACGAGACAAAGTATGGAAATCATTTAACCGAATACCTTTCCAGCAAACGCAGATGATATAAGTATAAATAATAGCACTCGAAATGAAGTAGAAATAAGTTCTGCACAATAAAAACAGCAGAACCGATACGACTAAACGCAAATCAAGGAAAAATAACTACAGTCTATATTGACATACGGAACTGTATCCTAGTCGGTAACTAAGATAGATGAAGAGAAGATAAACACCTTTGTAGGAAGTGTATTACACCGAATTTATGGCCCTTTAATTGACAACGGAGAAAAATGAATACGGAAGAATTAGGAAATTTATCAAAAATTTTAAAATGCCATAATTAGTGCGTATTTAAAGAGAAATGGTTAATATATGCTAAACATATTTGGAGGTTTGAAAGTATAGCAAACAAAATTTTTATTGAAAAGTTGAACGGAAAGAGGCCTAGGGAAAAAGGCCTGTTTAGCAACAAAAAAATGGGAAGAAGGGTGAAAGTAGATCTTACAAGTATATTAGAAGAACAAAAATCGAAGACTGCAAAGATAAAGAAACATTGAGAAAAGTTGTTGAGCAAGCGAAGGTTCTACATGTTCTGCAACAGCTGATAAAGAAGAAGAATAACCTAGTTTTTTGAGAAGTGATAATGAATGTGAGTAGTAGGAAATAATTAAAATGTTCCTCGTATGAATGAAAACAGAGCATATTTTTATTCTCACGTTACAATGATTATTAAGAAATATAACAGTCTAAACACATAAACAATGATCATTGGAGCATTTAAAATAAACTACTTTTCAATTTTATTTGTTTTCGCTAATTTCCATACATAATCAAATTACAGATAGAGGGATACTTGAAAGGAATTGAATGTGAATTCTACGAGATTTAAAACCTCATCATGTGTGCTTCACTTTATTTGTTAATTAGTAGAGATAGTATTATTGTTGAAATATATTAGTTTTTCTACATTTATAACATACAAGAAGAAACCTTACATAATAGGATAAAAAAAAAATGAAAATATATAAAAAATATTGGTACAATATTTTGTAAATACATATATATAAATATATATATATATTTAAAATTTATTTTAAAATTTAAAGGTAGAAGAGGTTATTATAATTTAAATATTTATAGAAATAATTATATAATAATTTGCACATTTGTGCTTTACATACCTATTTCTTTTTACCCAATACAAAACGAACATAGTATAGTTATTAAAATTATATAAAGGGTTTAAATAGAAAACTATACGAGTATATTTCATCATACTGGTGCAGAACTGTATGATCTTAGCATCAATAATAATAAATAATTAAATTTGTTAATTGTTTATGCACACATGCTTTTAACACAATGCTTGGATTTTGTTTATATTCGCTACGACAAGAAAAAAAATTGATATTTTTAGATTTTAAAATAGGTAATGTATTACAAATGTTCTAGTGTTGAAAATTGGAAAAAATATATAAAATAATATTGCAATTATGTGTTAAACTTACCTCTTGCTATTTATTCAATACCACATGAATAAAATTTTCAGTTTTGAAAAGTACAAAAATCCAATTCACTGCAAATATTTATTATTATAGAATACGAAATATGTGTTCTATAATATTAAAAAATTTTTTATATGATTCAGAACATGACATATAACTATATAAGGTAATATTTATTTGTCGATCATATTTTGACGACAAAAAACATCAGAATTTTAGATTTTAGATTCTAAACGAAGCAACGATAAATCTTGTTTTACACTTCCATTCAATCTATATTTTATTTCTGTGAACAAATATTCGACTGCTAACAACGCTCGAATGATATTATTCTGTTAAAAAGCATTATGTAGTTGGTCAAATATTTTCAACCTTTATCATTTGCTTCAGTAGTCTTCTATTGCGTAATTCACAAAATGACTAAAATTTGGATGAATTATTCATTTCTCTATAATTCATAAACATGGTACATAAAACCACGTTAATACTAAAAAATTATCCGCTTACGAAAAATATTCATAAAAGATATTGAATAAAAAGTTCAAGGTAATTTTTAATTTTTTTTAATATTTTAAATGTAATTTTAAATTTTCATAAGTGGTCGTGAAGCGTTGACGAATAATGAAATTGTTATTTAATTTTATATTATTTAGCTGAAAAAATTTAATCATTAAAAAAAAGTAATATATTCCATACCGTATGAAATTGAATTAATTGATTTAATATCCTAAATATCCAGTTCCCCTGTACCTTCTAACCTTACATTAGATAAAGTAATTTGATATTACCCTACGAGACAAAGTATGGAAATCATTTAACCGAATACCTTTCCAGCAAACGCAGATGATATAAGTATAAATAATAGCACTCGAAATGAAGTAGAAATAAGTTCTGCACAACTAATAAAAACAGCAGAACCGATACGACTATAAGCAAATCAAGGAAAAATAACTACAGTCTATATTGACATACGGATCTGAATCCTGGTCGGTAACTAAGGTATAGATGAAGAGAAGATAAACACCTTTGTAGGAAGTGTATTACACCGAATTTATGGCCCTTTAATTGACAACGGAGAAAAATGAATACGGAAGAATTAGGAAATTTATCAAAAATTTTAAAATGCCATAATTAGTGCGTATTTAAAGAGAAATGGTTAATATATGCTAAACATATTTGGAGGTTTGAAAGTATAACAAACAAAATTTTTATTGAAAAGTTGAACGGAAAAAGGCCTAGGGAAAAAGGCCTGTTTAGCAACAAAAAAATGGGAAGAAGGGTGAAAGTAGATCTTACAAGTATATTAGAAGAACAAAAATCGAAGACTGCAAAGATAAAGAAACATTGAGAAAAGTTGTTGAGCAAGCGAAGGTTCTACATGTTCTGCAACAGCTGATAAAGAAGAAGAATAACCTAGTTTTTTGAGAAGTGATAATGAATGTGAGTAGTAGGAAATAATTAAAATGTTCCTCGTATGAATGAAAACAGAGCATATTTTTATTCTCACGTTACAATGATTATTAAGAAATATAACAGTCTAAACACATAAACAATGATCATTGGAGCATTTAAAATAAACTACTTTTCAATTTTATTTGTGTTCGCTAATTTCCATACATAATCAAATTACAGACAGAGGGATACTTGAAAGGAATTGAATGTGAATTCTACGAGATTTAAAACCTCATCATGTGTGCTTCACTTTATTTGTTAATTAGTAGAGATAGTATTATTGTTGAAATTTATTAGTTTTTCTACATTTATAACATACAAGAAGAAACCTTACATAAAAGGATAAAAAAAAAATGAAAATATATAAAAAATATTGGTACAATATTTTGTAAATACATATATATAAATATATATATATATATTTAAAATTTATTTTAAAATTTAAAGGTAGAAGAGGTTATTATTATTTAAATATTTATAGAAATAATTATATAATAATTTGCACCTTTGTGCTTTACATACCTTGTTCTTTTTATCCAATACAAAACGAACATTGTACAGTTATTATAATTATATCAAGGGTATAAATAGAAAACTATAAGAGTATATTTCATCATACTGGTGCAGAACTGTATGATCTTAGCATCAATAATAATAAATAATTAAATTTGTGAATTGTTTATGTACACATGCTTTTAACACAATGCTGGGATATTCTTTATATTCGTTACGACAAGAAAAAAAATTGATATTTTTAGATTTTAAAATAGGTAATGTATTACAAATGTTCTAGTGTTGAAAATTGGAAAAAATATAAAAAATATTATGGCAATTATGTGTTAAACTTACGTCTTGCTATTTATTCAATACCACATGAATAAAATTTTCAGTTTTGAAAAGTACAAAAATCCAATTCACTGCAAGTATTTATTATTATAGAATACGAAATATGTGTTCTATAATATTAAAAAAAATTTTATATGATTCAGAACATGACATATAACTATATAAGGTAAAATTTATTTGTCGTTCATATTTTGACGACAAAAAACATCAGAATTTTAGATTTTAGATTCTAAACGAAGCAACGAAAAATCTTGTTTTACACTTCCATTCAATCCATATTTTATTTCTGTGAACAAATATTCGACTGCTAACAACGCTCGAATGATATTATTCTGCTAAAAAGCATTATGTAGTTGGTAAAATATTTTCAACCTTTATCATTTGCTTCAGTAGTCTTCTATTGCGTAATTCACAAAATGACTAAAATTTGGATGAATAATTAATTTCTCTATAATTCTTAAACATAGTACATAAAACCATGTTAATACTAAAAAATTATCTGCATACGAAAATATTCATAAAAGATATTGAACAAAAAGTTCAAGGTAATTTTTAATTTTTTTTAATATTTTAAATGTAATTTTAAATTTCCATAAATGTTCGTGAAGCGTTGACGGATAATGAAATTGTTATTTAATTATATATTATTTAGCTGAAAAAATTTAATCATTAAAAAAAAGTAATATATTCCATACCGTATGAAATTGAATTAATTGATTTAATATCCTAAATATCCAGTTCCCCTGTACCTTCTAACCTTACATTAGATAAAGTAATTTGATATTACCCTACGAGACAAAGTATGGAAATCATTTAACCGAATACCTTTCCAGCAAACGCAGATGATATAAGTATAAATAATAGCTCTCGAAATGAAGTAGAAATAAGTTCTGCACACCTAATAAAAACAGCAGAACCGATACGACTAAAAGCAAATCAAGGAAAAATAACTACAGTCTTTATTGACATACGGATCTGAATCCTGGTCGGTAACTAAGGTAGATGAAGAGAAGATAAACACCTTTGTAGGAAGAGTATTACACCGAATTTATGGCCCTTTAATTGACAACGGAGAAAAATGAATACGGAAGAATTAGGAAATTTATCAAAAATTTTAAAATGCCATCATTAGTGCGTATTTAAAGAGAAATGATTAATATATGCTAAACATATTTGGAGGTTTGAAAGTATAGCAAACAAAATTTTTATTGAAAAGTTGAACGGAAAAAGGCCTAGGGAAAAAGGCCTGTTTAGCGACACAAAAATGGGAAGAAGGGTGAAAATAGATCTTACAAGTATATTAGAAGAACAAAAATCGAAGACTGCAAAGATAAAGAAACATTGAGAAAAGTTGTTGAGCAAGCGAAGGTTCTACATGGTCTGCAACAGCTGATAATGAAGAAGAATAACCTAGTTTTTTGAGAAGTGATAATAAATGTGAGTAGTAGGAAATAATTAAAATTTTCCTCGTATGAATGAAAACAGGGCATATTTTTATTCTCACGTTACAATGATTATTAAGAAATATAACAGGCTAAACACATAAACAATGATCATTGGAGAATTTAAAATAAACAACTTTTCAATTTTATTTGTGTACGCTAATTTCCATACATAATCAAATTACAGACAGAGGGATACTTGAAAGGAATTGAATGTGAATTCTACGGGATTTAAAACCTCATCATGTGTGCTTTACTTTATTTGTTAATTAGTAGCGATAGTATTATTGTTGAAATTTATTAGTTTTTCTACATTTATAACATACAAGAAGAAACCTTACATAAAAGGATAAAAAGAAAATGAAAATATATAAAAAATATTGGTACAAAATTTGTAAATACATATATATAAATATATATATATATTTGAAATTTATTTTAAAATTTAAAGGTAGAAGAGGTAATTATAATTTAAATATTTATAGAAATAATTATATAATAATTTGCACCTTTGTGCTTTACATACTTCGATCTTTTAATCCAATACAAAACAAACATTGTATAGTTATTAAAATTATATAAAGGGTATAAATAGAAAACTATACGAGTATATTTCATTATACTGGTGCAGAACTGTATAATCATAGCATCAATAATAATAAATAATTAAATTTGTTAATTGTTTATGCACACATGCTTTTAACACAATGCTTGGATTTTCTTTATATTCGCTACGACAAGAAAAAAAATTGATAATTTTAGATTTTAAAATAGGTAATGCATTACAAATGTTCTAGTGTTGAAAATTGGAAAAAATATAAAAAATATTATGGCAATTATGTGTTAAAGTTACCTCTTGCAATTTATTCAATACCACTTGAATAAAATTTTCAGTTTTGAAAAGTACAAAAATCCAATTCACTGCAAGTATTTATTATTATAGAATACGAAATATGTGTTCTATAATATAAAAAAAATTTTTATATGATTCAGAACATGACATATAACTATATAAGGTAAAATTTATTTGTCGTTCATATTTTGACGACAAAAAACATCAGAATTTTAGATTTTAGATTCTAAACGAAGCAACGAAAAATCTTGTTTTACACTTCCATTCAATCCATATTTTATTTCTGTGAACAAATATTCGACTGCTAACAACGCTCGAATGATATTATTCTGTTAATAAGCATTATGTAGTTGGTAAAATATTTTCAACCTTTATCATTTGCTTCAGTAGTCTTCTATTGCGTAATTCACAAAATGACTAAAATTTGGATGAATAATTAATTTCTCTATAATTCTTAAACATGGTACATAAAACCACGTTAATACTAAAAAATTATCCGCATACGAAAAATATTCATAAAAGATATTGAATAAAAAGTTCAAGGTAATTTTTAATTTTTTTTAATATTTTAAATGTAATTTTAAATTTTCATAAGTGGTCGTGAAGCGTTGACGAATAATGAAATTGTTATTTAATTTTATATTATTTAGCTGAAAAAATTTAATCATTAAAAAAAAGTAATATATTCCATACCGTATGAAATTGAATTAATTGATTTAATATCCTAAATATCCAGTTCCCCTGTACCTTCTAACCTTACATTAGATAAAGTAATTTGATATTACCCTACGAGACAAATTTTGGAAACTATTTAACCGAATACCTTTCCAGCAAACGCAGATGATATTAGTATAAATAATAGCTCTTGAAATGAAGTAGAAATAAGTTCTGCACACTTAATAAAAACAGCAGAACAGATACGACTAAAAGCAAATCAAGGAAAAATAACTACAGTCTTTATTGACATACGGATCTAAATCCTGGTCGGTAACTAAGGTAGATGAAGTGAAGATAAACACCTTTGTAGGTAGAGTATTACACCGAATTTATGGCCCTTTAATTGACAACGGAGAAAATTGAATACGGAAGAATTAGGAAATTTATCAAAAATTTTAAAATGCCATCATTAGTGCGTATTTAAAGAGAAATGATTAATATATGCTAAACATATTTGGAGGTTTGAAAGTGTAGCAAACAAAATTTTTATTGAAAAGTTGAACGGAAAAAGGCCTAGGGAAAAAGGCCTGTTTAGCGACACAAAAATGGGAAGAAGGGTGAAAATAGATCTTACAAGTATATTAGAAGAACAAAAATCGAAGACTGCAAAGATTAAGAAACATTGAGAAAAGATGTTGAGCAAGCGAAGGTTCTACATGGTCTGCAACAGCTGATAAAGAAGAAGAATTACCTAGTTTTTTGAGAAGTGATAATAAATGTGAGTAGTAGGAAATAATTAAAATTTTCCTCGTATGAATGAAAACAGAGCATATTTTTATTCTCACGTTACAATGATTATTAAGAAATATAACAGTCTAAACACATAAACAATGATCATTGGAGCATTTAAAATAAACTACTTTTCAATTTTATTTGTGTTCGCTAATTTCCATACATAATCAAATTACAGACAGAGGGATACTTGAAAGGAATTGAATGTGAATTCTACGAGATTTAAAACCTCATCATGTGTGCTTCACTTTATTTGTTAATTAGTAGAGATAGTATTATTGTTGAAATTTATTAGTTTTTCTACATTTATAACATACAAGAAGAAACCTTACATAAAAGGATAAAAAAAAAATGAAAATATATAAAAAATAGTGGTACAATATTTTGTAAATACATATATATAAATATATATATATATTTAAAATTTATTTTAAAATTTAAAGGTAGAAGAGTTTATTATTATTTAAATATTTATAGAAATAATTACATTATAATTTGCACCTTTGTGCTTTACATACCTAGTCCTTTTTATCCAACACAAAACGAACATTGTACAGTTATTATAATTATATCAAGGGTATAAATAGAAAACTATACGAGTATATTTCATCATACTGGTGCAGAACTGTATGATTTTAGCATCAATAATAATAAATAATTAAATTTGTGAATTGTTTATGTACACATGCTTTTAACACAATGCTGGGATATTCTTTATATTCGTTACGACAAGAAAAAAAATTGATATTTTTAGATTTTAAAATAGGTAATGTATTACAAATGTTCTAGTGTTGAAAATTGGAAAAAATATAAAAAATATTATGGCAATTATGTGTTAAACTTACGTCTTGCTATTTATTCAATACCACATGAATAAAATTTTCAGTTTTGAAAAGTACAAAAATCCAATTCACTGCAAGTATTTATTATTATAGAATACGAAATATGTGTTCTATAATATTAAAAAAAATTTTATATGATTCAGAACATGACATATAACTATATAAGGTAAAATTTATTTGTCGTTCATATTTTGACGACAAAAAACATCAGAATTTTAGATTTTAGATTCTAAACGAAGCAACGAAAAATCTTGTTTTACACTTCCATTCAATCCATATTTTATTTCTGTGAACAAATATTCGACTGCTAACAACGCTCGAATGATATTATTCTGTTAAAAAGCATTATGTAGTTGGTAAAATATTTTCAACCTTTATCATTTGCTTCAGTAGTCTTCTATTGCGTAATTCACAAAATGACTAAAATTTGGATGAATAATTAACTTCTCTATAATTCTTAAACATGGTACATAAAACCACGTTAATACTAAAAAATTATCCGCATACGAAAAATATTCATAAAAGATATTGAATAAAAAGTTCAAGGTAATTTTTAATTTTTTTTAATATTTTAAATGTAATTTTAAATTTTCATAAGTGGTCGTGAAGCGTTGACGAATAATGAAATTGTTATTAAATTTTATATCATTTAGCTGAAAAAATTTAATCCTTAAAAAAAAGTAATATATTCCATACCGTATAAAATTGAATTAATTGATTTAATATCCTAAATATCCAGTTGCCCTGTACCTTCTAACCTTACATTAGATAAAGTAATTTGATATTACCCTACGAGACAAAGTATGGAAGTCATTTAACCGAATACCTTTCCAGCAAACGCAGATGATATAAGTATAAATAATAGCTCTCGAAATGAAGTAGAAATAAGTTCTGTACAACTAATAATAACAGCAGAACCGATACGACTATAAGCAAATCAAGGAAAAATAACTACAGTATTTATTGACATACGGATCTGAATCCTGGTCGGTAACTAAGGTAGATGAAGAGAAGATAAACACCTTTGTAGGAAGAGTATTACACCGAATTTATGGCCCTTTAATTGACAAAGGAGAAAAATGAATACGGAAGAATTAGGAAATTTATCAAAAATTTTAAAATGCCATCATTAGTGCGTATTTAAAGAGAAATGATTAATATATGCTAAACATATTTGGAGGTTTGAAAGTATAGCAAACATAATTTTTATTGAAAAGTTGAACGGAAAAAGGCCTAGGGAAAAAGGCCTGTTTAGCGACATAAAAATGGGAAGAAGGGTGAAAATAGATCTTACAAGTATATTAGAAGAACAAAAATCGAAGACTGCAAAGATTAAGAAACATTGAGAAAAGTTGTTGAGCAAGCGAAGGTTCTACATGGTCTGCAACAGCTGATAAAGAAGAAGAATTACCTAGTTTTTTGAGAAGTGATAATAAATGTGAGTAGTAGGAAATAATTAAAATTTTCCTCGTATGAATGAAAACAGAGCATATTTTTATTCTCACGTTACAATGATTATTAAGAAATATAACAGTCTAAACACATAAACAATGATCATTGGAGCATTTAAAATAAACTACTTTTCAATTTTAATTGTGTTCGTTAATTTCCATACATAATCAAATTACAGACAGAGGGATACTTGAAAGGAATTGAATGTGAATTCTACGAGATTTAAAACCTCATCATGTGTGCTTCACTTTATTTGTTAATTAGTAGAGATAGTATTATTGTTGAAATTTATTAGTTTTTCTACATTTATAACATACAAGAAGAAACCTTACATAAAAGGATAAAAAAAAAATGAAAATATATAAAAAATATTGGTACAATATTTTGTAAATACATATATATAAATATATATATATATTTAAAATTTATTTTAAAATTTAACGGTTAAAGAGGTTATTATTATTTAAATATTTATAGAAATAATTATATAATAATTTGCACCTTTGTGCTTTACATACCTCCTTCTTTTTATCCAATTCAAAACGAACATTGTATAGTTATTAAAATTATATAAAGGGTATAAATAGAAAACTATACGAGTATATTTCATCATACTGGTGCAGAACTGTATGATCTTAGCATCAATAATAATAAATAATTAAATTTGTTAATTGTTTATGCACACATGCTTTTAACACAATGCTTGGATTTTCTTTATATTCGCTACGACAAGAAAAAAAATTGATATTTTTAGATTTTAAAATAGGTAATGTATTACAAATGTTCTAGTGTTGAAAATTGGAAAAAATATAAAAAATATTATTGCAATTATGTGTTAAAGTTACCTCTTGCTATTTATTCAATACCACTTGAATAAAATTTTCAGTTTTGAAAAGTACAAAAATCCAATTCACTGCAAGTATTTATTATTATAGAATACGAAATATGTGTTCTATAATATTAAAAAAATTTTTATATGTTTCAGAACATGACATATAACTATATAAGGTAAAATTTATTTGTCGTTCATATTTTGACGACTAAAAACATCAAAATTTTAGATTTTAAATTCTAAACGAAGCAACGAAAAATCATGTTTTACACTTCCATTCAATCCATATTTTATTTCTGTGAACAAATATTCGACTGCTAACAACGCTCGAATAATATTATTTTGTTAAAAAGCATTATGTAGTTGGTAATAAATTTTCAACCTTTATCATTTGCTTCAGTAGTCTTCTATTGCGTAATTCACAAAATAACTAAAATTTGGATGAATAATTAATTTCTCTATAATTCTTAAACATAGTACATAAAACCACGTTAATACTAAAAAATTATCCGCATACGAAAAATATTCATAAAAGATATTGAATAATAAGTTCAAGGTCATTTTTAATTTTTTTTAATATTATAAATGTAATTTAAATTTTCATAAGTGGTCGTGAAGCGTTGACGAATAATGAAATTGTTATTTAATTTTATATTATTTAGCTGAAAAAATTTAATCATTAAAAAGAAGTAATATATTCCATACCGTATGAAATTGATTTAATTGTTTTAATATCCTAAATATCCAGTTCCCCTATACCTTCTAACCTTACATTAGATAAAGTAATTTGATATTACCCTACGAGACAAAGTATGGAAATCATTTAACCGAATACCTTTCCAGCAAACGCAGATGATATTAGTATAAATGATAGCTCTCGAAATGAAGTAGAAAAAAGTTCTGCACACCTAATAAAAACAGCAGAACCGATACGACTAAAAGCAAATGAAGGAAAAATAACTACAGTCTTTATTGCCATACGGATCTGAGTCCTGGTCGGTAACTAAGGTAGATGAAGAGAAGATAAACACCTTTGTAGGAAGAGTATTACACCGAATTTATGGCCCTTTAATTGACAACGGAGAAAAATGAATACGGAAGAATTAGAAAATTTATCAAAAATTTTAAAATGCTATCATTGGTGCGTATTTAAAAATAAATGATTAATATATGCTTAACATATTTGGAGGTTTGAAAGTATAGCAAACAAAATTTTTATTGAAAAGTAGAACGGAAAAAGGCCTAGGGAGAAAGGCCTGTTTAGCGACACAAAAATGGGAAGAAGGGTGAAAATAGATCTTACAAGTATATTAGAAGAACAAAAATCGAAGACTGCAAAGATAAAGAAACATTGAGAAAAGTTGTTGAGCAAGCGAAGGTTCTACATGGTCTGCAACAGCTGATAATGAAGAAGAATAACCTAGTTTTTTGAGAAGTGATAATAAATGTGAGTAGTAGGAAATAATTAAAATTTTCCTCGTATGAATGAAAACAGAGCATATTTTTATTCTTACGTTACAATGATTATTAAGAAATATAACAGTCTAAACACATAAACAATGATCATTGGAGCATTTAAAATAAAAAACTTTTCAATTATATTTGTGTTCGCTAATTTCCATACATAATCAAATTACAGACAGAGGGATACTTGAAAGGAATTGAATGTGAATTCTACGAATTTAAAACCTCATCATGTGTGCTTCACTTTATTTGTTAATTAGTAGCGATAGTATTATTGTAGAAATTTATTAGTTTTTCTACATTTATAACATACAAGAAGAAACCTTACATAAAAGGATAAAAAAAAATGAAAATATATAAAAAATATTGGTACAATATTTTGTAAATACATATATATTAATATATATATATATATTTGAGATTTATTTTAAAATTTAAAAGTAGAAGAGGTTATTATAATTTAAATATTTATAGAAATAATTATATAATAATTTGCACCTTTGTGCTTTACATACCTTGAACTTTTTATCCAATACAAAACAAATATTGTATAGTTATTAAAATTATATAAAGGGTATTAATAGAAAACTATAAGAGTATATTTCATTATACTGGTGCAGAACTGTATGATCTTCGCATCAATAATAATAAATAATTAAATTTGTTAATTGTTTATGCACACATGCTTTTAACACAATGCTTGGATTTTCTTTATATTCGCTACGACAAGAAAAATAATTGATATTTTTAGATTTTTAAATAGGTAATGTATTACAAATGTTCTAGTGTTGAAAATTGGAAAAAATATAAAAAATATTATTGCAATTATGTGTTAAAGTTACCTCTTGCTATTTATTCAATACCACTTGAATAAAATTTTCAGTTTTGAAAAGTACAAAAATCCTATTCACTGCAAGTATTTATTATTATAGAATACGAAATATGTGTTCTATAATATTAAAAAAAATTTTATATGATTCAGAACATGACATATAACTATATAAGGTAAAATTTATTTGTCGTTCATATTTTGACGACAAAAAACATCAGAATTTTAGATTTTAGATTCTAAATGAAGAACGAAAAATCTTGTTTTACACTTCCATTCAATCCATATTTTATTTCTGTGGACAAATATTCTACTGCTAACAACGCTCGAATGATATTATTCTGTTAATAAGCATTATGTAGATGGTAAAATATGTTCAACCTTTATCATTTGCTTCAGTAGTCTTCTATTGCGTAATTCACAAAATGACTAAAATTTGGATGAATAATTAATTTCTCTATAATTCTTAAACATGGTACATAAAACCACGTTAATATTAAAAATTTATCCGCATACGAAAAATATTCATAAAAGATATTGAATAAAAAGATCAAGGTAATTTTTAATTTTTTTTAATATTTTAAATGTAATTTTAAATTTTCATAAGTGGTCGTGAAGCGTTGACGAATAATGAAATTGTTATTTAGTTTTATATTAATTAGCTGAAAAAATTTAATCATTAAAAATGTAATATTTTCCATACCGTATGAAATTGAATTAATTGATTTAATATCCTAGATATCTAGTTCCCCTGTACCTTTTAACCTTACACTAGATAAAGTAATTTGATATTACCCTGCGAGACAAATTATGGAAACCATTTAACCGAATACCTTTCCAGCAAACGTAGATGATATTAGTATAAATAATAGCTCTAGAAATGAAGTAGAAATAAGTTCTGCACACTTAATAAAAACAGCAGAACCGATACGACTAAAAGCAAATCAAGGAAAAATAACTACAGTCTTTATTGACATACGGATCTGAATCCTGGTCGGTAACTAAGGTAGATGAAGAGAAGATAAACACCTTTGTAGGAAGACTATTACACCGAATTTAAGACCCTTTAATTGACAACGGAGAAAAATGAATACGGAAGAATTAGGAAATTTATCAAAAATTTTAAAATGCCATCATTAGTGCGTATTTAAAGAGAAATGATTAATATATGCTAAACATATTTGGAGGTTTGAAAGTGTAGCAAACAAAATTTTTATTGAAAAGTTGAACGGAAAAAGGCCTAGGGAAAAAGGCCTGTTTAGCGACACAAAAATGGGAAGAAGGGTGAAAATAGATCTTACAAGTATATTAGAAGAACAAAAATCGAAGACTGCAAAGATTAAGAAACATTGAGAAAAGTTGTTGAGCAAGCGAAGGTTCTACATGGTCTGCAACAGCTGATAAAGAAGAAGAATTACCTAGTTTTTTGAGAAGTGATAATAAATGTGAGTAGTAGGAAATAATTAAAATTTTCCTCGTATGAATGAAAACAGAGCATATTTTTATTCTCACGTTACAATGATTATTAAGAAATATAACAGTCTAAACACATAAACAATGATCATTGGAGCATTTAAAATAAACTACTTTTCAATTTTATTTGTGTTCGCTAATTTCCATACATAATCAAATTACAGACAGAGGGATACTTGAAAGGAATTGAATGTGAATTCTACGAAATTTAAAACCTCATCATGTGTGCTTCACTTTATTTGTTAATTAGTAGAGATAGTATTATTGTTGAAATTTATTAGTTTTTCTACATTTATAACATACAAGAAGAAACCTTACATAAAAGGATAAAAAAAAAATGAAAATATATAAAAAATATTGGTACAATATTTTGTAAATACATATATATAAATATATATATATATATATTTAAAATTTATTTTAAAATTTAAAGGTAGAAGAGGTTATTATTATTTAAATATTTATAGAAATAATTATATAATAATTTGCACCTTAGTGCTATACATACCTGGATCTTTTTATCCAATACAAAACAAGCATTGTATAGTTATTAAAATTATATAAAGGGTATAAATAGAAAACTATAGGAGTATATTTTATCATACTGGTGCAGAACTGTATGATCTTAGCATCAATAATAATAAAGAATTAAATTTGTTAATTGTTTATGCACACATGCTATTAACACAATGCTTGGATTTTCTTTATATTCGCTACGACAAGAAAAAAATTGATATTTTTCGATTTTAAAATAGGCAATGTATTACAAATGTTGTAGTGTTGAAAATTGGAAAAGATATAAAAAACATTATTGCAATTATGTGTTAAACTTACCTTTTGCTATTTATTCAATACCACATGAATAAAATTTTCAGTTTTGAAAAGTACAAAAATCCAATTCACTGCAAGTATTTATTATTATAGAATACGAAATATGTGTTCTATAATATTAAAAAAATTTTTATATGATTCAGAACATGACATATAACTATATAAGGTAAAATTTATTTGTCGTTCATATTCTGACGACAAAACACATCAGAATTTTAGATTTTAGATTCTAAACGAAGCAACGAAAAATCTTGTTTTACACTTCCATTCAATCCATATTTTATTTCTGTGAACAAATATTCGACTGCTAACAACGCTCGAATGATATTATTCTGTTAATAAGCATTATGTAGTTGGTAAAATATTTTCAACCTTTATCATTTGCTTCAGTAGTCTTCTATTGCGTAATTCACAAAATGACTAAAATTTGGATGAATAATTAATTTCCCTATAATTCATAAGCATGGTACATAAAACCACGTTAATACTAAAAAATTATCCGCATACGAAAAATATTTATAAAAGGTATTGAATAAAAATTCAAGGTAATTTTTAATTTTTTTTAATATTTTAAATGTAATTTTAAATTTTCATAAGTGGTCGTGAAGCGTTGACGAATAATGAAATTGTTATTTAATTTTATATTATTTAGCTGAAAATATTTAATCATTAAAAAAAAGTAATATATTCCATACCGTATGAAATTGAATTAATTTATTTAATATCCTAAATATCCAGTTCCCCTGTACCTTCTAACCTTACATTTGATAAAGTAATTTGATATTACCCAACGAGACAAATTATGGAAATCATTTAACCGAATACCTTTCCAGCAAACGCAGATGATATTAGTATAAATGATAGCTCTCGAAATGAAGTAGAAAAAAGTTCTGCACACCTAATAAAAACAGCAGAACCGATACGACTAAAAGCAAATGAAGGAAAAATAACTACAGTCTTTATTGCCATACGGATCTGAATCCTGGTCGGTAACTAAAGTAGATGAAGAGAAGATAAACACCTTTGTAGGAAGATTATTACACCGAATTTGTGACCCATTAATTGACAACGGAGATAAATGAATACGGAAGAATTAGGAAATTTATCAAAAATTTTAAAATGCCAACATTAGTGCGTATTTAAAGAGAAATGATTAATATATGCTAAACATATTTGGAGGTTTGAAAGTGTAGCAAACAAAATTTTTATTGAAAAGTTGAATGGAAAAAAGCCTAGGGAAAAAGGCCTGTTTAGCGACACAAAAATGGGAAGAAGGGTGAAAATAGATCTTACAAGTATATTAGAAGAACAAAAATCGAAGACTGCAAAGATTAATAAACATTGAGAAAAGTTGTTGAGCAAGCGAAGGTTCTACATGGTCTGCAACAGCTGATAAAGAAGAAGAATTAATTAGTTTTTTGAGAAGTGATAATAAATGTGAGTAGTAGGAAATAATTAAAATTTTCCTCGTATGAATGAAAACAGAGCATATTTTTATTCTTACGTTACAATGATTATTAAGAAATATAACAGTCTAAACACATAAACAATGATCATTGGAGCATTTAAAATAAACTACTTTTCAATTTTATTTGTGTTCGCTAATTTCCATACATAATCAAATTACAGACAGAGGGATACTTGAAAGGAATAGAATGTGAATTCTACGAGATTTAAAACCTCATCATGTGTGCTTCACTTTATTTGTTAATTAGTAGAGATAGTATTATTGTTGAAATTTATTAGTTTTTCTACATTTATAACATACAAGAAGAAACCTTACATAAAAGGATAAAAAAAAAATGAAAATATATAAAAAATAGTGGTACAATATTTTGTAAATACATATATATATATTTAAAATTTATTTTAAAATTTAAAGGTAGAAGAGGTTATTATTATTTAAATATTTATAGAAATAATTATATAATAATTTGCACCTTAGTGCTATACATACCTGGCTCTTTTTATCCAATACAAAACGAACATTGTATAGTTATTAAAATTATATAAAGGGTATAAATAGAAAACTATACGAGTATATTTCATCATACTGGTGCAGAACTGTATGATCTTAGCATCAATAATCATAAATAATTAAATTTGTTAATTGTTTATGCACACATGCTTTTAACACAATGCTTGGATTTTCTTTATATTCGCTACGACAAGAAAAAAATTGATATTTTTCGATTTTAAAATAGGTAATGTATTACAAATGTTGTAGTGTTGAAAATTGGAAAAAATATAAAAAATATTATTGCAATTATGTGTTAAACTTACCTTTTGCTATTTATTCAATACCACATGAATAAAATTTTCAGTTTTGAAAAGTACAAAAATCCAATTCACTGCAAGTATTTATTATTATAGAATACGAAATATGTGTTCTATAATATTAAAAAAATTTTTATATGATTCAGAACATGACATATAACTATATAAGGTAAAATTTATTTGTCGTTCATATTTTGACGACAAAAAACATCAGAATTTTAAATTTTAGATTCTAAACGAAGCAACGAAAACTCTTGTTTTACACTTCCATTCAATCCATATTTTATTTCTCTGAACAAATATTCGACTGCTAACAACGCTCGAATGATATTATTCTGTTAATAAGCATTATGTAGTTGGTAAAATATTTTCAACCTTTATCATTTGCTTCATTAGTCTTCTATTGCGTAATTCACAAAATGACTAAAATTTGGATGAATAATTAATTTCTCTATAATTCATAAACATGGTACATAAAACCACGTTAATACTAAAAAATTATCCGCATGCGAAAAATATTTATAAAAGGTATTGAATAAAAAGTTCAAGGTAATTTTTAATTGTTTTTAATAATTTATATGTAATTTTAAATTTTCATAAGTGGTCGTGAAGCGTTGACGAATAATGAAATTGTTATTTAGTTTTATATTATTTAGCTGAATAAATTTAATCATTAAAAAAAAGTAATATATTCCATACCGTATGAAATACGGAAAGATGCAAAGATAAAGAAACATTGAGAAAAGTTGTTGAGCCAGCGAAGTTTCTACATGGTCTGCAACAGCTGATAAAGAAGAAGAATTACCTAGTTTTTTGAGAAGTGATAATAAATGTGAGTAGTAGGAAATAATTAAAATTTTCCTCGTATGAATGAGAACAGAGCATATTTTTATTCTCACGTATAAATGATTATTAAGAAATATAACAGTCTAAACACATAAACAATGATCTTTGGAGCATTTGAAATAAAAAACTTTTCAATTTTATTTGTGTTCGCTAATTTCCATACATAATCAAATTACAGACAGAGGGATACTTGAAAGGAATTGAATGTGAATTCTACGAGATTTAAAACCTCATCATGTGTGCTTCACTTTATTTGTTAATTAGTAGAGATAGTATTATTGTTGAAATTTATTAGTTTTTCTACATTTATAACATACAAGAAGAAACCTTACATAAAAGGATAAAAAAAAAATGAAAATATATAAAAAATATTGGTACAATATTTTGTAAATACATATATATAAATATATATATATATTTAAAATTTATTTTAAAATTTAAAGGTAGAAGAGGTTATTATTATTTAAATAT
Source organism: Chaetogeoica ovagalla (assembly GCA_032441825.1). Lineage (NCBI taxonomy): Eukaryota > Metazoa > Arthropoda > Insecta > Hemiptera > Aphididae > Chaetogeoica > Chaetogeoica ovagalla. The sequence goes on from CM063728.1 coordinate 1,391,069, forward strand.
GTATAGAATTAATTTTATAATAATTTGCACCTTAGTGCTTCACAAATAATAATAAAAATGTTTGACATTCATATGAAATGTATGTGAATGCCGTCAAATATAATGCTACATAATTGATTTTATTTGAATCATAAGTTATTATTAACTAACATACATTTTCAATTTTTTTCTTAAAAATGTATATTTTTTACGACAATAGCATTTGGATATCTGTCATTTAAATTTTCGAATATCGAAAGTCGATATAAAAATAATCTTTAATGACTTCGATTAATGCTACCGATATATTTATTACAAATCTAATTATATAATATTTATTTTGATATGAAGAGATTTTGTTTAGATTTTGTAACAGGACAAATTACTAGATGGCGCTACCGTATGCGATGAGGCACATTGTGAGATTGATTAAGGAGAGCATATCAACATGCGACCACGGTGCGTCAATAAAGGGCGGTAACAAGAAATCAACATTAGAAAACGTTACATCCCATGGGAAAAGGGCTCCCACGTGACAACGGAAGGAACTGTCAGGGACGTCAAAACACGGATATAACAGTGTGGAGACGGACATAACCAAACCCAGACGAATAGTTCTAGAAAACCCAAACCGTAATAACGAAAGCGCAAACGGACGACCTGTGTACGAGCGGACGAGACTGGTCCGCGGGGGACATACGAGTATATGGACCCCACCTCGGACCAATCAATCATCATTATAATAGCTAATACTTTTTTTAAATAATTTCGATCTAACCCCCCACTACTAATATAGACTCACGTCTGGTCTAGTAAAGGCAAAAACCGTCCACTCTAGCAAAGCAATCAATCATTAATACAAAACAACCTTAAAGACTAAAACAACGTAACCGTATAGTGTTTATTGGAACTCATTAATATATACATCAACCAAAACGAACATCCAACACAGACAAATCAAGTCGACCGTCAATATAAGCCGACCTGCTCAACATCCCGCATAATAAAACAGCAGTTCTCACTGCTACTCCTCAGGACAACAGCGCCCGCAGGTAAGCCGTCACGAAAGCGACGGAATTAATTATTTCGACTTAGTTGTCGTGAGGCCGCGCCCTCACACAGCCACAGCAATTCAGCAATTCAGCCTTCCCTTAACATGCCAGCGAACGGTATGAGTAACAAAAAGCCACTCAAACGTAAGGTGGGTGGCTCCTTCGTCCGTCCTACCAAAACATACCAAAGACTATCCGACCTTCTCCCATTATAATCAATTCCACTTCGTGGTGAAAAGTTTCCCATTCAATATTTAGATTCCCGTACTTTAAACCGACTTCACTGACTGCCAAAACGTCTTCTAACGAAGTATCATTAAAAACGTCCGAGCCTTCAACCTTCAAACTTATCCAAAAAACGCTACTCGACACCAAGAACAAATTCCATACGTACAACCTCCCTGAAGAACGCTCCCTCAAGGTTGTTCTGAAAGGTATACCCAACGAAATTACAAACGATGAACTAAAACTTGAACTTGAAAATCAATACTTCACCCCAACTTACATCCGCCGTTTCGGTACTCCCGAAAAACCCTTACCAATCTGCCTCGTGTACGTCGCTTCAAACCCCGCCGCGAAGGATATATTCCTCTTGAACAACCTGTTTTACTTACAGATAACTGTTGAACCCTTTAAAAATTCCGGCCCAACCCAATGCTTCTCTTGTCAACGCTTCGGTCACGGCTGTCGTAAATGTGGACACCCGCCGCGATATGTCAAATGCGCTGGAAACCACACGGCCTCGAACTGCACAAAAACGCGTGACCAACCTCCGACATGCTGCAATTGTGGTGAACAACACACTGCAAACTTCCGTGGATGCCCTCACTTTGTAGCGCAAATACAAACCGCGAAACCACCTATACAAACTACTATCCAACCAAAGACCCACAAATCGACTCCTCCTCCACCACCACCACTTGCCCTGCCAAAACCTGACACTTTGACATACGCTTCTGTAGCCTCGGGGATTACTTCGCCATCCTCGCAACCTACCCTATCACTTCCGCAATTCAACCTCTCTCTCATTCTAACTTTCTGACTAACCTCTTAACAGCTCTTTCAGACAACCAAGATCCCAAAACATTGATAACTGTAACAATCAAAACCTTCCTAACAATCCTTACTCCGCAACATGGATAACTTAAAAATCCTATACTGGAACTCCAACGGTATTAACCACAAACTGAACCAACTACACTCTAACAAAAGACTTAAATAATCTTACTAAACGAAACAAGACTATCTCCCTCTACCAGACTTCACATTCCAAATTACCTAACCTACAGGCACAACCTGCCACCTGTTCGCGGCTCGCCCGCTCGCGGCGGCACGGCTGTTTTCATCCACCGTCGCGTCGGTCACTAACACGTAACTATTAACACGGTCATTCAAACGTCTTCCATCCTCATAAAATTTAACGTCCACTCATATTAGTAGTATACAAACCGCCGGGTGCTATACTAATGACTGACGACTTAAACATACTAACTCAGGCCGCTGAATGACATATGTCATGGAAAAAGCCTTCGATCGATTCTGGCACGAAGGACTCCTTTATAAACTTTAACTGCTCAATGTCTCCACTAAAATCGTCAAAATCGTTGAATCCTTTCTCATCGACCATATATTCCTCACAAAAATCGATTTTATATTTTAAAATGAGATTTTTTTAGTTTATTATAAAAGAATTACAAATATAAATAGGCAAAATATAAAATGTATATCTATATTTAATTAATAAAAATTTTCCTGATTTACAAGAGGATTGAAAGCATTTATGAAACAATTAATGAATTAATTGCATAATATTATCAGAAAACTTCAAGTGTAATAAAACATAAAGTAATTTATTGATTTCCTTTCTATTTTTTTAAAATTATACAGTAGCATACAATTTATAAAACTTATTTAATATGTGTTTTTGGCGACTAATTCGTTCCCCACAAAATTTGATATTTAGCCTACCAATTGTTATTCTTATATTGGATAAATCTAATATAAAAAAAATGCATATGATGAATCGTGAATTTCAAGAAATATAATATTAACAATTCATTTTATGAATACGACAATAACGATTTAAAAATAATTCATACATTTAACTGCCGTCGGCCGACAAAATGCATCACGATTTTATTTACGATATGATAATAAATAATAATTAACATATAATAAAAAATATTTCGAATTTATCGGTTACAATAACACAAACCACAAAGTATTTAAACTACACCTGGTGTATGTACACCTGTATACCGGCGTTTACAACATGTTACAACTGTAACAGCGACACCAATGCAACACCGCGATTCAAGAATTTCAGCAGCAAAAACACGCCAACACGACGTGGTAAAATTTTCTAATTTACGCACTATCATACGGTACAATAAAACAAAATATTTTGTTCACCAACACGATGAAAACGGTCATCGGTAGATACATAAAAATTCCGAGGTATATTTCGGCGAACGGACAAACGCAATCGCGACAACTGTCCGGCGACTACTATTTTAATATTAATATTGATAATAACCTTGTTGGTTGGGGAGCAGAATAGGCTAACAGTAGCTCCTATTAGTCGTAAGAAGCGACTAAAAGGAGGTAGTGGAGGAAAGCCGTAGCCGCTACTATCGACCATTGGCGATTTCTGAATCTGATCTAATGGCAATGGAAGGGTTTGGTGCAGGCAGCTTAGGCATCTTCTAAGAACTGACTGACTAACTGCGATGCAAAAAGCAAGAGGAAACTACTGCATTATATTTCCTGAGTAAAATGATTCTTGATGATGAATAAAATAAAGTTAAAAAATTCCGGAGGTAAAATAGTCCCCCGTTCGAATGTCCGGGTGGGGATTAACACTACTGTTGCATCAAAAAATAAGAAGAGAATTGCTGCATGGAATGTGAGATCTCTAGGGATATGTGGAAAATTAGAAAATCTCAAGTTGGAAATGAAGCGTTATAATATTGATATACTAGGCATGAGGGAAATAAAATGGCCTGATCAAGGGGATTTTTGGATGATTATAGGATAATTTTTGCTGGGGATGATAATAAGATAGCAAGTGTAGGTATAATTTTGGATAAAGACATGGGAAAATGAGATACCACCGTGATCCAATACAATAGTCGAATAATTGCTATTAATCTTGATGCAAAACTAGTAAACGCCTTCATTATACAAGTATATATGCCGACCTCAAGTCATGGAGACGATAAAATTGATGACATATATGAACAAATCAACAAAGTTATAAAGTCATCAAAAGAGAAGGATAATCTAATAATTATGGGAGACCGGAATGCATTTGTGGGAGAAACACAAGAGCAAGGTATTTTAGGTACTTTTGAATTGGAGAAAATAAACCAAGAAGGTGAGAGACTAGTAGAGTTTTGTAAGGAACAAAACTTGATCATTACAAACACACTATTTTTACAGCCAAAGCATAGAAGATACACGTGAACTATGACAGGAGGTAGTACTAGATATCAACTAGATAACATAATAGCAAGGAAAATGTATCAAAGTCAAGTAAAACAAAGCAAAAGCTACCATAGTGCAGACATAGATAGCGACCATAACTTAGTTACTCGTATAATGGAATCCACTTTAAGCCTTAAAATATTAGTAAACAAGCAAATTACAAGGAAAAGATGGTATTTAGACAAATTAAAAAATGAAGAAATAAGACATAATTACAGTAAAAAAGTAAATAATAAGCTAAAAAAATTGCAAAAACAAGATCAGAATAAACTGTATGGAATAAATGAAGAATGACAATCGTTAAAAGGAACAGTCACAAAAGCAACGAAAATGAATTTAGGAACTGAGAGGAACGCCCAGATAAATCCATGGATAACTAATAAGATATATAATTCTTATAGAAGAACGAAGAAAATATAAAAATGGGAAAAATGACGAAGATAAAAGAAAATACGAAGTTTATAGAAACATGATTATAAGAGAATCAAAGAAAGAAAAGGAAGGATGACAAAATGATAAATGCTTTGCCGTAGACCACTTTTACATTGCCTTGCTAAATGTATGGGAGATAAGGCGTACAAAATTATAAAAAGATTTTTTAGTGAACATAAAAATAGGTCAACTATTTTGAAAAGTAGTGATGAAAAAATTATAGTTGATGAGGAGGAGAAACTAAGAATATGGAAAGAATACATAGAAAATCTATATAGAAACGAGCTAGCAGACACAGCACAATTATCCTTGACAATGTGGGAGAATACGCAATACAACACAGGAGGTCATCTATATTGAGAAAAAAATTTGAAATACCTTAAAGGAATTTAAAAATAATAAGTCACCTGGGATAGACAACTTAAACGGAGAACTATTAAAAGCCTTAGATGGTTATGGAAAGGATATTCTATTTAGAATAATAGGAAAACCATAAGAAACCGGGGAGATTCCAAAAGATTTCGAAAAATGCGTTATGATACCCATTTAAGAGAGAGACATCAATAATCATTTAACAAATCTCCGGATTGTAAAAAAAAAAAAAATTGATAATTTTATAATTTATGCACTTATCGTTGTGACCCATAATTTTTATTATGGTATCACCGCTATGAATATAGTGCTGGATAAGAGTCTGAACACTTTGTATTTTCAATATTTTTGATATTTTATTTTGATAGTATTCATAAATAAATGTCTTAAATAGTTATTTGGTTATTATTTATTACGGTAAAAATGCATATGTTCTCTGGCATATTTTTTTGAAATAATTTACAATAAAGAATAAATGCCTATGTAATAAAGCATATTCTAAATAATAATGGAAATATAATATTTTATAACTATATATCAAAATTCAAAAATATAAATAAAATACACAATGCATCATTATCTTAGTCGTCGCTGTTGTTGTTATATTTATTATTTTTGTTTTTGTTTTTATAAGTATACATTTCTTGGACTATTTGACATTAAATTCCGCTTTTAATGTATAAATTTACAAATACAGAAAAATCTGAGACAGTCTAATTATTTCAAATGCATAATATAAAAAAATATTATTCTTACTTTGAACCATAGCGTTTAAAATGAAAAAAACAGTCAAAAGCACAACAATGGTTTTACATTTAAATATTGCCATTATCCTAAAATTCCTGTGTAAAGTATAACTGTAAAAGTAAAATGCGTAGTATTTATGTGGGTATTTCTGGTTGAAAACTGAAAAAAGAATAATGGAAAGAAACGATGGATGTTAATATCACTGAAAGGAATACCGAGCAAAATATACTACACACTTTTTTTATATTTATTCTGTTTTTATATGAAAATGAAACATGTGTTCGAATGTACATTTGTTGTTTAGTATATATTATATTACACACAGGTTTCTTTTTTTTTTTTAAATAGGGTAAACAAATAAATGTGGTCTTAAAAATCCACAATACGAACATATTCTATATAGATACCCTACACCAAAAACCACATCGTGAATTTAAAACGATTCAAAAATTAAATTACATTTAACAATTATTAAATCTCAATTTCGTATATCATTTCCAAACAATAACTCATGTGAAGAACAATAAATTATTCATATAAATTTATTAGTAAAGTATTAAACAAATTCATAAATATTTTAATAAAGAATAATTTTTAAACCCTTATAAAAAGACGTAAGAAATGAAGGCTTCCGAATACCTATATTATTTCAAAAGTGATTACTTACAAAACAGTAATTAAATGCAAAATAATTGTCAAAAATGGCTTTATAATATTAATAAATATTTAAAGAAATATTTCGTACAGTTTTTTATGTCTTCTTATACTTGATAAGTATTAATTAAACCTAAATTGGTAACAAATGTTTTCAACGAATGTGCTATGTCTACATTTATCCCAGACAATGCTGACTATTCATTATAGTAAGTTCATTATACTTAATGAGTCGCACCTGAATTTCCAGGAATTATACGTGATACTCACTAGGGTAAAGGCATATTTAAATTCACAACTTATAATAAAAACCAGTATTTAATAGAGTACGCCGCTTCTGTTTCAATGATTTTTCAATTCTTCAATGCCATAAATATCGATAATTTAAAAAAAATATTTAAAGCACCTAAATTTCTTCACTTGGCACATATTTAAAGAATTTGATAATTCTAAAAAAAGCATCTTCCATCAAGTAGTACAGTTGAATACAATAAATTGAAATTAATAACATCAGGTAATCGTAATTACAGTACTGATTTCATTAAATTTGGGTTTTAAAATTACGCAATTAATGAAATAGTTCAACCACAATGCGTCGTATGTGGAGAAATAAATATATTAATAAGCCACATACTATCGGTGAAAATATTATTCTGCCCGCTGCTATAGATATGTGTGCAGAATTATTAGGAATAGAAGCGACAAATAAATTAAAAATAATACCAGGTTCAAATAATACCGCTCAGAAACGCATTGTTGATATTAGCGAGAATATAAAACAACAATTATTATACAGATTAAACTCAAAAGCTATATCTTTATATGTCCTAACCTAACACGTATTTAAAATAAAAATAGAACAAGCCAGACACAAGGTAATCTAATGTCAATAATGATACTACGTTCAGAAAATGATATCTTACAAAATATTGACTTAAATCAAAGTTTGCAACAGTTTGTAACATATAAAGTGAGAAAAAACTGTAATAATAAAAAAAATATTAAAAATTAGAAAATTAAAGTAAGATTATATTACATATGTATTTAGTAAAGTTATTTGTATAATACCTTTTTTTATTTTAATGAACGTTTAAAATTTGAAAAGAGTCAATTTGATAACATATGCCCCAGGACCTAATGTAACGCTTAATCCGGGCATGCATCTCACTCTACAAGAAACCACTCCTTTTTTCAGGTTCCCTTTCATTCTACCTCCTACAGCTATAATCACCCTATACACTACATGCTTCGCTACTGAATAGTTCTTAATTCTGTGGCCTTAAATTCAATTTACTTGTTTTTACTTATACATTATATCACTTGTCCACTGGGCGTTTGTAAATAACATAAATGAATTTCTAATTTACAGTTTTTCTCAAACTTTTTAAGGTGTTGTGTACATTTTTAAAATTGAAATTTATGCATAAATTTTAAATTATAAGATGAAAAAAATACTACTTAAAATAATAAAGATAATAAACTCGTGATTTTCCTGTCGATTATTGAAAAATAGTTTAATAGTCACTTAAAATAATAAAAAAAATAGCCGTAAATGTCAATGAATGCCTAAAAAAAAACTAAAAAAAACCGAAAAAAAAATTCAAAATAGAAGATATTTATTTACATTCATATATTATTTTTAGCTAGAAAAATATCAACAAAACGTTGTATATAAATAAAAAATGCAAAAGTCGTCGAAATCCGGGCTCTATAAGTTATTATATTTTTTAGCTTTTTCTTTTAATGTGTATATACAATATACGAATATATGAACAACGATCATTATAATTTTCGATATCGGAAAAATAAATAATTATTTGGGTTATAAATAATATTGGAAAAATGATAAAAAAAAATTTATTCATTCTTCACGTTTCTCTAAACGTTATCATGACGATATGTCATTTGGCCATAAAGAAAATAACAGCCACTGGATTTCAAGGAGCGCAAGAATTTTCGTCGTTTTTTTTTTTTAATTTCCTTTTCCGCGTAACGCTAAAGAACAATTTGCCAATCGAAAAACAGTGACCGGTGTTAGACGATTTTCTTATTTCTTTTAATTGGTACTCGCGCCGCCATTCCGCGTGTATTGACGCGTATTATTCACGCGGCGCAGTGAACTGTACAAGGGGGACACGAAGATTTTGTCGTATAATATGAAAGAAAAGAAAAATTGTTTTTTCTTCTTTTCTTTTGTACCGTTATACGTGCGCGAGCGCGTGTACTTACCATTTTAATTTATTATGTTTGAAAAAATGCAATTTCCTCGTCACGGTCACGGCGCGGTCATAATCCCTGCCACCGCTACGGAGTGGGCTACAAAAGGAACGCGCGTGCACTGTCGCGGGCGCGGATTAGAAATAAATATACTGAAAAGAAAGAGGGTGGAAACGATTAACGGCAACGGGTGAGTAATCCGAGAGAGAGAGAAAAATTGTATAAAAACAAAGTAAAACGAACGCGCTCACCGCGTTGCTAGTCTACGTGTATTTTAAATTCGTCGCGGGATTATTGTAAAAGTGGGCGGGTGGGTGTGTACGCAATGTAAAGAAAGGGAAAAACGCGTCCGGTCAATTAACGATGAGCGAACGAGCGGGCGAAACGGCGAGAGGAAAAACGCGGCGATTAAAAATGTATAAAAATAAATAATATCAGAGCGGTGGGCGGGCAAGACACTCGTCTCATCCGCACTGTCACCCGGTGGTAATGGCGGTGGTGTGGTGATTTCTCGGATGTTTTTTTTTTCGTTGTTGTCTTGGACGCGCGCTGACGAATAACGCGACTCGCGCGATTCCATCGACGTCGCAAATTAAGTGGCCGGGATTAAAAAAAAAAAAAAAGAACTCGCGAGCGGATGAGAGAGAAGGGGAAAAAAACCCGTAGGACACGGAGAAGCAGGACGAGAAGTAATAAGAAAAAAAAAACGCGGGCATATACCCTGCAATAACAATATTGTAATATTGTGTAATATAATCGCACAGGCAGAGGGAAAAGAAGAAATGTTATATATATGTAAGAGTGGTGTGAGGAAGAGGAGGGATTTTTTTTTTGTCGTATCGAAGACACATTTTTTTTTATATATATACACATTAAAAGTGGATCCCGCGAAACGTGGTCGTCGTCGAATGATAATTTTTATTTTTATTTCCCCACCCCATCGACCCGTCGTTTATTTTCTTAATTATCGGGTTAAGACGGGGATTACTGACTCGTTTTTATTTTTTACTCTCCCGTCGCAATGATCACGTACTGAGCGCAGCTTCGTACATAATACCACATATACAAATATACACAATATTATTATACTCCCTGTGTACTGTAATTTACGGTTATATGAAGTGTGGGCGCGTACACGTATTTCACATAATATAAAACGGCAGCGGTCCCGGTCCGAGCAGTACGCGCGTTTATGTTTAAAATCGAAAAAATTAAAAGCGTCACCAAATTTCCGCATTAGAACAGTGTTCGGAGTCTGAAATATTTTCTCATTGATACGCTTCACTCATTATAGCAATGCCGTAAACAGGAATTTCATATTTCAGTTCGGGCATTCATAATTACTTTGATTTGATTTCAAAAAACAAAAAGTGTAAAAAACATATATTATTGATTTTATATAAACAATAGCAATAGTCAATTTTTCTTGTATTTTTGGCTAAATATCAACATCAATAAAAAATATTATATTTCAGAAATCACACAATTATTACATTCTGAGTGAAGTGAAATATGCATTGGTTTCACAATAATGTATTTTAGTTATTATTGTCTATGTGAAATAATTCTACCAGAAGTAGTGTTCTAATTTTTACAGTCACACTTTGTTTCCGGTAGAAAATTCCATCTAGTTGATACTTTAGATTTTCTCAAAAGTGCTTGATAAGATAACTCAAAAACTACCAACAAATTATATAAAAACGTAATTTCGTCGTCAACGATTATCCTATTTATTTTAAAACTAATGAATATAGAAATTTGAAATATTCATCGAATAACTATATCTATGTTATATCAAAGAAAAAAAATTTTAAACCTTTTCTTTTAATTTTGGACTATTTATGGCAGTCATAAGTTTTGACGTATATAATTCATCATAAGGGATAGTTTTTGTTATGTATCCGAAATATTACACTAAAGCTCCGCTCAGAATCTTTTTATCGAATGAAATGATTTATCATTGTTTTCAAATATATAATGATAACAATAAACTCTAAAAATTTTATCCAAGTAATTCACTTAAGCACCATTTACAACATTCCGCAACTCGCTACCTTTTTTAATCTTCTTTGCGTCAATTACTGTGTACTGTGTAGTATCTATGTTTTATTACTAATAAATAATTTTTAAATAAGTAAAAAGCCATGGGGATGTTTTAGATGTCACTTAAGTCAATTATTTAAATAAAGAATTTAGATTTTTGTTATTATTGTTAATTTGAAAGCAATGATAACTACGACGTCAATGGACGTAATAGGACTAATATAGGAGCGTGTTTATATTGCAACAAATTTTAACGTTGTTGGTTAAATTTTGTAAAATACTTTCTAATGTAGATATTTTACCAGACAACGTTTTTGAAATTTTCGTCATGATATGAAAACCAATGTCATAATATGGAAACATACAACCGATCACACAATTTCAAACTGCTCTACCCGTGTTTTTCAGAACAATAAACTAGATTTCCTGCTTCTAAACCCAGAAGCCATCAAATTGAACAAAAACCTAGACATACTTGTAGACCTGTAATATTCTGAATTAACAATATCTCTTACTTTTATCTTCTTACCTTATCACAGTTTGACTATATGCCAATTTCATCCTATGTTTATTTTTAATTAAAATTTTATTTTATCCCAACCAATTTTATTTTATGTTATATATATTCTATATCATTTGTTGTTTTTTTTAATTTCTGTTTCGATGTATTACACCATACGAATAAATAAATTGTCTGCCAGACGTTTCGGATATTTGTACTACAGGTTTACCACGGTTTTTCTCTCCATTTCAGTTGATATTTTTAAAATATATGCAAGATAAAAAAAACAAAAACTTCAGACAACACGCACGTTATGATTTATACGCATAAATTGCATCATCGTCGTAATTTATTATAATAATGAAAAATGTATGACGACTTTATGCGGATTTATGCGAGCTTAATTGCTGTGTTATCGCGTAGTTTTAAAATTAATATTTTATTACCAACAGTGTTAACTTTTATGTTTACTATTAGCTGACTGGTGTAATAATGACAATGTGTCAAATTAACACTATTAAAAAAAAAAAAAATGCGTTTCGTTTAAATATCAGATCGGCAGAACCTTTGAAAATTTAAAATATTTTACACTTTATACGAAGCGTTTTCACTTTTAAACTGTTATATTTATTTGTATAAATTAGTAGTGCGAAATTTTTTTTATTTTCATCTGATAAAAGAACCTATTTTACAATCTATGATGCTTCTATACGTAGTAAAGCAAATAAGGTAATTTTGAAATTTATAATAAAAACGAACGACAGGCATAACACATCAGGTGAGAAATAGTTAAGTGACAAAAACTCAAAGTGTTTTTTTTAATGATTGTATAATATTTATATCATTTTAGTTTATCGGATTTTATATCCGTTATATATATATATATATATAATATATATATATATATATATTATATATACATATATGATTTGTATGTTATGTATATAATGAAATCTCTAATATTAACGGGTTTGCATGCGTTGGTAATTTTAAGTAAATTGTTTTTTTTTGCGTTTATCACTATTATATTCTGGATTGTCATCAATATGAATGGATACAGATTTAAAATATTTGGAATACTCTTTTTTTATAGTATATGGTTTTTTATTACTATTCATACATAAAATTTTAATACGTTTTTCTTCATAATATGATCTGATAACGACACTTTCATACATATAATCCGTCAATGATTCGTATAAATATTAGAAGCGTTCATGTATACGTGACAGTTGACTGTATAATAATAAAATTTAGTTATATCTCATTGAAATTACATAATATTTATTTTTTCGATATCTCTGATTCTGCATCTAAATAACATACGCTTTAGAAATAAGTCATATTTTGTATGTCATAGGATATTTTCATCTTATCTTGTTTCTACCATATTATGTAGTATAATAATAATTTGTCTGTATACGTTGAAAGAAGTTTCGGTTTGTTAAAAATGTTCGCGATTTCTTTTTATTTATTTTATATTAAAATTTGTACATATTATTTATTCAGTATTCATATAATAGTGCAATAGATACATTTTATTCGCGTAATTTATACGTATTAATAATAGATCATTGTTACGATTATGTTGTTTTACGAATTGGATCATCACGTTTGGATTTTTCATCAAGAATGGGTATTTGAAGATTCTTGTCCAGAAGTTGTAGGTACTTAAACATCTTATTATACTTATTGCTTTTGCGCATTTGAACAATTCGTTTGTTATAATGTCGTTTCAGTACCTTTGTTATTATTATTATCATTATTATTATTATTATTACCATTATTATCATTATTTTACATAAGAATTATACAATCTACATTCTGAAATGCAAAAGTCGATTTCATGCCTTTGTATATGTATTTTTATCAATTTATTATTAAATGAATTGTATCTATGTCATAGAAAATTGTTTAATAGATAATAATTTAGGTAATTAGTAGAAATAATTCATTATGACCCATAACAATGATGAAAAATACTATTTAGTACATGGCAATAAATGAATATCAATCTTTATAAAAGATCGAATAGGACTACGACGGACTAATTTTATTAATTCTTTACTGACTAAATGCACTTAACTGACCATCTCAAATTAAACGTATACTTTTTTTATAAATTAAGTTTGTATACACGTGTATCGTCACTAATGGAATTTGTGCATATGCGAAACTATTATATAATAATATTTTAGTATGCAAATATTTAGCAAGCTGCATAACCGATTTCATTATGCATAGGTATTAATATAAATATTCCACCTCCCTTTCCATTTGCTAAAAAATCACTTGATGTCTGGTTAGTATCTTGAGCCGAGGTTAAATTTTTTTTTAATTAGGGGATAAGTGTTTTATTAGGTATCTTTTATTACTAAGTACCAAGGTGCAAAATAAAGTAAACATTTATACAAAAAACTAAAATTATCCTATTTGTTTAATAAGCCAATATTGTTGTAGCACTTGTATTATAACATAGTTATTTTCTTATTCACATTTATTATGCCCATCTATAAAGATTTAAGATGCCTTAATATTATTGGATATCATGTATTTAGGTTAGGTCAGATATATGCTGACGGTTTAAAATAGTAATAAATTATATTTAAATAATTAATATAATCAATTTTGAGTGTTATTTAAGATGTATTAATTAATTGCTTTTGAAGGAAATAATGTAATAAATTTGTTTTTTTAATTATAGTTTATTGTTAAAATATTGTATAAAGAAAATATTAACCGACTAAAAAACATCAATATGTAAGTAATTATCAATGAAATAGTTGTAATCAGAGTGGTAATAAAAGTGTAAAGGATAAAGTACCCCCATACTTCTTTGATTTTCGTCCGTTTTGTGTGCCTAACTAATTTTTAAAATCCCTCCTCCGATATTTTGGCCTGTATTGTGTTGACATGAGATGATTTGACTCAGGCGCGGATCCAGGAATTTTAACAAAGGGTGTTCAAAAAAAAAAATTGGTTATACCTTTATATTTTGTTTAAATTTATTAAAGCTAAATTTCATCTCAAACATTAGTATTAATTGAATATAAACATAAAAATAACATTAATTTTTTACATATACTCGTATTGTAATTGTAATTTTCATAATTGTATTTTACTGAATTTTTCACAAACTTCTTGTGGAGTAATTTTAATATCCCTATGACTATTATTTTATTGGTGGCTTAGACGACATTGGGTGTCCAAACATCCATAACCTCTTTCCTGCACCTGCGCCTGATTTGATTTTGACGTTGAGTTTTATGTACATTTCTAAACGAATGTGTGATTCGATTTATATTGATTTTACTTATTTTGACATGGTGATTGATACTGACCGTCTTCACGACGTTATGTGAAAAAAACAACAATGTATTATACATATATAAATTATTGTGGACAAAAAAATATGTTTGAATAAGATGAATTTGATGAGTTAGTATTATATAAACTTATCGAGAATATCGTTTTAGGTAAAATATTAGGTTAAATAATAATAATAATAATAATAATATTGAACGGCTTTTGACGACAACAGCGCGATAGTCCTTTGATGTGGACCTTACGGTCAACCGAAAATTCGATTCCTTTTCAGATGGGCCTCCATTGTGTGTACATTATACGTATACACACGTGCACAATATATAGATACACATATATATATACCCATCCGTACACAATATAATCGCTACTCCGAGTAAAATCTAGACGGTTAATTAGCCGGTCCTTTAATCATATATCAAAACATAAGATAATTTTATTAAAAGCTCCATCGATACGTGGAAAATAATACGAATAATGATAATACGCGGTTTGTACGGATAACTCTTAAATCGTATATTGGACGCGACGTGTACTTATACAAATAGATGATATAATATAATATCGTCGACGACAATTTATGTTTGAAACGGTTTAAAAGACAAATATTTATATTATACGTATATATACTGCACCATATACAAAATGCTCTTTTGATCTCACGGAGTGACTAATAGGAAAACTTTACTCGACTATGCATTAAATCTGTAAATATATATATATATATATATGTATTCAACGGTCCAAAATAAATTAACCAATCGCCACATTTTTGTTAATAATAAAATTATAATAATATGATTGCTGCGGTATGTGTTATACCCGTGACGGTAACAGCAAAAAAAAAGTAAAATAATGAAGAACAAAGAATTATGAGTTACGTGAGGTTCTTTTAATCGAAGAAAAAAAAACAAAATAAAAAAAAATAACTAGAACAAAATAGGAAAGAGAGAAAAGAAGAAAAAAAAATAGAGAGAGAAAAAAAATGAAAGAGAAAAACAGTGTACGGGAACAACGGGCGGTGGTGTAACAACGTCGTTGCTGTAAGGCGTCGAGAGCAGGAGTCGCCGTTGGCGCGCAACCGGACCGGCTGCCACCCTCACCACCTCGTCCATCGCAGAACACGGTAGTGGGGGCGAAAGCAGCGCAGTCCCGCCACACCACCTCGGTGGCGGTTGGATGAGAGAGAGACTGCGGACCCAGATAGCACTAGTGTTATCGCACGTGTGCTGTCATGGGACCGCGTCAACCCTCCCCTGCCAAACCGCCAGCCTGAGTAGTGTGCCTGCTAGACTGAGGCCCTCTGCCTCACCATGCGTGGCAGACTTGCATTGCCTTCGAGACTACGTCTCCAGGTAAAACTTGTCGTACCAACGCATAGCCTTTTTGGGTTTGGTCCTGCGGCAGAACAGGACCCGAACTCAGCTTGCGTCTTGAACCTTAAGGTTCTTGACGCAGCTTCGCTCGCCCTAAGGTTGTGGTGAGAGAGGGTCGAGGAACAGTAGGTCCCCCTCGTCACCGATGTCTAGATCCTCTGGGAGTGACGGTTCTGGGGCGTACAGTAGAGCGTCGTCGAAAGCTTCACTTCTCTCCGACGCTCCGCCGGACTGCCCCAGACCGGACGTCCCCGCAGGCGCGTCTGGACCAACCAAATTGGTCCCGAGCGTCTGCGGGTCGGTCTCCATCAACTCCACAGAGCTCTCGACCGGTGCCGTGGGTTGGACCGTACGGACCGAGGGTTTCTGGAGCCGGAATTGTTGACTCTGAGTCAACTTCCTCCTCTTCTCCTTCTTCTTCTCGGCCAGCTTCGCGAAGTTCCTCTTCATTCTGGCGGCGGCTGCCTCCGAGCGCTGCTTCGGGACAGCACCACCGACTTGGACCGCCGTCCCCACCTTCGGCGTTGGGACCGGTTTCACGGTCTTGTTGGACGGGGGTACGGGGTTTGCGGCCGGTTGAAGGCGACGGACCCGTTTGTCGCTCGACGGCCATTTCGTCGGCCGCTGTGGCGTTGCTGATGGAATCGGCGCCGTCACCGCTACGGTCGGTGGTGCTGGTGATGGTGGCGGTGGGCGTTTTTGTGTTTCGCGTCGCTGTGGTGGCTTCGTGGGCGCTGATGTCCGCAGCGTCCGCTGAATGTCCGCCGTTCTCGCCACCCATCCCCGAATGAAGGCAGCCGCCAGTACCGGGTCTGACCTCAGCTGACTTAAGATGATTAATATTATTTTTCGCAGACAATACACTCTATATTATTCAATAAAATATATATTCATTTCGATTCAGTACCACTTTTTTTTTTAGTTACAATGTCTCTACAGTTTATACTCTCTATCATATATATATACACATATATATATATATAAATATATATTATTCGATGATTTCAAAAATGTATTGTTGTTCCTAAAATTGTGTGTCGTACATCATAATTTGTGTAGTACGAAAAGTGAAACGTGTAATATAAAATTTAAAAGTGTGATGTTCAAATTCACCAATTTATCCTTTTAGTGGCTATAACATTAATAAATTAATGTTTTGGGGCATTGTGTGTAGTAGACAAATTTGGATATTTGAAAAACAATATGGTTTTCACAATATCGTTAATCTTTTACGTGAAAACTTTATTGTCAAATCTTCAGTCCAAGCCATTTCACTAACGAAATATACGTAAATATACTAATATATAATACGTTATACATTATTGTACAGATTACATTTATATTTATTGAATTGTATTTCTTCACTTCTTGTGGAGATAGTTCTGAAAGCAGACATGACCTGTAAGCACTTGGCATATGTGAAAGCTAATTTCATCCTGGTAGGTAATATTGAGTAAGAGTAGGCTGAAAAAGGAAATAAGTGGTATTAAAGGCTTAAAATTATTCATATATACATACATTACACAATTATGTTAGTTAATAAGTAATTTATTATGACGAATATTACAATATCCGTTTAAAAGTTGAGGAAATATATATTCATTAAATCCAATGATATTCAAAAAGGAATAACGCAATTCAGTTAAATAATATTTCTACACTTCTAGAATGCGAATTTTGCATATTATTCTAGAATAGGGTATAATTTTAATAACGATCAGCACAATAAACAATGGTCAAATTAAAGTGCATTGGATATATTCCAATAAATTTAAAATAAACCTAAACTCTATTCGTAGTATAGATTTATAAGATATCATAAGTTTTGTTGCTTTTCATTTATAGAGGAATGCGTAGGGTGCAGCGAAAAATCGCGAACGATTAACCACCTGTCACAGTGCCAGACAAGTGTTGAACACGAAAATATTTTCGTAGTATTTCGTATAGTAAATAATATTTACTGTATAAATAAAATACTTTAGAAACAAAATATTTAATTTAAAAATATTCCATATTTTATTTTCAATGATGTCTAACATCAACACACCAGAATTTAATAGTGCAGAATATTTTAATATCCATGGAATATGAGGCGAGATCCGGCATTGTTACATGATTACCAGCTGGCTGAATATAACTGGCCATAGTATTTCGTACATGAATTTGGTGATACGATCAGTATTATATTGAAAAAATAATAATTAAATAAATATACACATAAAATATTTTTATTTGGACGCAGGGTTATACAGATAGCGGTGGTAATACTCGACACAGACTAATGTTTGGAGACCGGTATATTCCACCACGAGAACAATTGTCTCCGGATATGCCTTAAACGTATAATTCACTTACACAACCACCACAACTATCGTCGATGGCGCTGAAGTTTCGTAATTTATTTAATAATACCATATTAAATGATGAATCGTGTCAATTGAATATGGATTTGGGTGGTGACGCTGTAGAAGCAGAATTGAACATTCATATGGACAAGTACGTGGGATGGGAGATAATTTCGACGAAGTCAGCAAATTAATGCTAATGTCAAATAATATCTAATTTTTTTGACTTATATTTATTATTTATTTTTAATTGTTATTAATGTTTGTTTTTAAAATAAGATGATTAATATTACTATTCGCAGACAATATTATCTATTCAATAAAATATATATTTTATTACGATTCAGTAATATTTTTTTTTAATTACAATGTTTATACAGTCTACATCACATTTATGTAAGGTAATTGGTTATATATAATCACACAAACATGAAGTATGAAAATACTTCTATGATTTTAATACATTTTTGTAGTCCCGAAAATTGTGTGTAATATGTCATACTTTGTGTAGTACGAAAAATGAATCATGTAGCATGAAATTTAAAAATGTAATGTTCAAATTTACCAATTTATCCTTATAGTGGCTACAATATTAATTAATTGATATTTTGGAGCGTTGTGGGTAGTACGAAAATTTGGATATTTTAAAAACAATATTGTTTTCACAATATCGTTAATCTATTAGGAAAAATCTTTTACGTCAAATCATCAGTCCAAGCCGTTTAACTCACACAAAAATCAACAAAAAGTATGGTAAGTATATTATAAATATACAACATATAGAGTTTAAATTTAATTTATATATATTTCCATGTATCTCCAATGTACTTTTAATTTGAACATTGTTTATTGGGCTGGTCATTATTATAATTATGCCCTATAAGACGAAATTGGCTTTCATCTCTCCCATGTGCTGACAGGTCACGGCTGCTATCAGAGCTATCCCCACAAGAACTAAAGAAATACAATTCAATAATTATAAATGTAATCTCTACAATACGAGTAATGCATAAAGTATTATCTATTAGTATATTTACTTATATTTGGTTAGTTAAATGGCTTGGACTGATAATCTGTCATAAAAGTTTTTACGTAAAAGATTAACGATATTGTGAAAACAATATTGTTTTTAAAATATCCAAATTTTCGTACTACCCACAACGCTCCAAAATATCAATTAATTAATATTGTAGCCACTATAAGGATAAATTGGTAAATTTGAACATTACATTTTTTAAATTTCATGCTACATGATTCATTTTTCGTACTACACAAAGTATGACATATTACACACAATTTTCGGGACTACAAAAATGTATTAAAATCATAGAAGTATTTTCATACTTCATGTTTGTGTGATTATATATAACCAATTACCTTACATAAATGTGATGTAGACTGTATAAACATTGTAATTAAAAAAAAATATTACTGAATCGTAATAAAATATATATTTTAGTGAATAGATAATATTGTCTGCGAATAGTAATATTAATCATCTTATTTTATAAACAAACATTAATAACAATTAAAAATAAATAATAAATATAAGTCAAAAAAATTAGATATTATTTGACATTAACATTAATTTGCTGACTTCGTCGAAATTATCTCCCATCCCACGTACTTGTCCATATGAATGTTCAATTCTGCTTCTACAGCGTCACCACCCAAATCCATATTCAATTGACACGATTCATCATTTAATATGGTATTATTAAATAAATTACGAAACTTCAGCGCCATCGACGATAGTTGTGGTGGTTGTGTAGGTGAATTATACGTTTAAGGCATATCCGGAGACAATTGTTCTCGTGGTGGAATATACCGGTCTCCAAACATTAGTCTGTGTCGAGTATTACCACCGCTATCTGTATAACCCTGCGTCCAAATAAAAATATTTTATGTGTATATTTATTTAATTATTATTTTTTCAATATAATACTGATCGTATCACCAAATTCATGTACGAAATACTATGGCCAGTTATATTCAGCCAGCTGGTAATCATGTAACAATGCCGGATCTCGCCTCATATTCCATGGATATTAAAATATTCTGCACTATTAAATTCTGGTGTGTTGATGTTAGACATCATTGAAAATAAAATATGGAATATTTTTAAATAAAATATTTTGTTTCTAAAGTATTTTATTTATACAGTAAATATTATTTACTATACGAAATACTACGAAAATATTTTCGTGTTCAACACTTGTCTGGCACTGTGACAGGTGGTTAATCGTTCGCGATTTTTCGCTGCACCCTACGCATTCCTCTATAAATGAAAAGCAACAAAAATTATGATATCTTATAAATCTATACTACGAATAGAGTTTAGGTTTATTTTAAATTTATTGGAATATATCCAATGCACTTTAATTTGACCATTGTTTATTGTGCTGATCGTTATTAAAATTATACCCTATTCTAGAAAAATATGCAAAATTCGCATTCTAGAAGTGTAGAAATATTATTTAACTGAATTGCGTTATTCCTTTTTGAATATCATTGGATTTAATGAATATATATTTCCTCAACTTTTAAACGGATATTGTAATATTCGTCATAATAAATTACTTATTAACTAACATAATTGTGTAATGTATGTATATATGAATAATTTTAAGCGTTCAATACCACTTATTTCCTTTTTCAGCCTACTCTTACTCAATATTACCTACCAGGATGAAATTAGCTTTCACATATGCCAAGTGCTTACAGGTCATGTCTGCTTTCAGAACTATCTCCACAAGAAGTGAAGAAATACAATTCAATAAATATAAATGTAATCTGTACAATAATGTATAACGTATTATATATTAGTATATTTACGTATATTTCGTTAGTGAAATGGCTTGGACTGAAGATTTGACAATAAAGTTTTCACGTAAAAGATTAACGATATTGTGAAAACCATATTGTTTTTCAAATATCCAAATTTGTCTACTACACACAATGCCCCAAAACATTAATTTATTAATGTTATAGCCACTAAAAGGATAAATTGGTGAATTTGAACATCACACTTTGTTCGGTATCGGTGGAAAATTTAATTTGGTCCGGGTGCGATAACAGACGGTCGCGGCGACCGCGATAAAATCGGCGACCGGCCGTGTGTGTTTGACGAGCCACCGTGGCGTGACGACCGAGTGAGCTCGCGTCTTTTGCCGTTGTCCGTGGCCTTTTTGTGGCCCTTTTACGTATTGCTTAGAGGTAGCATGATATTCCACAGAAGTCTCACTGGAGTGTTCAAGTACCGAAACACGGGACCTTATGAACGCCAACAAGGTATCTACCGGTGGGTACTCCTCGAAATTCGATGCCTCGAACAACGTACGACAAGATACAGGAAGACAGCGGGACGCAATAGTGAAAAGAATAAAATCGCCCAAATCCGGAATATGGAGCGATCTCAAAACGGAGAGACCTTCATCAAATAAAACCAAAAATTTATTCAACTCTGTAAGGGATTCCCGAGGTGACACCGGAGCATTTATTAATTTCTCAACCAGTGATTTGGCCACTATACGCGGCTTGTTATAACGGGATTCAAGCGTGGACCAAATAATCTTGTACGCCTCTGCTGAAACGGGAATACCACTGACAGCATCGGCCGCAGCACCCTTAAGACAACCTAATAGATAATACACCTTATCGATGTTAGGTATATGTGCGTTTCGATCAACCATAGCAACGAAGCGATCACGGAATGCGGGCCATTTATATATGCTGCCATCAAAAGTCGGAAGCGGAATTTCGGGCAGGCGAGTAGGTACTACCGGCGTCAAAGTACCTTGCCCAGTGACAACGGACGGAGTCTGATTCAAAACTGGCGGGCTGCGCGATAGACGGATACCCTTAACACTTCCCTCTTGGGAAGTTACGTCATGGGTAGACCTATCGGCGGTTTCAAAATGACTAACAACAGATTTGGCAAATACCACAAGACTATGGATTTCAGTCACGAGACTATCGGAATATTCGGTTGATAAGCCTAGGTCTAGAAACGCGTCGATTACGGCGTCGTCTTCTGTGACAAAATCCGACCATATACTTTCTATATCCCGTGCAGCCGCTAATAATTGCGATACGAACGAATGATCCTCCAGAGCCTGTTGCGCTAAACCATGAATCATTCGAATACGAGAGGCATAAATATTACGTTTGATAATAGCTCTATCTCGTATACGCGTGATACGCGGTATATCGGTGCCGACAAGCGACATATTCGCGCGTAAATACACCGATTACCAATAAAATAAATCAAAAATATAATAACGATATAATAATTAAATATAATAATTACGACCGTTTCCAATGGTGTAGAATATCGCAACGAAAAAAAAACCGATTAATATATATCTAAATAACACCTATATATGCGATATCTAAGAAAATAACGACGTATAATAAATTAATGACGTGCGATAACAGCAACCAAATTGACACAAATAAATAATAACACTCAATAATCCAGATAGTCGATGGACGCACAAAATATATATAATAATAAAATGGGAAAATGTATACGAAAATTACACCAACTCACGACGACTTATAAAATATAATGCTAATTTTAAAGTTCTGAATAGTTCAGAAACCACGCTCTGCTACCAAAAATGTACGCTAAAGGAAGTTCTTTTTACCAGGTGACTCCGATAACTCGCATCAACATTCATACAAGTTGCCGGGAGTGGGTAACGATAATACTATTGACAATAAAAATACCGATTTCATATAGGCCCACAAATGGCTGGCGCCTTATTATATTATAATAATGTTAACGTAAAATTTTACTGAACACAATTGACCTAAACATATATAAATTGAGAATATCGTAAAGGGGGGTAGGCGCCCACTCAAATACGTATAATAAAAAAGGAATAATTAATGAACACACGGCTGTATTCACAATATACGCGAAATAATAGTTCACATTCGTATAAACGAAAATAACAATAATATCTCTATGATAACAATTTCGAGAAACACAGAAATAATACAAAAGTAGGATAACGTCACGTGTCAGATGCTGGCGTATTGGACCTCCGGAGAACGGTGAATTGACGACGAATCTCAGCCACTCGACGATCAGACGGGTGCACCAATAATCAGCGCATATACTAAATTGTTCAACGTATAACAACTACCGTGTATATACTGTCGCGTGCAATAATTGCCGCGAAACCAAATGACGTGTATAATAAACGGCGCGGACAATACGCAAAAGGCACGCACAAGTTTGCGGACACAACGTGTGTCACGCAGACAAAATACTCGGCGAACACGGCCACGAGGAAAACGGCTCGTGACAAAACGGACGTCTCCGTAAAAAGGCCACGAAAAGGCCGTAAAAGGGCCACAAAAAGGCCACGGACAACGGCAAAAGACGCGAGCTCACTCGGTCGTCACGCCACGGTGGCTCGTCAAACACACACGGCCGGTCGCCGATTTTATCGCGGTCGCCGCGACCGTCCGTTATCGCACCCGGACCAAATTAAATTTTCCACCGATACCGAACATGCTCCCCCTTGGGAGATTAAACATCTTCCAAATGTGGCGTGATCTGAGATGAACCCGATGCTGAAGTTTTGAAAGGCTTGTAGCGGCGACGTTAGTACAAAAAAATTCATAATTACATAATAAATTAATAACAGAACTAATGATACAAGAAAAATTAAATTAAGCCTTTAAACAATGACGTTATGCCGGTATACAATATATAATTAAATTCAATAAATATATAATTCAAAATGGTCACATGACCTAATGGAACAAAGTAAATCATTACAAAAGTACATAGTACAAAAGAAAAATTACTTATAACAAAAATATGAACCTATTTTAACAGCTAATGGCATTCTGGTCGCTTAGAGTACGAGTTTTCGTGATCCAGTGCATCAGTTTTTTTTTTTTTTATTTTTTTTTTTTTTTTTTTTTTTTTTTTTAAAAATCTGAACATTACGTTTTTAACACACTTTTAAATTTTATATTACACGTTTCACTTTTCGTACTACACAAATTATGATGTACGACACACAATTTTAGGAACAACAATACATTTTTGAAATCATCGAATAATATATATTTATATATATATGATAGAGAGTATAAACTGTAGAGACATTGTAACTAAAAAATAAAAGTGGTACTGAATCGAAATGAATATATATTTTATTGAATAATATAGAGTGTATTGTCTGCGAAAAATAATATTAATCATCTTATTTTAAAAAAATCATTAGTAAAAGAGAATATGAAATAATAAATTTATGAAAAAAACTCAGATTTTATTTATAGTTAGCATTAATTTGCTGACTTTTACGAAATTTTCGTCGAGGAAGCACTGGCATAGAATATTTCGTATACATATATACAATACGCAATTATGTCAGTTAATTAATAATTTACAATGACGAATATTACAATATCCTTTTAAAAATTGCAGAAATATTTATTCACTATATCCAATGATAATTAAAAACGGAATAACGTAATTCCGTTAAATAATCATAAAGTATAATCACTTCAATTTTAGACAGACGTATAAATGTGTAGTAGTGTATTTCATATTTTTAATATCATATTTCTACACTTCTAGAATGCGAATTTTGCATATTTTTCTAGAATAGGATGTAATTTTTATAACGACCAGCCCAATAGACAATAGTCTATATAAAAGTACATTGGATATATGCAAAAATATATAAAATAAATATAAACTCCATTTGATAGTATATATTTATAATAAACATACCATTTTATTTGTTGCTTTACGTGTATAAAGGAATGCGTAAATTGCACCGAAAACTCGCGAACGATTCACCACTTGTCACATTGCCAGACAAGTGTTGAACACGAAAATATTTTCGTAGTACTTTGAAGAGTAAATAATATTTACCGTATAAAAAAAATACTTTATTTTAAAAATATTCCATATTTTATTTTCAGTAATGTCTAACATTAACACACCAGAGTGTAATAGTGTGGAATATTTTAATATCCATGGGATATGTGGCAAGATCCGGAATTGTTACATGATAACCAGCTGGCTGATTATACCTGGCCGTAGTATTTCGTACATGAATTTGGTGATATTATCAGTATTATATTGGAAAAATAATAATTAAATAAATATACACATATTATATTTTTATTTGGACGCAGGGTTATACAGATAGCGGTATTAATACTCAACCCAGACTAATGTCTGGAGAACTGTATATTCCACCACGAGAATAATTGTCTCCGGATATGGCTTAACAGTATAATTCACCTACACAACCACCACAACAATCGTCGATGGCGCCGTAATTTCATAATTTATTTAATGATACCTATTTAAATGATGAATTGCCTCAATTTTTTACGGAATCATCTGGTGACCCTGTAGAGGAAGAATTGAACATTCATATGGAGAAGTACGAGGGATAGGGGACATTTTCAACGATATCAGCAAATGAATGCTAACGTTAAATAATATCTAATTTCTTTGCCTTAAATTTAAAATTAATTTTTTTTGTTATAAATGTTTTTAAAATGAGATGATTAATATTGTTCTTAGCAGCCAATATTATCTATGTTATTCAATAAAATATATATTTTATTAGGATTCAGTACAATTTTTTTTTTTTAATTACAATATTTATATCGTCTACATCACATATATGTAAGGTAGTTGGTTATATTTTATCATACAAACAAGAAGTATGAATAGACTTCATGTTTGGGTATACTTCAATGATTTTAATACATTATTGTAGTTCCAAAAATTGTGTGTAGGTTGTCATACTTTGTGTAGTACGAGAAATGAATCAAGTAGCATGAAAAAAGTAGCATCAATTCTGATTAATATTACTATTCGCAGACAATATTATCTATTCAATAAAATATATATTATATTACGATTCAGTAATATTTTTTTTTAATTACAATGTTTATACAGTCTACATCACATTTATGTAAGGTAATTGGTTATATATAATCACACAAACATGAAGTATGAAAATACTTCTATGATTTTAATACATTTTTGTAGTCCCGAAAATTGTGTGTAATATGTCATACTTTGTGTAGTACGAAAAATGAATCATGTAGCATGAAATTTAAAAACGTAATGTTCAGATTCACCAATTTATCCTTATAGTGGCTACAATATTAATTGTATTTATTGAGCGTTGTGTGTAGTTAATCTTTTACGTAAAAACTTTTATGACAGATTATCAGTCCAAGGCATTTAACTAACCAAATATAAGTAAATATACTAGTAGATAATACTTTATGCATTACTCGTATTGTAGAGATTACATTTATAATTATTGAATTGTATTTCTGTAGTTCTTGTGGAGATAGCTCTGATAGCAGCCGTGACCTGTCAGCACATGGGAGAGGTGAAAGCCAATTTCGTCTTATAGGGCATAATTATAATAATGACCAGCCCAATAAACAATGTTCAAATTAAAAGTACATTGGAGATACATGGAAATATATATAAATTAAATTTAAACTCTATATGTTGTATATTTATAATATACTTACCATACTTTTTGTTGATTTTTGTGTGAGTTAAACGGCTTGGACTGATGATTTGACGTAAAAGATTTTTCCTAAAAGATTAACGATATTGTGAAAACAATATTGTTTTAAAATATCCAAATTTTCATTACTACCCAAAATATCAATTAATTAATATTGTAGCCACTATAAGGATAAATTGGTGAATCTGAACATTACGTTTTTAAATTTCATGCTACATGATTCATTTTTCGTACTACACAAAGTATGACATATTACACACAATTTTCGGGACTACAAAAATGTATTAAAATCATAGAAGTATTTTCATACTTCATGTTTGTGTGATTATATATAACCAATTACCTTACATACATGTGATGTAGACTGTATAAACATTGTAATTAAAAAAAAATATTACTGAATCGTAATAAAATATATATTTTATTGAATAGATAATATTGTCTGCGAATAGTAATATTAATCATCTTATTTTATAAACAAACATTAATAACAATTAAAAATAAATAATAAATATAAGTCAAAAAAATTGGATATTATTTGACATTAGCATTAATTTGCTGACTTCGTCGAAATTATCTCCCATCCCACGTACTTGTCCATATGAATGTTCAATTCTGCTTCTACAGCGTCACCACCCAAATCCATATTCAATTGACACGATTCATCATTTAATATGGTATTATTAAATAAATTACGAAACTTCAGCGCCATCGACGATAGTTGTGGTGGTTGTGTAGGTGCAGTGGCGTATCCAGGGAGGGGGCTGAGGGGGCTGCAGCCCCCTCCGAAATTTCAGGAAATCTTAAATTATTATTTAATTAATTAAATAATATAATATACATAGGCACCATACTGCAATACGACATAGTACGTTGTTTCCATTACCAAACTATAATATCACAAAGACAGAAAACGTGTACAACATCATGCCTATCGGTATCAAAAGCTGTGGAAAAGCTAGACGACTAAAATTAACAATATGTTGTAAATAATAATTTTTTGTTTAAAAATTTTAAATATAGTTTTTTTAATCACTTATTTTGCAGTTGTTATGTTTTTTTTTTTTGTAAATGATCAGCCCCCCCAAAAAAAATTCCTGGATACGCCACTGTCTAGGTGAATTATACGTTTAAGGCATATCCGGAGGCAATTGTTCTCGTGGTGGAATATACCGGTCTCCAAACATTAGTCTGGGTCGAGTATTACCACCGCTATCTGTATAACCCTGCGTCCAAATAAAAATATTTTATGTGTATATTTATTTAATTATTATTTTGTTTTCATTCTTTCGAAATTCCATTTTTATCATCACGTAATCATTATGAGTAAAATATCTTGCTTACAGAGTACACCCTGTATAATAAATAATCGTGTTTAACGAGTATTTTCAGTATTCTCATATTCATAAAACTTGCGATGGTAACGCATTTGATGCAGTAACCGGTTTTCTGGTATTCCGTCGTCGTCGTCGTCGTCGCCGCCCGTCGTTCGTTGTTTTCACTTTTCACAACAAATATTATTGAGTAAATATTATTGAGCACCCTGACCCGTGGCATCACAAAATACGTCATATTATAATAATATCAATTCGAACTAGAGGCTCTCGACTTTCACGGTGACACACTAAAACACAATATTAATAGATGTATTAAAAACAACAAAAATATTATAAATTTACTTAATATGAAAATTAATTTTTGATATGTATTTAAAACACAAAAAGTTATTTGATCATGATAATAATAATAATAATAATAAAAAAATAAATCAATGTAACAATACTCAATGTCGGCGAACCGAAACGTATTCAATTCGCGGGCCGAATTCACACGTACGTGTTTCTTTTAATAGTAGAGGTTTTTTTTTTTTTGTGATCTTCAATGATAGAAATATACTAATTCGCACATATTGAAAATAGAAGCGAAACTTCCAATGCTGTTTTGCTCACTTCGGGGTATTCGTTTTACAAAGAAATCCAATTATTATATTTATGTTTTGTACAAATTCAGTAGTCAACAAATTGTATTTTATTCCGTTACTCGTTGTTAAAGTTTAAACCCAAGTGGGTTATAAATAATATAAAAATCAATGAAATTTTTTATTTTTTTTTGATGACGGACGTCATAGTACGTCGAAAACCACGGATTTTAAACCACCCTCAACGTTTAAGTACAAACATCCAAACACGTCTGACTCGTAAAGTAAGAAATAATTTAATTTTCCACCAATCGTGATGAACATCCATGTATAATCGTCAAAACTCGGTTGTTATTATTTTATAACGTGTAATAATAATTAAATGTAAAAATAGCGTCTTTTTGTAAATCTTTTAACGACCTAAAATTACTACGCGTAATAAACGTGATGCGATTAGGTGTAATAACAAAAGAAAAGATAATAAGATGATCTCAAATATATGAATATTTTATACGATTGAGTGGCAAATATTATAAAAACCTCTGGTTATTATAGGGTTATAATTTAAAAAATTTATGAACAAATTAGTTTGTTCACGTTTATCCGAATATAATATGGCATACTCGTGTATAATGTGAATAATTTTTAAAACCAACAATTATGGTTTGTATTAGAGAAATTAAAAAAAAAATTGATATGCGTACATCAATACATGAGTTACCATTCAATGACAACTAAATGTCAAAAAGTATATTTACACACACACGACACACACATTCCTGCAAAAACAATAACTTACCCGTAAAAAATTTGTTTGAAGTTAAACCGAAATAAAAAAAAAAAAACGCCCGTTACGATGCTGTAGACAACCGCTGATATAACTCTTAGGGTTAAAATTTTATAGCGCTTAAAATTGCATAAATATGCGCTATGATATTACCTAAAATATAGCTAAATATGCGATAAAAACAACAAAATATGCAAAAAAAAAAATGTAAACATATACTTTTTATTTAGTAAATTATTATTTATTAGAAATGTAATTTTTATTTATTAAATTATTGAAAATGTATCGTTTACAAATTATGATAGTTGCTTAAACGTTAAAAGTTTTTAGTCATTCTGGGTCAGTGTCTTGAAGAGCTGCTGTACGTGGTTTGATTTTTCGTGTATGTTTCAAGAAATCGACGAAAGATTGGATTAGATAATTTATTGAAAAGAATGTTTGCTGCTATAAATTCTTTACATAAATCGACATTAAACGGGGGTTTTTTTTTTTTGTGAAAGGTTGTAAGAAGCTGTTGTATTTTTTTTCAATTTTATTTTGATGACGTTTCGTTGCTTGAACGTGTGTTCATCTGTTTTTAAATGTTGAGTTACGTTAAATTTTTTTTCGCTGTTAACTTTACATTCACTACACAAAATAATATACTCTCGTCTATTTTAAACACTAAATTTTAAACCCAACCCTGATAATTATGTAACTATTATTGTATAAAATTTTTCGAAACGGGGCAGGGTGATAATGGTCAGGGCGAAGGCGTAATAATGTATAATCACTACAGGACTATCGAATTTCGATTTGTTGTATAAGTAGTCGCAGCGTACAGTTTAGGTTACAGAAAAATAAAACCCGAAAACACTATTTCTTTTTCGTTTTTCAATTAAACGAAATGTGACGCGACGAAACGGGAAAACGCGATTCTAACGATGCCGCCGTCTATTTCGTTCGTATTATCCGCGCAGTTTCTATTATATTTCCAATAAGCGAGTTATTGGAAAAAAAATAAAATATTAACAGCGAATATTTTGAAAAAAAAATAAAAAATAGCTGTCGAGAAATATTCAGAAAATGTGGCAATGATGTGTAATAAATTATTTAAGTCGCCTTTTAAAACAACGTATGCGCGTACGTGCAAAGGCGGTATGGAATTTTCAAAATATGGTTTCAATGATTTTATGGTCTAGTGGCCCGGGGGGGCGGGGATCTATAAGTTTATTAATCGTATTACATATACAATAATTAAATGAATTTTCAATAGATAAATCACAATTAGGTACTACAATTATATATTATTTTGTCTAATATTCGGTCGTATTTACACGACGTCGACAACAACTCGTTCAGTTGGACGCTGAACGACAACAATATTGCCAATACGAGTAATGACGGCAACGGCATTGGAACTGAAAAAATTTAATCGCGAAATGGTTTTGTAACTACGATTTCTTACATGAGTATTGGCTCGTTTGTGATTAAATGACAATAAAACAGAAAAAAACAAAAAACAAATATTCTACGCGACTAGATAATAATTAATCCGTAATAATTTCATTGCGCGACAAGTGAAAATTATTATTAGAAATTGTTACCGGTGTTTAATACATCGGCAGTGTATACAAAAAAAAAAAAAAAATTAAATTAAAAATCGGTTTTATAGAAAATATGTTTATATCAGAACGTATATTTTTGTATTGCGTACAATATTAAAATTAAATATAAACTAAATTAATTTGAGAATAAGAAATTTCTCGCGAAATACAAATTTTAATATAGGTACTCTTGAACACAACAATTTAACGCTTAAATACAAAAACGTAAATTACCGTAAACGTTTTTTCATCAAAAAAAAACCACCGTAGCAACTGAATATCGGTTTCGTCGCAAAACTAATAGAGTTATGATTTTATACATTTTTTTTTTTTTTTTAATTCGAATAAATCATTATCGTCGAAAATAATCAAAAATAATATTATTAATTGTATTTTTACATTGTTATTACATTAATTTTTTAAGTTCTTAAATTTCGCGCCCGGAGCGCAGAGACACGCCTTTCCTAGCCACTACACGAATCTGCTACTGTTCCCGGTCATTTGGGGAGGTTTTCGAACAAAAAAAAAATATTTTATTAACACTAATACTGCGACGAAATTCCCCTCGTCTGACTGTATTGGAGAAGAAAAAAAATAATCATAATAAACGATTAATCGTTATCGTAATTGTACAAATCAAAAAAAAAAAAAAAAAAAAAAAATGGATAATTCGAAACGGAAAAAAATCGGATACCCGTTTTCGTTTTACCATATCTCGCCGACGACGACGCGCGCGCCGGGACCGATCATCACAACAGCGTCGTCGTCGGCTGTGAGACCGGCTCTCTTCGAGCGGCGCGCGCAACGCCGTTCACCTTTACCCCCCCGTTAAATCACCGGGCACCACGCGCACGTCTGCACGGTCCGTTGTCCGGTGTACCGTGTGCGCGCAGCCGGTCGTGTGGTGTACGTGTCGCGGTCGGTGTAGACGTCTCGCAAACGAACGAGCGTTATATTTTTTTGTTTATATAATTTCTTCTTTTTTTTCCCCCCCAATTAAATTTTTCAATATTTTTCGGTCTAACGTACGAATTAATAATAATAATAATAATAATAATAATACGCGCTCGACGTTTCCTAAATATTATTATACGTCGTAATAAAAACCGCATACGCGTTACGGGTTTCGATTCGGTCGTATTTTTAAATCGTTTCGACATAACCGCGCGCACAGTCCCATACAATACAGGCCGTATACGAATGTAATTATTATTAAACGCGCGGATTCGTTATTAATGTTATACGAAAACGTTTTCGCCAGATACCCGCGGGGACACACGGATAATTGTCATTAACGGCGATAATATTATATTTCAATATACGTTCGCCGCCGACATATTGTTGTTCACGATAATATTCTCCAGTGGAAAAACCGAACGGCACACCGCGGCGGTGTCTACGACGACACACACACACATCTCACATTATGGTAACTATCGATACAATCCGAGGGGGGGGAGGGATTATACGTATGTATTTTGGCGTTCGGGGAGAATTTTTCAATTCCCCGTCTCTTTTTATTGCGACGCCGTAGGAATAAATATATTATAAAAACCTTGTATTCTGTACTTTTATGTAGATTGTACAGTGTGACGTAAAATACTCGCTATAAAACTATTAAAATAATACGATTATTAAAATACCTGTGTGTGTCCCCCCCCCCAATACTATATATTATGAAATCCGGCGAAGTATTAACTGTGCGCGCGCATTAATTAACATTATTAACTACGCGCCCTCTGCGGGTTGCGTTCCGCTTGATGCCGTAATAATTGTTATCGAGGAAATCCCGTGTTCGTATAAAAATACATATTTGCCAAAATAAACGTCGTTTTTCCCCGCTAAATTTCATCCGAAATTTCAACAAATTTACCGCCGCCGCCGCCCCCCCCCCCCCCGCAAAGTTCCATCAAGAGGGGCGGGCGGCAATAAACCATCGCACAAACACGGGCCTGTGGTGGTACGCCATTTATTAATGCGTTTCGTTATTACAGGGCGATTGTAAACGAGCATTTTCTTCCGTCGTCTTGCACACGCGGCGAATCATAATAAAATGAACGTATGAAGCCGGCCGGCTTAGGTCGGGTACGAGGTATACTTTTATCATATTATAACAGGCACCTGTAAAGTTCGACAAACGTATTGGTTGTGAAAAGTCTTTTTCTCGTGTGAAAAATTAAAAAATTTGTAATACAAAATTGGCTCCGAATGGACAGAGCGCGGTAGGTTACAAGACGCATTCGGAAAACTTTTTACCATCAAATCCGGTCGAAAGAGATTTTAACAAATAAACTTTAAAGTGATAACACATAAGAATCGATAAATTTGCAGCTGACGATTGGCCGAAATATTTTAATATATTATAGTTTCAGCGCGTAGAAATTTCGGATTCCGAGTGCGGGACAAGGAAGCTGCTTGTTTGTTTTATAACTGTATTAATAATTCTCTTTTGTCTGTGTACAAATTTTCGAGTAAGAAAGAATGAAAGAATTCCGGTACGTTCCGGTATAGTAAATCGTATCTAGTCGCGGTACTTTATTTGAAACGTTTTTTTTTTTTCTCACTAGTTTTCTACTATTTTCTCGATGGTTTTTAAACGCGGCATAAAAAAATTTTTAAAAAAATGTCTTCTACTTTTCCGGCTATTTGCAAAAATTATTATTAGATGTCAATTCATATAAAAGGAGTAATTTTTGGTTTTAAGGACTGAACATTTTATACCGACTCGGGTCTTACGTTACTCGGACTGTTTAAAAAAAAAAAAATTTCGACTATTCTAAATAACATTTTTTTTTTTTTTTTAACACTTTAAATTTTCCGACAAAGTTGTAATAACGCCGAAGCTCCGGTCAGAATCGATTTATCCAACGTAATGATCAATCACTTTTCTTTCAGATTTTTATAGTAATACTCTATAAAATTTTATTAAAGCAATTCACTCAAACGTCCCATCCCCAACCCAACACCCACGACTCGCTATTCTTTTATATTTATTATTAATTTTTTTTT
Organism: Chaetogeoica ovagalla; assembly: GCA_032441825.1. NCBI lineage: Eukaryota > Metazoa > Arthropoda > Insecta > Hemiptera > Aphididae > Chaetogeoica > Chaetogeoica ovagalla. The sequence goes on from CM063728.1 coordinate 1,425,438, forward strand.
TTTTATACATACGTGTGATAACGATTATATTCCCGTTATTAAATAATATTATACGTTTTGACTTTTTAAATTTTATCGAACATGACTTTAGAGAAGTGTACTTTTCCCCTGTAGCTTTTTCCTCACGATTCGTACATATATAATTTTTTTTTTTTTTTTTTTTACCAAACCAGCTCGTTTTGTTTTTTTGTTTTTGTAATCCATTCCAACGGAGATATGCATATGGATTACTTAAAGGATTTAACATTATTATTTTGTTTTAGAAACAAATGAAAAACATTTTTTTTCCGGAGTGAAATCGCTATTATACAGAGAAAATTTTTCTGTTTTTTATGCATATACGATATATAGTTAGTGCGTGGTGGTAGGTGGCTTGTAAACAAATAACAATCTCCCGGCCTGGACTTAGTCCTCGTTCCGCCCATGCCGAACGTTGTATGAGATTTTTTTTAGCGACCCCCAGGAATTTCACGTCTATATAATATATATATATTATATAATATACACAGACACAAGCAACGCTACATTTATATTGTGTATATTAATAACATTAAAACTATAATATTAATACCCCCTAAACACTCACGCGCGTCTGTACAGTTATTATTATTATTATTATTATTATAAATGTAATGAATATTTTACTATATTACTTACACTTTATCGTTTTTGCTCGGCGACTGTATATTTACACTCGGGGCCGTGAGTGGCGGCGAGCGGTGAACACACTCGTAAACCTGTACGGTACGTCTGTTGCAGCATAATATATTAATAACATTATCTGTATTTATTATATATATATATATTTATTATATATATATATATATTTACTGATTGAACGGCATCTACTTATCTGTTACGTCCATTGAATCGTAATAATAATAGTGTTCGTAATTGAGTATGTATAATAAATTCAACGTAACTATATGAAATACGTATGGTGGGAGTGAAATGGAATAAAATAAATACATCTAAACGTTGCGTAGTAAATAAATTATTATCGAAAGAAGAAGAAAAAACAACTCGACTTCGCGCGCTCTTCGTACCGAATAACAGTCGTATTGAAAGCAATATTGTACGTCGTCGTACCTATTGCGTGTGTGTTTATAAATTCCTCCAAGATTTTTCTTACCAGTTGGTTTTCTTTTTTTGTTTCTACTTATAACCGCCTCGAAAAACCTTGTTGATTATTTTTTTTTTGTTTTTTTCATATACACAATAATTAATACTCGACAGCCGTCGTAATTGTACACCGGAGTTTTCCTCGATTTCGTAATATTTATGGCATTTAACAAGTCGCGCGCGTACAGGCACAGAGTGATATCGGAGAGTCCGTCTGACGACGTGGACTTTTTGGTGAGTTTTTTTCACTCGTATACGAACTGAATTACCCGGTTTCGCCCGCGAACAGTTTTGCCCTGTATGAGAGCTGTTAAGGCGTGGAATGTAATATTATCGAATATAAGCCGTGTTACACGGCGTTGCTTGTGATGGATTAAGATTGTTCTGTTTTATATACTTTTTTTAATCTTTAGAGACTTCTCTGTATAAGACATATCAGTCCCGTGCAACTTCGTTTATTTACCTTTATAGTTAAAGGTTTTATTTTTGTTGCCTTTAAATTTTGGTCTTCTCCGAGCGGAATTTCATCCTTTGATCGCATCAAACAAATGACGTCGCATTGCCTGTCCACGCGATTAAACATTACTGAAATATAAATATAATTATTCTTAAAACGATGTATTCAAAATAAAAGTCAAAACTATATGTATTTTTTACTAAAAATTATATTACTTTTTAGACTAGAAATTAAGAAACATATACACATATAGACCAGACAAAAATATTTTTATTTATTTATTTATCAATAAAAATTTATAGTAGTACTTACTATACTTTGAATACTTTCCTCATTTCAATTATTAAAGATATATAAAATCTTCTTTTTTCTTTTTGTTCTTGGGGTCTAATATCTCTGGATCCCTATTCAGTAAATACGCTACTGATTATTTCGATAAAATATATATATATATATAATCAAATATTTATTTGATGAACCATCGTCGACCCATTGTTGTTATAGTTCCCAGTAAATCGCTGTACACGATATTTCATTAAAAAAAAAAAAAAAATCATATACAACTCTCGAAGAATTTTCGGGTTTTTGAAGAGTTTGGAATCCTTAAAAATCTCTTTCTCTCGCCAGTACACGCGCGTTTGGCATTTTATATTAGTATAATATATGATATATTATATCATAAAAAAAGTGTCCGTTAAAAATATATTATTGTGTCCATATCGCACAGCAGTACAACATACCTTATGCTATATTATAATATATCCTTTATATTCTCTTCGGTCGATTTCTGTAATCACTGTCAGAATCCTTTATAAACGTTATTTTAATGCGCTAATAATTGGTTTTTGCTTTCAGTTTTTTTTTATCATACGCTGTCAAATTTTCTATTATATACACACATATGTATTGTTGAGATGCAATAGTTTTAACTAAAGACATTAGTCTAAAAATATATACACATACATAATATATCCTAGTCGTACGTTACAAGTATTATAAATTATACCTCCCTGTATTTATATAGTTATGTTGTATTGATTGAAACCTTACTCGGGTATCACTTACGAACCCGTAATGTATCACGTGTGTGCGCCTCGTACGCGAAGTTAGCCCACCCGAGTTGTCCGATGCCATTTAAATATTTTTTACCCCGCACATACGTACTGAAATTGAAAAAAAATTAAACGCGTTTTATATTAGAATATTTAGAATTTTCGTTGAATATCAAAATGGTATGTTGTCGCACGCGATTATTGATATAAGTACCACATACTAGGTCTCGTATTGGCATAATGATTATTTAATTATTGTGAATCGTGTAAATTTCCATTAGAGTAAAGTTATTCAATATATGTTTGTGCGCGTGTATGTGGTGTATCAATACAAAATCGTTATACGACCTCGCATATATCTACACTTGTAAATTATTTAATGTTTACTATACACAAATGCGTTCTGACCTAATAAAGAATAATTACCTATTGGCTATTAAGTAAGTAGATGCTAGTGAAATTGCTTGAAAATAAAAAAGTAAACGCCTCATTCATAAAATTTGCATTGTCCTTTGGATAAAATTCAACATATAATATAGATTTTTTTTTTTAGCAAATAGTTCACACTCTGAATTAATAAAACGTTAATTCGTTCAATTGTATTGAACTTTGTTATTTACGGTTAAATATGAAGAAGAATAAAAATGTTTTTATTAATTTTAGTCGCGTTGTGTATTTTGTTGTTATGTTAGTAAAAGGTAAGTATGGTATGGGATAACTCGAAACAACCAGCGGGTGGGTCGTATTCGCGGTAGAAAAATAGATTTGAAGACGAAATCTCGTAAACATGACGTAATATTTTGATATACAGTTAATGGAATTTTAAGGCAACGTGAAATTGAAATTGGAACTGGACCATACATCGGTTTCTTTTTCAACGGTTTACTCGCAACGTTTGAAAATATACTCAAATGTATCTAACTCGCGAAATATTATAGTGTAAGTTTTAACACATTGAATTGGATAGATCCGTAGTACTTCACGTGTGTCACGTGTGTATTGATGAAGTCGATTCTTAAAGTTTGAAATTGATTAAATTTTAACGTAAAGCATCAACGGCACTGCATTTAAAACCATGTAGAAAATATGTAAAATAATATTTGATTTTTCGTACGCTCGTGCGGTATTATTTTTCTGGTTACAAAAAGAAACAAAAATATGTTCGACATTTTATTATTATTATTTATTATTACTATTATGTTTTGACATGTGCATGTCCGAAAATCGTCATTGCAGGTACGACGACGTCTTTACGTAAACGATCGGTTATTAAAATATTACAGTCGCAATAAAGTTTATTAGCTATTCCGTGATTATTACATTTTATACGTATTTACTGCAAGAGGACGCGTAATAATAATAATAATAATAATAATAATAATAAACGCGTAGACAGACTGTATTAGGATTTTTTTTTTTTTTAATAAAAAGCAGGTTTTTGATAATATATTATTATGTGAAGATCCGGCGCGATGGGAAGAGCATTCTAAAAGTGGTCAAGTCGATGCACTTACCGGTTTCGTATCTATTACAGAATATATATTTACATAGTAGTACACCACCATGACTCATTATTATTTACATATGAAGCCCTGGAAGGGGGGAGGGAATCGAATTCTTTCGTTTCTCATATTACTCGGTTATACTCGTAGATGTTTTTACGCTAGTTATATTTGAAATAGAATTATTATACGTCTGTCCTGGAGATATATCCTAAAATATTCAGTTGTTTTTGCTACAGTTGGATTAATAATATTCATTTTTAATAATTGACGACGGGTAATCAGGTTTTTTAAAATTGAAATTGATGTTAATGCAGACCAACGTTATAACACCGCGATAGTGAACGTATAGGAAAATATTATCATTACGTATGATAATATTTGGCCTTTACAGAGTTCTCGAATATTTCCGAAATCAGTATATATGATACTTACGTAATAAAGCTGAAGAGTTTGTTGGTTTGAACGCGCTAATCCCTGAAACTATCAGTCGAATTTGAAATTTTTTTTTTTGCATTTGACGATAGCCCGATTCTTGAGGAAGGATATAGACTATTTAACGTCACGCTACGATCCTTAAGAGCCAAGCAAAAAGAAAAAGAAAAAATCAGATATAGAACGTTAAGCGAAAACGAAGTAATAGCGCGGGTGAGTGACGCGACGCAATGGGTCGGCGGGAACCGGCTATGTCCACATCGACAGTTAATGATCAAATAAGTTTTAAAAAGTCGATGAAGTTTTATTCATCAGACATTTATCCAAATGTGTTACTTTAGCTGAGCTACAGCTTTTTAATATTTAAAAAAATTATTGTTATTACATTTTTTTCCATAGACATTTCATGAAACAATTGAATAAAAACTTTAATGTAAGTTAAACACAATAAGTATGATAAAACGTGCAAAATATGATTATTGTGTTGAAAATAAAATAAAAATCGACGTGTAAACGAATTCTTTTCTTATTTAAGTGTTGAACATCGTTACACTGAGTATTGAATAACGAATTGAGCAAAATTTGAATCATATAAAAGGCGACATGTTTTACAAGCAACAAAATGCACGGGGACACCTAGTCCATATTATATACCGACAGTCCCCCTAATACTAGTTCATGATATTCCAATCAAAATCGATTAGGTTTAAAAGGACTTGTATAACAACAAATAACACTAAAAATATTCTCTTTAAAACTTGAAAATATGCATACGATTTTTGTGAACTACACACAAATGCATAAAATATTTATCATTTAGAAAGATAGGTGAAAATTTAGTAGTTTAAAAAATATGATTAATATGATATTATTGAACAAGATTAGTTTACACGACCGTCGAAAATAAAAACTAAACTGTTAACCAATATTCATCAAAAACATCGAAATAATACATAAAATATATGCTCCATTGGTATAAAAAAATCTCCGAAATATGCAAAATAATATTACATATTTCAAATCACTCTACTCTATTAGGTGTTTGTATAAATACTACTCTACCGTGTTTAACTACGTCCAGTATGGATATGCAAATGATATGTCACGAAACCTGATATAGACTACACACATATGTACGTATGCGACTCAGAAGTTGTTCACATTTTATAAAAACTGAATTTTAAATACGATAATATTATTTTATTTCTTTTATGTTTTCGTAATTTTGTTTTATATATTAGAAATGTTAAAAAAGTTGCGCAATACATAAGTGGCGGTACTCCATAAATACGAGTATGTATATCTATCTGTCACGATACTACGTCTTATTTTATTCATTTTATTTTTTTCTCTTTTTATAGATCTTATGTAATAATTTTAATAGTCTAATGTTTAATAGTTCTTTGATTTTTAAATCATAATATCATAACAATATTTATTATTTTTATGAATGTTTTCGGATTATATAGGTCATCAACTTCCGTGACCTAATAATATCGAAAAAATAATAATAATGTATAACGATTTCCTAATGAAGGAACGTTTATTATTTCCGCCGTACGATCAAATCACATTAATTACATTTTACGAGTATAGATAAACGGAATTATTATGCTCTGTTCCCTGTACACTGCGTTATGAGTTTTGAATTCAAATACTCATCATATGAATTACTGATATTTAAAAATAATCTAATCTAAAATGTGTAATATCTAATGTTATAATAGACGAATACTTTAAATATTAATTAGATTATTTGAAAAATCGTTTATTCACAATATAACCACAACTAACAGTATAAAAACCAATATATATTATAATATGTATATGTATAAAGTAATTAAAGCTTAACTTTACACAATCGGAATACATAACAGCATGAACGAATTCGTCGAATCACAGATGAAATCGTTTTCCACCATATACGTGATTTAATTTTATCAATAGACATTAGTTTATATGTAATAATTTATTGTTTTAATAGAATCCATACTAATATTTTAAACATATAGTTTTAATGTTGATAAATGTGTCCATTACTAATTTATACCATAACATATGGTAATAATGCGCGCACATTCAAAAAAAAAATTTTTTTTAAAACGATTACATTTTTCTTTATAGGATAAAACCTCCCATTTATTGGTTCAACATATTTAAATAAATTACACTGTGAGATTAAATCTATACACAAAACCTAACGTTTAACAAAATGCCTGTTCTGCCGGAAAAAAATAAATATATTTTCTCTTACCACCGCTATTGGTCAATAACATTTTATAAGCATAACTGATTACCATAAATCACAATCCTCGAAATTTATCCAACCTTAGTATTTAAATATAATATAAATTCATAATTAAAAATATGAACATACCCAAGAATACATCAAATGTATTTGTTTCGGCAAATATTATGCCTCTAAAGTAATTGCAATGACCACTGCCTGGTCGTTTTTTATGTACGGTTTTTGTAATTCATTTTCATCTCAGAGTAAAAAGCAATTTTGAGATTGATTGTGCTTGAACCTACTACTACCGTTATAACTTTATCCAAAAAAATTCACTTAAAACGAATATTTTTTCGTTTAAAAATATTCGTAAAAATATCGAATATTTTTGTTTTGAATTACGACGCACAAGGAAACTATTAATAAAAAAAAAAAAATCGAAAAACGTTTCAAACGTGTATCTACCAACCGAATACCAATTTGCTACCGGAACGTAATGCATGACGATCATTCATTCTAGTCAAAAATTTGTGTACAGACATAAAAAAAAAACTAAAATAAAAAACCGCATCATCGTAAAACCAATATATTATTCATTTCGCTCATAATCTAATATTTATTTCAATATAAACTGAGCTCAACATATTTCGAAAAAAAAAAAGGAATTTACGGTTGTTTCGTTTTTTTTTTTCATTTGTTATTCGCCCATTTCAATCCGTTAAAGTTGAGACGTCGAGATGTTTTAAAAACGATTTATATGGCGATTAATTAAAGATTGAAGTTATATACATCACAGTTGTGTGAAGAATAAATATTCGAATCCATGTCTCGCAATCAATTTTATAACTCATTTAGAATGCTGGTTATGGTAGTAAAAATAATCTACTAATTAGCTTAATACGTGTTTGCAAAAATGTTTTATTAACCACTTTAGTACGATGATGATTCATTTGCGGCAATATTATTGTAAAATAGATTACCTACATATTCCTATTTATGTACCTATGATGCAACTATTATTTTATATTTGTCAAAACCGCGGTTGTGACGTTAATTTCAATAGTTAAATGTAAATAATTAAAATTTGAAGCCCCCCGCGCTGTTCTTTGCATTTATAAGTTATGATATTTATTGTCATGCAATTTTATAATTATACATGTCATTCACTACACCTATCACAAATTCAAACAAGTATCCATCTAGTCAACGAGTTCTAATATAAAACATTTCATAAAACTCACAAAAATATACAATACAATACGCAATCACGTATATTAATTAATTTAATAAAATAAATATATGCATATATATATATATATATAATTATTTTTGATTGTTATTATTTGTTTTTTTATTTAACCCAATTGTTGAGGAAAATATATTGTAATTTAAGTCTTAATTAATAATAAAATTATTTATGAAAGTCCTCAAAATAACTTTCGAAAAAGTTACGAGAAAGGATTCTGTTTTATTGTTATTCTGTTGACTATTATACTTGTATTATTATTATTATTATTATTATTATTGGCATGCACACTGGTTTGTTTCGGGTGTGCCTAAGCACCATCTACTATTATGAACTAGAGACCCAAATTGTTATACCTCCGAAATATTAAATCCTTGTTTGTTTTATTTCCCCCTCAATGAAAACACGTTTTTTTTAATATGTAAAGGAAATTAAAAATTAATTTTTATATAAATATAAAAATATATTTTAATTTAACAATATATATTTAATAATATATTTAATTTTAATTTTAAAATACAAAAATATCAAATTTATTTATTTTGAGTAAAATATTCGATTGAAAACTGTAACACATCATCTGGTTTGACTAATAATATATCTTTAAAATAATCAATGATCATATTTTTCACCATCTGGTTGTTTTCTAGGTAGTTTTTGTAATTCATTTTCATCTCCGACTAAAAGTAATATTTAAAAAATTTAATTTGCGTTAATTTTGGAATTTTTTTTCGTATTCACATATTACTTACAATTTTATCGGAACAAATTGATTTTAAACGAATATCTTTATTCCAATTATTTTTCTTGTACATCACGGGATTCTTATCAACACAACCGTTTTCTGTAACTCGCATCGACTTCTTGATCACCATTTTGTTACTAATTGTATTATTCGATGAATGATTCAGTATATAACCAGAACGAGTTAGAACAGTTGTCATTTGATTTGTTGCTGAGGCTGTTGGTGAATTTCCATCGTATATAATTCTTTTTATAATACTTACTGGTATTTTTGTGTTGTTAATTTCATATTTTTCCTCCAACGAACATGTCTAGTTAGTAAACAGTGTACTGATTTCTATTAGAATATTTTATACGATTGCAATTTCATTACACTTATAAATTATCATACATATGTTGTTTTGCATAATTGTCCATTTATAGTAACAGCCATTTTATTCGTTATGGAACCGTTAAATCCTATTATTGCGAGATAACGGAGAAAAGCGTAATTCATACCCTCGGTGAGTAATTTCTGTAATAAAAAATCTATTAGGTAATACACTGTATTATGTACTTGTGTCAATCAAAATCTATTATTCAACATACTTTATTATAAATTATTGTCTAAATATAAATAAATCAAATACGTAGAAACAAATTTATATTTTATATCATTATTACGATTTATTATTTATATATTTATTATTTCAATGTTTAAAACCGAAAATCCGTTTCAAAGTAATGTACTGCTCATATAAATTACTATTATTATTATTATTATTATTGACACTACATTAAGGTCAATAATTAATCAATTTGTGTATTTAATTCATCGATGCATTTCATGAGCTTGATGTTAATTTTTACCCACTTTCATGGAATTTTCGCTGATGTTTTTGGTTTGGTCCACTAATTGTCCATTGTTTAGACTCTTGTATATTTGAATTGGTTCACCGCATTTCTTTTTCGAAACTAAAAGCGTTTTGCATGTCGTTTCAAATGTTTTTAAATAACTATAATAATACAGTAAATACGTTTGATTATTAACTCAGAATAACAGTTTATTTTTTAAAGCATAATACGTATGTTGTGACTTTACGAGTAATTATTAACCTTTGTGACCATTTCTCTTCGAATGAATCGAAATCGTTTGTAGTTTTAGTGATTACGCTCATTACGAATTCATCGCCATTTCGTCCAACATTTTTTGAATTTAAATACACTATTATTGACGTAGAATCAATATTTAAATTACATGTCCGTATTTTACCAATAAATTCACCCAGTTCTTCTTCTTCATTCACAATGTCTAACGTTTCATTAAAGCACAATTTTGATACATATTCATTATCTAAAAGAAAATACCGTTAGTTCAACAAATTAAATTACATAAAAATATTTTGACTAATGAACTATTAATTACTAGACAATTTATATATTATTGAATGTGATTTTCATTTCAAATCTATGTAAGTTTATAATTGAAAAACAATCGATGGAGTATATTTTTTATAGGGAGTAAAAAAATTAATTTTGTATACCGATAGACTTTTCCTCGTATGTATTTTCCGGTTTTATTGATTTTTGCTTTTTGCGTTTTGAGTGTATTGAATTTACCAATACCCTATCCATATTCTATTAATTATTATTTTTTTATTTTTTTAAATATTCTTTCGAGTACAATACTGTAACAATATCTCGGAAAACGTAAATAAACGACGATTAAATAGTTAAATAAAATGGTTTCTATAGATTTAAAGGAATCTATCTATATTTAATACACAATTTTAAAACTATAATACTTTTTACGAGTTTAATTAAATCGATACTTCTTTAGTTATATTTTCAATACGATTCGACCTACTTGCACACTTTTCGCGAGCTACAGTATTGTAGAAATGTGTGTACAAATCCATTATTCAAAAAATGTCCAACCATACTTGGAGCACCATCTGTAATATTATTAATACAATTTTGGATAAATTTAGGTCGTTATTTTCAAGGGCATTTATAATTACGCAAATATTTTCACAAGTATTTTTAGCTGGTATAGATGCTCATTTGATAAGTTCTTCATGAACTTCGTCGTTATAACAGAATTTAGAAATGACTAAAAGGCATGTTATATCTATACTTCCATCAACGCAAATGGAATAAAATATATTTTTATTTAGATCATTAATTACTGACTTATAATATAGAATGTTTGCTTAATATCAGGCACGGATTCAGGGGGGCATAAGTGCTCGGGCACCCCCTATCGTCTAAGCCACCAATAAAATAATATTTATAGGGATATTAAAATTATTCCAGAAGAAGTTATTGAATAATTCAGTAAAAAACACTCAAGAAAATTACAGTTACAATATATGTAAAAAATTAGTGTTATTTTCAAATTAATGTTAAATAAATACTAATGTTTGAAAAAGCCGCGATTAATTCAGCCACTAAATAATTTTTAGATTTTTAGATTCTTTTTTCAGTATTTTATAAGAGGGTTGATGATTTTAATTAATGTTAAAAATTTCAAACAGAAAATTTGTAGAGCCAAAAAAAAGTTCTAATTTGATGATTTCCTACAAATTAAAATTATAACCTTTTTATGTACAAAGATAAATCACGCATTTTTACGTTTAAAATTTGTGTTTTCATTTTCTGATAGTAATAAATCAATATTTTCTTATTTTGAAATAGACTCTTTATAGTTATCATACACTTCCCATATTTTGTTAATTTTCATATGACATAAAACTTAAAATATTTTTGATAAATCTTTTGATTCTAAAAAAATATTTGATGTATTTAAATATTGATTGGGAGATTAAAATTTAAAAATGTCGATCATTATTATCTGACTAATGTGCAAATAAATAATATTGAAATTGACTAAAATCGAAATATTTTGACCAATTGATTTAACAAAACTGTTATTTCAAATTCAAAATATCGTCATCTTACTGTAATTAGGCCCGAATTCACATGATTTTTTTTAATATATATATAGCTTGACAAATATAATATTGCCATTTTCGAAAGAAACTTGAAAACTTTTTTGGGAATAATGTTGCAGAATTACAATTTATAAAATTAATGAAAACTAAATTAAAAATTATTGTTTTGGGCGTGAAAATATCAAGGGTGTTAAAGAGAATTACGAGCATGTTGTATAATTATTATTTATGTTGTAATATATATATATAAATATAGTAAATTGACATCATTTTAACGGATATATTTGTTTAATTTCCGCAGTCGAGGAATACATTAGCACCGACGGAATACTTGTTCAAGATCTTAGTCATCGGGGAGCTTGGCACCGGCAAGACTTCCATAATTAAACGTTACGTACACCAGTTCTTCTCGCAACACTACCGGGCGACAATTGGGGTAGACTTTGCGTTAAAAGTCCTCAACTGGGATTCCAACACAATTGTTCGACTACAACTATGGGACATAGCTGGTGAATAATATTATATTATGTCATTTAATTAATGTGTAATACGTTACTCTTTTACCGTGTTTATATATTTTTATTAATAGGATTTACTTATAAGTTTCAGCAATGACTTTATTAAAAAAAAAAAAAAAAAAACACGTGTACGTCGAAATATGCTTTTGTTATCATAACACATTTTAAGATTACCTCTAAACATTTAGAAAAAAATAAGCTTTACAACAAATAAATTGCCTACACAATTTTATTTAATAAAATAATTATTACACAATTTTTATTAATATATGTATTAGTGGGCGGGGGTGGGGGATATGTGAACCAGTTCCCTCAATACAATCAGCAGTTTGATCGTATAAATCATTCTGCACGTTATTTAAAGTTTTTAAACGAGTTTTCCGAATGTGGAAACTGATTCGATTTGACTATAGAAAATATAGATTATTCCGCTAGCGCACGCAATCGTATCGCGCCCGTTCGTTCACAACGTGCCCTCGCCGTACGGCTTACTTTTACAGGCCAAGAGAGATTCGGGAACATGACCCGAGTGTACTACAAGGACGCGCTAGGAGCGTTCATAGTGTTCGACGTTACGCGACCGGCCACGTTCGACGCGGTGATCAAGTGGAAACAAGACCTGGATGCAAAGGTCTCGTTGGAAGATGGCACACCGATACCGTGCGTTTTACTGGCGAACAAAGTAAATACACCGGCGCACACTAAACAAATGCTCCACCAATGCTTCGTTTTTAACTCGTAGTAGTAGTAGTAGTAGTAAATATGACACTTTTTAACTCGCACTAGGCTAAGGTTTACCAATCAAACCAGCAATGAACAGGTAACGCGGTTAATACCACACCGTCGGGTAGTTCTTTAACTGTTCTCACTCATTCCCCTCGCGAATGACATTATGTCGTGCCTCTGACATTTACCCAATAAGTAGGTACTTATACGCGCTAATAACGTTATTGTTTATACTCAAAATTCATTCTCAAAATTATAACTCGATTATAACGTGATTGAGAAACGTTCTTGCATTAGAAATAATTTAAATCTGAATTTTTATATTTAGCGTTATTAACTATTTCAGTACAAAATTCGTTTCAAATAATATCCAAACACAAATTATTTATTTTAATAGTTTTTCTCTACACTTAAATACATTTAAATAACATTAAAAGCTCAATTCCATTTCAAAACAACGTAATCATCATCATCATCATCATCATTATTATTATTATTATTACTTTTTTATTTTTAATGAATTTCTTTGTTCCTCATTCAAGAGAAATTTTTGTTTTTCCATTTGTTCAATCGCGGTAATCAGATAATTTCATAAAACATAAATATACACAAAATACACAATTGGTATATCACAGAAAACATGAAATAACTAGAGCTTAGCTCGACAGCCCGGCTAACGGCCGACTGACTATAATAAGTTTATGAGATTATAGACATTTGATACCAGTTGTGAAGCTGGAGAAAGTGATTACATTTACATCGACCTAAGCTTTCAAAGTTTTTCTCGTGGGCAACACTACGTGGCCCTGTCGATGATACAAAGGAAATCTATTTGCAATGGCCCCTGCAGGGAACACTTAACGTCTTAAAACCTTCCTTGTGAAACACTCTAACCGTTAACGAAACCCGGAATAAAATCCATTCAGTATTTATTGAGAAAATTGTACACAAACGCGTTAATGTTTTATACTACGTAATAAATATAACCCAGGCGGCTAGACGACACATAATAATATATGCGGTCACTTATTTGTTCATCATTTGGGGGACTACATTGAAAATATTCCTATACTTCGTGTTACTTATTCGCATTAGTTTGTCTCACAGTTCTATTTTGAAATATAAATTTAATTATTTGTTTTAATGAATGATAATCCCGCAATGTTGAAGTGGATAGTCTCACGATAATAATAAAATGATATTTTTCGCGAACGCTATTATTATATTGCATTTTTTTTTAAAAAGGCTTTTATATCGTATTTATATGGTTTATAAAATGTGATGTACTTAATTATTTTTACAAAAATTTTAAAACCTCTGTCGTCAAAAACAGACTGGTTTTAACTAATTAATATTATTCCAATAATGGTAAATTGTGTCTGACCAATTTACCACGTTGCATAGCAACAGCGGATATTAGCAAAAAAACCTGGCAACGCCACTATTTAATATAGCTTAAGATATGCAAACGACTTCTCGCAAACATCAAAACGATACGGTCATCTCCGCTTTTTTCGTGTGTCCTGATCACGTTATAATTAAAAGTAAATGATTTCGAACAAACGTTACAATAATACGTCGTCTGAAATATTATTCGCAACTCCCTCGTCGTCCGCTATTGCGGATCCTCGTCCGATGTCAACTCTTCTCGAACACATAATATATTTATTAGCTTCTCAATATATTATTGTTTTTTGTCTATTATTTACAAAAGTAGTTCGAAGAAATTAACAACGGTTGTTTTTTTGAACTTTCAATGCTACAATCTCAGAAATCCAATAAGCGTCTGTTTATTTTATCTTGTACGTGTATCAATAGACACTTAAATTTAATACGTTTGTGTGTGTGTGTGTGTGTGTGTGTGTGTAAAATATAATAAAATTTCATTACATTTTATTTTTGAAGTTTATTTTTTATGCATGCAAATTATATCTAATTTCCATTTATTCTGGACTTTCTCCCACTAATACCGTACCATCCACAAACATCCATCAATTCATCGTGTATATCTTTCGTGACCCCGTGCATTACTAAAGAAAACAAATAAGAGATTAAATAAGAACCTTGATTCACTGCAATTTTTTTTACGATAAATACTTATTTGACATTTTAAGAAAATTTTCTTGTGTTTTACAATAATATTTTACGTGGATAATTTTTATTACATGTATACAAGTTATGACAGTTTGATGAATAGCAATAATAATAATAATAATAATAATAATAATAATCTATATTTTCATGATTAAATTTTTGAGTTTCTTTACACCTCAGTTTTTTTTTTATATTTCTCTAAGGAACATATCGTTTAATAATATTACAGTGTGCTCGAAATAATTTTTAATACAAAAAGAGACAAATGGAGAATAAAGTTTAACCAAGAACTAGGAGAGGAAACTGGGGTGCCATGGATTACAAACTATATAGAAAAAACCCATAAAATTTAATTGTATAAAAATGCAATGCGAAAGGAAAACACCGAAAGAATAAAAGAAATAAATAACTGGATTCCAAATGGAAAGAAATCAAAAAAGCAGATATAAGAAGCATTTGTAGGACAAAATCAAGGACGACATGGAAAATTTAGATATAATAGACTGAAAATATTACACTCAAGATAGAGAGTCGTAGAGATTTTTATAACAGCCGCAAAGATTTTTAAGGAGCCGTAAAGCGAAAAAAGAAAAAGAAGTGCTAAAAAAAAAGAAAACAATGTTTTTTAAAATTTGTAAAACGTTTGAATTGAAAATATTTTGATTGGTGCGTCTGATTTAGGAATAACTGACGAGTAGTTAAATAAATATTAATACCTTTCTCGAACTTCAGCACATAATGCAATATTAATTATATATAACAAAAAACATTCAAAAGTTGTGTCATAAAACTGGATCGATTCTTTCAATTATATGCAAAAATCTCTTTGGAGAGCGCTCTTTTTTCTTTTTACTATTATTAAATAAAGCTCCTCATTTATTATATTCGTGATTCGAGTACTGTACATACGCATCACGATAATTACCTATTTGTCTGTTTATAATATTTGCATTGTGACTTTACAGTGCGATCAGACTAAGGAAGGTATGGTGAACAGTATTGCAAAAATGGACGAATTTTGCAAAGAAAATATGTTCTCCGCGTGGTACGAGACGTCTGCCAAAGAGAACGTACACATCGATGATGCGGCGAAGACACTCGTGTCTCAGGTACGAATAATTTTCTATTCACAGTCAATAATAGTATTTAATATAACAGGTACCAGACTGCATTGGCGGAAATCTGGAGGGGGGCAGGTTTAGGTCTCCTCAAAAATTAATCATAATAAACTCAGTCCCCGAAAAATAGAGGACTATACTTCACGAGTAAAATTATTAAATTTAAAATTTTTTTAAATAAATTAATGGTATTATATCTTATTTTATAAGAAAAAACAATTAAACATTGAATTCATTTAAGAATTAAATGTCATTTTAAAACTAATACATTCATCGCTCCGTTACGAATCTGAAATGAGTAGCCTCTTCCCCCCCCCCCCCCGAAAAATATTTCTGACTACGACGGCTCTGATAGGTAACTAATAGTTACACGAGTTTTTTAATTTTTCCAGTAATTTACACGATCGTTTTAATACCTAACTACTAAATTACAATGTACATAACTAAGTATGTATAAACAATTGTTTGAAAAAAAATATTATTTCACTGCAGTAACTATTAGTAATTAATTAGTGCGCACGCTGTAGATTAGATATGCGTTTTTAATACACTGTTTATTGACCGGCGCGGGGAAATTACTTTATTCAAAATACCTTTTCGGTCGTCGGTTAAAAATGAATATAAAATATTTCGTGTCTATACACATTATATAATAATTATATTATAAATTATGTTTTGTACCATAGTAATAGGTAACTAATTCGTTAACTGAATACTTTTTATGTAGGTATATAAAAAACCTACTCGATTTTTTAATTACGCTAATAGCATTTTTTATTTATTTTTTTTTAACTTCGGTTTAGTCTTTTGTGCGGAAATTCCATAGAAATTTCAATACGAAGATATACCTACAAGATAATCATAACCATGGGCGTATTCAATGTAACACATGGACAGGCCATAATTCCTCTTTCCTCCCCCTGTTCACTTTTATACTTTTATTTATTTTCAAAACTCAATTCGAAATATAAAAAACACATAATTTTGTCCGAATTGCATCACGCAATTATATATATATATGTATATTTTTATTGTCTTGCAAAATTTAAAAAAAAACTGAATGTAAAAAATAATACCTATACAATGTATCGTCGGTATCTGTAATCATTAATCATACTAACAAAATGAGTAAAAAACTAATCGTCTCGTTTTCCGTTTAATTCGAAATTTTTTATGTACCATATTATGTACAACACGCAATATTGGTTGTCGAGGTAAAATTGCTCTAGAAATTTACTCTAAAATTGTTCTAGATTTTGAAGAACACTGCTCAATACAAACCAACGTACTCTAAATCAAAGAGTCAAGTAATATTAAACAATACACGACCTAGCGATAACCAAAATGGATGCTCCTGTTGATTAAAATACAATAAATTATGAATTATTTTATTCATCTGTTTGTTAATATATAAATACAATATATATTATAGCTAATATAAACTGAAAAGCAAGTACAAAATTGTTTTTTTTTTTTTTACTCGAGATATTACTTAAAATTAGGCAATAGTGTCTAAAGATTTACTAAGATTTTTTTTTAAAATATATGCAGCTATTATGCAGAATGATTTAAAGTAATGTAAATAATTACTATTCAAAATAAAATTTTTGTCATTTTAACAGAGTAAATATTGGTTGTAAGACACAAGAGGGATCATTAAAAATATACTTTTTTTTTAAATATATTTTACGTATACGATATAGACGTTTTGAAATTGTGATACAAATTAAAATTTTTTTTCTTCTTAATGTGATTTTATTGTATGTGTATATTATTATCTTTCGTGTAAGTATAATATAATGAGTGCCTTATATATTGTAATATAAAATATGTATATATAAGTACAATAGGTATGCGATAATTATGTGTTTTCATCATTCAATAATTTATTTATTTATGTTTTATACATTTAGTAGGTTTGTTTTCACATTATAAAAATACACTATATTTGTATATAGTATTTATTATAATATTATATACACTTTATACATTATATTCTTATAATTATCATAATATATAAAACAGTGATAATATATTTATATTTTATGGTTTTGTATATGAAAATTTATATTGTTTAATCCTCTAATACTGGTCCGAATTATTTAATTTGTTATGAATTAGATGTAAACATTTATCTTCACGTCACACTATATTTAAACTTTTATTCATTACCTACTTTCATCTACCTACTTAATAAATTTCCATGAATAAAATCGGGGTTACAAAGCAAAGGGTGTATTTTTTCTAGGCGACAATTTTTAAGGAACAACACACTTATCGTGAAAATTTGGAATTTTATATTATATAATATATAGAAAAAAGTGTAAGGTTTATAAATATAGTTTTAAAGTGCCAATAAAAAAGAAATATATATATAACGAAATACTTCTGAATACTATTAAGAGAGTTATTTAAAAGCGTAGCTATTAAAAATGAGAATTGTTTTGGAGAAATTATAAAAGGGACACTATAAAGTTCATTAAAATTTTGCAAATAACATAGGTGAACTAAAATAATATAAGCTATAAAACATCTTATAAACTCACATTGGATCTAATAAATTAGGTAATCAGCTTCTAAAGGCTACCTCTTGTCGTCTTCAGTAACCCTATCTATCATCCGTGTTTCTCTTCAGGTCTACATAAGAGGTGAGATAGAGTAGCGTAAGATTAAGTATTTATACTATAAAATAACGATACTCTATCGTGTCTTTGAAGAAACAGTTTCTATAACTGTAAATTCTTAGATTTTTTAAAATTTCATAAAAATTGCCTATTCAGGACACCTAAAAAATCATCATAAATAATATGCTTAACAAAACATATTATTATTTCTAGTAAAATAGTAATTTATATATATTGTAAATATTTTAAAAACGTGACCGGTGCTACTCCATATAATCCACTGTTTTCCCTTTTAATATGTATGCATGCGTAAAAGAGAAAACAAACCATTAAATGTATACTCGTATATGTAATTGTTCGATTCGGCCCCACTGGGTCGACGGCCCCTCATGAGGTTTTGTTGAATAAAATAATTATTTACTATCACAGAGTGAGATCAATTACGTCAATCCTTTGTTTTTTTTTTTTGTTGTATTTTATTTCTGTTGGGAGTTTTATGCCAATCGGCTTTTTCTACGCCACCTTAAATAAACCTAATTAAATTCATATATATGCAATTGAGTATTTTATACGTCCTATTTTCATTTTTTTCCTAATATATTTTTATAAACCCGAGAGAAAAATCCTATGTACTCCAGTCCAGTACACAGATCTCGGACATTGGTTGGCGACCCTCCCTCCATACATACGGTCTGTCACACAACATTCGTCGATATAAATTAATACGAAATGTTGCAATATCATTTCCCTTATTTTTAATTTGTTTTATTACACTCTTTTGTTTTATTTTATTTCTGTGTTTTACAATATTTTTTACTGTCGTCATTTCACGCTAAAAATTATAAAAAAAAATGTTGCTTTTTCTCTATTAAAATTTACAGGCGTCCCACTCTATGGGAAAACAATTATTAAGGTGACGTTATAACATATAAACCATTAATTACTATCTAGTTATTATATAAACTATGTTTTTTGAAAATGTTTCAAATCGATACAATTAAAACGCCACCAGTAAATTGTACCTGTACAAATTGCAAAAACATAAGAAATATAAAAAATAATAACTATACAATAATATAATATATATTATTTGACAAACTATATTATTATAAATAATTATTCTTTACCTATTTATTGTTATATATAAAAATGAATTATATCATTGAAATATGTTGATTAATTAATTTTATATTTTGTACATATAAGAATTAGGAATAATTTATTATATTCACCATAAAAAAATAATGTAAATAAGACAGTTATTTTACAAAAATTAGCTTAAATATCACCTAAAGAACATATTTTAAAATTAAAGACCCTAAGTTTTGTAATTAGCTGACTGAATTACTTTTTAATTCAGAGCGCTGTTGCATTGATGTAACTACCATCTAAATCGGTTGATTAGCTTTTGAGATTACCTTGAACCCTTCACAAAAAACATTTCCTTGAGTATAAGTTTAAATACAAATAAAGACAAAACTATAAACTGGAATACATATAACTACTTTTAAAAATTAGCATTTATATAAAAATTCATTTTTTTTATTAAATAATATTACATAAAAATATATATTTTTACAATCCAAAACACATTTCAGAAATACAATACAAACATGTATAAAAAATAGTATACAATATAAAAAATAAAATTAATACATAAAACTCATACATATATATTTTTGAAACGTAAACCAATTTTAATAAATTTATGAAGATACAATTTATTATTATCAATACATTTTCATTAACTAAAATTTAAAATTGCATGTGCAATTTATTGTTCCCAAAAATCGCAATAAAATAATAAGTTTTTGATTAGTACCTACGAATAAAATGTAGGTACTAATCAACGTTAGGTACTACTAAATGTAGGTCTTATACGTCAAATGATGTTAGGTCTCCAAGATCGAAACCAATATATTATACAAACAGAATGCAATTCCATACACAATTCTCCAAAGTCTATGTGATAAAAATGTTAAGACATAGTGAAGGACAATTAAGTTCTATTTCAGGATGAAAAAATATCATAGATACAGTAGCGCGACACTTAGTGATCCTAGTACTTGCTCGTATAAATCAAGAGTTAAGTTATTATACTTAGTATAAGTCATATAAATAATGGCCCAGTTGTTATATAAGTTTTGATGCTAAATAGAAATGGACTCACACCTCTTTAACATGTATGTATCCAACTGTACAGCCTATTATAGTGAAATGTGTATTGTAAGTTGCAACTATAAAACTACATGCATGTATGTAAGTACATTAATATTAAACAACTCCAAGAGAAGTAATACATCCAATAGTAGTGTGAATTTCAAGATATTATTTCTACTGTATTACACAAAATATGAAATATATATTTTTAAATATTAATTGTGACCAAGTATTTTAATAAAGATTGGGCAAATTAGTTTTTGAAGAAAATAAATTATAAATTGTTTTAAACCGTAAAAAAATTGTGTCAAATTCTGTTCCTAGTAATCTAGTATAATGTAAATGTTGTCTTCTATTGTTATACTTAACCATAAATATGTAAATGTTTAACTACTAATTGATTTCCGATAATTTTCTGTTTTACATAAACTACTCTTCGAATGGTCATCAACATTGTTTTTGATTGCCTAAAAAAAAAAACATGTGCATGTACATATTCATATCATAACATGTGACACTGTATTAATGTAATAATATAAATACTCACAATGACAAAAAACTAAATAAATAAAAGATATTTAAAAATAAGGCAACAATGTTAAAAATTGAAATAATATTACAAGGAGTATATTGATTCAGCATAATTATTACATTCATATAGGTAACTATTTCCAACACACTTGTGACTTATGAAACCTATTTAAAGTATAATGGTTAGGTGTTCAGTATGAACAAAAAATTGTCTTTGATTTCAAGATTTTATATATGGATTATAATATTATAATGTTTACTCAACAATATTACTAAATATGTAGAAAATAACAAGAATGTAAGTAAATATGTTTACAAAGAAAAATATAATGGATAAATAGTTAACCTACTTTAGATAATTACAGAAATAATATAAAACCTTGAATTATTATATTTATATAGAAATAACAAAAATAGTTTATTTTTAACATTATGATTTAATTTTGTATAAATTTATATAATTTGTTATCCCTGTCTGACACACATACAGTGTAATATAAAAAAACTTTATATTTTGTAATAATTTCAATATCAGTTTTTTAATTATTAACTCTAAAGTGAATTAACTTATTAATAAATGTAAAGATGAGAATATTATCTGTGAACTTTCCTATGTTTCTTTTATTATATACATTTCAAATAGAAACATAAGTATTTTCAAACATAGGTATTTATCTTGCTTTAAAATTAAAACAACAAAATTAACGGACAAAAGATCACAAATAATATTCTTATCTTTAAACTCGAAAATAAGTTAATTCACTGTAAAATTAAAAATGTTTAACTGTTCATAAGCTAAATATACTGCACTGTATATAAAATGACAAGTGAATGTGTGGTGTCATCAATATTATGATTGAAAATTATCCTAATAAATTTAATTTTGATAATTCTCTATTCCACCCTGTACCCAAACAGAAAATTATTATGTTATAATGGTCAAAATGAAATACCTACCCTTATAAAAATAAGTATTTTAATTGGAAAAT
The DNA here is from genome assembly GCA_032441825.1 of Chaetogeoica ovagalla. Lineage (NCBI taxonomy): Eukaryota > Metazoa > Arthropoda > Insecta > Hemiptera > Aphididae > Chaetogeoica > Chaetogeoica ovagalla. Next base: position 1,447,919 of record CM063728.1, read on the forward strand.
TATATTCTAATCACTAAACTATGACAAAAATATGTTAGGTTAATTATATAATTTAACTCATATCTGTAATCAGAGTTTATTTATCAACCGTTAGACCATTTTTCATTGTGAATAGTAGACATTGTGATCGTTTACAAATTTATTCTTTTCGCATAATTGAAAAATTGTATTACAGTAATGACGGTACATATGTGCGTTAAGGTTAAATACCGAGAATACAGTAATGATCTCATATCTATACCTGTTTATCATTTAAATAAAATTTTGAATCACATTTAGCACCATCATGTTGACCTTTATCATGGCATACAATATGCACAAGTTTAAGATTAACTGTTGTGAAGAGCAAATCATAAAAATAATTCATATTAATTGAACAACATGCTTCAGCCGCCATCATGCTAGCTTCAAACAGTGCTGGTATTACAGTTCTAGATCTCTCCACCCTGAAAAAAATTACATAAGACCATGCATCACATACTATAATTTTGTATTTTACATTAACATATGTATTACTATACCAATGGTCTAAATTCCAAGTAGAAAATATAATTCTACTTTCTCTGTTTTTGTATGGATTGATTTTATGGCCAGTACCTCGTTCATAAAAACAACCAGTTTGATTCCATGCGCCTTGACAAGTAAATGTTCCAATCTTATCACACATACAGTTTGAATTCGATCTATCAAAATAATATCCGTGATACTTGTTTTTAGTCAAAAGTTTACTGAATTGTTTGTATACTTCATCTAAACACTGTTTGCACTTGCAATGTTTTTTGTAAAAGTCAGACTTCATCATATCTGTCTTTGTTTTGTACATATAACTTCGTATTCGATCTTGACAACGTTTGAACATAAATTCTTCTTTCGTTTTAGCACTTGTGTCTAGATCTATACAAACAAAAAATATATATATAAAAAACAAACATTATTTATTACTTATTAACAGGGTTCGGATTTTATAGCGCCAAAAATCCTAAAATATGCGCTATAATATGACCAAAAAAACCGTAAAATATGCCCTAAAAACATCAAAAATAGCAACAAATAAAAATAAATACAAATCAAAATTGTATTCAATTTATCATATAACCTCATATAAACAAATAATACACAATCGAGTAATGAACAAATATCAAATGAAATCAAACAATACGGAGAACCGACTGACACTGAAATACGTAGGACAGTCGACGGTATATTATAGAATCTACAATTATGTGGAACAATAACAGATAAGAAGGTATAAATGTATAAATATATTCGACATCGCCGGGCTATTTAAAAAGAGATTATGACATGTTAAATAATATCATATTATTTATCAATTTTCAATATGAAACGAAAATTTGGGAATTTTTCTTATTGATTCACATAAATGAATACTATTTGTCATTCAATATAAACGAGATTTATGAAAAATATATAATAAAGCGTTGAATTAAGAATATTAGCAAGAAATAGCACCAAAACTTCAAAAATAGCACTAAAATTCTAAAATTCTTCAATAAGGCAAAAAATAGCAAAATAAAATTTCATATTTAGAGTCCCTAGTGCATAAAACAAATGTATAGCCCACTATGCTATTTTTATCTCTATCCTATAATAAGTAGCAAATGCTATAAAATCCGAACCCTGCTTATTAATAACCACTAAAAATATTAAAATAAAACCTTGAAACCATTCTGGATCTTTAGATCTTAAACTGTATGCTGTAAAATCGGTATGTTGATCTTGATCTACATCCAAAACTGATGACAAGATTCTTATTTTTTCTTTTATGTTTTCATTCATAAATGATTTTATTTTAACCGACGTTATTAATATGTCTTTATTGACAGATGAAAGTACATTGTACACTATGTCAGCACCTTAAAAAACACAAAAAATTAATTAAATAACAACTTCTTAAATGTTTTGCAATAAACATTTTACGTGATCCTTAACTTTCTAAATTATCACTATAATTATATTCCTCTTTTAAATATCATTTTTATTTTTAACATCCATAATATAAATATAAATTTTCTTTTATTAAATTTTTATTTAAAAAATTAATTGTATTTTTGTCTAAAGAAAACATGTGCATTTTATAAAAAAAAATGATGTTTTCCAATTTTTCACACAATTCAGATTATAATATATTTAAAACATTAGTGATGATAGAAATATAAATGAAAACCTTAATTATCCATTAACCAGTAACACAACATTCTTATAACTTATTTTATATATATATATATATATATATATATATATATATATATATATATATATATATATATATGAGTATATATATATATGAGTAAATTAAAATGTATTGAATCAGGATTTATTTTAATAAATTAACATATGTCATTCTCATTAAAAATAAAATGACAAAATTTATCAGCATTATTTTTATAATTCATATTACAGAGAAAATTAACAACAAAATTTTTATTATGAACAATGAAATATATTAGTATAAATGGAGGAAGTATCCTATTGTTCAGTATAAAACATAACATCACACATGTATAAGTATAAAATGTTAAATTAATGCAATTAAAATGTTGATCAATTATTTTTTGATAAATTATATTATTTGTCCCATGACAATACTAAATTTAAGGAAATGATTAAGCAAGAATATAACTATATAAACGTATGTATTACGCGTTTTAACATGAATATAACTCTCGGTTTGTAACTGTCTAGTATGGTCATGATGTACAAATTAATTTTAATAGTATTTATTCTATACGGATCTGCATGGAGTTCCAGGATCAAAGAAGTATTTAATTTCAAACAAATTTATTTTTCATCTACCAATGAGACATTCAAAAATGACAGTAAACCTAAACCAGCTAATGCCATGATAATGACTTTGGAACGATGGAAAAATAAATTATTCTTGGTTACGCCCAGGCTTAAACCTGATGTACTCGCAACACTGTCTTACATAAATATCACAAGTATAATTCTTAATATAATATACATACCCAAGTATTATTATGCATGTATACATTTAATGTTTTTTTTATATTTATATAGATATGGAAAGTTACAAAAATAATAACACCCCATTTTTAATTCCCTATCCTAATCAGAAAGCTCATAAAATATCTGAACGTAATTTTACCTCAGTAATAAAAGTACGAGCTGATGTTTGCGACTGTTTATGGATATTAGACAATGGAAAGATAAACAATAAACAAAAAAGTGCACCTGTTTTACATGTTTACGACTTAAATACAGATTTGCACTTGAGAACATTTAACCTTGGACATTTAACAAAAATTAATTCAGACTTTTCAAACATGGAAATAGATGTAACGACTTCAACTTGCGATGATGCGTATGTGTATATAGCAGACAGTGAAACTTATCGATTATTAGTTTACAGTTGGAAAACTAATGAATCGTTTGTATTAACACACAATTTTTTCCATTTTGATCCTCTTTGTGGAGACATAGACTTGGGTGAAGTACACTATCAGTCTCAAAAAGGTTTATATGGAATAGCACTTTCACCAATGGGGAGGGATGGTTTTAGGACCATTTATTTTCATAGTTTTGCCAGTACAATGGGATTCGCAGTCAATTCAAAAATAATACGCAGTGGAAATTATGATACAAATATAAACGTTTATGACTTTAAAGTTATGGGAACAAGAGGCACTAACAAACAAGCTACATCGTCATCTTTTGACACAGAAACTGGAGTTTTATTTTATGGGTTTTTATTGAAAAATGTTCTTGGTTGTTGGAATTCATACAGGTAATATTTTTATAATAATAATAATCTTAGTGCATAATAATTATATAATGAAATTATTCTTAGCGGAGAAGAATATAATGAATTTACTCAAGGTGTATTAAGTTTGGATCAAAGCATCGATATGTACCCAGCTGATGTCAGAATTGACCGTACAGGAAATCTGTGGGTATTATCAAATACATATCCAATATATAATAAAAAGGAATATGATCAAAATTTTATCAATGTAAAAATATACATGACACCAGTTCGACAAGTGATTAAAGGAACAATTTGTGATGAAATGTAACCAACTGTATACAATATACCTGTTTGAAAAAGTTCCCCATTCAGTCGTAACATAAACAACGTTTGTGCTGGTAACGTTTGAAAATAGTCTTCATCATCTATTATTGTACCATCGAGCAACATCATAGTTGTGTTTACACTGTCCATCTAAAAAAATTATAAAATAATAACACTTTTGTCGAAAAATAAAATTCTACATAAATATTTTATCAGTTAATTTATTTAATTATTTTATATGTTCTTATATTGTATAACATATTGAAACTAATATTTTTATATTTAATTCGAAAAGTTCAAGTCGTTATGTCTTAAAACATGAGAAATAAATCAACTTTTTTAATATAAAAAAAAAAAATGTCTCGATACTATGCTTATGGACTTATAGTAAAAAAATAAACAGTAAATAAATAGGATTTATATCCTATTATATAGGATCATCCTATATATATATAATTAAAATATCTAAATAAACTATAACACAGTAAATAATAATGATATAGATACATTATAATAATTGTATATAAAGTAGACGCGAATCATTTTATTGATTAACTTTGGAATAAATACAAAATAAGAATTTTTTTTAAAAGCTATATTATGTTTTTAATTATTTATAATAAATAACTATAACAGAAATGTTCCAAACTTTTATGAAAGTAGCCAATCTATGCGTCTATTGAAATTGAACAATTAAAAAAATATAATATTTTATTTAATAGTCGTAATATACAGTTGTATCTTATGAACTAAATTCACTGCAATACCACTTACCTTTAACTTTTGACATCCTTTTGTAAAAACATCATTTAATGAATTGCCGACCACACCAATTCTTTTGTCCTGTGCACAATTGGTGATCTTATAACCTTTCATAGTTATAATAACTTAATATTTCAACTTGAAATGTTATATTATGTCATTCTCATTTAAACAAATATCAATGAATACCAATGAACTAAAACTGTAAAACGATTGAACAAGAAAGAACAGGATCAGCGGTCAATAAAAATTTACTCCTGCGGGTACTTACTGCACATAATGTGAGCCATGAAGAAACAGTAGCATATACCACCTTATTTATACTCACGTTTAATATCGTATCGACATTATCTTATTGACTCCATTGCTAGAAAAAGAAAAAACTACTTAAAATTGTAATTTAAATACAATATTTTTTTATTATCATCTTTATTGTGTAAACAACCTTAACGATTTTCTACTTTATCAATGCGTTTTATTTATTATTTTATGATCGGTATTTACCGTAGAATATTACGAATGGGAAGTCAGCGAGAGGTATCCAACAAGTGATATGAAACGTATATTTAATTGCCTATATAATGCGCCTACTAATAAGGATTTCGTACCGTAATACAACAAAAAATTCAAAAACATAGATTGCGTCACAAATATTTTTCATAAATTCACTGTAAAAACGGACATAATTTAAAAATTAAACACATCCGAATTTATTATTTTCGGTGTGTTCCGGAGGATGGCCGCAGGGTAAAACATACATATTATGAGAGCCCGTGAAATTTACTATGAGATAGGCTAATGAAAAACGTTACTCCCCAGTAAACCAATGTGTAAGCTCGTATTGAATTTCGACCGCCCGTTATCGCCTCAGTCTTTAAATATTAAAAGTCCATGCTCTGTAACGTCTTTCCGTATCCGTTCAATAACTGCGAAAATTACGTAACAGTTAAGAATCATATAATGATTCAAACTAAATAGGTCGATATTAACTATTTACCTAAAAATATATACATATATATATATATTTCCAAAGAAACAAAAAACTTTTAATAAACATTTGCTTTTTTGGATGAAAAGTAAATTCAAATTTGTTGACGCCGATTAAATTAAAATTTAAATATAATTATATTTTTATACATTATTGCGCCGCCGCGGTACCGACGGTTAAATACACGGAATATACGCGCGCACATTATACAATTATTATTATTATTATTATTATTATTATTATTATTATTATTATTATTGTTATTATGATTATTATTATCTTATTGTTATTACTCGTGTAATAAAGAGAGCAACGACTGTGCCGCTGTCGCGAAATCGTCGGCGCGTATTATTTTTTCATTTTTACGTGTTATTATAGCAATTTTTACATATACGGCTCGAATAGCCTTTCATTTTATAAATCGGCTCGAATAGCCTTTATATTGTTTATTTTGAAGCTTTATCGTTACTTTTTTTTATGTGTGCGTTTGTAAAATTTGTCATATAGGTTTAGGTACGTGGCTGACCAGTAAATTTGTGAGTTAAAATTAAATTTGGTGAGTTATATTATTTATATATTCTTGTTAAACCAAAGGAGCTAATTTTTATACAACCGTAAATTTTTACACGCGATTTTGTTACTAGGTTATATATGGTTATATCTAAAGAAATAATTTTTCTTAAAATTCCGATATTATTTTGCAAATTAAAGTATATTTGCAACAACACACCACTTACACAGTGTTATATACACATTTTATTGAATTACTTCTACTTTTTAACACACATCATTTTCGTAATTTTTTAATTATTATTAGCTTTTGTAAAATAGATTTGCGCCGTAGAACCCCTGCTCAATTTTTTTTTATTATTATTCTGAGCTAACTGAAGAATTATTCTTACTGTGATTTCGCTTGATAACAACACAACTATTGATATGGACAATATTGATAACAGATGTTAGATTTTTTGGGCCTGCGTTCCCACGTTACTGTCACTTAATTAAACCAGATTAATTTGTTATTAACAGATTAATTATAACAAATTAAATAACAGATTAATCTTTAATTAAACTTCGTTATAAATTGTCTTTGTGAACAATTATTGTTTGAAGAGAAAGTATAACAATAATGGAAGAGACCGACGAACTTTTTAACGACTGGTATTTTGGTTCTTTCATGAGGTAAAAACAGTCTGGATAAAATTAATTTTTATATGGACACATAAAAAAATTATTTTATTAATATCCCCGTGCGATTGTAACCTAATGTTTTTATTTTAACAGGTACAATAAGCTACAAATGTTTGTAGTAGATAAACCAGTCGTTGCTATGGAACTGAGTAGTAATTATGCTGTGTGTTTAGCGTGTGAAAAACCCGGAGAAAACGGTTTTGAAATTTTGAATTTTGGACTACCTAACAAGCTTTATCAGACTGAAAATGAACACGATTCAATATACACTAATAGGGATTTAAAAGTCAGATGTGGCACATTAACTGATCGGTTAATCGATGTAAGCAAACCAATTTGTTCTTTTATTTTCATTGAAGAAAAATAACAATTTATCCTTTCTTGTTCGAATAGATGAAAACGATTTTTGGAAAATCTAAAACAATTTTATCTGAAGAAGGAATTGATAAAGTAACAATTTATGAAATGGATCTTCATAGATCAGGTAAGTGAAACAAAAAAGTTATCTGTTAATTATCTAATATAATCTATACATTTGTTTAGATCAAATGATTCCACTGGTGAATATCAAAAGCAATATTAACAGTGGACGTTTAGCCATTGATTATACAACCGATACCTTGATAATTTGGGGAAAAGAAAATGGTTTTCAAACAGGTTGTATGTTCAACATTGAAAATAATAAGAAAATATTGTCACTTAAAGACAAATCTGGTAATCCAACTTGCAAATATACACCATATTTCATGTCTAAAGATAAATTAGTTGTTGTAAATTCAGAAAATGGATCGTTTGACTTCTATGATTTGACTAGTGGTCAACATATTAAAAACATAAATTTACCAGGTATTTGTATTAAATGTCTATATACATATATATATATATATATATATATATATATATATATATACATTTTATAATATATTTACTTTTGTTTTAGAAACTCACAATGATGCAAAATGGTTTTCAAGCACTATGTATACTAGTTTTAAAGACTCAACTACTTTCAGTTTGATGTTAATTTCAAATTCTGGAACTATGGTTGCTTATGATCTAAGAAATTGTAAAACACCAAAAGTTTATCAAAAAGAATTGTTTTCAAAATGCAATAATGATATACATGTTAATTATAATCCTTGCAGTTCGCATATAAGTGCTGTTAGTGGATTTGATGAAAATGTATACATATTAGAAGAATCAGAGTGCAATAAAAGTATAACACATAACTTTAAACACGAAGGGCATAAGTTCAGTGAATCTGGAGAATTGTATCAAAATAGAATTACAAGTAGTAGTTTATGGCTACCTATGTGTGGAAGCAATACAATTTTATCGGCTGCAAATGATGGTTCAGTTCAAGGATGGCAGTTTGTTTTATAAAATACTTTTTATCTATAATAACCAAACAAAAATTCTGACATATTTTTCTATATTATATTAATTAATAAAAAAATATATATAAAATAAATAAATATATATATTTATATTTATTTTATATATATTTTTTTATTTATTATCACGAGTATTAACTTGTAATTTTTTATTTCTATATTAATTAATAAGAAATATAAGTTTTGTCGACCTGCACTTTGATCATACTTTAAATTCAATTTCTATTATATGGTTTAATTTTATTTTCTATTGGATTGTCGCCAAACATTACATGTATTATCTTTAGAAGCAGTTAAAATTGTATCTCCCAGATAGCTTATTTCCACCGAGAAAACGTGATCTGTGTGCCCCTTTAATTCTTGTAAACATTCTCCAGTATCTGTATTCCAAATCATAGAACTGTGGTCTTTTGATGCAGTGAACAGTTGATGTCCAGCAGGCTCCCAAAATACCTAAACTTATTAAATCATAATATACATATTTTATTGTATGTAGTTATATTAGATTTAATACTTTTGATACTTCTTCTGTATGGCCAATCATTGCAGCAATCAAGTCACCAGTATTAACATCCCAGATGCATGCGTTGCAATCACTACTTGCTGTAGCCAGTCGACGTCCAATCAAATCGAAAGAAACATCCAAAACCTAAGAGAACAATAGTACATAAGTAACAGTCATTTTATTAAAAAACTATTACGACCTCATCTGTATGGCCGAAAATAGTTTTGCAACAACTGTCAGTCCTCCTTGCATCCCATAATTTGGCAGTACCATCTAATGAACCGCTGGCAATTATGTTGCAACCAAAGTCATAGCGACATGCACTTAATTCTGCTGTGTGATCGGACAATGTTGCAATACATCTGTATGTACGTTATTTGATATTGAACAATGTTTTAATTGACTAGCCTTCAGTTACATACCTAGCAGTGCGTGTATCCCAAATCTTGATCGTATAATCAAATGACCCTGTAATCACTATATTACCGTTGTTGTTGAATTGATTGGCCACCACTTCACCGGTATGTCCTCTCAATGTAGCTATATTTTGGCCTGTGAAGAATGTAAAAACTAGTAATTACTTATAGTAGTTTCTATATCACTAATATTAATAAAGTGATAAATACTCTTATATGCATGTATGTAAAAAAATTTGGTCAGAGCTAGAACTTCTTAGGTTCCCAGAAGTATATTTAGGAGGAAGCGCAACATATAAATTAAACCAATGAATTTTAATATTATTTTCTTAATATTAAATATTACTTTCCAATTTAATTATATTTATTATTTTTAAGATTAAACATTTAGAACACAAAGAAACAAATATCCCTTCCATTTCAGACAACAACAAAGACTCATTTTACCTACATCAAGATTATCATCCTCCCCTAAGTACAGTTTGAAACAACTGACCTGTGACTACACTAAATAGTCTGGTGGTTTGATCCATTGACGAAGTGGCTACCATTTGTTTAGACATACAAACATCTACTGCAACGATTTCGCCAGTGTGTCCATGCATGATGCACAAACACTCACCATCATCGTCCAGTGACCATATACGCGCGGTTCTGTCAAATGATCCGGTCAGCACTCTGGAAAATTACGTTAATTTGTATTTAATGTGCATATAAATTTCAAAAAACATAGTGATTTCACAAAATACAAACCTTCCAGCAATAGCCAACGACACAGAATAAACCGCGTTTTTGTGCCCAGCAAGTGTCAAATTGGCCACGCCAGTCCGTGTGTCCCAAATCTTACAAGTGCGGTCGTAACTTCCAGTAGCACAACTACAATAAATTGACTCATTAGTGAAGTACTATCATTGTTTGGAACTCTTAAATTGTTAAAGTTTAGATTCTAGTTACAGTTTTATAAAAGTAATATTTCAAGATTTCAGTTTCAAGTCGATTTTACAAAAAATGTATCATAATTATTTCAATCTCAACTAGAAATTTACTTTTAATATAATATTTTATGATTTCTATTCTTTTTTTACAATGTGTACATTATACAGTATAAATGTTTTTGAACATAAAATGTAAAAATTATAAAATTAAAACAAAATAACGTGTTTTTGTACTAAAATTTGAATATAAAATTTATTACACTATCTAGGAATAATCTTTTTGCATAATTTTAATAATATTTGAACTCTTACGTATCTCCATTTTTGTTAATGGACACGTTTGTTATTGGCAACAAATGGCCACCACTCAGAGTTTTATAGATGGAGAACGCGGACAATCCAAGAACGTAGTCCCAGTGGTTAAATGATGTTTTGTCTTTGAGCTTTTGCAAGAGTGCTTCCAGTTGAGGCAGTATTTTAGGAGTGATTAGCGGTTCGTTACTTGCAATTTGAGTTGCTAATGTTTTTATATCAGTTCTATTTTCAAATTAATTTCAATATTGTCATTTAGTTTTCTTCATTTTACCTAATAAACAAAACTATTGATTTCAATGTAACATTTGTTTCAAACTCACTCTGGTCCAATATCAAATAAGTCTAAGATCTTTTGCTTCGTTTTTCTTTTCTTTTGATATTCAAAAATAATACCTGTACAATTTGACAAACCACATTAAACACATAGAAATGGTATTCTGTTTCAAGCTGAATTATAAATTACCTGGAGGATAATATCTTATATAAAATTTATTTAATTTCATATAAATCTTATTATTAGAAAATATATTGCCAATTTTTTAAAGCATTTAACATAGGTACTTTAAATCAAAGGTTTCAATGTTGTCATGGTTACATAAAAATGTTGGATCTAAATATCATTGATTTTTATTGTTAAATGTTTAAATTAAATGCACATCATTATACTCAATTATGTTTATATTTTTATAGTTTTTAGAGATTTTTTAAATAAAAACAAAAAATGTATAATAATATATATTTAATTAAAAACAAAAATAAAATTGACAATTACATAAATGAATGATAATAATTTTATAATATTTGTCTATATAAGTAATAGTACATTTACTAATTAGATTATTAATATTTCAATAATATTAAATAATATATGTATCTCTTAACAATATGTATTATATACATTTTCTTTTTAATTATAGAATAATAAACTTATCCACATTAAAAATTAATGTTAATATAATTTAATGTGTTTTATTTTACATCACATTCAATGAATTAAAAAATAATTTAAATAATAACAATTATAATAAACACTGATTTCAATAAAATAAAATAGTTCAAGATGCTCATTAACATCAAAATAAACATTTATTATTTTTAATAAAAATAAACTGTATATATGTATATTTATTCCTATTTATTTATATATATATAGAAAACAAAATATAAAATAATAATTATAATAATTGTAATTATTATTATTATTATTTTGTGTCTGTATGTGTGTATAATTAAATTTGTTACACATACTGTCAACATAACTATAACACTCAAGATAAACTGCAAATCGCATAGAGTTCATTAATAGAGTTTGCGTAGAACATGTTGGTAAAAATTATTTAATGCACTTAACGACCTTTGCTTACTGCTTTCTTTGATTCACTTTTCAATGTTTTTTTTATGTTCTGATCGGCTTCTGTCAATTCATTGAATTTTCGACTGGCTAAAAAGAAAAAAGAAAATCGTAATCATAATCAATTATGTTATGATTATTGTCTTTAAAAACTTAATACATACCTGCATTCTTGCGTTTTTTGTTGACACTATCGTTACGTGGTGTTTTGAATTTGGATTTAAAAAATCTTAGGGAAGCAGTTATATTCAAACCATGGGTATCTTGGTCATTGAAGAATTCGTAAGAAATCCAAGCTTGTGTAGCCAAAGCACCAATTGAAAATATTAATTTGAATAATGGGGTGTTGAAGTCTCGTAATCCTCCACTATACTCTACATCTTTGAGGCCAAACCACAGCATTGCCTGAGACAAGATCAGTATCAACGATTGTACAGCATAAAACAACGAATTGTACACGGTCTGAGCAACTGAAAAATAAACACATTAATAAATGGGATGTTTTAAAAACATGTAAATATATGTGCATTTATGTATTCATTGAAACATTCTGTAAAAAAAAAATTATTAGAGATAACATAAAAATTAAACAATTCTATGATAAAATATAACAATATAAATGTTTATAATTTACAATAAAATCACTATAAGTGTGTTATGTTTTAAATAAAAAAAGTTCTATTGTACTCGTTAGTCTGGAATCTGAAAATCAAACAAATGTTTTTAGTTTTTTAATATTTTCAAAAAGTCAACAAACAAAAATTAATTATTTAATATTTAGAAATAACTAATAAGAAAACATTAATAAGAATTATAGTTGTAAATCCTAAAATATACATAATTAACTACTTGTTTTTAATCAACAAACAAAAATATGAAAATTTGCGTCAAATTCTTATCTATGAAAATAATAAATTATTATTGTCATTTGTTAAAAATTTTGTTGTCAAAATTAAACTACTCAAAGTACTCACGTTGAACTCTTTTACTGTCTTCTTTTTTTTCAGTGATGTCAATTAATTTAACGGCATGTTTGGTAAATCCAGAAATATAATACAACAACAGAACTACAATACCAATACGATAGAAGCTGAAATATACATATATAATTAGTAATTTATTATTTATTATCATCTTAGTATATATATTATGGGTTAAAATTACTTGGTTATGTATAAACATGAAACAAATACTAAGTGCAAGACAGAATACTTCACTCTATTAAACATCTCCTCTTTTTTAATTTTTTGAAAGTACAATTCAGGTATAATATGTGCCCAATAGGAAAACTGGATTATGTAAAAGAATTTTGTTGAGAACGACAATGTATCATTTGGGTATCCAGACCATAATGACGAAAGATCAGACAACCAATTTCCTCTAGAAGTGTTATAAAATAATTATTTAAAAATTTGAAGAAGAAAAAGTATAATACAAATTACAAAATAACCTTAATGAACACTTACTTTACAACAATGTCCAATGCCCAAATCAAAGAAATTCCATTGAACACAATTAGTTGTCCAGATTCATTGAATTTTGAGTTTTTTGATTTTGATAAATGAAATTTACGGCCAACTTTCTACAAACGAAAAGTAAATATTCAAATTCTAAAATGTAAATTACATAAAATAAGTTAATAACCAACTGATTAGATAATTAACTAATAAGTTGTCTAAACGCACAAAAAAAAAAAATGATAAAATAATGCACATGTGCTTTTTATTTGAAAAAAGTGATGGAAAATAACAGTCAATCTTTACATAGTAGTTAAATAATTTTATTATGTCACATTTTTTTCCGACATAACAATGTCCCAAGTTCTTTGTCCTAAAATTCCAAAGTTAATCCAATTTTTATCATTTAAAAAAAGTTCCCTGTGACAAAAAAGTTCTTAAATAAACAACACTATGAAGTATGAAAACGGCAGGGAATGAGACATACATAAACTTATTTTATGTATAATTTGTACAAAACAATAACTGAAACAAATATTTGGATAAAATTTAGAACTCGGTGCTTAAAAATTGCCATGAAATTTTAAACCATTAAAAATGTGCAGTACTTTTTTCATGTATTTGTATAAATATAAGTGTGTGATTGTTTTTGTTAATAATAATTTACAAATTAAAATTAAAAATTATAAGTTTTTTTGGATTGAATACGTCATAAGAAATTAAAAATATTAGTAAAATCAATTTCGTATTACTATTTACTATTGATTTTTAAATAAAGCTAAACAGTCATTAATTATTTCATTATAAAATTTATGAAATAATTGCAAAATGATGTAGTCAGCCGTTCAACTCGATTTTCAATTTCACATTTATGCATATAATATTTATAAAAATAATATTGCAAATTGAAATCTTCTCGGATATTAAAACTTCTATACCACAGAAAATAAATTATCATTTTAAACAGGACCGGCGTGTAACTTACATCCAAAATATATTCTTGAATGATGGCATGGAATATGATGCAAATGAGGAAATAGAAAAATACGGCGTATAAATCCTTTATTCCAGTACCATATGTTTGCAAGAGATTTGGATTTTGTCCTGTGGCCTGACCGTATTGCAGAGCCACGAACAAGGAAGACACCGGCGAAGTGATCTGCAACAAGAGGAGATGAAAACGAATGAACAGAATTAAGTTTTTAACAGGTAGATCGCTTACTTGGATCATGAGACCGATGACGATGACCATCGCCACACAAGACACGATGTCCGCATGATTTTGGATAACAAACTCGTGGCTGAGCATGGGCAAGTTCTTGTTCGAGGCGCTCTTTCTGCCCTTGATCGGAGCCATTTTTCAAAACGAAAAAAAAAAATCCCGGGGTACAAAATCCGTAATAGTGTAGAGTACGTCACGTGAAAAGAAGAAAAAAACTTCAACGGAATGCGGTACGGACGGGGAGAGGACTGGTGATGGTGCGCAGAATTCGAGTGGACTACATCGAAAATCGAAGAGTGGTGTCTTAGTCGTTGGCATCTGTAACGCGGCAACCCAAGTGTATGGCAGTTGCGTTGGTCGTTTACAGGTTGCTGATGTGTCAATGTATACATATTCACCTGTCGGCGTGTGTTTACATTTTGTTTTTTTTTCCTGATAACGGTACACGGCGCCGACAAGATAACGTCGATTTTCATCGCTCCTAGATGCCACCATTTGATTTTGTTGCCACTATCTATGTATCTCCGAGTACTGAGATAAATAAAAATAATTTAATAATAATAATTATATTTTTTTTATAACTATTCTTCTCTGTTTTTCACGATCCCTCACCATTTCTTTTAGTGTTCTATAGCTTCCTACACTAGCATATTTTTTGATTTGTCCGCAAAATGTACAGCGAGGTCACCCATACTAATTAATATAAACAGTGGCGCAACCAGGATTTTTGCAAGTGAGGTATCCGCCAGTTACGTATACTGTAGTTCCCCAATTATTTTTTTGAAAAGTTATTGATTATAAAATTTCAGATGATTACTATTTAATATTTATTATATTGTCTTTGAAACCGTTTTAATCAAACCGATATAAATTCCCAAAGTTATCGTTATACTATGGACAAAAGACATAACATTCATACCACTAACACATTTGCATTATATTATAACAGTATTTTAAACAATGCGTTCCAATAAACTTTACGAATAAATAATGAATGCGATTAAATGTTATACATTTTAATAAAGATTGGATATTCTTTTCAATAATCATCGAATTATAATTACCATCAATACAGTTTAAGGGGGGTGTCCAGACATACAAAACACCCCCCTTGGACGCGCCACTGATTATAATCAGTGTTACCAGAAGTATTATACAAAAAACCATGTACCTGATATGAATAATACTAAAAAGATAAGACCAAATTTTATAAAAAAAAAAAATTATTTATAACTGAAGATGAGTATTTTTTTCATCCATTTTTTAAATTTCCAACTAATTATTATTAAAAAAGTGGCGAAAACAAAAATAGAAAATAAATAAATAATGATAAGCAAAAATTAGAAATAAATATAAAAATTATAAATAATAAATTTGTAATACTCCTTTGCTGTTTTTTTTTTTAATTTCATGTCATTTTATTGTAATATTCATGATTTTCTCTATGTTATTTTTGTTTATGTTTTCTTCTGTTGTATTTTTTATTTTGCTTAATACCTGATGATGACTTTTTGTTGAAACCGTAGTACGTAAACACACTAAATTCAACAACTTTTATATTTCCTTTATTACTTGATTATTATTACTTACTAATACTCTTTGGCTTCATTGTGTATATATATTATATATATTTAATTATTATTGTTGCAAAAAATATATTACATATAAACAAGGTCAAAATCAAATTTTATTTAACTTTATACATGAAACACTTACATTATTTTTATAATTTATAATATAATATATACAATATATTACTATATTAATTATAATAATTTTTATTCAACCCATGCTCTTCGACGAGTGTGAAGTTAGCAAGAGGCTACCAGCAAGTGATATTAAACGTATATAAAATTCTTATACACTACCCCTACTAATCATGACCATGTACAACAATAAACCAAAATAATTATATGATGATAGCACCATAACAGGACGTGAAGAGAAAGATAGAGGTGTTTTGACAAAAGATAGATGAGGTGATACAAAGAATACCAGGTAATGAGAATGCAGTAATTGGGAAGGATATGAATAGACATGTTGGTAGTAAGAGGAAAGGATATGAGAGAATACATGAAGAGTGTGGTTTTGAGGTGGTTAATATGAGAATGGAGAGAGTACTGAATTTTGCATTATCGTATGATCTTGTAGTAATCAATACCTATTTTAAGAAGAGAAAAGAGCATTATATACCGTATAAGAGTGGGGGCAATAGATCTCAGATTGATTACCTTATATGAAAGAGAGAGAAAGTGTAAAGCAACTTAAGGATTGTAAGATAATTCCTAGCGAGAAGATAGTAACACAGCATAGACTGATGGTAATAGAAATGTGGTGTAGTTGGAAGAGAATGTGTAAAAAAAGAACACAGGGAGGGAGTTGAGAATATGATAGAGGAAATTAATAGAAGACAAAAAGAAAGGAGTTTTTAAAGAAGGTGAAAGAAAAGGTGGTGTGAAGTGTTGAGGGGAATATAAATGTTGTGTAGAATAGGATTGGTAATTAAGTAAATAAAACCGCAAAGGAAATTGTCGGTGAGAGTAGTATGACTGAAAACAAATATAGTTGATAATAATCATAATAGTTGATGCGCAGTTGGCCAACCTGTATGTCTTCAAGATCGTGTTATCAGCATTAACGATCAAAAATTATGGTTCGGATGAAATAAAATATAATGTGGTTATGTAGTTTTTGTCCTTCCGAAAATTTAGTGTATGTGTTTAATTTGGTATTTCAGTGTTTTATGACCAACGAAATTCGCATAACCGTTTAGACGGTTTAACAATACATTAATAAAATACAAATATGTCGGCATTGAATAGTAAGTGTCACGTCTAAACATATTGTCTAAAAATTGTAATTTTCATCAATATTGTTTTAGCTTCCAGTACTAGTTCGGACCAAAATGATGCAAATAAAGACAAATCAAAAACCTCAAGGTCGAAAGACATGCATTTACCCATATCTAGAGTGCGTACTATTATGAAGAGCACTCCAGACATAGAAAATATAGGATTACCATCATTGCACGTTGTTACTAAAGCAACGGTAATATTAACATAATTATGATTTTAGAAAAAGTTTAAATTGTGTTAGGTGTGTTTGTTTAAATAATATTAATTAGCAAGTATATATATATATGTATACAGTTCGCGACAACAAGATAAAGGCACAGCATTTAAGGGGATGGGAAGCAAGTATTTTCTCTCTTTCTTTTACACACACGAATCATAGTAAAACTTTTACAGTAAACTTTCAACATACCGATCAGCTCTTGTGATATGATAAAATTTACAAAAACATTTGAATTTGTTGTGAATTTTTATATAGAATAACATCCACATTTCTAATTTTTTTTTTTTTTTTATAAATCTTTAAAAAATTACAACAAATTTAAAATCTTAAGATAAATGAAAAAAGTGAAAAGTCGTTCTGTAATGTAATTCGTGGCGAATTCAAATCTGTTTTCAGAAACTTTATCACATCAATAGTTCGATTGGTATGTTAGAAGTTTAAAACATTTATTTTACTATGATTTGTGTGCGCAAGACGAAAAGAGAAAATACTCGCTTTAAATTCAATAAAAATTAAGTGTGGAATCAATTATTGCTATTACAACATTTATTTATATATCTAATAATGAACCTCGAATTATACCAAAATTATAAGAATTTTACTCAATTTTCTTGTTTATAAAATGATAAATAATGATTTATTAATAAATTGCTTGGGTTTTATTGTCAGATAATCTAAAAGGCATATGTATATAAATAAATATAATATAAATCCAAATGTAATAATGACATGTACAAGTTAAATGTCACATTTGCAATACATTTTGTAAATAGTTTTATTTTACAAAGCTGTCAGCTATATGTTTATAATTTTTTCCAACGTATATGTATTAAAAGAAATTTTATTCTTTTCCTAATTCAACATTTCATAATTTAAAGGATAAAAAATATTTTTATCGAATTTGGAAAATTCAGACTGAATCACTTCTAACATTCGCCAGTTAAATATTTGAAAGAAATTACATATTTGTTTGAAAAAAATTGAAATGAAATTGTTTTTAATTATTTGTTTATATATATATATTTAATAAATGTTCACAGACATTCTATTAATTATGCATGACTAATTAGTAATTTTATTATTAAATAGATATTTAATTACTACATTTTTATTTTAATAAGTGTATTATATATGCACTTTTAGTATTTTTATCATATTTCTTGTTCTTATATTTGAAGTCGTTTAAACTGATGCTAGAGTACTACATTTACAGTGTACCTGTGTATACCCATCCACCGAAAACATTGAAATTTTTATTTAAAAAATAACTGAAATAATGTTTATTATATATTTGATATTAGTATAGAAATTGTTTAGTGTTAGTTATTCATTTTGAATACTTGTTTAACATTGAATAGAAATAGAGGACACTATTTATTATATATTTATCAAAGTGCATAATTTTCAGGAGTTGTTTATACAAAAGTTGACAATGGATGCTCTCAAAGCACAAAGACATCATCGGCATTTAGAATATAATGACCTTGCTAGAGCTGTTGAAGAAAATGAAAGTTTATACTTTCTAAGAGGTAACCACTAATGATTTTTGTTATATTATTTAATAATATTAACGTAAAAATGAAATATAGTTTTGACGTTTTCTAACTATGAAAGTACATATGAAATTATAATTACCCATTAATTATATAGGAACCCAAGAACATATTTCATTCCATTGTATTTATCAAACTTTTAATCCTTAGACTTAAAGCACTTAAATAATATAATTAATCATGGGCATAGTTAGAATATCAATTAGGAGGGAGAGAGACAAAACTGTTTTCTTAGATGGAATAAAATTTTTTACATGCATGGGTACTGAAATGAATGATTGTTCTTATTCCCGTTTCTAAATTAATGTATAATTATTTATCAATTTTCATTATTTCTATAATTATTAAGTAAATGACTGGTACATTCATTTTATGGACAATTTGAATTATATTAAAGTCAAATAGTTCATGATTTATTATTGTTCATATTGGTTTTTCTGAACTGGAGGTCCTTATACTTATATCAAATAGTCCAAAAAGTCAGATATGTATTTTTTTCCATTTACATGAATTTTTTCAATTTGAAAATTAAAAAATTCAACTTAAAAATTAAAGAATAAACAATTAGGTTGCATTATAATCACCTAACAACAAATATAGGGAGTGATGTTTTATTCCATATCGCATATGTTCCAAGAATGCTACAACTGATTAAAGAAGTGTAAGCTAATAATAATTACATTGATTGAGTTAAATTATTTTGCTATGAATAAGTTTTAAATATTTTTCCTTGATATTTACAGTATTGCTTATTGAATCACTTATTTCCTGTTGTTATTCTATATATATACATACATACATATTAGGAAATAGGGGATAATATTTAGTATAGTTGTGGTTGAAAATTTGTAAAAGTGGTCCATGGCTTGAGTTAAGTTGGAAGTCTTATACCAATGTTAGTTGTCAAATCTTCAGTATTTTTGTAGCAGCTTTTCTTTTCTTCAAGAATTATTCTATGGTATGTCCTTGTGAATATTCAAATTAAATGGAATGCAAGACAATTTATTTAGTCATTTCGTCAGTTAATTAATGAAAATATTGTATATTGTTTATGACTTCTTGTTCTTATTTTTTTCAATTCTTCAAAAAAGTTTAAAAAATCTGTAATAAGTTATGTTTTTGATAAGATGTGTAATAGATTCTTTTTATGCCCACACAATTAATTTATATATATTTATATATATGCATACACATAATAAACCAAATAACTACAATTCACTCTCATTCTGGAGCACAACCTCAGACAGACTCATTTTGAACCTACCATATCAACGCTTTTCCATCCAACACTGTCATCTGGCTATAGTTAACATACTATAAAAATGATTATTTTAATTTTGATAAATAATGAAAATATTTAATTGCGATGGGACTTGTGAATTATTCAAAACATATAAAGTAATACATACATGTAATAATTACAATGGTTACTAAAATATTAATAACATAATGGTATTTTGTACGATTATACTATAAATTAAAAATTAATATGTAAAATAATATTGTCATCTTATAGTTTGGGTTATGAAAAATCTCCTACATAAATGCAGAGGCAGATTGGAAAGGGTCCAGCCCACTATTCTACTCATTCAATCGGCCAAAATACATGGGTTTGCGAACATCATTTTTTTTTTTCAAATAAAAATTATATGTTCATTGACATTATATACCATTCTATAACACAGTAGACCAGTCTGTCTCTGCATAAATGAAAAGTATAAGTATATTATTTTGTTATATGTTATAAATGTATGAATTTTTATGTAAAATATGTTAAAAATAACTTATTATTTGTAATCAGTTGGATACTTGCATTGTTCCACACGGTATTATAACACAAATTATGTTTTGCTCTAAATGTTTGATTATATCAATATGTAATCAGATATGACAATATTCATTAGCATTTGAATTGCCATAAACAACATTTTTAATTATTTTATATTGCTTGCATAGTGTTTTAAAATACCCTTACATTTTTAATAAATATAAATATTAAAAAAGGAGAGGTTTAAGGGACAATGTCAATTTTTCAATATTATCTATTCTAAATAAAAAAATAGATTTTGTCAAATGAACCATATAATAAACAATAATTAATATTTTTAAAACTAAATATTTATTAGTTAAAATTATGGGTTTAGATTAAATATCAATATAAACTACTTTGTAAATGAATTTTATTGTATCTCATAGTAGATCTTAAAGTAATACAATATTTGTGCGATGTAATTACATTAATACTCTATACCTCTTTTATCTATTTATTTTTTCAGAGGTTTTACCTAAAAAAATTACGATGGCAGAATATTATAAATTGGTTGGTAAGGAGTCATCGGAGGATGGTGAAGACAATGATAACAGTTCTCAAACATCACATTCTTCATCATCTTCAGTTACATCAGATAATCAAGAATTACTTAATTAAGTTCAACACGTGTAATTCCTATATTCTATTTTTTTAATGTGTAAATTATTGTACAAATTTTTAAATTTTTAAATTACTGATCATAAATAGTTTTCTCTCTTAACTGTTTTACAAATACTATTTTTGAATTATTTTCTATGTAATCTGATATTAAATCATTATTACGTTTCATCTTATTTCCATTACAACTTAACCAATATGTTTTCCAAATTCTTTTCCAACTAATAGTTGTTCGTTCGCCTGCCCTTTTCAAATGTAATGCCATCTTCCTCTCAATACTTTTTTTCAAATCTATCACTCTTGCTCCTGATTTTTGTACCTAAAAATACAATATATATTTACTATTATTTAAGATCAGATCTCATACGAATGCACATTTTTATTGCGTGTTCTAAATTCTACAGAAATAAGAAATAAATCCAAACCATGTAAAGTAGATTAATTTAAACAAAGTATTATTTTGTACAAAGTTGTATATTCATGGTTTTTGCATTAGAATGCATATTTTAAATTGTATTTCATTAAAATACACGAATTCAAATTCTTGTAAATATTTTTGCTCTAAATTATATCATTACAAGTATTTACAATTTACTATAGATATTATTTGTAATTTATTACTTTATTAATATCATTCGATTTTTATTTTAATATAATACAATGAAATTAAGATAACAACCTAGTGTTAATAAACTAGTAAATAATGGGAAAAAAATGTTTTTACAAGCTCCCCACCATATAGCTCCTTATAAAAATGTTATAGACTGCCGCCTTCTTCCAGAATCTGTTATAATGGGATGGCAAACATGGTTAGAAACCGTTTTGTTTTATTTAGAAAATTTAGCTAAATTTAAAGAATTAATATCAAATCTAGAAGATGACACCCAATCTGTCAAAAAAATAAAAATAATTTTGAATACAATATCATGAAATAGATATAGTCGAAAAGTAAGAGATAATAGACTAAAGCAAATTGGAAACATAAAGGGACATAATCTATGAACAATTTAAATCGATATTAATCTAACCTAATAATTGATAAAAATGCTGGGTATAATATTTTAAAACAATACAATGCTTCATTAAATGGAAATGATGTCGATTTAAATAAAGATCCTGTTATTATATGCTGCTACGAACAATTACAAGTGCCCATGTTGAACATGTATTTTCAGAACTAAAACATTTATTAAAGGGCAAAAGACATAATTTCAAAGAAAAAAAAATTTAGTAATGTATATAATAAATTTTAATAAAATGTTGTAAATTAGATTAAAATTGATATTATTTATACAATACATACAATAATAAATAATTATATTATAAAAAAATAGTAATAAAAGTAAAATTTGAAGTATCTATACCAAAAAAATTATTGTTATATAATTCCTAATATAATCGTTTAGAGTTAGTATTATAAGTAATTTGAATGAGTCTGATTCAACCACAAAAATCTGAGTTCACAACGTTATTAATTTTTTACGATCAGTAAAAAAAAAAAAAAAAACCGGTAGTCCAATTTAATGAACGCGGGTGTATATTATTATAACATACCGTTTTAATTTAAAAACACGTTTATTAATTTAATCGCATAGTCACCTACACGATTGATAGGTATACACTCACAACAATTGGCACGACGATTCCATCGAAACGTTCTAAATACACGGTTATTGCCCGTCCGTGTTCTACAGCGATTTGTAAATCGACTTCTCCCAATGTTACGTTGTTCGGTAAATCTCCCAGTACACCGTCTTTGTCCAACACTTCGTTCAACACTTCAGTCGTCAAGTCTTTGAGTTCCTCGTGGCTAATCGCGTTAACGTCTGCGTTACGCAGCGCTCGTAATGATGAATCTTTGAGTTCACTATTCATTGAAATTAGGTGAGTTCAGTATGGTGAGCTGATGGTGGGCACGCGATACGCGAAACTGCAAAACGTTCGATTAACGAGAAATTAATACGCGAGGTCAACGCAACAAAAAAAATAAAAACATGTATAGGTACATGGGTAGATACGTTTTCAATTAGCCATAATCAATTGTTTCGCACGTAATGTGGGTCAGTGAAATGGAAATCGAGCACAATAGCGTTTCGTGACGAACGGTTATGCAGGTAGGTGGTACACCACTATAATAGTTAATCGTACTATACGGGATTACATAAATAATAATTGTAACCCGATGGTACGTACTCGCGAAGTAGTCAATGCCAAAAATCAACGAGTTCACCGCGTCCGGAGCACCGAGAGTATCGTAAATAATAACATATCGTTCGCGTTTCGTGTTTCCACAGAGAAAACTCGTATACTCGCGTGCACGCGAGATAAAATATTGTACTGGTTGGACGCGTGGAATTATAACGTTCCGCGATTCCTTTTTACATATAATCCATTTAATGTTATTTATTTTTAATAGACGATAATGTATTATTCCGATTATGTATAATGCATTATATATATATATATATATATATATATATATATATAGCTTCTCTAAGTGTTTTGGGTTTTAGGGGACACAAGCATTTAGAGTTGCTACATTTATAACATATCACGCATTTATTCACACATATAATACGTTATTATTAAATCGCGAATTCTATAGGTATGTCATACGATTTTTGTAACGTTGTGTATTTTAATTTTTAGATTATTTACAAGCTTGTGGTACGAGAGTAGTATCTCATCAACGTGGATGGCCACAGACCAAAATCGTCGGAGGTTCGTCTACACCATACGGAGCATATCCTTGGCAGGTAATATAATTTTTTATGACTCCAGGTAAATTTGGTTATATTTAAATGGGGTTTAACGTGTAATGTTACTTAACCAACGAGTATTTAATTTTGCCAACGTCATATTTAAACTTGTGGACTTATTGTTACGTACTTATTTCAGGTAAATTTGTTTAGTTTCGGTATCGCTATAGCATGTATATTCGCGACACCTACCCGAGTCAGCCATATAAGAAATTATTACATTGATATATGAGCATTTAAAAGTATTTATTGTTAATCAAAGATTTAGCTGAGAGTAGGTAGGTACCTATATACAAATTAATTTCAATTATTCTAAAAGGGTAATGAACAAATTTTTTTTTTTTGAAGTGTCGAGTAGATGGATGTTTATAATATAAAGGTCGTAGTACACTTTTCATAAAAATACTGCAAATTATAAAGGAAAAGCGCCTCCTTTGATACATATATAAGTAGGAACCGGGAGCTACAGGATTTGCATGGCTTTTTTCTATACTTATTCTTCCAATTTATAATAGACTATGGTACACAAAATCATTTATCATATAGTGACGAGTTTAAAAACAAAATTTTTAAGCGCATATTCTACTTATTTTACCAACAAGCATATAATTATACTTTTTTTTTTTAAGAAATTATTCAATACTTCTTTCTTTCAACAATATGGTCTTAAAAATATGTTATTATCATAGACAGCTATGTCTAGGACTTCAAATGTTTATGACATAGATACATAACATAAATCTGATATATAGTAAAATTTATTTAGCGCGCTTTATATATTATTATCTGTTTATTTATATTAATTAAATCGAAAATGACTATTAATTTTATTTTACTTATTAGTTTATAATATTATTTCATTTAAAACAATTTATTATTATTATATATATATATATATATATACAGTGGTTGAAGTGGATCAATATAAGTGGGGGATGGAAACAGTGTCGTAATTTCAAGTTTTGAAAGGGGAGAAGGAGCAAAACTGTAAAAAATCCATATTGTTGAAACATAAGAAAAAAGTCTTTTTTTAACAAAAGGCTTTAACATGGGCTCTATATTAACTTTGATGGTGAATTATATTTTTTATGATTGTTATTAGGTAATATTTAGATCTACTGAGTGTTAAAATTTTAGAAAACGAAATAGTTCTTACAAAGTAAAAAACATGATTCGGATATTTTTCAAAAAAAAATTAAAAATCCAAAAGGGATAAATAATTTTAAACAAAATAAGTAGAGGGGGATGGAATATGCTAACAAAAAGAAGTGAAGGGAAGACATCCCCTCATACCCCATTCCATTTCGACTACTGTATATATTTACCAATTTGTCATGCATATATTACACTTTTTTCATACATATTTTGTCTATTTTAGCTTGTATAACTTCCAAGTTATACAACTTATAAGCTAATATTATTGTATAGATGTAAAATAGTAGTGTTGAACCTATATATGAACTGAAGCGATTACTTCATATAA
This sequence comes from Chaetogeoica ovagalla, assembly GCA_032441825.1. NCBI lineage: Eukaryota > Metazoa > Arthropoda > Insecta > Hemiptera > Aphididae > Chaetogeoica > Chaetogeoica ovagalla. Next base: position 1,473,801 of record CM063728.1, read on the forward strand.
TAAATGGGGTGAGTGGGGTCTTATAGATACATGTTTTTGTTTTTACATTGAATAATATACAAAATAATAAGTTTGATATTATAATTAATAAATTGTTCAGTTAACAATGATTGGGTAGGTGGGTGTGTAAATAATTTGATTTCGCTTCACTTCAATTTATATGACTCAGCGCCACTGATGTAAAATATGTTTTTATCTATTGCAAACCACATTTTTTTTCTAAATAGATACGTAATCTACATATACTTTTACAAAATAACAGACTAATTTTATCAATTTTTTTTTGCCGTATTTAATAAATAATATTAATATTATAATAATGTATATGGAAATAAAAACTTACAACTTGTTAAATAAAAATTTGTGTTTATTTCATTTAAAATGTTTTATATTATAAATTTAATTTTTAATGTTTTTACATTGTAATTCGAATTTAAAGTAAAATATTTTCCCTATGTAGCATGGTGTAAAAATTTCATATATAGGCAAAATACTACAATTGAAATTCTTATGAAGCGAACTATTATAATAAACAAAATATTAATTTATAAGTAAGGTCTAAAATGATGTGGATTTTGTACTGTACAAAGAGTAAAACGTGTAGTATGAAATCAGAAAGTACAAACACATTTACTGTATATTATTTATTAGAGCTTTCTATTAAGTTAAGTTATTCCAATTTTGTTTTTAGTTCCAAAACAATTTTTTAGTTAGAAATATAATGATTTTTAAAATGAAATACATATTTAATATATCCTATATTAACCCAATTCATTTTAAAATTAATATTTATAATTTTACTAACTTCATAATTTAAAAAAATAAATACATATGGGTATATATATTTTTATTATCCTAAATAAAAATGTTTTCCATGTTTGTAGGCACTTATTATATTTATTTAAAAATTGTATTGCTTTTCGTATAATTATATTCATAAATGCCATTAAATTACTCTAAATTTCAATCAATTTTGATACTTAATAGAAGTATTTCTAAAAATTAATTAATTGTAAACTTAAAATTACACAATAATTAATGTAACTACAGTTATAACTTATAACTAATGAAAGTGATATACAGTCATATAGGTACTTAATGATTTAGCTGTTACTATAAACTATCAGTTGCGTGGATGAGATAATACTACAGGATTGGAATTTAGCATTAATTTGCCAATACACAAAAAAAGAGATCCACTTGACTGCAACAATTATAGAGGTATTGCATTGTTGAATGTCAGCTACAAGATTTTGGCGTACTGCATTCTAGATAAGAACAAACCTCGCATGCAAGAGCTACTGGGGGATTACCAATGTGGTTTTAGGCAGAACAGGTTAACCACGGATTAGATTTTCAACTTAAGACAAATTTTTCAAAAGGCATAGGAATTCAATACAAATCTATGCGTACTTTTTGTAGACTTTAAGAAGGTCTACGACTCGATCCATAAACCTAGTCTTATAAATATGATGAAAGATATCAGTTTCCCAAAGAAATTAGTAAACCTAGTTGAATCTACCTTAAAATATACGGAGATTAAAGTTAAAACGGCAAATAGAGCCTCAGAACCAATCAGAGTAACAACAGGGCTGAGACAAGGGGACATACTTTCACCCGTTCTCTTTAACTTAGTGTTAGAGAAGCAGTTGCCAATATAGGTTTTTCGTTAGGACAGAAATGTTGGCCTTCTAGCCTACGCAGATGATATTGCCATCATAGGAAATAATGTAGAAGAAGTTAAATTATCATGTCGGAAATTCATAAAAACTACGGAAAAAGTTGGTTTATAAATCAATTAAGAAAAAACACAATATATAATAGTGAATAGAAAAGAGTTCAATTACTGAGAGGGTAAAATAATGAAAGTAGAAAACCACAGCTTTAAAAGAGTGTCCCACTTGGATCCCACTAGGATCAATATTAATTAATGACAATAATATAAAAGCAGAAATTGATATTGACTAAAAAAAGGGAATAACTGCTATTATGGATTAAGATAAGTACTGAGCACTTAAGCTGTTACAAAAAATCTTTAAATGTAGATATATACGACATTGATACGCCCAGTGGTACTATATGGCTCGGAGACTTGGCCTCTCAGGAAAACGTAACATATGAGGTTGGAGGTTTTCGAAAGGAAAATTCTGAAAGATTTTTGGACCATGCAAGGACGATCGAACTGGGGAATGGAGGAAACGAGATAACCATGAACTCCAGAACCTTTTTCAACGCCATAACATCACAAAAGAAATCTGTCAGGAGACTGAGATGGGCAGGGCATGCGTGGAGAAAACAGGGATCAATAATAAGTACCGTAATCGAAAACAACCCAGCAGGAAAAAGATCCTTAGATAGACCTCGCTTAAGATGGAAAGATTGTGTTATTAAAGATGTAGGAAGGATAGAAGCTGATTTTCAATGGAGGAAAGCAGCGGAAAATAGAAATAGATGGAGGAATATATACATGGAGGGCTGGTCTTAAAGGCCGTTACCCCTATAAAATAATAAAGTATAAACTATCAGTTCATTTGTTGCAGATAGAATTACAAGCATACAAAGGAGGATGGGAACATCATTGTGGAGGAGCACTTGTTTCTGAGACTATAGCTTTAACAGCAGCTCATTGCTTAAAAGACTTTAAAAAATCACAATTACGTGTTATTGTTGGCAAACACAATTTGGCTAAAAACGATAAGCATGAAAAAACATACAGGATTCAAAAAGCATTAGTACACCCAGATTTTAGAAAAGGTATTATTTATAAATTATAATAAAATACATATATATATATATAAACTTTTATATTTATTGTCAATTTTCAAACAATACCTGTATATGTTTGTTATTACAAGACATTTAAATTAAAGACGAATTTATTAGTACTCATTAGCTTTAATTAATATATAAGGTTTTTGACAATTGACTGTCTTATAGGCAGAAAATAAAAATGTATTTCATGATATACTCTATGATAACACATTGAGTGCGTTCGCTTTGGACAGCGCTCACGCGTCCGACCCCTTCGTTTCGGGTTTAAACGTATAGAACGTGTTATCAAAGATATTGTGGTGACCCGATGAGTACTCACCACATACCATGTTACCATATTTTTATATCAAACATCCCCTCCATCCAACGCCTACCCACATGCGACAGTGCCATGCGTCGGAGCTACGCGTTCACTTTCCTTGCGTCTACCGAACCGTTTAAATGTCCAACGAAAAATTATAATATGCAGGTAGTGTATTAGCAATATACTATTATAGGCACTGATTAAATATATATAAACAGTCCAAGTAATGTTAAAATATGGAAGCGCTTAAAAACGATATATGTGAGCTAGAAAACAAGTGGGAACCTGAACACAGAGCGCGCTTTTATACATGTAGTCCGATGGGGTCGTTTAGCACTCTTTGAATCACAGTAATTCGTGTTCGAATCCCACCAACTGATACAAATTTTTTGTAGTTTTTTTAATGGTTTTTAATGTTATAATTTTTTTTATAATAATTATAGAAGTTAATATTATAAATATTATTATCACTGATAGCATTAATTAAAGTAAAAAATTATTTTTTTTTATATATAAAACATTTTATTTAAATAATATGGTACTTCTATAAATATTTATAATCGCATTAATTGTCCATTCTAACTAATCAAAACTATATGGTCTAGAATGACCATTACATTTTTTTAATCTTTGGCACAATACTTTTGACTCTTTGAGAAAGTCAAGTTTTTTGTGTCTTTCTTTTGGTATTGCACACTTAAAGGGATTTGAGTTATACAATGCTCGACTATTTAAACAAAAGATTATTTGGAAATTGTATGAATTCAGCTGTATAAATGGCTGTAGAAGAATTTAGTTCTCTTGTTTGTATACAATTTTGAATTGCGGCACTTGTACTCAATAATTGTAAAGCTAATTTACAGCTCATTTTTTGAAATGGTCCCGAATTAATGTGGCCGTCTGTTATTTTAAGAAGAGCTCGACTTATAGTACTTTGTTTATCAATTAAATGTCTGTTTTATGTCAGAAAATGAAATTTTATTATTTTTAAAATATATATCAATGGATAATAAATTATTTCTTAAGTTTTTAAAAAGATGTGGCACATCAAATAAAGCAAAAACTTTTGTATTGTTAATAATAAACCATGGTTTTTCTTTTGTTAGTTTAAGTTTAGTAAATGCAAATCTATTGTTTGATCCTTGATCACATATTACAGTTCTAACATTCAATCCACAGTCCATAATAACAGGCAAATACTTACCCTACCTATCTCTAATGATGACACTGGTGATTCTGTTTAAAATATGGTTTTGTTCTGGTTTTATGAAACATGTATTAATCAGGTTTTACTGTAGGTGTATATACAAATTGTGATATTTAAGATCATACCCGCTATACAGTATACATATATTTATACAGCTATAATTACAATATTTCAGACGGACCACATAGCCATGACATAGCGATATTAAAAATCAATCCACTTAATGGTGAAGGAGTGAAATTCGATTCACATGTGCAGCCAATATGTTTGCCAGAATATTATTCAAAATCAGACGATGCAGATTGGATATGTACAGTGACAGGTTGGGGAGCACAAAAACGTACGTGTCCAAATTTAAAATTTAATATTCATGTAATATGTGCCATGAAATTCCTATTAACTTTAAAATTGTATAATATATGAGTGTGTACATATATATATATATATATATACATAATATAAATTATATGTGATATAATATATGCAGTATACATATTATGTGTTACCGGCAAAAGTCAAAATCGCACAAACCTCAAAAATGTCCTAAATACAATCTACTATTGGTACTTAGGCTAAACATCATATTTTGGCTATTGCCCAGGCAAACATTTAGTTGTGACCAGCAACATTTGGGCTAAATTGTATAGCCTCTATTTATTTGAATATTTCACCAGTATAAATGTTGACTTTAATATTAAATACAAATAACGATAAAATAAATCTCTATTATTTATTTATTTAATCAATAATGGTGAAAATATGTATTTTTGTATCAATAGTTTATGATCAGAGATTTAATTTTACTTTATCTACAGTTATGTGAAATATGAAAAGACACGCAGTATTTTATTATGTTCAGTGATGACACCAGGTTATTTTTCTAGGGCGGGCCAAAGAGAGGCCAACATGTATTAGGACAGTCACACTGCAGTAGGGTCACAATTGGTGGGGAAGTGAGCCAGTTGCGGTCACGGTCTAGATCGAGGGGTTTGAGGGGAAGTTTGGAATTTTCATATATAAATATTTCATATTTGTAATAAAAAAATTGTTTAATTTAGTATTTAATCTGTTAAGGTCTTTAATTCCAGTTGTGTCAGATGGGGAGGGGGTTAGGTTAGTTATTTAGAGGTATTTATTTAAATATAAATAAATAAAGTTTAATTAAGTTTTTATCTGAATAGAAATAAATAAATTAACAACTTACACTACATTTTCTTAATATTTTGATATTATATAAATTTAACACATATTTATTTCAAAATTATATAATTTAAAAAAATATAGTAATGCATTGGCAAATCATAACTAGGTATTATTAATTCAAATTCAAACTTAAATATATAATTTTTTTAATAGACATTATAATATTAATATATTTTTATCAATAATATTTGTATGCATTTTCACTATTATTTATTTATTTAATAATAGAGAGTTATTTTATCATTATTTATATTTAATATTGAAATCAACATTTATACTTCGAAATATTCAAATGTATAGAGGTTATACTGTTCTACCCAATGACTGTGGGCAATTCGCATTTCGCCCGGGCATTTTTGAGGTTTGCCTGATTTTGTCTTTTGACAGTAACATATGTATGATACAATTAAGAAATTGAAAATTGTCTAATATACAATTTGATGTACTTGCCAATAATTTGAATCCTAATTATTTATTTTTTGGATATTCTAATGGAGTAGTTTTTGATACAATAATGTAGTAAGCATTTTGTGCAAAAAAAAATATATATATAGTATGTCCAAATAAATGTATGTGTATGTATATATATAATAAATGATTTTTTTTTCCAGAAGATGATACGACTAGTTTACCAAAAGTATTGCAGGCAGCGTTTGTTCCGCTACTTGATTTAGAGACCTGTCGACATGACGATGTATATGGTGGGCGACACCAATTTATATTGGACAGTATGTTATGTGCAGGAAGTTTAGAAGGAGGAGTAGACGCATGCGGAGGCGATTCTGGAGGACCTCTGGCTTGTCAAGTTAATGGTATAATATTTATGATGGACATATTATAATATATATAAGTGATGTGTGTGTGGATCATGTCGAGGGGCTAAATTGTATTGTTCAACATCTTTTACCCAAGTTGTTTTCCTTATTATTTTAAGAAAGCACTGACAGTTTTAATACTTTGTACTTAGATTTATAACTTTTATTATATATAATATATATATATATATATATATATATATATATATATAATTTTTAACACCTGTATCATAAATTTAACTATTACAGTACAGTCTTGGTGATCCGGACTCTATCCGGGATGAAGTTTAAAATAGCTGTAAATCGTAAACAAAGTTTAGGTGGCTAAGGTATTTTAAATCATTTTTGTTGTAATATAAATAACTTTTTCAGTTATAATACTACATTATTTGTCTAATTTTTCAACTTACAAATTAATATTTTATAAAAAATCACACCTTATTTATACAAATTTAAAATGTGTTTATTTTACATTACATGTCATATAAATGCAACTGTATAGAAAATAAAAAATGAAATCTTTGAATTCAATTGGAAAATAACATAAATATTGTCCAAATGTCTGGACTAGCAATGACCATATTCGTGAGACTTTATTGTATAGAGGGTCAATGGCGTCTCTGGCAAATCATCGAAAATGTACCACTTCTGAAATAGTTATATTTCAGTCATTTTGAATTGTATAATTTACGCCCCCCCCTCCTTTAGAACTGTGCCCTCTTTTCTTACCATGACTGTATAATATGTATAATACATTATTAATTGTTTTTCTTTTCCGAAACTATACAATATTTTCTTTAGTAAAATTATTTTTAATTTCAGGAAGATTTACGTTGACAGGTGTTGTATCATGGGGTGACGGATGTGCTAAGAAAAATAGGCCAGGCGTATACACAAGGGTGTCATATTACCGAGAGTGGTTAAAAAAAGCAATGTTAGAATTAGAAAATAATTGATCTTGTATAAGAAATAATAAAATTGTATGATTCTTATTAGAATTGTACCTAATAATAATAATAATAATAATAATAAAAAAAGTTTGATTAGGCACATAGAAATTTCTACATTTATACAGTTTTTGTAAATAATATAAATCATATGTATAAATAAATTTAATTATTTAAAAAATTTAGATATGCAATTTATTTATTATATAAATAAACAATACCCATAAATATCACTCCAGTTTATATTGTACATTGAGTGTTTAAAAAGTATGGAATATTAAATGTTTTCTAGAATTAATACATTTTTTTTATTGTTAATAAAACCACAATATGCATATTTGAGATTAAAAAAATAAAGTTTACTATTTCTTATTTTAGACGATTTAAAATAAACAAGAGAATTTTTTTTTAATCCTTAATTTTTAACACTCTTTATAAAATATGTAGTAAATAAAAATATAAAATTACAAACTAAATATGATTATTGATATTTGAAGAAGCAATATAAATGAGTTTGCTTACTATATAATTTTTTATGTAAAATGCATTCAATTTTACAATTAAAGAACAGTTTATTTTTTAATATTACTAAAAATTTTTAGTATTACTAAAATAAGTGATGAAATTGCAGTTTACTTGAGATTGGAAGTTATTTCCTCTTCTTGTGTTGCACACACAAAACATAGTAAAAATAGATGTTTCTTTCTTCCAACATACCAATTGATCTAGTGTGCAATAAGAAATCTGAAAAATTTGAATTCGTTGTAAAATCCATTTGAGATTGACTTTTCCAAATATTTTATTTTTTTCATAAATTCCTCCAAAATTAATCAAAAAAATTTTAAATAAAAAATTTGCTAATACTCAATTTACGAAAATCTTAAGATCACATAATAAAAAAAAGTCGATCTACATTAAAAAATGCCACAACGATTTCAAATCTGTTATATCGGTATATTGAAAGTAGCAAACATTTATTTTACTATTTTCATGTTTGTACAAGACAAAGAAAGAAAATACTTATTTTCAACCCTTTAATGTATTATATAATGTTAGGATAAGATAAAATAGCAATTAGTTATATTTAAACAAAAATATATTATACTTTTTATGGGAATAAATACTATAATTATCATGTTTATTAAATATATATATATTTATAATTACATTTTTCATTTTCAGAATAAAACATATAAATACAATTTTTGAGAATAACAAGTACTAGGTGCTAATGATTTCGACATAAATGTTAGAAGATAAAAAATAATTTTTAAATATACTTATTTTCAATTTATTGTAACAATAGTTAGCACATTTATTATAATTGTTTAATTGCCATGAAAAATATCAGTAAATAATTTCAATAATAAGTGTGATTTAAGTTTAATGACTAACATGTAAAAAGTAATTACTGATTTGATTTTTTTGAATTACATCAAAGTTATTATTTAATTTGATATATAAATAAAAGTACAATTAAATTTACAACTAATTAAAATTGATTATTTATTTGATAATATAATAATAAAATATAATATTACATAGTTGTTCAAATATTAATATAGCCCTATAAATTATTTCCAAATTATAATTATGACAACTAGTTAATTTGTTTAGATATTACTATCTACTTAATTTCAATATTATTTCTGCATAATTAAAATTAAGAACACTTTTTTAAAATTATAAAACTGATATTTAAATTATGTTTACTTAATAACAGCTTATGGTTTGAATTTTGATAAAAAATAAAAAAATATAATTTTATCATTGTCAAATACATTATATTATAATAACAATTGAAAAAAATTAGTACTTTAAAATTTTTTTTTTAAATCAGTATATATTAAATTTTAATATTTTCATTTCAACAGAAAAATTCAAAAAGTGTGTTTTTTTTATAATATATTAATTAAACATATTATTGAAAAAAATGATGTAAATAAATATATTTGTGTTCAAAACGTTATATATAATATATTTTATATTCAATGACATATAACTATCTATATTCAGACATTATTAGTATTCTAAAACATGTTTTTAAAAACTTTGTAATTATAATATAGTAAAAAACGCAAGTCATAAAATTAACACTGAAGGACAAACTATCAAAAAATGTAGTGGGTTTTAGTTTTAATTTTTCTTAAGAACTAATATTAAATTTAAACCAGTAACTTATTCATTTTAATTATGCATGTAATACACAATGGTAAATTTATAATAAGTAATTGATATTTTTATCACAATGAATTGTAACATAAATCCTACTTAAAACAATTTTAGGAAAAAATTATTTTAAATCATAATGAATACACATAATGTGACTAGGCTTAAATAAGTCTTTTATCATAATGTTATTACAACAACTAATAACAATACAAGATCTAATAATAAAGTAATTCAGAAGGAAAAATTACAAGTTCTGTGTTTTTAAGAAAATAATATCTACATAATTATTTTAAGGAATATGTCAAAAATATACAATTATAAATTTAAATATCATTTAATACAGATAAGTGTTTATATTTATTAATTAACACTACTTGGGCAAAAAATTTTGGCATAGTTTTACATCAATTTGCTTTAGCTAGTTTTGAAGTCTTCAAAATATTCAATCATATTTATCATTTGGAGTAGTGTGCTGAATCACATCCGCATCTAACTTTTTTCCTGTTAACCAATCTGCCTGCCAAAAACCCAAAACACTGACAACGGAGAAAAACAGCATAATCATCAACCATATTGATATATTAAAAATTTCAGTCTGTTGAAATAGTTCTTTTCCGTTCTTAATACACAACAGTGATTCAGTGACCATTATCACTGCATAGACCCAACATTGTGTCCCGAGTCTTTTACAATTGGGATCCGTCACGTAAGTGTAATATTGCCGAGTAGATGGTGCAACTACAATACTCAAAAAGAAAAGCCTGCCAACAACTATTGGATGTGAAGGTGGCATTTCAAATATGTGCTTCAGGAAAAATGTATTCAGTTCAGATACTTGCCACATAATCACCATTTGGCATACAGAAAAAAAACGCATATATGATGAATTTGGATCTAGCCACCGAACTTGTGTCCAACTGGCTGGTGTAAATTGAAGTGCTGCTCGTTTGATTTTACCTTTAGTCGTATCAATATCCCTGATGCCGGGCCAGTTATAGTCTCTCATTTCCAACATTTTGCAAATTTTCATTCCAACCCATATACCAATACCATTGCATAGTAAGACATCTAAAATCCACGCATCCCACCAGCACTCTTTAAAATTGGGCAATAAATGAGAAAACATTACTTCGGTGACTTCCCACATTACGCTCATAGACCATAATATTCCATAATGTCTTACCAGAATAGCTTTAGATACCCAACCAAAAAAATGGCCAGCAGCAAACACATCCAAGTGAGCCCAAAACTTCTCGACATTGATATCTGAACAGTTGACACCATACTCTTTATCCATATCAATTCGGAAATCTTTTAAATTGGGATCAAGCCATATTATCATTCCTTTAATGGTTTCATATTTTTGAAATAATAAGAATAGCAATGTTAACGAATATAGAACACTAAACCCAAACACCATACGCCAAACTGCTGGGTGGGGCCTTACAAAAGGGCCATTGGGAAATGCCAGTAAAGATACAAGAAGTAGAAAAAATATTACACACCAGATTCCTGCACATATATTGCTATCGATGGATTTATCATCTCGAATGAATGACATGAGAATTACACCAGCAATGGACAATATCAATAAAGTAATCGTGTGAGGTTTGTAGAAAAAGTCTAAAGTAATATCTTCCACTTCGCATTCATTGAGTGTGTTGAACACGCTTTCTTTCTTCTGGCCTACCATGGCGTGAGCAGTAGTCTCTGGTAACAAATAATAAACTTCGGGACGGTGTCAGTCGAATAACCATTTAAAAAACACTTCTACTGTAAATTGAATAGATTTCATTTAAAAGCTATTCTTAAATAAAATACGAGTTTAAAAGTGGAAAAATATTAAATTCGAAAATTGTTTTGTACTCACCACAGATATTACAATTTGTGGCACACCTAATGCTTTAAATAATGCATTCCTCTGCCTCGACTATTTAAATTTGAAAAAAAAAATAACTAATATAGGAACATATTATCACGTGTTTGAAAAAAAAAAAAATAGTGGAGTAATGAATGTGAAAAGTGGAGTGATGTGATCAGTGATAAATATTGATAAGGCTCGTGCAATATTGGTTAATGATTAAAATGTTTACTTTTTAAGGTTATAATTACCTTTTTTTTTTCATTAATCTCTTCTTATTTTCAAATAATTCTAATACTTTTATCTCGATCACCATTAGTCTAATGCTGTCAAGTTTGACTACAAGTATCCAGTAGGTATAAACTATAAAATGTCTTATGATTTCAAGAAGGAAGAGGATGTTAAAGAATACATTAAGAATTTAGGAATTGAGTATAGATTTGGCTGTTTCAGTGAAAAAGATGCTCAAAGTAAATGAAAAGGATTGTTTTTAGTATTTTGTTATTTAAAAAGTACATAATTAATATCTTATTATTGTATGATTTATAGTATGTCAGTTACTAGGCGATTATTTAGAGACTATTGAAAATAACTCAGATAAGGCAGCTAAAATATTTAAAGATAATTGTGACGAACACAATTTTGGACGCAGTTGCTATAAATATGCTTCCTACTTGGAAAAAAAAAATATTAAAAATCTCAAACCTGTTATGCCTGAGGTATCTAATCAGAATATCATTTTTTTAAATATTAATATTTTTTTTATATTAGTATTTTAATTATTAAAATATCAATGATATTTAAATATATATGTATATTTGTTTTAATTTATATTAACCAACTTAACGGTTATACAAATTGAATAAATTGATGCAATTTTTGTAGGTGATAAAATATTTTAAAAAAGGCTGTGAATATAATTGGTCTGATGGGTGTTTTGCTGCTGGAATGAAACTACATTATCATAGCGACTTGACAACAGACATCAATGAAAAAACAAAAAATTTATTAGAGGCAAGTTTTGAAGGTAGGCTTTTTATTGACATGCAATTTATAAATAACAAAACTTAATTAACACTTCAGAGTCTACAGTACTTGGAAAAAGCATGTAACAATCGGCATTCAGAAGCATGTTACATAGCTAGCAATATTCATTTTGCTGGCATCGAGGAAATTGGATTAAAACCGAATAAATCTAAATTTCTAGAATATTCGATAAAAGCTTGTGATCAAAATGAATTAAAAGGTTGTGTTAACGCATCAATTGTTTATAAGAAAGGAGACGGTGTACCTGTAGATTTAGAACTTGCTCAAAAGTTCAAAGAGAAAGCATTAGATATTCAAAGACAAATCAAGGAAGAAAAAGGCATAAGGTTTAGTTAGCAATTTTACTATAATAAAAATAAATGTATAGTTAGTAATTGTTACTAATAAAATGTTTAGAATTATATGTATGAAATGTTTTTCAGAAACATAATTTATTTTTTATATTTAAAAATTATCAGTGTGTAATTATAATATATTATTTAAAATAAAAGTAAATAATACTATAGGTACATATAATAATTAGTAAAATATTAACATAATAATCAATTATATATTTTTAATATTACATTTGCCATATGATAAAAAAAGAATACATGTATATTTTACAGAATCCATAATATTGAACTTTTTAAATGTTCTATGTAAACTTTTCCTTTTAAAAATCATTTAGATTTTAACTTTATTAATAAAGAAAATATTACTTTTGTGTTATAAGATAACATATTTAAGTGGGTTTTAAATTTTTTTTAAATAAATAATAGTGAATTATGTAGTAAAACACAATATACATTTTGTAGTCAAATACAATATAAAAGTAATTATACATCAAATGTAATAAAAATAAGTTGAATGACTCCTTGTCACTTATAATATAACTTTTACAAGTTAAAACTAATTAACATTCCAATAATATTTACAAAAAAAAAAAAAAAAGTATACACATTCAACATAAGTAATAATTTTGATGATTGTTATACTAATACAAATAAAACAAAATATTCATAATCATCTCTTACTTCTTTTTCTATTAATAATATTAGGTCTTAATGTAGTTTGTTCAATCTCAGCAGATTTAATTTTCTCATCAAATTCTTTACAGATGTCGTTGAACATATCTCCATTTTTAGTAGCCATCATAACAATATGTTTCTCAAAAGTCTTGGGTACCAATGTTTTCAAAACTTTCAAGTCTTCATTGGTCACTTCACCGCGATCTAATCCTAAAGTGAAACCCATGGATTTTAAAAGCTCGGTGTCATCAACTACACTAAACTTATCATTAAAATTCAAATCATATTGTTTTTGATCTTCTGATATTTCAACTTCAACAGTTGTATCTTCATCTGCACTGATAGCTATAAAAGGAAGATTAACAAATGTATTATGAGGTGGAGGTCCGAATTCATTTTCATTATCCTGATTACGTTTCACCAACTGTTTCATAGCAACTTCTTGCATAATAATTTCTTGAAGAGCTAAAAGTTTTCTTTTTACACTGTTTAGACGGTTTTCTTTTTCTTGTACAAGATATATACTGTTTTGTAAAGAACCAGTTGGTAACCCTTTCCAGGTAATATCCTTTTTGTTCTTCACAATTATGTCTAAAGCCATTAATACATTTAAGGCGTCATACACACGTCGTCTAATATTTTTTTGATCATACAAAAATGTTGGACTGTCACTGTTCCCAACACATTCTGAAACTAATTCATCAGCTACTTCTTTGTAAGTAGTGACCATTTTAGTTTTAACTTTGTCACAAACTCTTTTGGAGAAATGTCTTAAGCCTTTGTTAGCTTTGATAGGTCGGACTTTAAATGGACTATTCTCACTGGAGTATGTAGTACGAAATTCATTTTGAGTTAATTGCATAGGTAAATAAGAAATTTTGGTAGACTCGAGAAGTTTTTTGGTAGTTTTGGTCATGCGTCCTTCTAATAAGTCATTCAAAATGTCTGTTTGTACAACAACATCAGTAGAATTGATATCATTAAGCAATTTACTTTTACCATTTTCATCGTGTTTAATATCTTCTATATATTCTGAATCGCTATCACTTGATTGATCAAAATCGTCCCCACACACAACAACGATTTCTGGATCTTCTTGGTACTTGTGTTCTTCTAAATCATCATAATTAAAATCTGACATAGGTTCATTTTGAACTTCCAAGAAATTGTCATATAAAAAATCTGGAGAAACAGTAATGATTTCAGTATTATTTTCTTTTATATCGGTCATTCTAACAATTTTTTTTATCTGCTTCTTTTGTTGTGTTTTAATAAAATCCTTTACTAAAGGCTTCCTATGTCCACCATTCACAACAATACGATTGCCAGTTGGCAATTTAATAACTTGAGAGCTGCCATATGGGTCTTTAACCAAATATTTCACAGTACCCGACATAATGTCATAAAGTTGATTACTTAACGATAAATCTGAAAAAAAAAGTTATAGTTGTATGAATTTTAAGAACAAAAATGGAAAAGAAAAGATATTAATTATAGATAAGCGTTTTGATCTCATTTGTTGTAATTCTAATATATTTAAAAAAATAATTACATTACAATATAATTTTAAATAAGTGTACAAATCGTATACATAACAATTAAAGTAAATATATTATATTTATATAAATTTGTCTTCACTCGCAGTAAATACAACATAGCGTATATTACATTTATTTTAGAAATTGATAAATAGACCCGAACAATTAAGAAACCAAAACGATTAGTAATACCTACATTAAATTATACTATATATACTATGTATCCACAAATTAGTTTTTAATCAAGATAAAACCATTTGGATTTTTAAAGACTAGTTGGACTGTCATTATGTTGAAACACTATAAATACATTTTTTTTATGGATTTTTATTCATGAGTATAAAGTGTAATATACGTAAATGTATAAGGAATTTTAGGACAATTCATAGGCGTTCACAGAGCACAATCCACGACGTTGTTATACCGACATAGGTTTTTGCACATGACACCGACGTCAGAAAAATTTTATAATCGCTGGCGGTGTCAATAGTGCTGAAACCGATGCGATCAACAACGGTATTGAATGATAGACCGAAAGGTGAACAATGGACGATTGGCGTATGACGCCTGGACACCATAGGCACGCTTTTTTTACATTGGCCAAACGTCATAGGGTAATGGTGAGGGGGTGGTCATGAAAACGAAACGACGGGGATCTATCCGTCACGGTATTCAAAGACACGCGAGCGATTCGAAGCAGTCCGTTAGGTGTGTACGTACCTGTGTGCGTGACAACTCGACCGGTGCGATCATTGATGACTGGAGTAGACGTGACGGGCATCGACCGCACACACCGGTGGAAAATATTATATTTTAAATACACCGCTGCGGCGTAACGAGCATTTTATAATAATAATAATAATAATAAATTACGTGTACGCGCCGCGACGCGGAAGTCGAAATCCAGGCGGCGAATATTACGAAAATACGAACGTGCAAACAAATTTCCTCGCATTTCATGGAACAGTAAACGTTACCGGTGGTAACCGCACGGGCACGGTTATCACATTGTCGGCGGTTATCACACCGCCGCGGCCAAAGTTTTCGTTGTTGTTTTCGCCACCTCCGCGGCGTATAAACTATAATAACGCGCACGTATTCACGGGGCGCGCTCCACCGACTATGCGCCCATTGTTACCAGTAAAATGGCCGCCCGCCGTACGACATAATTATTGTTTCGTTCCGTCGTCGGTACGACACGAGCCGCGGATTCTGCGCCATTCGCCCGTTTCACCAACGAAAAACCGCCGCCGCTGTCTTTAAATTCGAGTGAGTATGCGTTTGTCGTAAATAACAGTTTCGTACCGCACGTTTTTCAATATCAACCGGCGTTCCGTCGCGTTTTTTTGGTTGGTATGGGGACCGCCGGACCCGTCGGCCAACACTGGGACGACAATGCTGTTCGGGAATGTTTTTTCATATTGGCAACTTTGGTTACGATAATACAGGTTGTCCATTTTTCGGCCGACTGTGTCGAGGACGAACGGTTTTTTTTTTCGTTTTTTGTTTTGTCCTTTCGCGGACGTGAATATTCACACGTACGCGCGTGCTCATCGTTCGCCGTCGCCGCGATGTCGGAACGGCAATCTTGGCGGCGTTCGGTTCGTTTTTTCGAACGCCACGCTGGTTGTTGTGGCTGCCGACGGGCCGTCTCGTCCGTTCGATATCGGCGCGACGTGAGCGTTAAATATTAATATAATTATCCCGTAAAAATATGACCGTCACCACCACCACCACCACCACCTCCTAATCAACTCTACTCGTTGTTACGCTTCTTCGGCGGTAGCGCGAAAAACTCGCAGTTTTCCGATGTTTGCGTACTGTGTGTGGGAGGATTCTTTCACCTTCTATCCACGCCATGAAAATATCGTAGACAATCTCGTCTAGCGCCTTAACGGCTTTGGGGAACCTGATATTATATAAACCGACATAATAAGACGTATATATATATATATATAATGTATAGAGAGAGACATATTCGGGATCATGGATTTCCTTTTGGTGTATTTGGGATCTACGCGTTTCGTTGGTTTTTGTACGACGCGCGCGATTGTCTGTCGGAAATTGTTTTTATCTCATCCATATCTCTCTGTTTTTTCCTTTTTAGGATCGTAAACTATAATATTATTTCCCATACGTATTTTTTGATACTTATCCGCATAAATCGTCTTAATTTTATTATAAATTATTGTAGCGAGAGAATTTTTACTCCGGCACACATTGCAGAATGTAAAATACTATTCGCTAAGAATAGTGAAATTTACCAATATTGCATTCAACGTGTGATGGATACCCGAATGTTCCGCAAATAGATTTTATTTTTTTTATTAATCCTCCTCACGCCTCTGTTTTGATATTATAATTCGGTTAAGACGATTGAGAGATCGAAAAGGTACTACACAATTCTGTGCTGTCGAGTTGTGGTGGTTCCCTCCAATGTTGTTAATGTTAAAAACCATGGTCTTTTTTTCTAATAAGAACATATCTAATACTTATAAAGACCTCCGAACGCTTTAAAATTAATTGTATTACATTATTTGTTCAGGTATTTCAATCGATTTGTGGGGGTAAATTGGAAAAATATAAATTTTGAGTAAAATACTCTGCTGCCGACAATTTTTTCGGCACAATAAATATGTGTGCTGTTTTTTATTTTTTTATTTTAATTTATCATTTTTATTGTATATTTTTTTATATGATGTTCTAAATAATCATAATCAATGTACTTACCTGCATTATACCGATTAATTTATCAGATGATATTTAATGATATAATTTTAAACTTTTTTTGTGTAAATTCCTGATATTTATTATTTTAGAAACTCATTCGACTGAAAAGCAATTATGGCTACTGATCTGGAACAAGAAAGATCTACAACGGCAACGTCCAATACGTGTTTGATTTGTGATGGTAGCACGGGAGTATCTGCACGAAATGCCATTTCAATATTTCAGCATCGTGTGGCGTCTTCAGATCGTACAGTTGTGAAAGTGATTGATGGTGTTCTTGGTATAACCCTCTCTTGTGAAGACTTGCATTCTGTTGTTGTATGTCGCCGGTGTTTTAAGTCTCTAAACGAAGTGGATGATCTCGAGGATCGATTAGCCGATATTAAATTGGATCTAACTACTCAATATCAACGTACACTCAAGTAATGTCTATTAGTTTAAATATGTGTTACAAAGTTATTGACTTATAATTTGTTTTTACAGAAGTAAATCCGAATGTTTAGATATACATACTATAGAAACTATTGATGTTGCACATGAAGCCGATACACCAAAACCAGTTAAAAAGCGAGGACGTCGTCCCAAGATCAAGGAAGAATCTATTGACATTCCTGTTTCTAATGCGGACGTTCTACAAGGTGAAGTCGATGGAAAAGATTTAAAAAAAAAATGTTCTTCTGTGGAAAATTTGATAGAAATGTTAGAAAACGACGATAAGGACAATGATGAGGGTGTTACCACAAATGATATTGAAGAAATTTGTTCTCAAAAATTGATTCAGCCTGCTGATATCAAACAAGAAGCTGTTCATCCAGAATTAGAAAATATCGATGATGATATTGATGATGATGACGACAACGATGATGATGATGATGATGATGACGAATTGGATGATAGTACAGTGCTTGATGAAGACGATTCAGATTATGAAGGAAATGAGGATTCTAAAAATGGTGGTGAATCTAGTAATTCCAAAAAAACAAAAGTCACTAAAAATTCTATGAAGAAAAAAACTCCAGAAATTCTCATACCACAAATGGTAAGTTTTAAAATGCATTGTTTTTTTAAACGAATACTTTAAATTCTTTATTTTGTGCTTATAGTTGGTTCATCATGATGGAGATATTTACACTTGTCTGTTGTGCAGTGTAGAAAATAAATTTACTGCAGATGCACGAGGCATTGTTGTTCATGCGAAAAATGTGCACCAAATTAAGTTGTTTATTTGTGATTTATGTGGACAAGAATTCCTTAAAAGGTAAATGTACTTCATTATGCTTTTATACATCAATCTTATAGGCCATTAAATCCACAGCCTTTGTTTTATTAAAATTTATATCAAATACTTAAATGTATAATTGTTATACTCCCTGCACAGATTTATTATTAAATGTTATAAATGCTTAAATTCAATATTCTGGTTGTAATATATTAATCAGTTTTCTTATTTTAATACAAAATATGATGCATTTTATTTACTTTAAATTACTTTTATCATGTTATTTTATTTCAGTATAACTTGTTTTTATTATTATTATTATTATTATTATTATTATTATTATTATTATTTAAACCCTAGTTTTAATAAATAAGTATTTATTTAAGTTTTCATGTTTTATTCTAGACCTGAATTGATGAAGCATTTAGAAATGCATGGAAATAGTGATGAAGGCAACTTTGTTTGTGAAATTTGCAGTAGGGTATTTAATAATGTGCGTATGTTCAGGGTACATAAAAAGATGCATATGCCTCAATCGAAAAATC
This sequence comes from Chaetogeoica ovagalla, assembly GCA_032441825.1. Classification (NCBI taxonomy): domain Eukaryota; kingdom Metazoa; phylum Arthropoda; class Insecta; order Hemiptera; family Aphididae; genus Chaetogeoica; species Chaetogeoica ovagalla. The sequence continues at coordinate 1,493,171 of CM063728.1, forward strand.
ATACTTGTGAAACATGTGGCCGGCAATTTGCGTAAGTAAAATTTATATTATGCGTCTTACTTTTGAAACAATACATATTTACGTTTGTTATTTTACAGATCTCGTAATACATTGGAAGAACATAATAATACACATACTGGTGTGCGACCATATCGTTGTGAAATTTGTGGTAAAGATTTTACATCCAAGTATACATTTAAAGCGCATGAAAAGGTACATACTAATCGTGAACGAAACTTTACTTGTATTAATTGTGGTAAGGCTTTTCTTACCGAACAAAATCTTATTCATCATGAAAGAACACACTCTGGACTTAAAAATTATGTATGCCAAAAATGTGGTAAGTGTAAATAACTATAATCATTTACGTATTTTTCAAAAATAAAAATTACTCGTCTTAAAAATATATTTATAAAATATAATTAAAAAAAGTTTTAAGTCATTGGTATAATAGCTATATTTATTGATGTACAATAAGTATAATTTTTCTTATTATATTTACATATGTTATAATTATACAATAATAATTATAATATTCACAATAATTATCTTAATTAATACATATTTTATAATTCATATTATAAAAAAATCAGTTATAATATATCAATAACATTTTAAACACTATTATGATGAATTTAGGTAAAGCTTTTGGTACTGCACGCAATTTGGAAGTGCATTATGTTGTGCACACTGGTTACAAACCGTTTATTTGTCGTATGTGTGGCAAAGCATTTGCTAGAAAAGCAGAGATTAGAGATCATGAACGTATTCACACCGGTGAAAAACCATACCAGTGTGAATTTTGTGGAGCAACATTCAGGTGACTCAACAATTAAATATATTTTAATACCTGGTTAATAGTAACATATTTATTATATATTGATAGTCAAAGAAGCAACTTGCAATCACATAAACGAGCCACCCATTATGATGATAAGCGTTATAAATGTACAGATTGCGGTAAAGGATTTAAGAGGCGTCGTTTATTAGACTACCATATGAAAGCTGCACACACAGGTGAAAGACCATTCAAATGTGATGTTTGTCAGGCATCATTTATTTATCCAGAACATTTTAAGAAACATGCACGTATTCATACAGGAGAAAAGCCGTATTTGTGTGAAGTAAAGAATTTAAATGAGTTCTTTTGATAATATTTTCTCATATGTATTTTTTTATTTTAAAGGTTTGTGGTAAAGCATTTAACAGTAGAGACAATAGAAACGCTCATCGTTTTGTACACAGTGACAAAAAGCCTTACGAATGTTTGGTGTGTGGTGCAGGATTTATGCGCAAACCTTTACTTTATAACCATATGACCCAAGCTGGTCATTTGAATGATACCATTGTTGTTAATCAACCACGGCTAGCATCCAGTCCAGTAAATATACAAGAAATCCAAGAGGACATTCAAATGCCAACTACGGATTCCGAAATGGAATTGGCCATGGTAGTTGATTCGGATGGAAATCAAACAGCATTGGTAAGTGTGAAATAAATTTATTTTGATTAAATAACCAGGAGCCAATATTTATTTGTGAAATTAAATTTATATATTAATATTGATTTTGTTATTGAAATCAGCGTGACATGACTGCAGAAGAAAGAAAAATGTTTGCCGGAGAATTAAAAGAACACATACTATTGCCGAGCAAACAAGAAGTACTCGGAAACGATTTGAGTTCTGTTGAACAAATACTTGTTGATAATAAATATCAAGTAATTTATTATTTCATATCGTAACAATACAAATTATCAATTATTATTTCTTATGTTATAGATTCAATACACAACAACTGACCAACACGGTGATGTTCATACTATGTTGAACATGGATCATCATGGCGATGATACAGAGGTGGTAGATGTTGGTCATATGGAAACTGTCACTGTCAGTGTTGGTGGTCAAGAACACCGTCAATTAATAGTCCCTGCTACTCGTCATATTACATTAAATGAAAGTGATACAGCTGCATTTACAGAACACACAACTATAAATGGTGAAAATGTGCAAATAGTACAGATACAAATACAGGACGATGATGGTGAAGATCAAAAACATTGGTTTAATATTATTCAACCACAACAAGGTTAAAAATAAAATGTTTTTGTTCTAGTATTTGTAAAATTATTTAAAATAAGGTTAATTTTATTTAGCATGTATTTTCAGTTATAAATTAGTCCGTAGGTATTTGTGACGAATGGTTTTATTTTATAACCATATATTTTTATCATTCGAGTGAAATATGTTGATCCTCACATACAGGGATTATAGTCGATTAATTTTAAGGTTTTTTTTTATCATAATAATTAAAAGTTTTTGCGATACTTCTTACAATTTCTTAACATTTTTATTGGAATACAAAATACATGAATTGACAGTTAAATTATATTCCTCCGTATCTATGATATATTGTTTGTATTATCTGTATGCCTAACGTTAAGTGTATTATATTTAAAAAACAATTTTAGTAATAAATTGATTTTAAATGGTGCGAAACCGCAAACATTTAAATTTTTCTCAGTTCTTAATATTTCAATATAATACATAATAATTTTTGTATAATTTATATCTAAAACAAGTAATTTTATTTTTAATTAATAATTCTAGTGCTAACATTTCATTTTGAATATTAAATTGAGTAAAATTAAACATTGATAGACTAATAAAAAAATAAATAATTATTTGAAGCATAAAAGCTGTATTGTACTGAAAAAAATATATATTTAGGTACCTTTAGCATTGATCTTAATATAAGTCCATTTGTTGTTTATAAATATTACATTTTTTGTAGGACATGAGGTTATTGTTTTTAAAATACATATGCTTCTGATAATTTGTATAAAAGTGTCATTGATCAATGATAGTTACATCAAAATGTATATAATTGATATAGATAAACCTTTAAAGTATTGATAATTATTATGTGTTTTAAGTTTTTTTTTATTTCTTTAGTATTTACTATTAAGTTATTTTTTATGAATCCGTATTGAAATAACTTTATTTTTATTGTAATATAATTAAATTAGAGTAATATAAGCTGATACAATAAAACATACCTAATTATTTTTAAATTGCGTTTTATGTAAAAAAAAAAAAAAAAAAAAAGTGGTACTTGTTTTAATTGAAAATATATTTTTTAATAAAATCAATTATTGTTTTTTATTTTTTGTTAGTTTTATAATAATGTAGATTTAATTTAACTCGCATGAAATGCATTGCTAAAAGACATTGTTATGAAAGTATAATATAAAAATTACAGATTAAGCAACAGTAGCAATTAAACATAATAATGAAGGGTTATTTGGAACTAAAAACTATTTTTATTGTATTCAAAGGTATGAATTACATACATATATATATATATAACAATTGAAAAAGTACTACAGTCTAGTTAGGTGGTATGTACATGTTTCCAATATATAATATTTACTAAATTGACAATTTCTTTAAATTGAAATAGAATAACGTACCCAACTAGTTTTCTTTAATCAATATTGTATTTTATTTCTTCAATATGAATACTAAATATTTTATGCATTTTAATTTAAACCAGAAATAATATCTTCGTAAGTGAAGGAAATTTTACATAAAACATTATATTTATTAAATTAATGTATGGAAATTTTTATAGGTATACTATTTTTATTATTTGAATAATAATATGAATGATCCATATACACCAATGTGTATGTAGACGATTTTGACTAATTTGTAATCTAAAAAAAAAAAACCGATTGTAGCAATTCCGGATTAAAATTATGCAAAATAACGTAAAACACATTTTAATTGTTGCAGTAATTTTTACGATTATTGCAGACATTAAAGAACTTACTTCACTATAAATGTATAGTTGTGGATGTGTATATATATATATATGTATATAGATTAGACAAAGGTTAAATTTTTAACCTTTGTTGTATTTTTTAAATTACCTGTTGATGACTTTTTGTCAAAACCGTTAGTAATAAAACAACTTATACAACAACCTTCTTTTATTTTATTTAATACTCATTGGCTATTTTTGTATATTTAAATATACATTTTGATATATGTATATATGTATATTTATTATATGTATATTTTTTATTTATTATCACGAGTATTAACTTATAATTTTTTATTTCTATCTTTTTGAATATTTATTTTTACATATCCTTTTGGTTTTTATTTTTAATTTTAATTTTTGTAAATTCCTCTTTGTTTTTACTACTTTGTTATAAATTTTTAAATTTGAGTTTAGTTTTTTTTTATGTAAGATGTATGTATTTTCAAAATTTGATTTAAATTGCATTATAAAGATTTTTTTACACACCTATTAACAAAAAAAAGCTATTCAATGTTATAGTAATTATAATATTTATACATTTTATTTACTAATATCAATAGAAAAAAAACCGTCTTTGGTAATAATTGCATACGTGTAAACCTTTCCATTATATTAAAATATTTTAATTAATTAGAAGTGGTTATTGGCAGGCATATTGTCCTGATCTAATGAAAATGTCATTATCATTATTATATTGTGAGACATTTTTCCCTATCGAGATGTACGCTATATGCGTATTTCAAAATTACAATGTAATTTTATAAAAAAAAGAATGACTGACTGGGAGTGTGGACAAAGCGTAAAGCATTATCGTGGTTTAAAATACGGTTTTTACCGGTTGTCCAGCTAATGTTATATTATTAATATCACAGATATATAGGTGATTTAATAGAAGAAATCGAAAATAATTAATAATGTAGAGAGAAATAATAACAATTAAAATTTTTAATTTTCACTTACAAAAATAATGAAAAATTTCAAATATAAACAAATTATTAATGCGTGTATGATAAATGATGATATTTTATTATGGTACAACATTAATCCATCATCATTATCAATATCATCAACATTAAAACATCATACATTTATATATACGAGTATATATTAAATTAACTCGTTTAGATACGAAAATTGGGGAAAAAAATATTCGAAATCCGTGAGTTATGGCCGTACGGTATTGTTGAGATTTAAATATTATTCGTAAAACGTATTATTATAATTGTCGCCCATTACTCGACTTCTGTCACGAGACGAATATTTTATAAATTTTTTCTCGCTGGTGAAAAAAAATTCGGTGGAATATTTTGTTCGTTTGAACAAATATCGTTTGCCGCGCTCACACTTTACCGCCATAAATATAAATCATACAATCTCCTTACACCCACCAATCGGATCTGACGATGATAACGATAAGTGAATTTCCAACTTTAATCTGTAAACGCACGTTTTCTTCCCCGTTTAACGTTGTTCGATCGAGTTTAGATGGCGTAAGTGTACGTGTATTATATTTCTTTTCTGTGGAGTTCCGTGGCCGTGGAATTGTAGACGGCAGATCATTTCGCTCTGTCACTTTCATTTTGTTTCCACTGTATTACATTAAGCCGCGTACAATACGCCGAATACGTTTATAAAAGTTTTCAAGCGTTTTTGTTATAAAAAAAAGTGTATCGATCATGTCGAACGCGAAAGAAGAACAATTTGATGCCATGCTTCTGGCATTGGCTCAACAACACGAGAAAGGCGTCGAACAAGTAATGTTTTAAATACCTACAAATCGTATTTGTATTTAAAGAATAAGTGGTAACTTGCATTGAAATGTTTACATTTCGACGACGGATGATTATAATAATGTACGCGCCGGGTTTATAAATTCTGACCATGTGATTTATGTACTCTTTTTCTTTATGTTTTGTTTGGTGATAAAATTCTTCGTCTATTTTAAATAATTGTAGATTTTGTTTTCTTTATTCGTTATTCATAATAATAAGTAATTTTTATTGATTTTTATAGTATTAATTTAATATTATATTATTGTTGTTGCTATAGGAACAGATTTAATATTATTTTGAATATATACCGAATAGTTAAAAAAAAAAGTTAGCGAGCCGCGGGGTGTTATGGATATTGCATGAGTGAATTGTTCGGATAAAAGTTTTTTATTACTATGAATTTGATAGCAATGATAAATGACTGTATTCAGTTAAACGAATCTGTCAATTTTTTCATTTAAGTGATGTACGCCTGATGTATTAAATTGTTAAGCCTTAAAATCAAAAATCGAAACTTTTCTACTTTACCAGAGAAATCGATTTTTTCAATTTTTTTTTTTTTTTTTGAAAAATACGTGGTTTTCGAAGAAAAAATCTATGGTGAAGTCAGAATTTGGTTTTCAAGTTACAGCAATTTGAAATTTAATAATTTTACCGTGTTTTTTTAAATGGTTTATTTTTTCTCAATTTTCAGCATGCGCTAAGGTCTAATGGATAAATAACGTCGATTTGTAGTGTAGGTTTCTCGGTTCAAATCCGTCGTTAATTTTTTGCACTGTTTTTATTATTTGATAACTTCTATAATTGTGAATAAATGTCATTTTTAATATAATAAAGAGTAGGAAATATGGAATAATTATAATACAATATATTATATAATATTGTATGATTGTACCGAAGACATCGAACACAATGACGGAAATACCGACGGCAACGATAGCGACACAGTTAATGATGATAGTGACAACGAAAACGCACCAGCATCCATATTGTTTGCATGAAAATGTTATCTAAATAAATAATCTACAAACTTTCCGAAATAATAACTAATAAACTGTTCGCACATATTGATATATTTAATAAATAGTAAAAATAAAATCGCTCATCCTAACAAGTCGAAGCGAGCTCTTGTCGCTACTTAAACTAAAAATATCCATTGATTTGTTATGAAAAACCCCCTAGAGTTACTGGAGTGGGCATGATTGGTTTGTTTATTTGTTTATATAAAAAAAAATTGGGCGAATAGCTGGTATTGGTCTGTGTGGATGACGTTTTGGGGCGGATGTACAATTCGACAAAAAAAAAATGGAAAAAAAGAAGATTCGTGGCGTGGGATCGAACCGGGGGATCTACATTATCGCATTATTCCACTAAACTACGGGGCATCTCGAATGGGTCTAATTTATTAAGTTTATACAGTAGAGTCTCGTTAATCCGGTCATCGCCAATCCGGATAATCCGGACAATTTATATTTAGTACTTAAGTACTCGTGTATAAATGTATATAATATTCGGGAATACCCATGATTAAGATATTCGATTACATATTGTGATATTGTTTCCCAATATTCGGGAATACATATAACAATCAGATCAGGCCTTAGGACCCCAGATTATTAGACGACCGGTGAAAGCTGGACGTTTTTTTTTTTTTTTTTAATGAAAAATTATCAAAATTTGCCCGGGGCGCCGCTATAATATCTCGAGCCGGCTCTGATAATAATAATAATAATGTGTAATGTAAAATTGTGAATCAATAAATTTTGAATTTGTATAAATACATAAGGTGTTTTTTGAAAAATATTTATTAGTAAGTTGAAATTACCATAACTTCTAAACCAAGTCCGAGCCCCCAGATTCTGATTTCACCAACGGTTTCAGCGTCGAAAACTGCACGAGCTTCAAAATAATTTTTTCTGAAATTCGATTTCTCCGGTAAAGTAGAAATATATATACCCAAAAATTATATCTTTTTATGAATTAAATGCCTCAAAATCAATAATCGCTGTAAATAGCTCAAAATGTAGACAACATTTTTTAAACGTTTTGTTTGCCTAATATAATATAATGTTACATATTTGGTGAATATTTCAAATGTCTATAACTATTGTTTTCATAATTACGAAGAAATTTTGACAAAATCGGTTTATACCATTTGTATGTAATTTTTTGGTATTTTGTTTTATGTAATTTTTAGATTATTGAAAAATGGCTTCTTTTTAAAGTACCAATTAAATGCAATTGATTACCAGAAACAAACTACGCCTGTGCAAGGATAGGAGAACTTCTGGTAGAATTTTTGGGTACAGGCATTAAAAAAAAAAAAAAAAAAAAAAACATATTTATAAAACCAATACATTATTCGTTTCACTTAGAATCTAAAATTATATAACATTGGTAACTAGGTAGGTATTATATATATATATAAAAAAAAATATATATGTCATTATTAAGATGGTATTTATATGTCTAAGGACTAATTTTCAAAATTGTAGGTGTTTAAAATATGTACGAAGAGATAAATTCAATATTTAGTAATTACATTTTCCCTATATTTTATTTTTCAAAGTTTAGATATGTAAATTATTTAAATTACGTCAAATAGTTAGTTCAAGAAATATGGCGATTGATTTTGAGTGATCAAGTATATATTTCGTCTGGTTGGTGGTAATTTGCTCCTCAGTGTTGGATTTACTTTGCTTTACAATCAAAAATTTTGATTTCTCTTGAAAAACTACCATGGGTAACAGTGAATACAGAAATTTTTATGTTTAATCGGGTTGTTAAAAAAAAGTTTGGTCCAGTTTTTTTCTATTTTGTGTATAATATGAAAGCAAAGAACTCGATTACCCAAAATGTATTTCAATATTCCTTGATCTTATCTGAGGTTTGATTACATTAAACTCAGTGGCGTATTTGAAGGAGGGGGGGGTGATAGGGGCAATCCCCCCCACCCCCGAGAGATTTAAAAAAATGTGTTTTGTTCAATCATATTCTTACATACATAGTCTTTTTGTGGATGGGAAGAGGGGGTTCTCTTACCCTCCCTAAGATGAAGTCTCCAATGCGCCACTGATTAAACTGTATGATTATGATGACAAGATAATAACAATGTATTAGAATTTTAGTAGCCAGTAGTCATTTTTTACCCCGTGGTGTTAGCGTAAAACGGGGTTTTACATTCACTACAAAACTGACTTCTTCATTGGTTTATGAAATCTGACCATATGATCATGTAAAGAACCCCAAAAAAGTATAGGTTTAATTCATCATTTCATTTTGCCCGCCCTAATAACAGAGCTACGCCCATTTTTGTGGAATTCCTCTCACCGCTATATCTCGAAAACTACAACTCATATCGAGATGATCAATGGCGCGTTAGATAGGTATCACATTATTGAGAAAATTTTATCAAAGAATATTTTTTGTAAAATGGCGGGATTACACGAGAAATTGCATCAGAAAATTTTAAATTAAAAACGGAACTGAAAGTGGAAATTCTCGTTTTTTCTGATTAAGAAATGTACCTCAATTAGTTATCTATGTTTAGAAAATGTTATAATAATATGTTATGTTACGTTTTTTTGAGATATAGAGGTCTTGTATTTTTTAACTATTTTCTTTGTAAATAAATTTGTTTATGCAATTAATAAATTTTTCAAAATTTCTTTAAGAAATAGATGATTGTATTGATAAGATAAATTATTCTTTAAATGACATACGCGCCACGGGGTTTTTATCAGTGTGACTACAAAGTAGTCAACTGTACCGGATTTTTTTCATCATATACTATTACTTTTTAAATATTTTGTAGGTAGTAGACCGTATGCTTTACACAATTAGTGGACCAATCAGTAGTTTATCAACAACCGACAATTTTACAAGTTTATATTAATTTATCTTTTTTTTTTTTAAATTTTTTTTACCATTACACTGCTATAATAATGTCTTGAAGATACTTAGTTCTTACTCTGTTTGATAAATTGGAAATAGGCATCATTGTATTAGTGAATAAATAGTGAAAACGGGTTAATATATTGTTTTTGATTGTAAAGTATACAGTTGTGTATCTCATTACTTAATATGGTCATTACTTATTAGATATCATTTTATTTAATTTTTTTTAATAATACTAATTAATAATAATAATAAAAACATAACATATTAAATTTGTGTTATTTTGTTTTAGCTTTTGGATACATTTTTCAGTTTTCTTGCTCGAAAGACTGATTTCTTTGTTGGAAATTCTGATGAAAAAGCTTCTGAACGAGTAATAATAATAACAATAATATTAATAATGAACTTTTAAAATAATGTATGTATGTATTTTTTTCAGTTGTTATTGTCAATATTTAATAGACATCGCGATATTGCTTTAAATAAAAAACGTGCTGAAGATGAAAAACGTAGGTTGGAAGCACTAAAGAGATTACAAAAGTCACAACAAAAGGAGAAAGAATCAGAGACTAAGGCGAAGTTAAAGGAATTAACTGACCAAGAAGCTGAGGAACTCCAAAAGGAGTTAGATATGGTAAGGAAATATATCAAAATATTTGTTTTATTATATTAGGTGTATTATATAGAATAATATTTTAAATAATACATTTTATATGTAATAAAATTGTTGATTATATGTTTTATATCATTTTAATTTTTGTATTGATTATATATTATAATTATGATTATATTTGTTGTCTCTGTCTAAAGTACAATATTGAAACATCAAATTACATTAAAATTGTATGGTTTGTAAATAAAAAAAAGTACTTAAAACTGTGATTTCTTTGTTGGACGATATTTTACAAAATGGATATGTCAATCCTTTTGAAAATGATCTCCCTTTTTAAATTTTGTAATTAATAATTACTAGAGTTGAAAGTACATTTTTCGGCATTAACACCAAGTTCTATACGTTTTCTTTTTATATTATCCGTTACATAGAGACAGCAATTGTGGGCATTATTATTAAATATATATATATATATATTGCTTCAATGGATAAATGATACTAAGATAAAAATATGTAAGTACTTAGTTATTGTTAGTAAAATCAATTTTATACTTTAATAAATCTGAAGTGTATATCTTGAATTTAAATGGTTTATTTTATAATTTATGAGTTATAGTTGACCAGCAATCATGTATGTTATGTCCATAATATGTTTTATATAAGTGTAATTTCATTCATTATTTTCGAATGCATTTGTTCATGACTGTTGATAGATTGAAAATATTAATTTATTAAAGTATTTATTTACATTAATTTGGTCTAAAGTTTAGAAATATAATAGAAAAAAATATTCATTTTGAAATGGCGGTTAAAAAAGTAATACTATAAGTTTGATATAAAAATTTTAATAAAAATGATATTTCACACGCCCGATACTTAAATTCCAATATGGATAACTAGTACCTAAAGTCTTAAGAAGAGTATCAATACGTGTATATTATATTCAAATGAATTTAAAAATCCAATACCAAATTCTTGAATTCAATGATTCAGGTGCAAAGCTGGAAATTATAAACATTAAAATATGCTTTGTAAAAACATTAAAAATGATCATAGTATGCAATATACTTTTTTTTTATAATTAATTCAGTTTAAAAAATGTTTTTATTTTAGAAAAAAAAAATTAAAGCCGAAGAAGATTCTTCAACCAATTCTGGCGAAACTATAAATGAAGTATCTCAACCAGTAGAAGAAGATGAAGATGATCCAAAAGAAATAGGCAAATTGAAACCAAATGCTGGAAATGGTTGCGATTTATCCAATTACAGATGGACTCAAACATTGTCTGATATTGAGGTATGTTTATTGAAGGTGTATTTATTAATTTTCATTTAGTTTATGGGGTTTTTCCTAGATATTTATTTTTATTCATTTTTTAAAAATAAATTAAAGTTTTATACTTCAGAAAATAATTTGTAAATAGGATAGTATAAATTATAAAATACATGATAGTTATTTTTTAAAATTTTTTCTCCTAACATTGTTACGTATTGTAAAATGTATTTAAATATGTATTGACTTCATTATGAAAATAAAGCGAGTATTCAGAATTTGATTATCTACGAATTCAAATATTATTTATTTTGAATTTGAAAATAAATGTTATTTATAATAAAATTTACTTAAATATTAAACATACCATTAATCAGTCCATTTGATTTGATATTTCATTTATTTTATATATTTCTAATTATTATTTATTTTATTCGTTTAATATGTTATCTCAATTAAAATTGTATTTACAGTAATTATTCATTTCTTTAATGTGATATTATATAAAAAATGACTGACTGTATTATACTTTATTCACATTTTTAAGTCTTATACGTCAATTTTTGATTTTAGTAAATAGTCGTGTTCAACTTCATTTGATAATAATTGAAGAATATTTCATTTGCATTTTTTCATTTTAAAAATAATTCTCTATTGAACCAAAAATTCAAGAAATTTCAATTCAAATCAAATATCAATGTCTAATCTGTAATATTGTTTATTTTTTAATTATCTATATAAAACTCATTTTGAATCCAGTACCTTTTATTTCTCAAATTAAAAAATGAATACTTTCTAATAAAAATTATATTTTACTCAATTGTTATGTTGTTAATCTAAATTAATTTTTATTTAAATTTTAATAGAAGACATTGGACTATTGTTTTATAATAAAAATTGTGATTTGCATGGTAGGTGGCAAGTATAATATTATAATATTATATAATATTATAATAAAATAATTAAAAAACATTAAATTGGTATACATTTATTGAACATAATAATTTAAATAATAATAATATGTACATTATATTATTGTATAATTAACATAATACATTTTTTATATATTATAATATTCAAGTTTACTAGTCCATATTTCTTTGGGATCTTTGTAATTGTTTAGTGTGACTTTGATATTAAACAAAGTTGTTTGTACATTCTATTGCACGTTCTAAAACAAAACCAAAAAGTATATATTATATTAAGTTGTCTAATGTCTTAAAACAATATACATATGAATGTTGATTTTTTTTTTTATGGTTTGATTAGTAGTAATACATATTAAAAGCACGCAGAATGTTGTGATATTGATTTATTTGTAATTTTTATTAATAACTTACTGTGAACATAGTATACACAATACACAATAGTTAAAAAGAAAACTATTGTCATGGAGACGACTAATACAGTCAGTTGATGTTTTTCACAGCAACATTGGGTAGGCTTATTGGTTTTATATCGATTTTGCTCTCCCATGCCATTAACTATTGTAAAATGATTGGATGATGCTATCGATAGAGTATCCAAATCATTGTTGTGGTCCATATATTTATTATGTGTATCTAAGTTTTCAGCGCACAATAGTAATGTTGTTGTAGACGATTTACTCTATAAACAAAAATTAGTATGCAATTATAAACATTATATTACTTTTACAATAATATTACTTCTGTCTAAAATTGTATAATTTGTTTAATTTTTATCTGAATATTTCCTTATGGCGAAATTTTCATATTACCGATTTTTATCCCATACTTACAATATTATTATAAAATAATATTATTAATTCAATGTGAATAAGACAATTTTCTAATTTTTTATTTCTTAGGATTGTTCATAGTTGATATTTTTATATATATTTTTGATAAATATTTAATATGACATTGTAATAATGTGTCATGATAATTTAATACATAAGAATTTTATTAAAATATTTATAAATATAAAATATATATTATATTTTAATATTAATGTATTATGTAATATTCTGGAAACCTACCAATCATGCAAGTAGTTTATGTAACTATTAAAAATTCAGAATAAATTATCCGTCTAGGAATTTAAAAGCATGTGATACATTTGTTTATCAAAAATAATAAGTTGCAATGTGGCATTAGAGCTAACAAGGCAGATTTATAGTACTCGTCGTACTTAATACAACTGACGTAAGAGATTGTTAAATGTATTTGATTTGATAGCCAGGTTATAATTATGTTGGGTCGGTGTTCAAATATGGATACAAAACTGAAAGCATCAAACCTAACAAACGTAATACTAGTATAAGTAAATATATATAAAACTTTTTTTTTTAAAAAATCACATATTTTTGAATATTTGTGATTGGTAGGTTTGTAAAATATTATTATACAATTACAGATTAATTTACTATTTATTACTTATTAGTGTTTCTTTAAATTCTGAAGAAAACGATTTTAAATTATAGTAAATACCAATTAGTGTGTATTGGTACATAAAAGAAGTATAATAAAAAAAGTCAATGTACTCACATTTGTAATAATTAAATTATATACTAATTTAGTAAAAATCCAAATTCCTACACTACACTTTTTTAATTTATGCTAATGGGTATATTGTAACAGTAATGGAAAATCGAATTAGAATATGTCGATTTTGATTATTTTGGTTTTGTTTAGAGCACAAAAATTGATGTTATTGTGGTTTAGATATTGAATTGTTTAATACGGGTTTGAATATTATTCCCATTCCGAATATCGGTTCAGTAATTGTGGTTTCGATATCAATTTTTTAAATTGTCGATTAAAAAAGAAAAATATCGATTTTAATGTTGTGTTAGTGGTCACGACTTATTGTTTTCAATTTTATTCGGTTTTACTTTTAACATTTAACCCCTAAAATGGGTTAGGTTCAATATTAGGGAATACTATATGGGCAAAAGTTGTTACTTCATGTTTGGTGCTCGTGCTCGTGTGTGAAATTGTAAATGATCGTTTGTGTGAGTATAGGATATATAAGATTATATGTATTTACACACAGCGGCTGTTTTCACGCACGCACGGGCACATGTCATCATATAATTTTCTGACGCTTATTTATAATTTGCTAAAAGACACCCAAAAGCTATAAAAAAATTGTGTGACTCGTATTCGGCCGATTTAAATTCTGAAAACGGATTTGAATTCCTAGTCATGTCTTCTAGGTTACCCAATCGCGGCGATTTTCGTTATTCAAACATGTTATCAAATTATTGTTTGTTAAAAAAAAAAAAAAAAATTAATTTTTATTGCATACGTCGATTAATTTACTATTTAGAAAACCGCGCCACGGTGAAACCTAAAAGACACGACGGTTAATTCAAAATTCGTTTTCAAAAATTAAAATCGGTCTAACACGAGCTTCACAATTTTGTCCATCTTTCGAGTCGTTTCTCGGTGTTTTTTTTTTTTTTTTTTTGTACCGTCTGCTGTGCAGCCGTTTTAAATAAATATCGTTTTGATTTTTTTTTTATGATTTCAATATATTACTTTGAATACCGAATTCAAAATTAGTTTCGTGTCCAGCTGCTGAAGGACTGATTAATGCATTTTGCTACTCGTACGTTAAAATAATGCCAATCGGCTTGGCTGATTGCGTCGAACGTCGTATGTAAAACCGGTTTTAAGTTTTCCGAGCGCGTTTCGCGTGCAGGAGGGAAAGCGTGTATAGTTATTATTAAAAAAATTTCAAAGCTATCGCGAATATTTTGCGAAATCAAAATAAAATAAATGATTTTATGATTTCCTACGACATTTCGTAACTATGTACGTAGTTTGTTCTGTTTATTAATAAATAACGAACAACTGGCTTTTATAGTCCCTATCATATTATTATTACCTTTATGCTCAGTTGGTTAGGCGATGTAGATGAGTTCGACTGTGATTTGTCACTGGAATTATCTTGTTTCGATGACGAAAACGATGGTCTTGGTATGGACCATTTATATACCTGTACAATAATGCGATTATAGCAATTATTAACATTGATAATAATTATTAATGTGTCTATAAATAGATGCCGTTTAAAATAAAATGTGTGTGTGTAAACGATAGGTGTACAGTTGTGTATGATTATTGAAGATCAAGGTTGTTATTTATGGGCGTCGGCTAAAAACAATACACATCGCGTCGGCGATACTGTTACATATTATCTATCTATCTATCTATTTATCTATATAGGAGTGTAGGATATTTGTAATAAGGAGCAATAAATAAAGCTTACATGCCGAGTTATGTAATGCGTGAACCGGATTTTTTTTTTTTTTTTCTGGTCAGGTTTCAAGGTCCACGTGTGTCGTGTATTACAATTTTTTCAATACCATGTAATCTAATTTTATTTTTAAGAACGTCGCCCCAGGTATCGCGATTTATTTTCGATTTTAACGTATGCTCTACGGTAATCGGACTGGACCGATCTATTTTTAATTTTATTTATTTTTTTTTTTTTGTTCCAACTATAATAATTTTTAAGTGTGAAATTATAAATAACAGCTTACTAAGGTTTGATATTTTTATTTTTTTATTTTTTACGCATTTCCCAGTTGTTTTTATTTGTATTATTTCGGTTCTATGATTATTATTATTATTATTATTATTATTATTATTATTATTTGTTATATCATTAGTAGCGTACCTAGGCAGTAGGTACTGGATTCCGCACGGACGTTATTTTATTTTTTTTTAAACAGGGTATTAATAAATCATAATTTGTATCCAAATGTTCTATTTTAATTGATTGTAATTGTAGACTTTTTTTTTAAACGAAACGCGTGTAATTCGTAATTATTTGATTTTTATCTTCTGTTATCCGTAATCGGATTTGTAGGAATTGTTTCCATTCGTTTTGAAACGTTTTCTTTGTTATAAGATATCGTGTAGTTTTTAAACGAAATTTTTCATATTTTACATATATTAAATATTATATACAAATAGACAATACAGTTTTTTTTTCCAATAAACAACGATTATATTTCTTACCGTAAATATTTAAAATATTATATCGTTTATAAAATAAATTTTACAATAACATATGGATATGATTAATTAATATATTATATATATATATGTGTGTGTGTGTGTGTGTGTTGAAATTAAACTATAAAACTATCTAATAAAGTACATTTGTTGTATGCATATTTTAGCATGGACGTTTTTTAAGTTTTATTTTATATGTGAAAATGTTTTTGTTTATTTTGTTGTTGATGCGTATAGAAACTTGTTCTGTTATGAAAAAATTTGCATTTTATTTATTCTATTTGTTTCTAAATCAAAATGTTTGCAAATGTAGTAGTTCACATTAATTACTGTTATAAACGTGTGTGTAACTCTGTACACTGACTCACGACGATACTCTTGAAGTTATACCGTCATTAATGAGTTCTTTACATAACAATCGTAGATAATAACACAGCTGTTTGTTAATGAAAAGAGCTATTTGTATTATCCATTATGTTTTAGAAAAGAGAGTAATGCAAATATCGCAGTTCATTGTTGATTGTTGTCAATTAATTTTTCTTTTTAGTGGACATGTCGTTATTATATTTCGCAGCTGTTGATCGAAATATAAATATTGCGAATTTGTGTTTTTGTAAATAAATTTGATGCTTAAAAATAATAATAATAATAATAATTTTACGTATTTATTATATTTTATTTTATTATTTATATCGATTGATTATATATTTTTATGTTGTTACGTTGACGAGTTAATTATAAAAAAAAAAAAAAAAAAAAAAACGTTTTTAAACGGAATGAAACGCATGTCGTTTACATTTTAAAATTAATATGTGACCAATTAATCATTGGACTGAATGTCCAATTGTCATTATATACATTTTTATTTCAACAATGCGTAGGTAAGGTGATGTAGCGCAAATATTACTAAATTATTATTTTTTTAAATATACCCAATAATCGCGCTACATCATTTCAAAATAAATCGTTAAACTAACGTAGAAGTAAAAAAAAAAAAATAAACATTACAGTGTTCACTATAGATTATTATATAATACCGTTATATGAGTAATGCGCGTAACATTTATGTAGTTTCAATTCTAAGAATAGCTTTTTGTTATAGCTACAATACAAGTTAACATTGTTTATACATTTTCATTATATCCAAGACGAGATTATAGACTATATCTATTTTTCGGATGATTTCAGGCATAATATAATAATATTATCGTCTCGTTTACAATTGTAAAGTGTGTGTGTGTGTGTGTATTTATAATATAATTTCGAATAACGGTTGTTATCATATACATTGCACTGTATACACTTCATTTTTATTATAATTAAATATAGACATTTTAATATCGTTCGTTAAATGTTTAATATAATAATTATTATTGTATATTTAATAATATATCCGTTTTGTATAAATTTGAATATTTATGTTCTTCTTATTGAATCGCGTGCGTGTACAGTACTCGTAAAATAGTGGGCGGCGGCATTACGTACATAACTTAATAATCGAAATGCGTGTATCATTGACGTAATTGAAATCTCGATATCCTCAGGCCATTGTTGCAAAATTCTTTTGAGTATACACGGATGCAAATCCGGACACGAAGGCGGATCAGTACAGTTCAAGAGATCTGGTTTCGATGCAAGGTCATACATATTATATACATATATTTTTCTATAATAATATTATTATTATTCGTTTCAACGATATATTAAACACATTATATCAATTTAGACGTTTGCGCACAGTAATCATTATATTATTATCAGTCTGCCGTACGAATAATAATTTAATACCGAAAATTGGTTTTTATTGAAATTTCCGAAAAGAATAATAATCCACAACACACGTATCTCGCTTGATAATTTGCTTATTACATAGATTTTATAACAAAGAAGTCGAGGTACATAATAATATGGCATCAAGGTTTTCTTAGTCGTGTGATAAATAATACGTTGGTTTTTTAAAACATTTCTCATTTTTATCAACATGAAAATATCGTGGAAAAATGAAACAAAAAGCAAATGGTAGCTTACAGTATTATCTAGTGCTGTGGCTGACTGATTTTTGATATATTAATTTTTACAAATTTTACGAGGCGTTAAAAAGAAAATCGTTAAAAAAAAAAAAATCAATTTGTTGAAAACGGTCAGACTGTAAGGCGCTAGATAATATTGTTAGCTCTCACTTGTTTTTTTCGTATTTTTTACTTGTTTGTGTAAGTTAATAAAATTGAAAAATATTAATACGAGTTTTCTCATTGAAAGTAAAATAGTTATGAAATTATTGAAATTGCAATAAAGTAAATAAGTATGGCATTCTCAATGTGTATGTGTTTATGACTGAAAAATGAGTTTGAACAATATATATATATATATGTATATTTTTTTATACATATATATATATATTGTTAATATAATGTGTATATAATTATACATATATAGTTTTTATTAGATTTACGTTTTAAAATTTATCTGTATAGTTTATTAGTTAGGTAAATTAAAATTTAGAAAAAAAAACAACGAATAATTTAAATAAACAGCTCGGGTCAAATCTATTTTGCACATTATTATAGTATAATTCAGGTGGTTTTTTTTTATTTTTCTGCAATAATTTTCAACACTTAGTTGTTATTATTATTGTTAATTATTTAACAAACATTGCATTATTTATTATGCTGTAAATATTATGGCGAAACTGTTTAAAATTAATTTTATTAGGTTTAAGTCATATTTATCACAAGTCACTTCATACATGATGTTGTGGCAATTGGCTTATTAATATTTTATAGTTTGGTTTTATTAGAAATAAATCGACTTGTCTAAAAGAATATTATAATTGCCCGAATATAATTTTAGTTTTTTGATGCACTCAATAATAATAATAATAATAATAAATAAATTATTACAAATTAATTGAGGATTGAATAAAGTCGTGGTAGTCATAATACACAATGTGTATTGTACATAGTTGTCCATGGCTGGTGTAAATGGGAGGCAAAATGGGAGATTTGTCCAGGGCTTCGCGCTTTCAAGGGCCTCGCACTTAAAATTTACATTAAAAAATATTTTGTATGGTAATCTTGTTTTTCACAAGACCAAAAACAAACATATGTGTTATTCGTGTATTATATGTGTATTCGTCAGAAATGTGAATTTAAAAGTTAAATTCTTATTTCAAAAGTTAAATATATATTCCAATTATAAATTGTATACGACTCTAAATGTATGTTCAACATGTATTTGTAGTTCCGTATTGTAACTCTTATTCTCGCGAATATCGGAAACGGGGACGGGTGAGTAAATGTTAATTAGGTATAATAAGAAGAATAACACTCGCTTGGGTGTCGTCTCTTCCACGATACGTTTTTTTTTAGGGCGTATTTAAAAACTCGAAATTCTGTTCAAAATAAAAGTAATACAACACATATGTCAGAAATAGAAAACAATCGCCGTCAAATTCACCGAATATCACATATCATACGAGTGCACGTAATATTGTGGTGTGCATTGATTATCCAATTGTTAATTCATTAGTGTATTTTTTAATGTCAGTCATACAAGATTATAGACATTAATATTTCGGCGAAACGTATATAGTTGGTAAACGGTGTAAAAACCGGGATTAGCAACACAAAATAAATTTGTTAGGCGGGGCGCTAAATCCTCGAAAATAGAGACGAACTGTGTATAAAAGTAAACAAGATAATAGTGTATTATTTGTCAAATTATCGATTTATCGTATTGGGAGAATAACGCAAATTGTCGTTTTAAGAGTTGTAAGAAAATTTATTACGACAAAAAAAAAAAAAAAAAAAATAAATACAATTCAATTAATTTTCAATCCATTTTTTTTGCGTGTTCAACTATATATTAATTGGACTTGAATCTATTTTAATGGATTTCTAATATTTTATATTCCGAGGATAACTTTTTACACACGAATTACACACATATTTCACGGGTGTTTTTTTTTGTTTGTTTGTATACATCGCGTTCGTCGAGTTCCACAATTTCGTCGAAACAAAAATACGGTATAAAAAAAAAAAATAATAATGCGTTTACTCACATCAATAACGATTTCATCGATGTCGTCGGCAACGCTGTCTGTTTTCGGACTCATAGTTATTTAAAAAAGAAAACTTCCTGCACTTGGCGGCCTTTTCTTCCTAAAATAAACTATTCGAACGTCACGAGACACTCGTCTCCGCGAATATAATAATAATAATAATAATAATAATATTATTATTATTATTATTATATTATTATCTTGATAACATTCTCAGTGGCCGGCGAAACATCGCATGCGCCGGTTGGTACGGTGCACGAGTGTTTTATTTATAATAGTATAATAGTTACGTCGCCGCTGATGTAGTAATAATAATCGTGGCGGTGTTGGGTGGGAGAAGAGATTATTCTTGTAGGTATCCGTTGATCCTAATATTGAACTTCAAATTCGTGATCTCTCCGTGATTCGAGCGGATGATTATATACATAAAAAAAAATAAAAAAAAAATACTTATTCAAACTCGTGTAATTATTATTTGATCCGTTACTTCTTTATACATACACACATAAATGTGTGTGTAGAACGCGTTATTTCGATTAGCCGTGTTCCTTTGTTTTAATCATTACGTTTAAAAAGAGAAGAAAAAGAAAAAAAAATCTACGCGCACGGAGTTCTTTCGTAACGATCAATTTCGATTAAAAAATATAAATAAATTACGATAATTCCAACTGCGGGGACGATTACTGCGATTTCCGTCACCTGTTAATTTCCTGTCCATCTCGACATACCAACAGAAACACGCGCGCTAAAAAGAATAATATTTTTTATAATGTCTTTAAATAACCGTTTTATTAATAAAGCCATCTTAAATTCCACTCTAAAATCTGGCTTTAAAATATAATTATTACGGGCTTTTTATTTTTTTTTTTCAATATTATAATATTTATGTGTGTGTGTACGTAAATGTTTTTTTGCACTGTTTTATTGTTGTGTATTTAAAATAATATATTTTGTCTAGAGCCAGCCAGCGCTTCAAATGATTCGTTTTTGAGTTGTTGTTAATTGTTGAGCTAAAAAATAAAAAAAATAGGCTCATAAAAAGAAAATCACAATAATACGATTTCACGAGGAACGCGCAATCATTTTCGGGAATACACGAACTGTTTCCTATGACGGGGCAATACCATGACAAATAATATAATACCGCACTGCAGTAGATCATATCGTCTGTTGCTTATTATGTGTCGATTGTCGCCACGAGATAATAATATTTCAAAACGTTTGTGGAGTATTAGGGCGATCCTCACTCCCCCATTGCAGTACTACAATCGGAATAAAAAATCTTTCTGTTACGACGAATATACAACTATAACGTATACGGATTTTGCACCACTCTTATTTCATTTTACGCGTATTCTTAACAAACGTATCTGTACGTTATAAAATACTAAAAAATTACACGGTTACGTAAACATTTTTCATTGAGTTTCAAATAGTTTTATTTTGTGTTGTTCAAGACAAACATACATGTATACGTTTGCGTTTAAATTGGCTGACTGTGCAGATCCATTTAATTGCAGTTAATCGTTACACTACTGGTGTTGCTACACCGTATTACAATATCTGGTAACAATATCTTTTAATTGCATATTTTGCTGCTGTAAATCAATCGTATTGTTGTTCTTAATCATTACGACATCTATGTTAAATGAATGCAATACCGTAACGTAAATTTATAGGCGAATGTATTAGATATCAATGTTATAATATCTTTTTATTTAATAATAACATTGTAAGAAGTTTTTTTGTGACGAAAAAACCATATAAAATACAGTCCCACTATCTTTTTAACCGTTGTTATATTTTTAATTATAAAGTAGACGATTAGTCGTTCAGATTCATAAACATTCTGCATTATATATTTATTTTTAAATATTTTTTATGTTAAAAAAAAAAACGATTAAACTCGATTTAACACTCGAACGTAATGGTTAGAAATTAAAATTTTACGACTTGATATTGCGTATTTACCTGTCTAATATACACATATATTATAATTTATATGCGTTATTATGACGTGCAAACGAATTTTAGTCCTTTATTAATTTTCAGCAGTTATTTCAATTGTATCTATAACAACTAATATTTTACAATCTATACACTTTGTAACAGTTTCGTGTGAAATTTTCTATAACATAAAAAAGGCAAATTATTATTTATACACCTTTATGTTTCTACAAAATTTCAAAATAATTCCAGAAAGTGTATTATATAAATTCCTAATAATCATTAGGGTTTGAATTTTCATGGCCGAAAATCCTATAAAAATGATATAAAAATCACCTATACCAACGCAATCGTCGTAAAGTTGTATTACTGAAAAGACTGACTAAATAACTTAACTGTATTATAATAGATATTTATCAATTCTATATAATAGTGTGTAATGTATGTGAATAAATTCAATGGCTACATTTTCAATTAAAAAAAAAAAGGTAGCGAGCCACGGGGTGTTGTGAATGTCGCTTAAGTGAATTACTTGGATAACGATTTTAGATTGTAATTTGTAATAACTATAAATTCGAAAAAAAATAATAAATCATTAAATTTCATAAAACGATACTGATCGAAGCGTCGGTGTAATACAATTTGTTGACAAATTTGAAATTGTTATAAAAAGAAATTGTGACTTAAAGATTTTTTTAATATAGTTGTATTTGTCTGACATTGTTTTAAATTTTTAAGCCTTAAAACCAAAAATTACCTTTTTTTTTACTAGCTAAATAATTATAATCTACAATTGCTATAATTAGCCCAAAATTAAAAGAAATTTTCTAAAAAAATTTGTCTCGTTGATACAGTCCAAAGTTATAAGTTTCACATATTTCGTGAAAATTTCAGGCTTCTATGACTATTAGTTTCAAAATTACGAAGAAATAACGATAAACGATTTTGAAGAAATTGCGTTTTTAACGTTTTTATGTCATTTTCAGTAGTTTTTACTGATGCTTAAAAGATGTATTGAGAAAATTGAAAAATAACCTCTCTAAAGTACCAATGAAATGCAATTTTCTACTGGAAGATAGTGCAAGACGTAAGTAAAAGTCGGAGCATTCCTTTTGATAGAATTTTTGGGTACAGACATAAAAAGAAAAGACAGTTTTGTATAATCAATAAATTCCTTGCTCTGTTTAGAATCTAAAAAATTTGAGAAGTACAAATTTGGGAAATATTTTGTATAGTGTAGTAAAATAATGAAAAATTGTCAATTTTTTTTTTATAGGGGTCGTTGAATTTAATTTCGTTTGACAGCACCTTTTAAAACGCGAGAGAAATCCGTGAAATTTTCGTTGGAATAATAAAATTGTTCAAACAAGCTTTTATTTAATGTTTTTAAAAATCACTTGAAGAATTGACTTTCAGTATTATTAAGTCATAAATATTTATACCCATATTTGCATTTATATATATATATATATAGTAATATTATATTAGGAAATTAAATTAAATGAGAAATTTTACGAAAAACTGAACTTTACACTGAAATTATTAACATTGAATTTTAATAAATTATGTTTAAGTACATTATGTTTTTTTGAAATCGTACATTATTAAAGATATTATTGTTACTATAAATTTGGAATTTAATCTAAAATATCAATGTAAACATTTTTGGTAGTGATATTTGGCTAAAATACATTTTTATTTATTTTTTTAAATTTATGTCTTATTATCGTGTCAGTTTTGTTTATTCGAGAAAACACTTTTAGAAGCCGTAAAAGAGCTTTACAAATTTGATTAGCCTCCCTATAAACTAGAAAGTGAACAAGTTGGATGTTAACATAAAGTTGTTAGGTATTTTCATTAATACTTCTTTGTAGTTCGAAACAGAAATGAAAAGAAACCCGTTATATAAACTGTTATATCGTTTATCTTTTATTATTTAACTCTTGTACAGCGTAACATAAAATGGTTAGGTATTTCATTAATAATTCTTTGAAGTTTAAAAAAGTAAAGAAAAAAAACTACATATATCGTTTATTGTTTTACTCTTATATAGCGTAGTCTATTTCACTTGACTTGGAATTTGTCTGAATATACTTGTCTACTTTTCCAAAACATTAAATAGTAATAGATTTGTTTCTTATAAATAAAATATATTTTGTTAGAGGCGATGAATTACTGTATAGTCAAGTAGTCAACGAAACTATGTATCGAAATTTATCAACGTTTTATCTGTTATGCTTATTTTATTTTTGTACTTAGTTCCTTTACACGTCATTTAGTTGATTTTGATTTTTAAATTGCTATTAAAATAATATTCTATATTGTCGTAAATAATTTACAGAAAGAACATATAATGGTTTTTTTTTTTAAACATAAACGGTATTATATGCTTTTTTCTTTTCAGTGAGCGTACAAACGATTAGTTAATTATAATAAATATAAGCAGTTGTTTATTTACTTATTGTAAATGTTATTGGATACATTAATTTATATTATATTTGTATACAGTTTTGTAATTATGTTTTGTTTATTTTTTTGCACGTCAAAAAGAACGTGATCTAAAAGGGAAACGTGACATTTATAGATAGATGAGTTTTTGTTTGTTCAGGATCGTTTGTTTTTTGTAATTATCAAACTCTAGTCACGTTATTAATTTTAGATCGTCCTATTCATTTTCACCAATCGACTTTGTGTTTTTTTTTTTATTTAAATAACTTTACATATGTATTTGGGTGTTACAAAATATTAATTATATCGTTTATATTATTTATGTTATGGCAAAATAGAAAATCCGGATATTTTTATTTATAAAACGCCTTGGTATTTTAATATCAGTTTTGTTTAAATTTTGTCAATTTTGTCCAATTCGGGTTATCGTCTAGTAGCACTTAATAATAATAATTTACGATATACAGACAATAAAAAATGTGCCCGTTTTTTTTACGGGTTATGTAATTGTTTTTAATGACAACGTAAAAATTTTTTTTTCCATCTATTTACCTAATTTACTTGTTGAGGGAATAGAAATTCGTTATTATAAATTGTTTAATTAAATTATCAACAGATTCAGACGGATTGTTGTTGTTGTTATTATTATTATGCACAATATAATTGGTGGTAGTATTATTTGTTACATTGTTGCAGTCTCCGTAGTCAGTCAATCGTTTATGGATTTTTCATGATCATCATGATCATTATGGAAATCCCTAATGTCTGTCATAGATGTGAACTTGTGACGAGATATACAGGTATATATATATGAAGGTCGCGATGAAACTGTCAAGTCGTTTGTTAAACATTATTATTATTATTATTATTATATACGTTCTTTATTGGTCACGACTTTTTTTTCATTTTGGTAGTGACGTTGGGTTTTACGGAGTGCGATGTAGTGTGTATAGAAAACATTTGGATTTCGGGAATGCCAGAAATCAGCGAGCTCAAAGGACGCAAAATGAATGATTTATTAGCTATTTGTATTGTTGTATGCATTGTTTACAGATGTTTTCTTCTCATCAGTAGTTGTGTACTGGTGAAACATTTCATCTCTATTAAAATCATTTTATTTCAATAATAAGTACACTATTGTAATATTAAACTTACAATATTATCTCATTTACGTGCCATGTATAATACAATATATATTTTCTACACAGATTATTATGCATATTAGTTATTTTTGATCTCACAAAACCAAGTAATTATTTTAAACGCATGTAAAATTATTTACGATTTAGAAACCGTTTTATTATTTATCAACAACCGGATCTTGTAAAATAATTGCCGCCTAATAATAATAATAATTATTATTATTATTATTATTATTATATAACTATTGGGTTTAATGAATATCTATCCGGTTCGTACGTAATTGTTGTAAGACAGTTTTTATATTTACAAAATATTTTGAAATAATGAGAACTGTCTTTTGAATATATTACATTTTTGTTGTGTATGGATTTGTCTAAGTATTCTGTTGATCCCCTTGACTATTGTAAATATATCCGAATGTGGCGAAATTATATATTATAATAACACGGTTAAAAAACATTTCGTTCTATAATATTATATTGTGATAATAAATAAGAACATTTTGTGAAATGTGCGCGCATTAATTTAGTATTATTTAATTTTAAACTGTAATTTTACCCAGCAAGACACATTTAAAACACAAAGTTGACCATTATGTATAGGAGGTATTGCATTTTGATGCGTTGTGTACAAAGATAATCATCTCGTATAATATATATATATGGAGTCTGTATTATAATGACTTATGAATACAAAAGGACGCGTGTGTAGTATATTATGTGATATTTTTGGACTTTAAAGAAAACGCACGAAAGGAAGACGTTACGGACCGCCGTAATGGTCAAGCAATAAGTTCTTTATAAAGATTTCCTGCTGAAATTGTTTGCTTATCTCATTTTGGCATGTGGTCAGAGGGATTAAGGGTATTACGGTTATAATATGAATACGATTTCTTTCCTTTATCCAAAAAAAAAAAGGGATTTCAGTGATTGAGCTGAAATGTTTCAGTGTCATGTGAAATGTGTATAAAGTGAATAGAGATATAATTGTAGAATGCTATAAAAATAAAGTGATAAAGAAACTCGAGATATTGACTGACGAGAGAGAAAAAAAAGAAGAAAAATTGTATGCGAAAAGTAGTTAAGAATTCCAAAATTTATTGAAATAAAAATGGATTTGTTGCAGTGAAGTTCTCGGTTTGATGACATTCGATTAAAATATTATGTAATCTAATGTAAATTAAAAAATTATTGATTATCAATAATAAAATCGATTTATAGAAGTTTTTTTTTATGTGTTTAGGAATTTTCGGTTTTATCTCGATAACATTTCTAATAGAACGAAATACAAAGAATTTTTTAATATTTGTAGAAATAGAAATATTTCAAATTAGTGTTTGTACACAAGCACACAGCATAATTAAAAATGATTTTTATGTAAAAATATGTAATGCTTTTTGTAATATTTTGACGAGTCAAATTTTCCGGGAACAGTGATTTTTTGTTTTTAAAATAGAATGTTAATATTCAGGAAAGAAGTTACATTTTTTAGACTTTTCGAGTATTGTAAAAAAACAGCATACAAATAACAAAAATATTGAAACAATTATTGTTCAAAGCTTAAATAATTTATTTTGAAGTTAGAATAGGAATATTTATTTTGCGTGTGTATAAACACATTTTTATGTACACGAAAATTTGGAGTCATTTGAAATACTTATTTTTTTATTTCATGAGTTCAAATAGTCGTTAATGATCATTTAATTGTATGTTACTCAATGATGACAAAGGTAATTTTGTAGGTACGAGCTCATGTGTGTTCCATATATTAACCTTGAAACGTTCTGATGTCTAAAATGATATTTAAGAACACGTCAAGTATTAAATATATATATATATATATACATAGATTACGTTATAAATGATTACAGTTTTTTTTTTAAATACGTTGTTTTTTTTCTCACAGCTTAAAATTCCATCTCAAGCAGCATTCAAGTTGAGACCGCGTGACGTAATTGTGAATTTGAAGAAAAAGCACATTTGCGTTGGTATTAAAGGACAACCGCCGATATTGGACGATGAATTACAACATGAAATTAAACTCGAGGAGACCACGTGGATTCTTGAAGACGGAAAAACATTCCTCATTAACATTGAAAAGGTAAGAATTATTAATAATTTGTGTGTATGTGTGTATTTATATTGTTATTTTATAGAATTATCAAAGTGTTATTAATTCGATTTGGAATTATCTTTACTCTGGTAATTAAAAATATTGTACCACCATTGTTGTTTTTATGTTAAATTATTCTTTAAGGTCAAAAAACCTGGTTTTTACTGATGTATATTATTGTACAATTATTGTTGTTATTATTGAAAATCAGTATTAATTTTCGATGAAATTAAAAATTTTATTGTGATTACCAGGCTTGGATTCTATAACATTTACTAATTTATTATTGAAAACAGATAAAAATAATAGAGTTAGCTGTACATTTGTTTTATACGAGTATATCAAAAATCAAAAGTTTAAATATACAACTCTATAGTGCATATTTTAAACGTTCGATTTTTTTAATGCTATTTATCCAGTTTTGGTGTTATTTTTTTTTATTTCATTTTTTTCATGCCAGTGTGCATTACATTCAAATTATTATGTATTTTTCATAAATCTTGGAACTCTAAGAGGGAAACTCACATTGCCATTTCATGTGGTTTTAGGTATTAAGTTATTGTGATATCTTGGTAGTTTCCGCAAACCTTTACTATAATTCATAAATAAAACGAATTTGTTTTGTTATTTCTATTGTTTACAGGGGGCTATTTTTTAAAAAAAATTTTGGCCTATTTTAGTACGTTTTAGTGGTTTTTTTTTTTAAAAATAGGAGCCCTGATGATTTTAATGTATAAAATAAATTTTAATGTATAAATAATACATATGTATTATGTTGCATAAAAAATAGGTATGAAATAATTCGAAATATGTTATTAGATGGGTTAGTAATATAGACATAATACATATTTAGTGTATGCACGTATTAATTGTATTGATAATTTTATTTATCAATCTTATCACATTAAGAAATATGTGTACATGCAATATAACCGATTGATAGAACAAAAATCTGTACTAAATTAGATTGTTTTAGTTTTTAAATAGGAATTCTGTCTTAGAAAGTTTTCCACATAAACAGACTTGAAGCTTATGACTTAAATTATAAATTATGTATAGTAGTTAAAATTCTTTATTATGAGAAAAAATAATAGTAAAATGGTTATGGTCGTGACGATCTGTAAAGATGTAGTGTGATTAAATTTAATTAAAAACGTTCAGAATTCTACGAACAGGAAAAATGTAAAAAAAAATGTTTGAAAATTTTAATATATACACAAATATAATTACATTTTATGCAGGAAAATTGGATTCAAATTACATAGTATTCTATTGCAAGTGATTACATTTAAAATAAGTTATAAAATGTATAATTAAATATTTACATTAAATAAATAATAGCATTGTAATTATTTCTGTTGAAGTTGTTTTAGATAATTTGTAAAATTATAGTTTGAGATCAGATAGGATATATTATTTAGGTATAGGTCTACACTCTATGAATTCTTGTAATATAATTTATTAAGTTGAATGATCGTTTATATTATAAAATCGTGATATACAGCTATATAATATTTAAACTATTATTTATACAGCTAAATAAATTATTCTAATATTTTATTGCTAATATTTTATTTTATCTTAAGATTTTTGTTTTTAAAATTAATTTATTCACGATGGAAGATTTATTAATGTATGAAAAGGAGCTATTTATTTTCAATAGTTATATTAAAATCGATTTTAATAGTTTTGAAAAATAGTGTGAGATTTTAAGCTGCTAAATGTAAACAATACCGTTGTTGAATTGAATTTTATTCTATAGCTTTGGAGTTAAATTTTATTTTGCATATGTTTAATTATTTAATACAGTGTACCTATTGTTAATTCAAAATAAAAAAAAATTCTACCTTGATTCTGTAGTAATGAGAGGGGGGATATTTCAAAGTCTCCAAGTACGTCTTCCTGTTTTAAATATTTTATTTATTTATTAATTAGATTTATTAATTTAAACTATACATTTTTTCAGTAACAAAGAGATATTTTAGTATATTTTTTCTCCTCTTAGAATCTTGTTCAGGCTATTTTCGAGCCCCATGACTTATATGTAAATATAATACATTTATTATTAACTACCTATTATGTATATTATGTATACTATCTATTATATAAGATCGTAAAATATGTTTGATTGGTGATTGAAGTAGGGTAGTCTTGAGAACTACTGGATTGATGAAATTTTCATGGAAGTTAATCATCAGTCTGAGTGCAATAAGCTATTTATTATATCACTTTTTTATCATCGTCATTTAAGCAGAAGCCAAGCACGTCGTTTTTTTTTTCGATTTATACGAAAGAGCTGCTATTTTACGCAGAAAAGCGACTTTTTAGTTCTACCAATAGTGTGGGTTCAAATCCATATAAGACTGTCGAGTTATCTTCAAGTGTTCTTTAATTGTTTAAATTTTTCTGTAAAATCACCGCACCGTGTTTAATAAGAAAAAAGAATATTCTATTTATTTGATTAATAAACACGGATTCTACAAGATCTCGTAATGGCACTAGATTAAAAGTGAAATGTTTAAAAAAAAATAATAGAAACAAAAATTTTAGAACTTTAATATTTGATCATATTACATTTCAACTCCTTTTTAACTGGGAAAAGCATAGCTATGTAAATCTAATTCATTGAGCTCAGTCAAATTTACTGGTCGTAGAAAGCTAAGCCTTTCAAAGAATATTCTTTTAATTATATAGACGTTCATTAAAAATTTTTTTCCGAAATTTGGACTTAAAATGGAAAAAGATAATGAGTTTCAATTTTTATTTAACGCTCAGCTTAAATCACAATAATTTAGTACCTATATTTTATATCGAATTATTTTTATCATAAACATTTTTACCAACATCTATTAACAAATAAATTGATACATATAAACATGTAAATATAATTAAATAGTAAAACACTGATAATTTAGAATATATATATATATATATATATAATATTTAATTATGTATAATTGAAATAAATAACATCCACATCAATTGCGTTTGTTTTTGTACATTGTAAACTTTATGTAATTCGAATATGAAGTTTTTATAAAAATAGTTTGTACTATCAACAATTTTCTTCTTCCAATATGCCAAGGGACAGTGTTAAACAATAATTTATAGCATTCTAAGAATTCGGAAATATACAATTTTTCGTTTTCCAAATGTCTTGGGAATTACGGAAATATATTATGATTCTTGTAAAAAGCACCAACAAGTTTTTAAAAAAAGTAATCATGTAAAACGAGTATAATGTTTAAAATAATTCTTTATTATGTCAACAATAATCAAAGTTTGTGTGTTTCTTACTAAAATGTGTACTATTTTTTTTCCATTAAGTTACAGAAAATAGTATACGAGTAGTTTTAAATATTTTATTGTTATTTTATTTGATGTCGGCCATTTAAAAATTAGAAAAAAATGTTCCACATTCTAAAATATTATGCACTTTTGTTTGTTGTATTGGTCGATACCGAAACTAATTTTGTTTTTATTCACATTATTTAATATTTTTGTTTATATTGAATATGTTAGTTGATCTCAATGTGTGTTTCCAGATCTATTTAAAAAAATATTCGTTTCATTCTGTGGTTCAGCTATCATAATCACTAAGAAATATTTTGTTGTATTACATTTACGTGTATTATAATTTACGAACAATTCACAAGGTTTAATTTGATTATATTATAGACGGAAATAACATAACATTGTGCTTGTGTATTATTAGCATTTTGTTAATGTATTTCTTCATATAATGAATTTCAAATTAAACAACTTATAAACTCAACTAACGATATTTCCATTATATACATAGAATAAATATTTATAGTTTTTGATTATATAAAAATACTTATCATTTATGTATTTATACATTTTTTTAATAAACTATATTAGATTTTTATCATATGGATCACTAAAAATTACAACAAAAAAGAAAAACGATTAATGTGTTTTTAGGTGAACAAAATGGAATGGTGGTCAAAGTTAGTGATTTCGGATCCAGAGATATCCACCAAGAAGATCAACCCAGAACCATCAAAACTTTCTGACCTAGAGGGTGAAACTAGGTCCATGGTCGAAAAAATGATGTATGACCAACAACAAAGAAATATGGGATTGCCCACATCAGATGAGAAGAAAAAACAGGACGTTCTCCAAAAGTAAGTTTATTTTATGTTTTTACTTTTGTTGTTTAACTGTTAATATTTGTACAGGTTTATGGAACAACATCCCGA
This sequence comes from Chaetogeoica ovagalla, assembly GCA_032441825.1. Classification (NCBI taxonomy): domain Eukaryota; kingdom Metazoa; phylum Arthropoda; class Insecta; order Hemiptera; family Aphididae; genus Chaetogeoica; species Chaetogeoica ovagalla. The sequence continues at coordinate 1,525,476 of CM063728.1, forward strand.
AATGGACTTTTCCAAGTGTAAATTCAATTAAATCCGCTCAAAAGTTAAAACCAAGAAAATAATGTACAATTTCAAATGTGAAAATTGAAATACTAAAAATGATTTTATTATATGCAGTTTTTGAGATAAATAATAAAAGTTTTTTGATTTAAATAAACCATTGAAAATCTGAATTATTGTCGTCTCGTGTTTTTGAACTGAATAATATAACAATATTGCCCAATATATGGATTACTTATATTGGTGGGCACCTCTACCTGATTAAAAATATGTCTATCTACTCACATAATAATAATATAATTATAATTATAACATAATTCTATAATACTTGATAAACATATGCATTTCAGTTATTATTTTATAAAAGTAAATTCTTTTTGCTTTCTTTTTTTTTGATCGTAAGTTATTCATTTTACATAGTTGACGCGCAAATCATTTTGAGTAATGGTCGAGTACACAGATTCTGCTGTTATTAGTACACATGGCGTATAAAAATATTTTATGCATTCCCCCTATTCTCTCTTTTACAATAAATCGTTACATATTATATTTAAAGTAAATATTCTGTAATTAATATTATGATTATTTTTAATAGATAATAAAATTAATGCATTATAGTTCAGAATTTAAAAAGGAAAATATATTCTGTAAGACAACAGTAAAATATTTGTAAACAGATCGTTAGATATTTTTTTAAGGGTAAGAAAATATTTTTATCACTTTTGACACGGTTCAAGCTTTCAACGGTTTTTGATTGAAATCCAAAACGGATGTTATTTCGATGATTTGTGTGTAGTATTTTCGTGTCAAGTTTTCAATACATTTATATAGGATATGGCATTTTTGGTATTTGCCTATTACAGCAATGACAAGGCACTTATGTACTCACATTAACGGCTTTGTTTAAAATTTACATATATTGTTAGTTGTCCACGTCAAAGGTTTCCAGACTTTTTGGGTATCACTCGTATATGTGTGTATGTTATGGATATATACCGCATTGACTAAAAATACAACTATTAGAAATTTCAATACATTTATATCAAAATTATAAGATGGTAAACTATTGCGATACAATTATTGTTTAAGTGTCTGTTATTTGTAGTAATTGGAACAATTACAATAATATTGCAAAAATTACAATATTTTAACGAGAAGCAAGAATTTGTAAGCATTAAATCAGCGAGGAAATATCTGGTTTAATAATTATGCTTATTTTCAAGGGCGAATTTGGATTTTAAATTAATTTAATTTCGAAACTTGTTTTTTTTTATTTTACTGTGAACGTTGCTGGGAATATTAGCATTTTTTTTTTTTTTTTCATAAACTGTGTGGATATATGCTTAGTAAAAGTAAAACTACTTTCAAAATGTTTCAAAACATTTTATACGGCTATTAATCCGTCGTTTTCAACGGAAATTTTATTATGCGAAATTTTTACGCCGAAATCACACTTTTTACTAATTTTTTCAATTATCCGTTGTTAAAAAGGCAACTGGAGAATATAAACAGAGCGGTGAGAAAGTCTTTAATCACAAAAACCGTGCAACAATATTATCATCGTATATGATAAATCGTTTCTCAATGGAGTCGGCCTTTATTTTAAATGTGACTGAAAAGGGGGAAAACGTACGATTTTGATTGAAACTGAAGTTCTGACGTTTGCCACCTTATTATGTCGAGATCCGAAAGGTATTATTTATCCGTCAGTTACACGCCACTGCTGCTGGACGTGATACGTATTATTGTAGTTTGTGTGTAATATTATGGTGTTATTTTGCTAATGACGAAAATTAAAATCGCCCGTGACAATAATTTGCGCTAATATTAATATTTCATTTCGTTTATACGTTCTAGAACGTAAAATATGTCGGGTCTGTTATTTATTGAAACGTATTCAAATCTATTTTCGAATAATAATTTATGAATAAAAATATTATAAATAGGCACCTGTTGGAATATATTCAGAACGACAAGGACACGGATAGGCATAATAGTTGATATATATACACATAATTACGTCGAGATATTATTATAAATACGTATATATCTACCGTAACGCGCTGCTGTCTGTATTTTATATTTAATGTGTTTCGATATTCTTGTAGTTTAAATTATTTAAACTATATTACGCGTTGTTATACTAACTCACTATGGTATGTAAGACAACGCATTAATATCGACAATATAATACTTGTATATTACTGCGAATTTCGATATACATATATTGAACCGTGTTAAAAATAAAATAATAATTACATATGCCGTTTTGATACATGGAATTTTTTAACAATAGTAGTTAAACAATAAAATCTTTTTTATAATACATTTAATACAATTTTAGAATTTTAATTTATAATAATGAAATAAAAAATGTGCACCCTAAGCTCGGGTCTATTTGATTGATTTATGCGTAAATCTGATAATTAATAACATTCTATAAAATAATAATATTTTAATATTACATGTGAAATATTATTTTATATTGTTTCGGATTCAGTAATTTTACCGTTCGTAATAATGCCAACGACATAAAATTACGTCACGAAAATGCAAAAAAAAAAAAAAAAAAAATACATACTCGTATCAATATTTTCTGGAACCTACTAAAAATCCAATCGAGAATAACCGATATTTTTAAACGGATACATATCGGTGTTATACGGTTATTCAATTCCGGGTTGAGAAAAAAATAAACAAATAAAGATTTCGGTACATTTCGGTTCGTTTCCAGTGTTCCTATCGTCAAGCCTAGCTGTTAAGAATCGTTTGCGAAAATGTATTGGAAAAATCCGACTCGATGCAATTACTTTATACCGCCATATAATACAATCTTTAAAACATTATTTACAATAAGCATATATGTGTTGAGGTGCGTTACAATGAGTTACACGAGGAAAAAAGTAATACTCAAAGATTACACGGCTTTATATTTGATTTTTTTTTATATACATATAAAAAATTAAGAGTTTTAGTCTCTTTGGAAGGGTTTCCAGGTATTGAGTATGAGTTTAGAGTTGAAATTAGATGATTTGATTGGTTTTTTCTAGACGTGAACGAATAAACGTTTATAAATAAATGAAGACATTTCAGAGACAGTTTTAATACGAAGGTTTTTATGACATGTATGGTTTTACGCATAGAACCAGGGCCTTATTAGTTATCGTTCGTTAAGTAATTGATTGCGGAACGTTTGTATTTTATTTAATTTTGATAATTTAGCCGCGCTTCATAACTGGATGCCATGAGTTCAAATAAACAGTTGTTTTTATATGAGCAATTCGGTATTAAAACTGAGATTACAGTGATTGTGTAATAAATATTATAACGATTTTCTCCTGAAATTTAGAATAATTCGTTTATTTTTTAACACGGTCCGTCCAGGTAACGGATATTTGAGACTTTTGTTAAGGTTTAGTCGTTTAGGTTTTACTGGAGGAACTTGAACTTGTCTTGGAGAAAAAGTAACGTGAAGTAATTTTTCATTATTAATATTAACATTTCATATTTTGAAATACAAGTAATCGTAATTGGAAAAAAAAAGAAGAAATTTATATATCGCAAAATATTAATTTTGATGATTATAATATATGATGTAGAAGAACCAAATTAATGTATAACTTTCTGGTACAGTCGAAATAAATAATTATAATTTAAATCTTTTTTTAGATTCTGTGCGGAATGAGGACCTATTGGTGGTTTTACAAAGCTGTGTTTTTTTTATGTCTGTACCCAAAAATTCTACCATAAAAAGTGTTTCGATCTTTACAGTCACAGTTTGTTTCCAGTAGTAAACTGCATCTTGTTGGTACTCTAAAAAAGTAATTTTTCGATTTGCTCAATAATTTTTTTAAGCGTTAGAAAAACTACAGAAAAATTACATAAAAACGGTAAAAACGCAATTTCTTAAAAATCGATTATCGTTATTTCTTCGTAATTTTAAAAGATTAATGGTCATAGAAACGTGAAATTTTCACCAAATATGTAACTTTGGATTGTATTGACTAGAAGAATTTTTTCAAAAAAATTTCTTTTAATTTTGGGCGCTAATAATAGCAATTGTAGATTTTAAATTATTTAATTCGTAAATGAGGTAATTTTAGGTTTTAAAGCTTAAACAATGTCAGACGTTTTATTACTTCAACTAAATACTCAAAAAAAATAAAATCATTAAGTCATAATTTTTTTTTTTTTATATATAACTATTTCAAATTCATCGACGAATCGTCGTATTATTACACCGACGCTTCGACCAGAATCGTTTTGTGAGATGCAAATGATTTACAATATTGCTTTCAAATCTATGGCCAAAACAATAATAGACTTTAAAACCATTATCCGAGTAATTCACTTGAGCGGCATTCACAACACATTTTTTCTCTCTCTAATTAATAATATGAAATAATAATACGAAGAAATTGAAATTTGCTGTGGTTACTATATTTACTAGGTTTAAAATGCCACGCTCGTGGAATTTTGTCGCCCGGCTCACCACTGCGTACAACGCCGTCGGCCCCTACTCGACGGCCAAAACGTTACTGTATATATTAATAATAATAATAATAATAATAATAATAATAATAATAATAATAATAATAATAATATGTACGTGCGGTGTGTGCGGAGTGTTTATCGTGTTTTTTTAGACTCTTGCCCCTGTACAAAGCTTGGGGATCAACGTCGGGAATAGCTGACAAGACGAATCCGTACGTGTCCGCTTTCTGCACGAGACGGAAAAGGAAGAAAGCAAAAAAGAGAAAAAAAAATGCGATTTCGCGTCGGCTTTTTCCCCCCGCGTCACGCGCTGTGCGTTACGCAGTCGCTCGCATCAGTCGTCTCGCGGAGACATTTCAACGGACGTCCGACAAACAGTCGTGCAATGCGATTTCGTTACAGCCGGGTGAAAAGAAATTCCGACCCGCTGCTGGAATTTGAATTATTTCGCCCGGGTTTTCGAGGTGTTTTTTTTTCTTCTTAAATACTACGCCGTGTTCGGGTATATCGGATAACGGAAACCTGAATATTTATGGATATTATTGATATCTGGCGTAGGACACGTCATAATATATCAGTATTTATTATACGATTGCGGCGGAGGCCTTTGCCCCCAATCGTTTTGCTTCGATTCGGCGTATTTAGCGTACGAGATTTCGCAATATGCGCAGGACAACATCAGTGATTTAATAATTATTATTTATATCGAATTCGATGGTTAGTGTTTTATTATTCATTGGCGAAAATCGGCGAGCCAAAAAAAAAAAAAAAATATATATATATATATACCTATTACAAAATATATTATACGTATACAATACGACGAGTATATTACTGTAGTAAATAAGAATTATAGCGATTATTAAAACGATTTTTATATTGTATATTGTATATATAAAATTTAGTAATAGAAATTGGAAAACGGTCCTGGTGTGATTTGCTTTTTGTCTTGTAATTCTTTTGCAGGAACCATACGAGAATAAATATTGTAACTATAAAAATTTGTACGTTATCCGATTTTTAATAATTTTCCATAGATCATTAAAAGTAAAATCTTTATTGTAAATAAGTCATATAATAAGTAATAGCGTGGTTATATTATTTAAATTGTATAAAGTACTCGTACATATTTATTATGTCGATTAATATATATATATATATTTTTTTATTGCAACGCAATTAATAATTTTCAGTTTTTTTTTTTACATCACGGATTAAACTATATATATATATAAATAAAAGTCTGTCTGTTTGTCACTGTTCTTAAACTGTTGATTCGATTTTAATGAAACTTTGGTGAGCAGTTGCGTGCATACCTTTGTAAAAGTTTATGTAATATGAAATTTGCAATTTTTTGCAGAATTGAATTTTTTCCAGAATTTCATCCATATCTATATCCATATAATATCTAAATCCACTATTGTGATATCCATTATAATGGATATCACCATTCAACAATCGATATAACAATAAGTTAAGCATATAAAATATCATACACGTTTATAGTGTACAATATGTATGTATATATATATATATTATAAATATATAACATTTATCTATAGACACTTTTGATCATATGAAATTGTTACAGTAATTATTTATTGTGCATTTAATACGAATTTTGGAAAAAAAATAATCTGCTCGTTGAATACACATGATGCGCAAATGATATAATGCAAATAAAATTATAAAATAGACATATACGTATATATCATTGTATCATTCAAACTACACAATATGTTATGAAAAATATTTTGATTAGTTAAAGATAATTTTTGAAGTAAATTTTATACTTACTATTACATTACTTTTTTTTTAAATATTCCTATAGACACATGTATAATCTACATACGTATATGCACTAAATATTTTAACTGTGAATTAAAATCTACAAAACCGCTCTGAATAAGATTTTAAATTCTTTGCGAACAAAAAAAATTTCGTTTAAAATTCATATTTAGTACATCGCAGTATCGCACTATTATAATATTATTTTACATAAATATATTTTTTTTTGTTTCTTACAATGTATTTGTCAATCTTTCACAGATAACTCTATGTATTTCGTTTCATTATTTCGTTATTTTTTTTTTTTTTTATATTAGTTTTCGTAGTTCACGTCATAAGTTAGATCGCAATCGATTGCTCGTATTCTTCTTCACTAATTTCCGTTTCATTAAAATTGTTGGCCATTTCTTCTACTGCAGCTGTCAATATAATGAATTGCCTTCAGCGAGGAGATTTTCACCTATTTGGCACGATGTTCCGGTACGTGTTCTTCAACTACCGTCACAATACCGTGCGATTTTTCATTCTCATTCCCGTTACATGCGATTAAATCGGTATTAGTAGAAGGAAATCTTGATTTATCGAGACAATTTTTGAGAGTCATTTAATATACACAGTGTTGTAGTCATAAATAATCTTTTGGGTATACGCCTTAATTTCGCGATATATAGTAAGTAGATGAAGAGCTTCGCTCTCAACGGCGCTCACGGGGAAGGGACATATTTTAGTAAATATTAATTTTTTTATCATTTATAAAAAAGAAAAATAGTACTTGTCACATTATATCCCGTGATAATAGTCACACTATCAATTTACATCTAATATAAAATTATGTTTTTCGATCTTAATAATAATATGTCGGTAGGTAATAAATACTAAATTATTTAACGGTAGTTTTTTACTTTTTACTTTGCTCCCCTCCTTGGTTTACATTTATGTGCTCGCCCTTGCTCACCTATATTATAAATATTTTTTTTATATATTATTATACAAATGTTAGAACAAACAAGATTTATAACACAATGAGATAAACAATGGGTATAATAATATTTCCGAATAGGTAAACAGCAAAATGTACTAAACGTAATCATTGCATAAAAATACGTAGTATATTTTATAGATACTCTAATGCAATATTCATTATATTTAGGTATTAATTTGAACCCTGGTGAAGTTGTCATTTGAAATGTTTTAATGTTATCTTTCAATTAGACAACGGAAAATGATTATATAGACACTGACTATTGTGTGTCATAGAGTTCTTCTTCAATGTAACTCTCGGCTGGTGCGATTGTCAGTATTTAATACTATTTTATTTTTATTACACATTTCCTGTTTTGTAATTTATAATTTATCGTTGATAATGACAAAATCGTACACATTATAAATTAGTATAATGTAGTGTTTTAAGCAGGAATAAGATAGTATATCCACGTATTTGTTTTATTTTCTTTCCTATACGCATTTTAGAATTTCAGCGTTATGTATTATTATTGTTAATTTCGTTCAATAAAATGGGAGGTGAACTAACAATTTGGTTAGGCAATCAGTTTTTAGTGTATTTTATTGTATTGAGATTACTCTAACGATTAAATACGTTATAGGTAGTACATACACATGTATCTCAAACAGCTTTAGGGTTTTTTTTTTTAGACCAATTTGTTAAATTTTTAATGTCTTTCTTTTGTTGTAACAGCACAACATTACATTATCTATACTACACGTTCGACATGAGCATAAGCAACACAAACACACACACACACACATATTAAGAGATTAGAATAAACAAAATGTTTATATAAATTGTTGGAAAATGTATTTATTTATTTAAATTGATTATTTTTTTCATACAAAAAAAAAAAAAAAAAAAAAAATTAAACGAACAGCTGAAAAAAATACTAATAATAGTTCGAGTTAACTGCGATAATATGTTTGAATTTTAAATGAACTCGTTACTTTTTTGACTCGGTTAAAAAAAAATTTTCGTCAACTTAATTTTTTAGCGAGTCAAAAAACGAATCATATTAATGATATGTCATTGATAATGTTATAAATCATTAAATTATAAATACGGAAATTTTTTAACGCGCGCAAATTTTTATACTACAACGCCTCTCTATATATACGTTTTACATACCGCATGCGTATACAAAAAGTATCAGCTATCGCGGAAGCATCGAAACCTACATCTCTGTAACATGTACAATATATATATATTACATACATAATATATAATATGAACCTACGCAAAAAAAATTTTTTTTTAAATATTGACTAGTCATCAGGACCGCGACGGATCAATATATATATATATATTGGATTCACAGCAATTTAGAATCTCAAAGAAAAAATATATATATACATACACACATATTGTGCCCTCGAATTGCGCCCATCGTCACATTTATCATTCCAAACGCGTCAAATCAGTCAATATAAAGTAACATTATCGTTAAGAAATATCGCCTCGTCGCCCATCTGTTTATAATATTATATAAAATACCATTACTATATTATACGTTCTGTTATCATAAAGGCGTATCTCGTAGTTGTCCGCATTATATCACATTGTTTTACCATTTTTTTTTTTTCGAACATGACGACAATTAAATATTTTATATAATGATTAATATTAATCATAAGTTGTACGCCCGAAGAACAACAACAACAATAATAATAATAATAATAATAATATAATAACTCGTCGTCGTCGTCGTCGTCTCTCGATTTCAATAATTTTCATGATAATTTCAGCAGTGCGCAATAATAAAATTACGATCGGTTTTATATTCCGATTATTATAGAGGCCATTGTGTCATATTCAAAATTAATTAAGTATGTATAATAATATTTTCGATGGGTGACGTATTTGTGTACTGAGGATAATAATTATCGAACACCGGGCGAATCGCATTAATATTTAGTGTAATATCTACTCGGTTTAATCGGACACCGTTTAAAATACAAAATTGCGGGTCTGAAAAAAAGAAAAGAAATCTCTTATTCGCCCGGTAAGAATTTTAGAACCACCGTTATATAAACATATAATACCGTATGTACGGTGCGTACATAGGTTATATAATATAAATATAACGTATTATTATAGCCTATTGAGTGTAGTGCTGCAATAATTCCCGGTGTAGATTGAATAAATATAGAGGAATTGTATCGTGACGTCCGATCGCCTTATTCGTGAAGTCCCAAAAGAAAGAGAGGAGAGGGCACGGGGAAACAATAACGGCAAAACGAGAAGTCTATGTACTTTTGGAAACAAACTATACGATCGCAAAAACCATATATTGGTACATATATCATTTTCTTCTTTTTTTTTTAAATATTCTCTATCACCACCCATCCACAGGTTTGCGCACCATATCTCCCCGTAATCCTCCATTTTCTACCATGCTTATGTTCCGGAATCGATAATAATATAATGTATACAAAAATACAAACTCGTGTAATATATATATATATATATACGTATATGTATTCGGTGCAATTTTCCAAATGAAACTTTATAACGGATTTCTTTTTTGGTGGTCCGTTCGCACCGTTACTTACTATATATTTTATATGTAATCGTTATGAATATTTATCGGTTCCGCCGAACGTGTTGTTTAAAAAAAAAAAAAAAAAAAAAATTGCGGCATTTTCGCAAATACGAATACCTATAAAATATTATATTTTTACAAGCCGAATTACCCGGCTTCGCCCTTGAACAAGCTAAATCGTTTAATTTATATTCACATTATTACGGGTATATGATTTATATATTTATTAATGGTCGCGCACGTAGTGCTACCCAGTTCGGTACTACCCGACGACGTCGTCCACATTACGATGCTAATAATGATACAAATAATCCTAAACAGGTACTGAATTATTATTATTTTAGCGGCGAATTTCGAATTATTTATTTATTTTTTATTTTTGTTCTTCGTGTTTTTAGAACAGTCCTATATGACGTATACGTGGCATAACTCTCGAGTTCTTTTTACGCGTTTAAATCGTATACTAAAAAAATAAAAATAAATAAAAAAAATTCTACAACAATCATATTAATTACAGCCGAAATTGTCCACCATGGGAATAAATATATTAATCCTGGTAGGTAACTGCGATGAAAGTATCTTGAAAGACAGGTTTGGTCTTTTCGACGTCTTTCGGAAAATCGTTATGGCCTATTTTAGAAACAGAATTACAACTGTAGCAGTGGCAGATTTGTGGCGTGCGGGGCATTTTCCCTCCCCCCTCGGATCGTTTGTACCCGAAGCATATTTTTCACCAGATCTCGACGTGTCAATTTATTGTAGAAATAATAGTTTCTATAAGTTTTAACAATTATATAAATAATAGTAACGCAATAACAAAAACATGTATTGCTAATAACGATTAACTTATTTTCAAATATGAATACATTTTATAATAATATAAGTTTGTGATATTGATGAAATCCTGCGCACAGACATGCATCGAGAAGAATGTTCATTAAATAATTATTTCAATAATTTTGAGATAGAACCTTTAAGGACAACTGTTCCCATATTTAAAAATCGATTTTTGGTTATTGTAGAGACTACTCAGTTTTATAATAAAGTTATCCAATGTTTTATAATACGTGAATATTAATATTGAATAACGACGAACTTTGTGTTGAAAACTATGAAGTTTATAGCTACGAATACTATAACATAGAAGTAAAACTGATAAATAGTATTTTAAACGCGGATAATACGCGTCTTAATTAATACGACAAAATATGATGGTTGTAAATCATCATCTTAAAAAAAAAAAACACTGGAGTTTCCAACGAGCTTTGTTTAATATTCAATAATCAACAAGTGAATATTGGACGAGAAAAAAGGAGAAATTTGAAAAAAGATTGTTGGCGATAAAGTTGAATTCAATAAAAGACAGCTTTAAATAAACTTAAAACTGTCTTAGATATCACGAAAAGAAAAAATCAAATCATATTTATGATAGGTGAATTTTTTTTAATGTACAAAAAATAAATATTTAAACATCTTAATATTAGTAGGTTTAATTCTTTTTTTATCTTAATGCGATTTGATGAACAATATTTTTAGATAATCCACAAGGGGTATACACGAACAAACTCGAAGGTTTTCCAACCCTAGAACACGCAACATATAACTGGCCATGGGAATAGCACGGGTTTTCTAGATCTAGCCCACAAATTGACATTGTTTGGCCTTGTGACTTGTTTATAGTCATTGTGAATGCCAAGCGAATTGGAAATTGCCAATGTTTGAACGGAATGGGCGAGTCTGAAGGGATCAATGGGATCTGTGGTATAGAGCGTTTTCACTTTGAAATTTGCCGTTTAAAATAATAGCATCAACAACATTTCTCATGATTTTTTTTTATGACTAATCGCGTACTATTGCATAGTTTTGGTGCATTCAAATTTCGAAGCAAAATGACTGGGTATCCAATCTTCAATCGTAAGTTATGTGGTGGCATTCCAGGTGAATCCAGTGAATTCAAGAATTCAACAGGATAATCGACTACCTACTCAGGATCGACCACAGTGTCGATCGATTTGCATGATATTTCATTGCCAGGCAATAACTATCGTACTTTAAAATTAATTGTGTCGACATCTATATTTTTTGCGACCAAAATAGTTCGCTCACGTAGCCACGCATGGTTAGTGTAATCAGCTTGTAAATCTGGAAATATACTTTTAATCAAAGCATTTTAGGTAGCCACCATATTTTGCAAAAATTGACTGGGAGTCGGATGCAGTGGCGCATTTGATACTTCATCTCAGGGGAGGCGATGATATATTATGTATTATTTTACTACATATAATAAAAAATAGTTATGTTATCGTTAGCTATAAAATTCAGTTTTACCATACTCGTATATATAAAATATGCTAAACTTTTATTGAAATTCAAATTATTTATATTTAAAATATAACATATTTCAAGGTTATATTTAAAAAAAAAGAATTAAATAAATATAATAGATATTTATATATACTTAAAATATAATGGTTTATATTTTTTTTTTGTAATGAAAATAAATAATAGTTTGAAGATTTCTCAACACATTACCGAATATGTAAAAATTGTATGCAGGAGATATTGTTGCATAATAATAATTGATATATAAATTTAATAATGACTTCATTTTATATTTATATTAATCCGACTAAAATCAAATTGTATAATCGACGCACTAATGGGTTATATTTCGTTCTCGTCGTCCTTCGATATAGTCAGTGGTCTGTAATTACTATTGCGCGAACTCACTATTTACTGATATTTGCGAAGAAAAAAATATGAAAATAATATCATAAAGTAAATTAGATTTCTTTATCGAGGCGTGATTACTATATTTGTTAAGCACATCTGTTTTTATAATATATGTATATATATAACACACCAAACACTGTGCTTGATTGTGGAATACTTACATTTTTTATACAATTTCCTGTCTCCAAAAACTATTTAAAACTTTCAGACCTGGGATTTGCAAGCATGAAAAATACGGCGGTAATGTATATTTTTCTACTAGAGTTGTTTTTAATATAAATACTGATGTACTCGAACGTTCACATTCTGTATGAATAGAAGTAATGTTCTCGGATTTCTCAATTGAAAATCATAAAATTTAAATAGAACATTTTTTAATTTAAACTTGGAATTAAATTTAAATTTAGTTGCCAATGTCAACGAATTACATTGTGAGTGTGTTGGTCCTGTGTTGTCCGCAGAACATTTAATTGCCTTGATAGTTATATCCAGTGGTGCCGAGTTTTATACATTTTAGTGGAGCGATATCAAATTATTTATTTACCTATCCACCCATAGACGGACATTTGGTTGAATTATTAGAGGGCTAGAATCAGGAGCGGATTGGGAAATAAAAAAAAAGGCCAATTATTATATTATGATTATATTAAAGTTTCGATTTTAGGAGGCCAAGCACCCCTTCGATGCCACTTATGCACTCACCTACACCTATCATTTAAATAAATTTTACACCTCAAATTTTGTCATAGTAATTATTAACATTTAAACATCAACTCAATTGTTATACACGCATTTTTACTTATTCATTGAAAAGTACCAACATATTATTTCATAATATATAGATATTTCATAATATGATCATAGCCTATCGGCCACCATTCATCGTAGCTAATCGTTATTGTCCAATATATATCCAGTATATCTATTAATAAATTATTTAAAATCCAAAAACCGCAGCGGTGGCAAATCGTTATTCACTATCGTCGCGACAACGAAAACTTAGTCGGAATGAAGACTAGTTCTTTATCCTTTTAATTCCGACTCGCCACATGCTGTATCTCTTATTATGATTTCATAATAGACATTGAAATAATATTATAACATTGCGTACGTTGAGGTAATACAGTGAATAGATACTAGTGACTAGTCACTAATTTACTTCAATACTCCATTGAATTCTTTAACACTTTATGGCCCACAGTCCACACGTCCACCTACCATTAAAAAAAAAAGTGGAGCTATCGCACTATTTGGTATATGTACTCGGCGTCATTGGTTATATCGTTACTATAAATTTTAAACTTGATCTGTGAATTTGCGTGCATTTTTGCGATACATGTATTACGATCATATTGACTCAGGACATCAATCATATTATAATGACAAAGTTTCCTCGCGTGATTTATTATCGAAATACAAAATTCAAAGTTTTAAGTTTTTTAGCTTCTCGATTGAAATAATAATAATAATAAAACCATACTTTTATACAGTTTTCGTATTACGTGCGCGATTCTTCCAAAATGTGTTTTATATAGATGAGTGATTCATATTTTTTCAGAAAGAAAGATACTACATATATAATACTACTATATATATATATATATATGTAGTGATGTGGTGTGTGTATACTGTATAAGAAGTTGTTTACATTGGAACTTTGAAAAAAATCGGTGTTTTTAACTGTATAATAATATTAGGTATATAAATTATGTAAATAACTCTAAAATTTTTTGTGCCTAAAATATAATCAGTTTCTTTAACGATAACATTTCGACCAGATAAAAATATTTTCAAAAATAGATATAATTTATTGGTTAAGTTTATTTATTAATCACGAAACATTGTTAGATGGACTGTTGGACAAATGATGTTTATTTGGACACACAAATAATAGTAGGGTCAGTTGTGGTAAGTGCGATTCCGGACATTACGAAGAATAAAATATGCTATTTATTATGAACGACCGTCAGTAATGGAATTGTTTTATAAGTCCCTGGCAATTGATGTACACAATAATTAAGTTACACGTTATTATATTTCATTATCGTGTTATCAGAGTTTATATTCAGAATAATATGATCACTCGTGTTTCAAAGTTCATTTGCTAATTTTTTCGAGGCAATTAAAATAATAATGTTTTTTTTTTTTTAAATTCACAGCCTTGGTCATAACCTATAGAGGCGACTAAAGTGCAAAAATGTTTTTTATCTATGGCTCATCAGTGTAAGGGTATTCACTGAATTGCGCGTGTTCTATTTTTTCGTCAGTCATAGTAATGCTGCCGCAGTCTGCTTTGAGCAGTTTTGCTCTTTTGGTATGCGGCCAGCCTAAGTTGTGGTCTCAAAAGGTGTTCATGTATACCAGTCATATTATTGTATCTATACAGAAATTCGGAATTCTGCGCGTTTTGACCGTTGCAGTTTTGTTTGTTTAAACCACAAATAGGAGACGTTTTTTAACATGCCGAACGGACAAATTATTATATTGTTTTATAGTGAATACATTTAACAAAAAACTAATAAAATAATACGTGTTCTCGCGTATTTTCGGCGGCGGTTTTTAACGCGTTTGTACTAGTGGTATAGGTTTGCTCTGGCGTCGTGCACGCATGACATCTTTTTTATTTTTTTCTCCGACCGCGGTCGACGGTCCTAGTTTTATCTTCGCGTGTTTTCAACGTATTCTCATTTGTATTGTTTTTATTCACATCGTCAGCGTTATTTTGCGGCGAAAAAACGCCGGGTTGAACGCGAGCAAACGTCGTGTCTTCGTCCGTCGTCCTACAGCGGTATTGTAGACGTACGTGTTTTCGTCTTATCCACACAACCGTCGTGTATCCGCTGCGTTTCGGCCGAAGCCGAGAGAAATGCTTCGGTTTTTTTTTTTTAACCGGTATCGTGTTTTCGAACCTCTTGTATTAACTTGATTTACTACGAATGTTTCGTTTTCACGAACGTTTGCCGCCGACGTCTGTTCGTTTTTCTGACGTTTTTCAGTTGATTTTTTCGATTAGTATTGACTAATATTTCATATATTTCTAAATTTATTTTGATAATACTCATATCGGCTCTATTGTCCGCTAGTGATTTTATCTTTTCTTCGCTACACTGAGGTGATGGTGCACAGAATGTGCTTGTTTTTGAATTTTTCTTATAATATTATACAGTGATTTTTGAAGATTGGACCCCATTGTTTTTATACTCTTAAGAGGATATTTGCCCTCTGCATTCGGTCTTGAATCGTTTACCGAAGTCGACGGTTGTTGATTCATTGTATATGCCGTGCATAAGCTTACTTTCTCTAAATGCAATCTTATTTTATATGATCCTTTCATTTACAAACGAAAGATGTATTGTATGACTGATGGACTTTCTGTCCCGTATCTCTCGCGTTTAAATTTCTTTTCGTAAGTCTACACTGATTGGCATAGTGATTTTTCTTATGGCATATTGTACAATATTTTAAGGGTTCGATTTTTTCTTATTTTTTTTTTTTTGAAACATATGTCTTGTATCCACATTGAATTTAAGAAGTTTTTCTTCTTTGAAACTATAATATATGATTTCCTCTAAAGCAAGATGATCTCGTGATTTTATAAATTGTTTTAAATTTAGTTCTAATACTTCGACACATGTGGTTAGTGCAGTTTCTTTTATGTATTCGCGAATTGCCGTCGCAACTTCTACACTCTTTCGACTACACTGGCATTACATAATTTTTGGAGCAAATTTTCCACTCATGTTGCATGATCCTAAAATGATCATTTGGTATTTGCCTTGTTGAATTTAGTTCCAATTGA
Organism: Chaetogeoica ovagalla; assembly: GCA_032441825.1. Lineage (NCBI taxonomy): Eukaryota > Metazoa > Arthropoda > Insecta > Hemiptera > Aphididae > Chaetogeoica > Chaetogeoica ovagalla. The sequence continues at coordinate 1,541,841 of CM063728.1, forward strand.
AGATATCTCGGCGTTCTTTGTGCACAGAACACATTTTCGATTAATGTTTGAAGGTCGGGCCAATCGTTTATAATTCGATTTTGGATAATAAGAAATGCTTTGCCACTTAATTTGGTTCTTATGGCTTTAATTAATATAGACTTCAATATAGAGCCCCAGGTATTAGCCCATGTCTTAAGATGGCATTAATTGTATGAATATATTGACAGTTTATGCACGTAATTTTAGCTGGAATAATAATTATAAACAATTTAAAAAAAAATACAAATTGTGTAGGATGTAGGTATTTAATTCTATTTGCAGCCTTCCTGAGAATCACTTCCTTATTATAAAAAATTCAACAATTTAAAAATAAGGGGAGCATTAACGATATGGAATACGGCACGAATCATAATAGAGTTCAAAATTCCGATTTGAGAAAGAACCATGTAGTGGGTCTCCCCTTTTGAAATGTTAATGCCTTTGAAATAACTTAAAAAAAATTATGGGTTACAAAACATAAACGAATGGCACTATTTTGGTATCAAAATTCCGAAGTAAGGGGGGGGGGCTTAGAATACTCCAGCCTCCCTACAATGAAAGTCTGATAACTCGAGAACGGCTTGAGCACAAATGATGTGACAAAAAGCACAAACGTGCAAAAATGAAGAACAAACGAATTACATTATTTTGATATCGAAATTCCGAGGTGGGGGGCCGAGGACGTGGAGTTCAAAAGGTGGAATTGGTCGAATGATTATCGATTATACTGTCTCAAGGAAAACCAATTGCTGGCCATTAATATTGTTTTTTATTTACTGAATATTTCTAATATAATTAGTTGCATAATTTATAACGCAAATAATAAAACAAACATTAAAAGAAGAGCATACATAAAAAACTTAGCTCTTTCGTTAGTAAAAGAAAATTTAATAGAAAGATCTCAAAATACACATTTGCTAAGACCATTAAGACAGTCAGCAAGTAGATTAAGTGGAACTGAAGAATATAGACAGGAACCCATTAAAAGAAAATGAGAAAGGTGTCATTTTTGTAAAAAAAAATAGTAAAACATAGTTTCTGGGCTCTGGTTTAACCATTTATAATTAAACAGATAAACAACACAGTAATAGAGATATACAGGAAGAATTATGGATAGAAATTTTTAGTATATTAAAAGCTCCAGGTATCTATAATATAACTATAGAATTATTTATTTTTTAATCTTATATTAAAAATAAAAGTAAATAAAATAATAATACCCTGTAACGAACTATTTGGACTTAACGAAAAGAGAAAATAACGCCTTGTACCATACTCGAGGCTGTCAAATATAATACGATACGTTATATTTTCCATTATCCGTTCTTGAAGTAAAGCCTAAGACTCTTATATTAAAAAAAGAAGAAAACTACAGACTTTTATAAACGAAAATATCTTTTGTTTTTTTCCAGCTCATGTGAATTATAAGAAAAATAAAAAATACTTGAAATAATAATTTAGTGATAACTATTGATGAAGAAACAGTGAAACACATTTAAATGTCTGATGGTTATTTATTAAATGATAACTGATCCAAAATATAACAGCGTGTTTAATATTAATGATTTTTCTTGCGAAAGATGCACAGTTACAACTTTTGCCATTTATACGATTATAAAACAATTTCAACAGCTTAGAAATTGATTTTTATGCCTGTAAATCGATACTCAACTACTTAAAATGTGCTTAACTTCATAGTAATGTCTATATGCCTTTACACGGTCCAAAAAAAAAAAAATTAATATATTACTCTACAACCAAAGAACACTAATATATTCTACATGGTTATATTGTAGTTGACCATTAGTATAGCATTTATCTTTTACATAATTTTAAATAATAGATACTAATTATGATATATGATATAAAGTTATCAGTTTTATCAGGACCGTCCCTATTCCCTAGAGCAAGTAGAACGTTGGGTCTTAGACATTATTATTATTATTATTATTATTATTATTATTACTATTATAAATTGTATTTTGTAGGTATATCGCACGAATATTGTATTTAAATATAATATGAGTAACATAAATATATGTTTGAAACTGTCTTCATTTTCTAAATTATCAAGTGTACTTGTTTATTAGTATAGGAACATTAATGTTTTTTCTTCTTAATAATACATTATATATATATTTTATATATGTGTGTTTTAAATATCTTATGTTTTGAAATATTTATTTATTGAACGATTAATATTTTACATTAAACAATATAAAAGTCACAAAGCTGTTAATTTTTACAGTAAGCGTATAATTGAAATTAAATTGTTTGGTATAATCGGATAAAAACATTCAACATCTATCTAAAATCGAATACTTGATAAAATATAAGTCCTCTAATGAATTGAAATTTGTTGAATTCTATAAAAAGTTATATCTCAAATACTTATTGCTGTGTTCACGACTGTGCCGGAATTACGCAATTAGTTTTTATTAGACACTACGTACTATTTGTTTAATATGAACTCTTAGGTATCGCGTTCAACAAGAGACCAACAAAGGTTTATATACAGTGTCGTGTTCTCATTGTAAATATAACATATATGTTATTAGAGCGGAAATTTTTAAAGGTGGCAAACATTTAGTATTTACTTTTTTTTTATGTACAAATTTTATATATACATATTTTACATTTTGACGAAAGCGAGGAATGTATTGGTTTTACAATGATACGTTTTTTTTTATGTGTAATATTATGCTGAGAATGGTTCTAAGGATTTAAGTGAATTGTTGGAGTATCATTGTACTACATAATCACATTTTGGAGTTACATTGTATTAACTCTTAATGAACACGTTAATTCGAACTAAATTTCCAATTCGCGATTGTAAGTTGAAACTCTAAATACAACATGGCGTTAACGAATAGCAATGTAAATATAAAAGTAATATAAAAAATCAAAAGATAAAGAAGAATCTAAGGCAGGTGATTTTGGAATGGATAATGATTATGTAGAATACAATTTGGATACCAGATAGAGTTATAGTGAAGGATACTACAAATCCTAGATCACTTTCAATTTAATGAGCAAGTGGAGTGCTGCGAAGAATATCGACTAACCTAAAAACATCAAAAATTAATATTGAGGAGGATATAGACAATGATATTGAATATTATTGATAGGATTATCTAATGATAATTGTAAAAATATCAAACAAAAAGTCAGAAAGTGAGGATGGAGTTATAAGTGGAAAAAGGCTAATCAAAAACCCAAATAAATTAAATTTATAAAAAATTGTGTTAGTATATTATGTTTATATTTAAATATCTTTTTACGTTGAAATTTTGTATTTTATATCTTATTGAATAGTTAAATATCTTATTATGTTGTATTTTTGGATACATTATTAAATAGTCCAATTTATAAAAGATTGAATTAGCAAATAGGTACGTGTTATTAGTATTATATATAAGTATTAAAAAAAAATCAAATAAAAATGTAACAGGAGGATGTTGTATGTGGAACCCCGGTAAGTTTTGAGGTTACAGCATATTTATTTGTAATAATTGACACAAACTATTGCAGAGTATTATTGTTTTATTTACTATTTCGGTGATTAAAATTAAAGCAACTGTGGCATAATATAGTATTATATATATATATTATATGACTCAAAATCACATGCGTTTATTCGAAAGTCGAAGTTATGTATGGAAAATTCTAGTTAAAATCAATAATGTACAAGTTCAAAAACTAAAGTTAATATAATGTTTGTTTAAAGTTTGAACCAGTATTTGTTTTCAACTTATATTCATGAGAGATAATTTACACATTAATCATATAATAATGAGACCGTCCTCCCTAAAAAAATATATGTTGTTGTATCAATAATGTTTAATAACGTATGATTGTCTTGCCATTGACAGAAATAATAATTCATTAAAATTCCGGCAAATATATACTCACTGACGAATGATTTATTAATAATTTAACTTATAGATTTGTCAAACCATCCGATTTAATTGGCAATTTAGTCATAACGTGCACGAATGAAGTTCATATTGCAAATGATTGTTTTGGGCAATCATTGATATCTATTATTTTACACTTAAGCTCCGTACAACTAATAAAGGATTAACGATAGATGATCTCTAGTAATTATTGAAAGTCATAAAGATATAGTCGATACGTTTTAAAAATTGCTTATTGAAAAAAAGTAACATTTTTTTTTTATTTATTTATTTTCTTTTGTTGTACAAACTGCTTTTAATATTTTTAATTTTAATGCACATAATTTAATTCAACGATAAAGATAAAAACATTTATAATTAATGATTGTTGTAATAAATAAGTTTAAATTACTTATTGTTTAATTTATGGCTAAAAAAAGGGGAAAACAGTGACAATTACGTCATAAGTGGAAATCTATCGAATATTTTGGGGGGCTGATAGTTTGTACGATTAAATGAGAAAAAATACACAATTGGACGACAAGACGCAAAAGCTACTTAGTTAGAATAAATGATTAAACTCTTATCATCTTTTACTGGTGAACAAATGTATATGCACGAAAGAACACAAGGCGTTATGACCTACGTAAGATATTGCGGTCGTCCTGACTTTTTTATTACTTTTTCGTGTATTCCTCACTGGGAAAATATAAAAGAACACTTGGTTCTGGGTCAAAAATCTCATGATCGACATGATATAATTTCAAGAGTGTTTCAATTAAAGGTGAAGAAGACCATGAACTTAATTGACAAAAGGTAAAATATTTGGTGAGGTGAGATGCTATATGTATTCGACAGAATGACAAAAGAGAGGTCTTCTACATATTCATATTCGTTTATGGCTTCAGCATTATATTACTCCTGATCAAATCGACAATATTATTTATGCTAAAATACCCGATTCCAAACATGACACTGAGCTTTATAAAATCTTTAATTGTAATATGATACATTGCCCTTGTGAAAGTTTTAATTGAAATTCGCCATGAAAGATAGCGCGTGCAGCAAATATTATCTTAAGGCTCTTATTAAGGAAACTTAAACTGGCGATGACGGTTATCCGAAGTATAAGAGACGTTCATTAGATGACGGTAGATTCTCCATCGATATCAAGGGCGTAGATGTGGATAATCGTTGGGTAGTTACGATACTGTTAATAACATGATACGTTCACGCTCACGTGGAATATTGGCATTCGGTGAAATCCATAATATACGTATGTAAATACGTAAATAAGGACTCGGACCAGGCTTCATTTGCCTGAGAGAATGAAAAAGACGAAGTTAAAACGTACGAAAGTGAGCGATATATAAGTTCATTAGAAGCAGTGTAGCGAATCCTTGAATTTTCAATATATGAGCATTTCCTTTCCACAGTCCACCTTGCTGTCCATTTGGAAAATGGGCAAAGGATTTATTTTAATGGGAAAAACCTGTGCGATAGAGTGAATAGTCCTCCTATAACTATACTCTTCTTTTTTTTTATTTAGGTAAAGTGGATGATCAATATGAGGAAGACAAGAGGTGTCAAATTTCCAAAATTAACCCTCATCCCTGTAAGGTGTCTCCAAAATTAGTTTGCACCGCGGCCTCCAAAACTGTAATTGCGACACTATATATATAAGTAAAAAATTAATATGACAAAAACAAATAGCGATTTAACCACACAATTTTTTTATAAAACATATATATACACATACACAAATCATAAACATTTTAGAATGCCTCATGTTTTATAAAAAAAAAAATTGCGTGGTTATATCGCTATTTGTTTTTGTTATATTGCTTTTTCATCAAGTAGTACTTTCAATGCGAAGTTTCAAACTTCGACAATAGTTTTTAACCCATACAAAAAACAATGTAAAATACATAAATAATAATAATAATAATTATTATTATTATTATTATTATTATTATTATTATTATTATTATTAAATACCCAACTAATATCATTGAAGAATACCAAAGCTGATTTATAAGGAGGTAATCAACTACAAACCATATATTTACCAATCGACAAGTTATGAAAAAATATTAAGAATATGATAAAGAACTCCACATGTGTTTTATTGATTTTAAGCAAGCTTACGACAGCATAATTAGAGATCAATTATGGATTGCTTTGATAAATCTAGGTATTCCATATAAATTAAAAATAATGATTAAAATATGCAACTCTAAATTGGAAATAAAATTTAAATAGTGTTTAATATTTTTTTTCTTTTTTGTTACCGACCATTATATAACAAATCAATTTTTTTATAAAGAATAAAGGAAAATGTTTTTGGTACATAATAATAGCTGTTTTTTGTTGTTGTATGATACCATTGTTTCAATTAATATGTTAAAAAAATTTTATTCTACCAATATGATTTAAAAAAATGTCACTGATAAGAAATAAATAACATGTTATTAAAATTTGACTCTTTAAATATATACTAAATACTCTAAACTCTAGTATTCTATTTTACGTTTTGCGCAAATAAATCTATGTGAAAATAACCACAGAGTGGTATTTATTAATTTATAATATAAAAATATTAATTTTGTTTTATTCAAATTCTATGGGTCGCCGATTTTATAAAAGACAATTTACTATCATAAATAAATATTTCAATGAACTTTTAATAATTCTAGTAAAAATCAAACATTTTTAAATATTGATTTTTTAAATACCGATCGATAAGTATTATTTTTCTAAAATTGAAAATTTTATTTTTGTTTTAAATCATAAAATGTATTTATTATGAAAAAAATTGTGTATTAAATTAAACTCTTCACATTATATCTATGCATTTTCATATAATTCTCAATCTTGGCATATGACCCTGTAGCTTGAACAACGTGAAATTTATGTGTAAAGCTCTGATAGTTTGGCATGATGCCTATGAAAGAATGCACATGATATTATAAAACCACAAAAGGGCGGTAGCGCGTATATAATTAAATAGGAATGTGTATTATAATATTTTATATAATTCAAAATACTTTATGATTTATTATTTTACATTTTTGAACATAATTTCACAATTGCAATAATTAAAAATTTAATTTAAACTAAAAAATGGTTAAAAACTAAAAATGATAAGCGGAAATGTTATTTTAAAAATGTATTATTTACTTTCAACAAAATAATTTGAAAAAGTGATAATAGTATAATCGTAGTAAATGTATTAAACTATAATCATGTACATATTGTATATTTCTTTGAAAAAAATATTTGTAGTTAACTAAATTAATTATTCCTATATGTTATAAATATGTTTAATTATATCAAAATTAATTTAATAGCATACCTATTTTAGTTATATATTAATATAAATATATGTATCTTGAAATATTACTTTTGAAATTATCGGTATAAATAATTATTATTGATTAGTATTACAATAGCTCAATGAATTTTGCATTAACTGTATCTAATTAATTGTATTATTAAATTCAGCAATAGTAAAAATTAGTTTTTCGTTAATCATAATAATAATATATTTTTATTTGAGTCATATAATTTTGACACGCAAGTAGATAGCTTTTGTTTATGCTGTGGTGGGAATAAACTGCTCTCCTAGCTAAGAATGAATGCCAAAAGTTTCTATAATGTCATTTTGAGAAAAATGCAGTTATATGTTTTGTAATTTTAGGTAGTTCTACTTTTATAAATATAATATTTTCAATGTAAAATATATCATTTCTTATGTTAATATATTCGATGAATTCAATGAAACTATTCAATTTTATTTTCAAGTACTTTTTCATTAAAATATTATCATTTTGGTATTTATGCGAATGACGCTATTTAATTAGTTACAACTATTTACTAAGCAAAAATTCCGTAATTTCATTTACGGTTTTTATCCGGTTTTTTCTTAAAAAAAAAAAAAAAAAATGACAACTTATACAAAAATTATTAATTATAATTTAGACAATGTCCATATTTAATAATGATATTAAATATCAAAATTAATTATTATATATTTTTATTACATTTTAAACTTTAATACAAATATAATTTATTATTATATTAAGTAACCTCATTCAGCTTCTATTGATACAATATCCTTCAATAAAATTCTATTTGTGGATTTTAATAGTTTTTTTTGTGCCTTGTAATCATCCCATTGATAAAAGTCAAAATACTTCATTTTTTTTTAGTCTACATTTCCTTTATTGGCGACTCTTACTATTTTTGCAAGATCTTTAAAATCGTATGTATTTTTTTGATACTCGTATTTTAAAAAGAGTTCCACTTGATGATAGAAACTATCAGCGGACATGCGCCCTGCTTCAAAATAATTTAAAAATATTACCCGTGCACAAATTTCATTTGAATTGACTATATGTACTAAACTGAATAATCAACACCAGTTCTTATTTTGACTGCTGCAGTTATTTAGCCAAATAGTCAACTTTTTGGTATCGCAGTAGTGCAAAAAGAATGAATAAAATGTACTGACCAAGTCTTCTGTTTTACGCCCACTAATTCTTTCTTACCATACGCATGCAAATGGAAAATAATGTTTATTTCCCTCGACAGGCATAAAGCTTTCATTGTATGTAACAATTCTTTTAGTAAATAAAATCTTTTTAAATGTATCAACACAATAACTTTTTGTAAATCTATTACAAGTATACAAATACCTATAACATAAACGGAATTCGCATCGAATTCCTTTTTCACGTGTTTTTGGTACAGAATTCTTGTAATATCAGCTTTTTTTTATGTATAATGTAATTCTGGCAAATTTCACAATCGTCCACTAAATTATCTTTTGCGTGTTCGTGAATTTTTAAACTCTCACATACTTCACACTCTTCGTGACCGAGTGTAATAAACGATATATTTTTTTTAGAAACTTGATTACTATAATAATCATATGAAATCGTATATTGAAGTTCAGGATATTTTTTTAAAAAAAGTTGGTATATTAGCGTAACTGTGATTTCACTCGGTAAATATTGAATATTCGGAGCGTGCTCACGCCGATAGTGTGATATAGTCGGGTTAAACGACTCGATTATCGATTGAATTCTCGTATAAATATTTGTTAGTAGATTTCTACGACTATCATCACGAGCCTCTATTTGAAAATTGGAATTGTGTCTTGATACATCTAGAACTCTATCGTTTGTTTTTTTTAAACCCTAGAGTGGTTAAAAAAAAAGATTTGCATACTTGTAATTTGTTACCTTGGTCATCAATCATATTTAATGCATTTTTGCATTTAGTCAGTTTTGTATTTCTACGTGTTTTAACATTCATGCATTGACACGTACTCAATATGAAAATTCTACGTTATTTCCAGGTCATATTTCAGAATTGAAGGTTCACATCAGATCGTCTTTTTTCTGTAATTTTATCACAGCATTTTTTCCGGAAATCTTCTCTATCACAACATTGGTAATACCACATGACGATTTCTAATTCAAATTATGTTTTCATATTTTTACACTTGCTAAATATTTTTTCCTTTTCTTAAGTTCTCCAGATTTTGTAAAAAGCTCTACTTCATCGTTAACCACAACACCATTCTTAAAATAAATAAGTAACTGTGATATGTCATTTAACACAGGTTCATTATTATCATCTAAAAATTAGATACGCCTATTTCATTATTTAAGGAGACTAGAAACGGTGTATTATAGACCTAAAATGTAAACAAAAATTAAACTACTTTGAGAAGACGAAATTTAATTCTGAATAAAGATTTGAATTCATCGGCCTCTTTTTTAGGTTATGTAGGGAGTCGATTTTTAATATTGAATGCTTTATTATATTTTTAATTTATTTTAAATTTCTACTTTTGTCATTGGTAAATTAAAAAAAAAAAATAAAACATTCAATTACACTGACATATGCATACGCGTGGGATTATCTTGGAATGTCTGTCTCCCGTAATCGACCGATTATCGGTTAATGTTACAATTCACGGTAAAATATTTAATATAATGGTATAAAAATTATTTAATGCTTTATAATCTATCAAAAAGGGCTCCGAAACAAATATGTTTCATTTGATTGCCGTGTTCAGAATATATTTAAAATATGAGTGAGAAAAATAAAAGTTATTTTTTTGGTAATAAAAATCAACGTTTATCGTCAAAACCGAAAAGAAATTTAATGAAAAAGAAAGAAAATCATTTCGAGCGATAAATATAATTGCCACGCGGTTTTTTTTTTTTTAAAACTGTCGCATAATTTATTTTTCTCGCTACCACTAGCGGTATTAGCTGTTGCGTCAATTATGTATTCCACGTATTTTGTAAACGTTCTAAACGTATAATTTCTCGCACTCGTCCCGCTATTGCTACTGCTGCAATGTGCAGGGAACCTTAATTTCGTATGTACGTTATTATGTAATATGTTTATTGTTACTACCAAAATTGTTGAACTGTTTCGAAATTCATTCAGATTTCTGTTGATATTGAAAAGGAACTTTTTTCATCAACTATTAAAAACGACAAGAATGAATTTGAATTTAAATATTTAATTATGTCATTTTTTTTTTTTTACTTTATTTGTGTGTTTATTTTATACCTGTTTTTTAACATTATTTTCCTATTATAATCGTGTGCAATAACAAAGCTTAGAATACAGTGCTGTAGCCAGAAATTTATATTGGGGGGGGGGGAGACACTGGATTTTTTATCATTATTTCAGTTGTTCTCAAATACATCAACTCATTGTATTCGCTATACATATATAAAATTTCCGAGGGGGGTCCATGTGCCCCTGATGCCTCCTCCGGCAACGACACTGTGAATAATATATTACTTATTAACGCAAATGCCTCCATAATGTAAAATATAACATGAATAATTCGTAATTACTGATTATTATTGTGGCTAATGCAATAAAATGAAAATATTTATATCTGTAGTAATATATTGTAGTCTTCGGCATGTACTCGTCGTTTCATAAGTGGTAAAAGGTATTCTGAGAAGTCGCACACCTACACGCATCAACGATTATTTATTACTCACACTCTCACGACTAATATGCTCCGAATTTTAAATTGCCTATACAAAACTCCTTGAAACTATGCCGTTTTCAATCCCTTTAATTATCTATTCACCTAATTTCAAGTCATAAATTATTACTCATAATACTTATCTAGTTTACCTTGGCTGAGTTTTTCAATTCCGTCCAACAAGCCGTCAGGCGATGCAGGAATAACATTAATGTTCGAATCATAAACAAATTCATTTTGAGTATAGTGAATTTTAAAATTAAATTTTAAATAATACAATTGATGTAAAACAATAAATAATAATTCGAACTTCGTATTTTCACGACAAAATATTGTCGATAACTGCACTAAACACATGTGCGGTATGACAATTATGTACGAAAGCGAAATCCCAAATATTATCAGTAATTTAATATTAAAATATAAGATACAGCTTAATGACGGACAATGCCGTAAATATGAATTGTGAGTAAGTGCTAAGTAAAAACGCTGTATTTCATGTAAAAGATGCGCGGCCATCTCTCTTAGAAAACTAGGATTACAGCGTTTTTGCTTAGCACCGATTGTATTTAATTCTAATCGCGGCAATATTGTTTTGTTATAAAATAAATTTGCTGGATAAATAATCATATTTACGGCATTTTTAACTGCGAAAACGTATAATAAAACCAGTATATAAAACTTAAGAAAGTATTATCTCTTTCTTTTTTCATTTACGGCATTCTTTGTTAGGAGGACAGTAAAGAAGCGGGGTCGCGTGCGTTATGTATTCACAACGTTGCCATTTTTAGTATCAAACATGCCGTAGTCGGGTAAATGACGTGCGTCAGTGGTGAGGAAATTGAGGCTGAGCCTCATCACGTAGTACAATAAATAAAGATAAAAAAAAAGTTTTAGACTCCGTACAGTGAAGGCACCTGAAAACATTGAGGTTGTAAGAAACTTTTCTTAAGTCACCTCATCGTTTTATGAAGAAACTATGAAAACAAATTTTATGTCACTCAACATTTAAAAACCAAAAAACGTTTGAATGCAGTTAAACGTGCAGAAATTCAATGTGACAAAAAAAAAAAAAAAAAAAAACAACAGATTATCTTAAACTCAACAAAGAAATCTTCAATTAATAAAGACTTATGTTTTGCCACACTATCGACTATGATTCCATTGAATAAACTTTCAAATCCAAGTTTTAAACATCTTTGGGAAACTTATACAGGAAAAAATATTCCAGCAGAAGCGACTTTGAGACTTGGATACGTCAATGAAAATTTTGACGAAACAATGAATAAAATTAAATTAGATTTATTAGGTAACAAAATATCGATTAGTATTGACGCAACGACAGATATTGATGGTCGATTTGTAGTTAACGTGGTTGTCGGTATACGTGAAGTTTATCGCCCAGGTTTACAATATTTGATGCATCCCGAACTATTAGAAAAAACAAATTATTCGACCATTAGTAAACTGTTTGGCAAGTGTATGCACAATATTGGTGTTGAACGCGACAACGTTTTATTATTTAGATGTTTTATTATTTGATATTTAGAAATGACCTTTTTTAGAATTACGAGTCACGAGCCCTGTATATAAGTATAACATAATATATATTATATAAATAGAAAATATTATTTTATATATACTTCTATATTTTCATAAGAAAAAAGAATAATAATTAACAATTTTATTTTATGTTAAATACCAATATTAATAATATATGTTTAAGGTTCATGAGACGTTATTTTAAAATAGCTAAATTCAATTATATACTTAATTGATTTATTGCATGTAGTAATGGTGAGTAGTACTCATCTATATGTATATTATAATAATAGTTTGCGTCTTTGTGAGCGAAATAAGTCCCTGTAACATCTGTATGTTGTTCGTAAAATGAAAACCATCGCCAGTGGTGGAGGGTGTATTTGTTTTAATAAGTGTGTTTTTTCACAGTTTTGATTTTATAGTTTATTAATAGGTAAACATGTTTTGTGTACAGTTTTTTTTCAATGCCTTATTATTATTTTTTGTAATCGAGTCTAAACAGAAATACATGTTTGTTACATAAGTCTAATTTATGTATAAAACAACAAAGAATACAAAACTTTCCCACACAATTTTCAACTTTTAATTATCTGAACATTACAGAACGTGTTGTGCATAAATAACGATCTATAAAACGTGGAGATAAAACTGTGCAAAGTGTCGAAACCACGTCTTTCGTTATATATTATTGATAACACAATAATGTCCATTATTCCGTCCTACGTTGTCGATATATATATGTGCAAAAATATAATATTATGTTCCGTTTCTACCAGGCCCGTATTTAAGGGGGACAGTTGCTCGGGGCGACAATTTTTTACTCTAATTGGAGGGCAACAAATTTATTGAAAATTTTAATGAAATTGTTTTAACTAGAAAAATAAGAAAAATAATTTATATATTTATACATCAATTTGTTGGAAAAATATTTTGATAATATTGTTAAGCCAGTCTGATAAGACTCGTGTACTCTGCGAATAATCGATAATCATTATACTTTAATATCATTTATACATTGGCGAGGATCCTTATTTAAAGGTATGACAAACTACTGGTTACTGAGAGTAGCATAGGCATAGTATCACCCCCAGCCGCCGATGCCAAATGAAAAAAAAAAGATGTGATGGGAAGGTGAGTCAACCTTGGTTTGGAATTTAACCACCTGTTTTTGCTGAATTCAGTGCCACTGTACCTTTCTGATATATTTGAAATATTTATTTTCTACACTGTCATTTTGTTTGTACTGCGAACAGTTTTACGTTCATTATAAGTGCAATCAAAGGAAGTACGGTGAGCAGTTACTACGTGCATTATTCGCAAAGTCGTCACGTTTTCAAAATGTCCAAATTTTACAAAAATTATGTAAAACAAATAGAATGCATAAGCGTTAACGACATAATTACAATCATAGGAAGGTCATCAAACATCGAACTTCGTGTACATCGTAAATTAAAGGCTTAAACTAATTCAGATACGTTGGGCATTTGTTTTTTTTTTTTATAAGTCCGCAAAATCTAATACTTAAAATATATTTTCATTTTAAAAATATAACACAATGTAAATAACATATTATATTAATATAATAATAATAATAATAATAATAACAATAATAATAATAATAATAATAATAATAATAATAATAATAATAAATGCATTTATTATGCTCGTTTTGAAGTAGAACTGTAGAACTATCGCGATAAGTTTTCCCACGCTATTGTATATGTTCAGTTTCTAAGTTAATTATTTAAGATTTAATTTTTTTTTGAGCAAATTGTTAATTACAAATAACATATATATATATATATATATATATATATATATATATATATATCACATCATCAAAAATATAAATGTCAATTGTAATTAACAATTTGTTCGATAAAAATGTACAATATATAATTTAGAAACAACAAAGATAACAACTTAAGTAATAAAGTCCATTTAGATATGTTTATTGTTTTTAGTTTTGAACATTTAGCTGTTCTGACCGAATTGAGAAAGTTTAGTGTTAACTTACGTTGAAATTTTTATTTATTATACCATTCATTTTCACAGATTTCTTATATTCCTTATGTATCTACAACATGTATTATGTGTTCATAATATTGTATATTACACACTAAATATAAAAATGTGTAATTATTTTTCTAAACTAGAAATTCTACAGTTATATAACAATTAATACAATATTTTAATATATGAGTATAGAATATTATTTTTAGATTGAGAAAAGTAGATATTCAATGATTGAACTAGTGTTTACTTTTTTATTTTACTAAATTATTTAAATAAATAAAAACAAATGATTCGTTGAGGATCATTAATATTGAAATTTTGTAGTACGAGTAGCTATTGCAAAATTAATCTTTGCATCCTTATCTCTACATTTATAAACATTAATAAAAAACATAGATTTTGCTGAATACTTATTAATTAATATGCAAGCATATTTTAATGTTTGATAGCGTAATGACGTACGAGGAAATAAGAATTTATTTTAAAATTAATGCAATAATGTATTTATTAAATATTATGAATTTCTATAAATTGTTTTATGCAAAAATTGTTCTATTGCGTTGTAGAGTGTATAAGTATAGAAGTCCAGATTAAAAGTTAAGTAAGTCCAAAATTAAAAAAAAAAAGGCTAATAAGGATTAAAAACGCATTTATTCGAATAAAATTATCTGCAATATAACTCATAAATAAAATTCATTTTATTTAAAAAAACCAAAATATGATTAATAATAATAATGCTATTGTTGTTGTTGTTATTATTATTCTTTTTAATACTTTAGCCGAAATAATATTGAAAAAAACTGTAAGTAATCAATGCTGGAACAATTTTTATTGAACAAATAACATTTGACCTGAAAACGATTAATATTTAAAATAATGCTATAAACATAATTATATATATTTATCGTCAACTATATATTAACAATCAATATTTGGTAAAAATATAAAATACAAAAATTTCATCTGTAATAAAATGTAATGGTTGATATAATAGTTATCGTTGGAACTAACTTGGGAAAAAGTTAACATATTTAGATTTATAAAAATTGTGTGAGTATATATATATAATGATTAATATCTAATTTGTGAAGTCTAAAACATTATTTGAAGTTAATTGTGTTGAAAGTTTAGAAATCCTAGTTATTATATATTACGTGTTTAACAATTTTATAAACACATTTTATTATATAATATGGTTATAGTAAAAATAATTAAATATTACTGTGCGCCACTTATGCAGAAAATGAGCGTTTCAATAACAGAGTTGTTATGTTTGAAGTTCATAAATATTTAATTATTTTAAAATCATAATTTTTTTATTTAGCTAAAAGTTACCGACGAGTCGTTTTTTTTATTCTAATTTGAAGGTATAAGTAAGTATTGTATGGTTTTTTTTGTGCATTAATATAATTATTAAATAAAATGTTTAGTTATTTTGAATCACGTTTTTTTTACATCACGTATTTAACACAAAACAGTTACTAAAAATGTTTAAATGTATTCGACTTTTGTACGTTAAGTAATGCGCTGAAATTAAACATTTAACATTACTTTTCTATAATCTTGATCATTAATAGGTCTGGGCGACACAGATATCTAATAATATAATGAATAATGATTACACTTTTACGTTGTACACCAATGAAATGTTACTATAGAATTATATTTATCCCTGTATATTATCGTTACTAATATAAACGATTTTCCAACGCTTATCACTAGATTTGTAAAGAATTATTTTAATTTGTGTTCGACAGAATTGGTAAAAGAGTATTCGGTATTTGAATACTTTAAAACACATTAAATATTAATTGTACGGTCGTTCGAATAAAATTATTTATAAATAATTAATGTTATTAACTTCACTCTCCCTCTCTCTCTCTCTCTTCGTCCTCCTTCCCCGCACACGTCGATCTGGACTGATTTGCAGAACACGAGGGCGTTTCACAACCGCGGTTCTAAGGACAGTACATTCGAAACACAGGGAAACATTTTTTATTTACCGAATTCTTTAAAATTTTTTCTCGTCCCTTTTACGCATTAATAATAATAAATAAATAAATAAATAAAATGCAGCCAACACCAGTGTCAGACGCACATACACATAATCTCTTTCTTTCTCGTACACATTATATACGTATATCGAATATATACGTGTGTGTGTGTGTACGTAACAAAAAATCCTTTCGTGCCAGATATCGATGAAAAATAATGGTCAAAAGACACGTTTGATGATGCGGTAAAAACAAAATATGAAAACAAAAAAAAAAAAACGGGGAATCGTCTTGGATAATATATATATATAAAAGTATAGAAGCACGGATATATTCGTATTTACATATACGTATATTTACAACGCTTGAGAACGAATGGCGGCGGAAAACAGCGACCCGTCAATTTCTATTACACGCACAATCGACCGTTTGTCCATATGCTCCGACTACGAACGCTTTGGTGATGGTGGTGACACATCTTGTCTACACGCACGCGCCACTGTGTACCGTTTTATTCGCACACACACACGACACATACAAACAATACGTTCTATACGTTATACACTTAAATAAACGCGAATTCACGCCGTCCTTACTCACTTACACAGTCACTCCTCCTCGGCACATATCGACACAGCAGCGCACGTATGTTTTATTTCCATTTCGGTGCCCGGGGAACATCCTTCCCGACTTTCAGGCGCGCACGCGTATAACACTCCTTCCCCCCGCCGCCCGCGCGTAACAAAAATATTTCCACGACACCGCCGGAACTATTGCGTACAACCCGTACGTAGGGCGCCGTGATGTGCGTACGGGGGAGTGGGGTGCGCTCTTTCCGGCATAAGGACAAACGCTTTTACCGGTCTCTTGAAACGTGTCGTACATTATTATTATTATTATTATTATTATTATTATTATTATTATTATTATTATTATTATTATTATTATTATTATTACGACGAGTGTGACACGCGGCGCCGGCGATTTTATTTCCACTACCTCACTAACACACATTATTAATTCAGTTCGGTTTGGATTTTGTGCCGAGAACGAACGCGTTATTGTCAACAAATTCATTAATTAATATCAGAGGGACGTTATTAGAGGGGCTAGGGGAGTTTCGCCTCCTGTAGACCGACTTTGCCCCCCTTCCCCCCCATTGTCTACTATTAGTATTGTATCATATTTGTGTTATATTATCGTATTATAAATCGCTCGTATTTTATTATAAACAATGTGCATAAAAATCTCTACGAATAAACGAAAACATAATTAACCTGTGAAATCGAAAATACCAGATTTAAACGATGCGAATATCAGTTACCGCTCACTGCAGTATACTTCTCATTTCACTAATATTAATTACGTAAAAACGTGCAGTCTTATCGCGGTCTTGACTTGACTGGAGCGGTCGGTGACCGCGCGCACATAGGTATACCTATGGCTTGATGCATTCATGAGTAATTTTAACGTGCGTCGTCGCACGTGCGATCACAAGAAATACTAGTAGAAGCGCGAAACGATACACGTAACGCATGTGTGCATCGTCAGTGTGCGAACAACGGCGGCGCGGTTGTGATTCTTTTTTACGAAAGTTTCGTTTAATTTTTGAACGGAACGTGGAACCCTCGTGGCCCTTCCACGGAAAACCATCTATATTGTTATATTTAAAAAAAAATTATATTTATGTGCAAAACAACAAAATAATGTTCTTACAATAATTATACCTATATTTAAATACAGTGTTTTATTCGATATTTATTAAAATTGCGTATGAAATTGTTTTTATATTTCAAATATTTTCACTCACTATCGAATTATGGAGGCTACCCATAAACAGTTAAATTTCAAAAATCGGATCCAATATCGTTGAAACGCCAAAAATTGTTGTATTGCATTAAGTTTGTTTATAACTATACAAAATCTTAATACTTAAAATTAATTTAATTGACGATAAATATTATATTTTGTTATACAAACTCAAGTATATATAATATATTTTCCTATTGACAAATATTCGTTTCTTATAATTTTCTTTTATTATCATATCAAACACATTTGTACTTTATAATGAAAATTATAATTAAATAATTGGACAGAAATGTCAACAACAGATTCTGTTCTGACGTCATAACCCGTTGTTGTTGAGAGGCCGGACCTCTCCCTTAATTCGAAATTTTGAAGAAAAAAAATTGTACACATATTTAGCAAGGAATTCGCATGAATTTGCAAGACTCTTTTGGAAACTTGCATGTTCACTCGAAATTTTATAATTTGCGCTGTAGAGCTGACCAAATTTCTTTTAGGTTATAATTATAAAGTTAAATGATCGAAATATAACGTAATACGAATTTTTAAGGATTTAATATGTGCCTTACTTCACTTTTATAATTCATTATAAATATATAAACATTAATATTTAGCGAAATTATTATAATAATTAACATTTATTGTCGGCTCCGCGGGAAATTGTCATTTTTAATTTCAACAGTTTGATAAACATTATGATACAATAATAATACATAAATTTATAAATGTCATTAATACAATGTTTAAGACGTAGGCACCTTAAAAATACCTACAAATTCCAAGAAATATAAATATTTTATTATTATATAATTAATATTTCCACCTTTTCATATGCCACAATCTATAATAAAAATATATATTATACTATAGAATATCTTGTATTATATTATTATAATAGTTGTATATTTTATATTCTTCCTTACATAACTCAACTGAAAATTATTATTGAAAAAAATAGCTATTCCAATTCAAATCATTTGTTCTTTGTTCAGTATTTATATATTAAGTTTCTATAAATGTTTGTATTATTTAAATAAACATTGTCAGATATATATATATATATAATTTTAATTATAAGAGTCTCTAAAATAAGGGTACACATTATTAAATAACGGAATAAAAGGTTCAATAAAACAATTAATAGTAACTGTTTACATTTTCACTAATGTATTATAATTTTATATTTTCGTACATTTTTGCAGCGTATAAAACTTCGTAAAACCAAAATTTTGGTAAAATCTTTATGTTTAAATGCGTGTGGCTGTCACAAAAATGCTACCTGATATTGAAGAATCATCAAACAAAAACCAAGCACATTGTTTGCATTAAGATTGTATAATAATAATTGTTCTTTTTTTTTATAAAATCAAAAATATTTTCCTATACTTTAATTGAAATAAAATAATATTTATCATTGATGTGTTGTCAAGAAAATATATATTTTTTTTCATATTTGAATAATACAAAATTGTAGTAAATTTATTTATAGGAGGCGCAATTATTGTTTCGTTATTTTTAGTATGGCGTGATTCAAACGCGTTTGGGTGGGAACCGTTGCCCGATAATATGTAAGCTAATTATTGTCAATTAATAATTTTTTGTAGTTTAGTGTAATGCAGTCCACTTTTAATTTATTTCTTTTTACACATTTTTTTATTTTTTGTTCAATTTCCTATATTTACAATTTTTAAAAATTTGCAATGGTCGATTCTCCGCAAAGATATACACGATCGGGGAAGCCGTTTAGACAAATACAGTAAAAAAAAATAGCGTATTTTCATATTATCCCATTAAAGTATTTATAAACTACGAATTGTATAATATAATATAAAACACTATTATTTAATAAGTTAATTGGAATTATAATAATAATAATAATATCAATGTATAATTTATTTATCAGTGATTTCTTATTGTTACGTCATTTCAGACAAAGTATTTATACTTTTTTTAAATATTTAACAATTTAGCTTCAGACATTTTTATAGCAATTATGCATAAACTAGATAGATTATTGCGGAGCATAGGATTTCTCAACGAGAAATAGAACCTTGTTTTTTATTCTTTTCATACAAGAAATAATTTTTCACACAGGTGTTGCAAAAGATAAAGGTATGGTAATTACAATAATACATGGCACATATAGTTCAAGAAATATTTATTTTAATAAAAATTTATGAAATTGATAAAGTTTTTATAGAATTGTACATATTTGATTTGAATTTGTTTAAATGATTTATTAATAATATTTGGGGGGGCCGAGAATTGTTGGGTGGGTCCCGGGCCTATCTCTGGCACTACCACTGCGCCGATTCGAACATTAATAGTTCAACGGAATGACAATGTGTACAACACGCTCACATTCCAGACCACGGTAATATATATTTACAAAAAAAATAAAAAATAAAAGTTTTTTAATAATTCATCGACTTTACCATATAGTACATTTCCATCCAAGTATAATGTAAAATATTGTACGTTTGTTTTTTCCCTTTTTTTTTTTTTTGTTTCTTTTTATTAACGCGTATTATACACAAAAGCTTCTTACGGAGGAAATACTATATTACGCGTATAACCGCTGTGGTATTACTGCAACAAATATTTATTATTTCTATATATTTATTCAGTAAGTGTCCTCCCTTTTTTTTTTTTTGCTCCTGGTTTCGGTCTACCGGAATCGATAATTTGTTATCTTCTACGTCCAGTGACAATCCACTCGGAACCCGTTGGCCGTTCCGCAGTGGTCGGAAACCATCCTATCGCTGTTGCCCCGGACTGTAAATAAGAGCTATCGCTTATCCATACAATGTTCGACGGGACGTCTGGGGGCGGGTGGTATACGCGTACACCGCTAGGTCGTATTCAACGAAAGATCCATCGAAGGGATTATTTTGTTCGTCGATCGCTTAAGAAGTCGCCGACGGATTGTTTATCGACCAGTATTGCATTACTGTTTTTATATAATAATATACGATGGATGTTGTCCCGTCTAAATAATTTCCTATCTTTTTCTCATCGTTTTGTGAAAAATTATTAGAAACGTGTGTAAATTAAATAAAAATGAAAATACGTAACTTATACGTTTCCTTAGTACGTATTGACTCTTGTTGCTAACGGATTTTCAATTTGATTAGGAGTCGGCACACTTAGAAGCACGTCAATGGGGGGGGGGGGACGTTTTACACGCGAAACGAATTTCATCGGCAGCGTATACCGCTGAAATTCTGGAAATGTGCTATGTGCCCGGTACGGGCGTAGCGCACTGCTTGCGTTTAAAATCAAAGGAAAAAAAAATGGAATTCATTGAACAAGAATTATTTAAAACATTTTATTGTCTTTTTTAAAACGTAGTAATTTCAATAAACGCTCTGTCGGGATCTCCACGCCCGCGTCATCCGCTATAATATTTGTGTTGGTACGGCCAGGGACGGCGCGAGGGGGGGGGGCAATAGAAGCAGTTGCCCCGGGCCCCGCGGTTTATAAATGTAAAAAGATATTTCTGAATCTATTGATTATGATAATATTATAAATCAGTTTGCTGCAAAAAAAAAAAAAGCAAGAAAAGTAGTATTCTAATTTAATTTATTAATTTTTAATTTTTAATTTTCTTCCTCGTTATTGATAGCGTATCGTTTGAAATATTAATATCTGCATTTGTTCTTTGCAAGCTCTTACTATTAATATATAATATAATTATTAATATGGACTAATATATCGTAGAAAATAACTATTTAAAAAAGTAAAATTTAGATTAAAATTGTTATTATGACTGAAATCCAATTTTTTTTTGATGGGGGGGGGGGGTGGGGAGGGAGGGGTTGATTTTGACAAAGAACTTTTTTTTTATGCTTATATTTGGAAGCAATTTTCCGGAGGGGGCCCAACATAAATCATTTTGCCCCGAGCTCCGCAATAGTTAGTGCCGTCACTGGGTACGGCGGCGTTTGCAGTCGATTACTAACTACTGTATACTCGTACAATTATTTTCCGACGCGTGACGGTCCATCCGCGTTATCGCATGTAAAAACGTACACGGTTTCGTTTGAGCGATCGCGCAGTGACCGCTACAATGTAAATTAAATTTAGCTGGTTTCGTTTGAGCGAACGCTGTTGGCGATTTAAATTTAGACCACGCCACACGAGCAGTCAGATCGCGTTCGCGCCGCGAACTACACATTTCATTTGATCGACCGTTATCATCGAGTGCGCGTAATACATTATTATAGTACTAATTCTATTCACTGCACTGTCTGGAATACAAAAAAATGTTGAATTTATTTAAAAAACATTCAAAAGAACTACTCGTTGAACACTAAACGGTTAAACATTTACCAATATTTAACACTCACAATAAGGACTACAAAGACCTGAATACAAATTTAATAAAATCTCGTTATCGTCTTCTTCTTTCAGTAATAATATTTCCATTAATTCGGTATCCATTATTATTTATTTTTTTAAAAAAAAAAAAAAAAAAAACACAATAAACTATTAAGTACGACTGAACGATGAAAAATGCGTCTACTATCTCTGGTACCTACAATGATTTTTACTCGGTCACAGCGTAGATGAACGTTTTGAAATTGCTCACATGCGACCGCTGTCAGAGAATATGGATCAGGTGTTATGAAGAGGGTCGCGTATTGAACTACCGTTTGTAAGCTTTTTTTAATTTTGCACAGACTCCCTGAAACACCGGCGGTAGACATATTATTTTACTTATTGTTAACGCCCATCTTTCGTTACGTTATTTCGCCTAACGGGTGTGTTGCAGTGCGTATTAGGTAATAAATTATATTAATAATATAAATATTTTTAAACGAACGTCTCGTGTGTGTATAACACGGATACGTTAAATTATAACATTATGGAACTAAATAATAATAATAACAATAATAAAAAA
Source organism: Chaetogeoica ovagalla (assembly GCA_032441825.1). Taxonomy (NCBI): domain Eukaryota; kingdom Metazoa; phylum Arthropoda; class Insecta; order Hemiptera; family Aphididae; genus Chaetogeoica; species Chaetogeoica ovagalla. The sequence goes on from CM063728.1 coordinate 1,565,049, forward strand.
AAAAACAGAACAGTTTTTATGATGATGTAATTCAAGGTTTTTCAAGAAAACCAAGAAGATCATATTTGTGTTTTAATTGTAACATATGTTTGTAATAATATTACACACATATGTGTAGTACTACATACTACATATTGTAGTAGGTATTATTATGTCATTAAAACTGTTGTATATTAGAAGTAGATATTATTAAAAATGATGAAATTTGTATTTTTTTTACTTAATAGATAATTAATATTAAAACATTTATTGTTAATTTTAAGAAATATTAGTGATTACACTCTTTGATACCCACGCCATGCCACTGGAGCCTGGGATGTGTGATCGATTTGGAACCACGCGGGTTTTCCAATATTTCATTCACAATTGAAATGTCTGAATATCATTTCAACCAAATGATTTTTTTTTCAACGATGATTAAATTTTAAATTAAAATTAATCTCAACGTGTTTTATTTATACGTATGTTTCTATCGGTTAGCTCTTCCGGGCAACTTTTCCAATTTTTCTTTCCCTACAACAGTGTTTTGACTATTACGAACAGATGAAAAAAAAAATTAGTCTGTATAAAGTTTAAGTAAAGAAAAGTGTACTGTTAAATTAAAGAACAGAAATTTCCGGTCACGAAATACCGGGCTGTTCTCGTATGTACAATTATTATTACAATAATGGTCGTACAGTTCTCGGTACACGATCAGCGGTGCCCTTTATAGAAATATAATAAAAACAACGTGTACATTATTAGTAGTATAGACGGATGCAATAACACCATTTACGAACACATATGAAAAAAACAATATTTTTTTTAAATCGAGTTTAATTTCTTTTCGTATTAATTTTTTATTCAATCGCTTTGTAAAATTATTTGCACATGTACATTATTCGAGAGCAATATGGCGAAACGGATACGTATATAGATACCGATATCTGTTTTTAAATGTAACCGTACTTAAGCATAAATTAATTATTCTCGAAAACGGCACAATCGCCTTTTCATTGGGGGGGAAAAAAACATATCCAATACGTTATTTTATTGAAATTATTATAATATTTTAAGCGTATTTATTCGGTAATCAATCATTTAAAATCATTACTGCGTTTAAACAATTAATTAACAATAAAATGTTAAAATAAATAATATTGCTGTAATGATTACCAAATGTAAAAATAAAATTGCAAAAATGCCTCCGTAGAGAATCGAAAACTCTTAAGGGGATTGGAAGCGGGCATTTTCTCTCTTCGTCCTACACACACGAAACATAGCAAAATAGACTTTTCCTACTTCCAACGCACCGATCGATCTAGTGGTGCGATAATAAATTTGAAAACAAATTTGAATTCGTCGCAAATTTTATTATAGAACCACTTTCCCACATTTTTAATTTTTTTGTCTTGAAATCTTTAAAAGCTGATTATTGGCCAATTTTTTTTATTTAAAAATTGTCCAATTATTTTTTAAGAATTTGAGAAAAAATTTAAAATGTGGAACGTCGATCTCAAGTAGACTTTACGACGAATTCGAATCTGTTTTTAAATTTCTTATCGTACCACTAGATCAATCGGCGGTACGTTGGAAGTAGGAAACGTCTATTTTGCTATGTTTAGCGTATGTATGACGAAGAGAGAAAATGCCCGCTTTCAATCTCTTTAATCACGGATTTATACAAGACTAGTATATACACCTACCTGAGCTGTATGGAGACTGCATATTTAGAAACTGTTAAATATTAACCGTTTCCAAACTAGCAGATTTCACAGATTTTCACTGACATAAATAAAAATTGAAATATTTTTTTTTTAATTAAAAGAAAACATTTGAAATAAATGTTAATATCAGTAATTGAAATCATTGTTAAAAATAAATTATCAGCTACAAGATATAAATTTCCATGACTATCATGCAGTACTTCCATAATTATATTACCATCGTTAGGATGGGTTACATGGGTGGAATTATTATTCGTTCTGTTTCATAATTTTTTTTTATTAACAAGTTATCGAGGAATATTATTAATTTTGTTACTAAGGAAATGCATATATAGAATTACAATTAATTTTTTTAATACGTTTGGATTTTTAATTCAACAGAACGGGATTTCTGAACTTTTTTAATGTTGAAATTTTTGATTTGTAGATTAAAATTATTATAACTTATATAAATATATATATATGTACTCGCATATACTTTTAAGAACCGGTAAATAACGGTTCCAGAGTCCAGAAAACAATTAAAAATTAAAAAAAACAGCAATCGAAACCGAAATTTTAATTATTAAAATGGAGAAATTAATTTTATTTCGTATCGCGTAATTTTTAGTATAAAATCATATTATCTAGATAGTATAAGTTATAAGCATTATTCACGAGAAATTAAATAAAATTCTGGAATTTGTATAATTTCAAATCGATTGATATACTATATTTAAAATAATGAATATACATCTATACGTGACATTACATAATAGAATATTAATTTTAGAAAATTAAGTTTGATTTTTATTTAACATTTTTTTTGTTAAAATATAGACATAAATAACTACGTAAAAATTAGAATGCATTTTAAATATATTTAAGATTACTTGCATAATGCAATGTAACAAAAAGGTCATATCAGATTAATGGTATTAATTATTGTGATTTCATATAGAGATTTGCCAATTAAAATTATTAAAATACCTATATAATTATTAGTATTCATTACGTAATTATACCGTAATAATATTTCGTCGATATGTTAAGTTTTAAATTTACATTTTTATAGAGACGGTACTCATATGAATTTCTATAAATTTTGTAACTCTTGTTACTTGAAAATGTAATTATATAAATTTAAAAATACATATATAATGATATTATTTTAAATAAATTCAACAAAATCATTATCCAATTTTCTCATTGTTTTGTCTACAATTTGAAAATTTCATTCAAGTATACATATACATAATTACAAAATAGACTTTAAATAATTGTATAGATAAATAACTAGAGTAACCAAAAACAAATTAATTTTTAACTAATACAATTCGTTGTTACATTATTGTAGTCTACAGATAAAACAAATGTAACCTATACAGTCTAGATGAAAAAGATTTATATTTATGACACAGTATAAAACTTTTTCATACATTCATCCGAAAAACGGAGGATAAAAGTAAAACCTTTATATATATATATTTTTTTTTATGCACACGAACTTTTTCGTGAGAGGACCATTAAAGCAAGGAAACCCGTTATGTAAATCGCTTCTTTTTGTAGATATCGGATAAGCTGATGTTTGAAAACTAAAATTTGTTTAAAAAAAAATACTAAACACTTTTTATTGTACCAAATAATGATTTTGAACGATGCGTTTTTCATTTTATTTAAACACATAAATTGTTTTTGGGAAAAATTAAAAAAATAACGTATTACTGACAATATTTATGTATTTATTGAGTATTTAAAAGAAAAAAAATATTGAATTTTATGCAGATAATTGATATAAATTGTTAGTAGGATTTTCTCGATTTTCCTTTGAATGAAGTCTAAACGCTATAATATTATATACACGACTAGCTGAATTACCACTCGGCTTAGCCCGTGAACAGTTCTGCCGTTTCAATTACATTTATGTAAACTAGTTGATTACTACACGGCTTTGCACGAGAGTGAAAATTGGTGTTCAGAATTCGATGAGTAAAATCGATATAGAATAAAATATATTGTTTTACCCGCTACTGCATCCGCTTAGAGTTTCATAATACCTTGTTTATATATGAGTAAAATTTGTAAAAGTTGAAGACCATTAGGTTAGGTTATAGGCCTTATACGGCGTACATGTTAAGATTATTAGGTTGTAGTCTATAAAAAAAATCTACATGTAGAGAAACCATAATGAATTTCCAATATAGGCGTTTTACAATATTTCTTTATAAACTATATTCTTAACCATTTGAAAGGGTATTTGCCACGTAAAACCGTAAGAGGAACTGTCCTGCGCTAGTCAAATTATTATTATTATTATTATTATTATTGGCAGTGTATAAGTTATAAATAGTAGTTTGTGTATAGCAAGGCGTTTTTGCCGTTGTTCGCATGGATGAGTTATATTTATGTAACACTGTTTCATTACGTGACATGTATACAAATTTAAAACGTTGGACACTCAGTGACATTGAACGAACATATTGTGAAAATAGTTTTTAACGATTGCCGATAATTTTTCGAATACACGAGTCGTGTGGAACCGGCTTAAGATTTACCAAATATTGTTTGTAAAAGTCCGGACTATATAAAAACCATTCAGAGTTTGACCAAACTGTTTTGTGTATCCTAGGTTTTATCGAAATCAATCAGTAAACGTCCGAATTTTGGACATTAACCGACAGCAGTCTATGAAACTTAGGATTTACTGTAATATATATTAATAATATATTTTTTACGATATCGTTTTATAAAAATCAATTTGAACTTGAATATACTGAAAAAAAAAATTAAATTAAAATGCCCTTCTAACACAAAAAAAAAAAAAAAAAAATTAATAAAATCTATTTACTTATACAATTATTAGTTTTATCTTTTTTTTTATGCGGTACTGGTCACGGATTAAAAAAATCATAAATATTATAAAAAATGTTGTTTTAATTGTTTCGCCATATATTAAGCACATGTGTTACATTTATGTCCTGAATAGTGTTTGGAATCTTGCGAGAAAAAAACATCGCTAGATTGTCTATACGACGCGTGAATAACATGCCGAACAAGAAGTGGATGTGATGTGATGAATATAATACGAGTATTAAAGAAAAAAAAGAAAGACAATAACTATACAAAAAAAATTCAATAATATTTCAAAGGTTCGCTTGTAACATTGATTATTACTTAGAACCAGGGCTCGTAGTTCATGCACTAAAAAAGGCAAAAATAAACATACAATAATGCACTAAAATCTGGCAAAATATGCATTAAAATATGCGCTTACATTTCAGAAATATGCATTTATATGCACTAAAAATCTAAAACTATACACTTAAAACATGTACAGTAGATAAAAAACAAATAAAAAAATTTTTAACGAGAAATATCCATTCAATATTTATAAAAGTTATACTTTATTTTTTCAATTTTATTCATTTTATAACATTTCAAGTAAAAATTAAAACATTTTATAGTTCAAAACTTTGTAATTTTTATCAATCTTTATAAATATGATTTTGTCTGATTTTTGTACCTAGAATGAAAAAAATTTTTTTAAATAAATTATTTAATTTTGAAATATTTGAGTATATAGTATTTATAAAACTTATTTTTACCTTAAAGATTACACTGTATTATTAGTTCCATGGTAATGCGGGAAACCCGTAGTGTCACATAAATAAAAATAAACCCGAAAAATTACGATTTTGTAAACGTGTTCGGCAAAGTAAATACGAAAGAATTTATTTGTCTAATTTTTTTTATCTACACTGAAAAACGATTTTCAAAATTTATGGAAAATAATATGCACTAATAACTCCAAAAAATCGACTATATGCCAAATATGCCCATACACCCAAAATATGCAAAAATATGCACTATTAAAATTTATACTTCTATTACTATTGTTATGAAACGGATTTGTACTTTACTTAGCATGTTTTCCTATGTAGCAAAAAAAACATGCAACTGCATGAACATACGAGCCCTGCTTAGAACTAATGTTAGAATGTAAATTATAATATAATGGTAACAAAGAAATCGACAAATACTAATAAACAAGATAATTAAAAAAAAAAACGTTCGATACAATGACTTACATGGAGCGACTAGTACACCACCTGGTTGATGTGGCAATATATTGATCGACCGCGGTAGACGTGTTGACGGAATGATAGGGGGGGGGGATTTGGTAAATTAAACGATAAACACGCTGTTGAATGTTATGATACTAATATCCAATAGTTACTTTGGCACAGTTCGAATGTGTAAAAGTTAGGATATTAGTACCTTGAAAATGAGTGTCATCATTCCGTCTTTAACGATTATAACGGCGCACGACGATGGCAACACAATGACTATACGACGGAGCGTTTTATAGTGACGGCGGCAACCACGCGCGGATCCAAGGCGCGTGCCCACTCCAAAATGAACATACTTTTAGTATATGCATTGACAATTCAAGACAAATAGCCAATGAATGCCTACGAAACGGAAGGAAATCCACACATCTCACATTCACAAATTTCGTAAAATCATATTTTGTATTTTTCAATTTTATTACTACGATTTACGAGTTTATAGTCTTATATGTGTACCTGTATTATATTATACGATATACACGTTATCTATGGTATTTACTCACATTTAACACGATATTACGTTTAATTATTTCAATTACTGATCAGTATTATTGTAACGTCACGAAATTAAAAGCTTGCCCCCGCATGTTTTTGTTTAACAGTCAACACTTGTCAACAGTCAGCTTGTTTGTGTGTGTGTGTGGTGTGTGTTTATGTACCAAGATTATGGAAATATTAGATGTAGAAATTACAAGACCTAGAACTGTAAAAAAAAAAAAAAAAAATCGCGACAATTTTGATTTGTCTGATGATGATATTTGTACATATTGGCGTCTATCAATTTATGTACCTTTATCAGATGAAATAATTCATGATTTTGATGTTAGGTTTTCTGGTGAAAATACGAAATGCTTTAATCTTGGCTTTTTAACACCTTCAAATCTAACTCAAATAATTAATAATAGTAGTCAGTTAAATAATGCAATTAGAATCATTTCAAACCAGTACAGGCAACTTATTAAACAGTTCATCTTTTATTATTTTAACTGAATTAGAAGCAGAACTCTTAAACTTATTGAAAATGTATTATTAAGTTCACAGTTTAAAAATATAAATTCTGCTTGTGAAACTTTAAACCATTTCGATTTAGATTACTATCCCATCTATACAACAATTTCTTAAAATTCTAATTACTTTGCCAATTTCTGTCGCAACAGCAGAAAGGAGTTTTTCCTCCTCATTACGACTGCTTAAAACTTGGTTAAGGGCGAGAATGGGAGAAGAAAGATTAACTGGGTTAGCCCTTATGTATATTCATAAAGATATTAATATTGATAATACTGTTGATATTAAAAATATAATAGATAGATTTTCAAAAGACAAAAAAAGAAAACATAACTTTGCATTATAAATATTACATCGTGTACCTGTATTTTGTAAATATGTTATCAGTTATAAGTTGTATTATTAAAATGATAATTAAGCTAAAATGATTGTGTTATAAAGATCGATTTTAACTATATGCATCTCAAATTTCGACTGTTCAACTCCCTCATATAAGGCAGCAGTCTACATAGACTACATAGATTTTTGTAGAATACCTTACCTCGAAATTGTAAGATTTTATAAGTTCATAGGTCATAACATTTTTCATGCATATACGTATAGGTAATAGACATATCACTATGAATTTAAACTTTTACGTTTAAGAGGGAATGCTTTAAATCGCTTCAACGTCTTCAATAATATTCTTCGATTGACAGAGCGGGATAAATTGTCGCTGTATTAAAAATCGTTTGAAATATTTATCCGTATATTTGACATTTTAGGCACTTTGTCGTCTAAAAATATACAGTTCCTCAATAAAAAATACGTAAAATAATAATTAGTTATTTAATTCGTGTAATTTTTACGATATATATAATATCTTCATTCGGATCGAACACTCCAATATCGCAATAATTAAGTAACAGTACCTAAGAATCGTTGATAGTAACACTTAATATTGACAATGAAGGCTGATAAAAGCTATTGTAAAATTCGAATCGTTTACGAAAAAGAATTTAACATTAATGCGGGAACAATTTCGAAACAAAAGTAAATAAAAATAATTTAAAATACAAATTAAAATTGTAACAACAGTATACAAAAACAAAAAAATCAAAATTCTCTGAATTAACGTAAAAAAAAATAACAAAAATTATTATCAAAAACCAAAAATCAAAAATAAGTTATAAACACCTTAGAGAAAACAAGGTAATAAAATGTGAAGATATCATAAAAATGAAAAACTGAAAAAAACGATAAAGAGTTCAGTAAAATACAAAAAATGTTACGCGCATGTGTGAAGATTGTTTATTTTTCTTTTTCACAAAAAAAAAAATCCATAAGTTGGTGACTATTTAATTACCCTGCTAATATTGTTATTTATTTATTATTAATATTTTTATTTATACTAATATGGTTTCACATTGGCTATTGAGAAATTTCCTCAATTCGAATGTTGTATTTTTTTCAATTATTAATATTTCAACACTTTATCCAATTAAAACGCAATTTAAAGCATACGAATACTACAAAATTATATGTTTTTATGAGACGTAGGATATTATAGTATTTAAATAAAAACGTTTTTTTCTTTACAATATTTTTCGAATATACTTATTATAAATATTATTTCTCTTTTTTAATGTAGATACTAGATCAGTATTTCATAAAGGGTGTGCCGTGACAACTTGAACTCTTTTTTTTATTAAAAAACCAACATATTTACAATGTAGATAATATATTCCAATGTGTGCCATGACTTATAATAACTAATAATAATGTGCCGCGGTGAAAAAAATTTTGAGAAACACTGTACTAGACATTCAATAGTTATCGAATATTAGAATGTGTATATTAATTTTTAATCTTAACAACAACTGTGTGTTAAATTTTATACCTACTCATATTTAAATATTATTTATTAGTTTAAATAATTTATAAAAAAATTATGATTAAGGATTTACACGATTTTTTTAACACAATTTAAGTTATATGAAATCTAAGTTCTAAACGATTTTCAGCTCTTAAACCAAAAATTGTCCCTTATAAGTTTTATAAGTGAAACATCAAATTAATTATACTCTTTAGTTTTCATTATTAATTATTACCAAGAGCATATAGATTTGTTAATTTATAAAAATTTAAACAATACTCTTTTGAAATCATTTTTTTTTTTTTTATATATAACATTAGTAATATTATTTGATTAAATAACTATAGTTCTTATAATTCATATTCATAAATTCGTTATATTCATTTCAGATCTACCATAAGTGAAAAAAATTAAATCTAAAATGCGTAATGTTTAAAAAACTAATAAACATGTTTTCGTAACAGCAGTTCATGACAATGGTTATGATTTGCTACGCTGTAGACAACGGAAATGTTGAAAATTTCAATCGTTATAAAAGAAATATAATAACAATTGTTATTTACATATAAAAAAAAATGATTGCTTATTTAAGTGCTGTATTCTATTATTTTCATTGAAAAGTAATGACACTTCAGAGAAATTTATTTTTAAAATCACTAGAAATATACGTTTTAGGGACATTGTTATGGTGGTGTAGAAGGAGGACGGGAGGAATGGTGTTCTATAACGTATGTAGATCATAATTTAATAGAAATAGCGGAATTTACAGAAATGTATAAAAATATAATGTTCATTATTTTGTAATATATTCACGAAGAACAGTGAGAAAAAATTTTAGTAACTTAAAATTACAGCATTACACCAAAATAAATTAATTTTATGATATAATTATTATTTTATTTTTATAATTCTTTTTTATTTAATTTGTTTTGTATTAACGTGTAATTTGATGAAGTGGTATTTAAACAAGAAAAAATCAATTTTATTTTCGAAAAACAAATAATTTGGGACCAAAAAGGTTAATAAAAGAATGTAATTTTGATGTAAACCTACAAAATTTATTGTTCGAGATCATGTTTGATTTCATTTTTAATAGTTAGTTTATTTCGGGCTTGAATATGTAATTGTAAGTTCGTTTCACTTCAAGTTTTAATTTTAAAAATACCCATACAAATTCTAGTAAATTAATTTTAAAATTTCTGTGAAGTTTGAAGTTCCTAGGATGAAGTTGGGGGACCAACTTCACGGATGTATAATAAAGCGGATATAATATAAAACTGATTATGCAACGAAAAATTATCTTATTTTATTTTGACGAAACGTCGTTTTTTTCAGAGTGATATTAAATTGTAAATTCTAATAAAAAATTATACATATAATATCAATTTTAAAGTCTTTAAAGTTAAAAATAGAAAAAAAATGAATGCTGCAAATTTTACTTCACAAAAATTAGAAAAAAGAATGAATTATTAAAACATATTAGATTAAAAAATACCAAAGATAAATAACAATTCTTTAAAATTTTAACGCACCAATAAAATACAATAACGAATATGCTTGTTTAGAATTTCAAATATTTAGTATTTCTATTTTATGAACTACAATAAAAAAACAAAAATTAATTTTGTAATATATATATCTACGTATTTGAAATTAGGTAGTTTCTATAGTTTTCTTTGTTTTCTACAGTTTTATTTATTTTTTGTACTATTTCCTTACGCAGTAAAAAAAAAACTACTTTAAAGAAATCGTAAAGTAACTCCTTTGAAGTACCATCTGTGTCAAATTTACAATCTATAAATAAGAACAATATAAAACTTTAAGAGCACTCTTTCTATCCAACACATTTGCTGGATACATATAAAAGTGTAAATGTATATAGTATACCTACTCGAGTTTATGCCATGGTATTTGTACATATCGATTTACTTAGAGTCCAAAATTGCTTGCTCTAATTTATGTTAAATGTTCACGTTAAATTCAAATAAAAATAATTTACTTAAAATTGTTATTAAAACAAATACCTTTTGAGTTTTAATTACCCGATAAGTAAATGTAAACGATTTTTTTATTGGTTATTTTATTTAAATTATAATGGAGTTGAAAATATGAAATAAATTATACGCGTTATCCCGATCAACTAAATAACATGAAAAAACTTTTTATCGACTATTATTTATCAAACTATTAACACCTTTACCATGGCGATTAAAACTGTAGACAACAAAATATTTGATTTGGTAAAGTTAATGAAACTTACAGTTCATTTCATAGTATTAAATATAATAATATATTTGAGTAAATATGGATTTTCTAGAATGTGGATTTTATAACGGCTGAAATACCTAGACTGATGAACATGAAAATCTGTCAGATTATTAATGTTATTAATTTTAAAAAATTACATATTATTATATTTTTACAAAGAGGACATTTCTTGAAGGTTCCATACAGTGTAGGTTTATACTATATATTCTGTTTTATAAGGATTGTCCTTTTTTAAGCGTTGTGTCTTATTGACTTTATGAACATCATATATATGAACTAAAATTCTAGCCGTGAAAATTGTGATTTGAATCGCTAAAAATTGTTTGTTGGACTAATGATTTTATACATTTTATTTGGCATTATAAAATCAATTGTTGTAATTAAATATAATTATTATTGCGTTTCAGGCTGACGCTCAACAAATATTAAGTATACGAAAACTTCCTACATAATCTAGAAAAAAGCTGAGGAATTCAAATCTTTTATCAGAGTTAAATTTGGTTCTCTTTAAGTAGTCGAATTTTCGTCTAACTTTTAGGTCTAAAATGGTACAAAAAATATACTGTTTCCGATCCTCTTAATATTCATTACTGTTCGGAACAGGACAATTCTTTTAATGCTCTTTCACATCATTACATATACCATGATGAAAACCTATCAGTGGAACCGTCTACAATAATGCAAATTAATTTCAACGACCCTGTCCCTCCTGATCTTTCAAGAACTCTTGAAAATATTTTTAAGCTTGAAATTTATGACAAACTAAAATCTAATTATTTTAAATATTATATATAATATAATATTATAATATTTATTATTATATCATATACACATGATATTATAATAATATTTACGAGGGTTTCATTCAAAGTTTGGGTGATATTAATTTTGACCTAATTTTTGGGATTCTGGCCCACTGGTAGCTGGGATAAAGGAGAGACGAGCTGTTTTGAGTTAGATCGAAAAATCACCATATACCCAAAGTGTGACACGCGTGTTATATATTGTGCCATTGAGCCAGTCGTATGGTGCATGCGAACAGGGATGCAAAGGTCGTACAAGGGTGTATATGTATATATACACACACACACACATTGACAAAGTGACCGCTAAAGTGAAAATTCCCGATGTATGATGTGCAGCGACAAGGCGGACGAAATAAAGTGGGAATGATTTAAAAATGATTTTTATTTTTTTTTAAGGGACGAAAAACGGACGATGATAGTGTTGTTGGGAAGGAGGGGTAGGACACGCATGTTCTCGATGCTGTTGTATTATGATGGAGCGGGAGGGATAGGGTCACGTTGATGGATGGATATGACGTTTACGGTCATGTGGTTGCTGCTGCCCACATGTTTCGTATAAGGGACGGGACCCACGTGGGTCGTGCTATCGAAAAAAAAAAGAAAAGAAAAAAGGACTAAACACGATTGATGAACGACGACTTTTTAGCGAACGGTTTGAATACGTCGGTACTTGTTGTATATCTGTATACAGACCTGTTCGTTATAATGCTCCGATTGTGCCTATTATCTTCTATAATGAAAAAAATAGAAAAAAAATCGGCAATGTACAAATGCCGGTTTCTTTATCAGTGATGCGCAGTACAGTTTTGTAGTGATAAGATTTGAAAATTCAGTTATTTCTGTTCGGCTATTGACAGGAGCGGCACCAGACTTTATTTTTCTGTTGGGCGGGAATGATGGAAGATGACAATTTTTTTTCGACAGGGAAAATGTGTTATTTTCCCTTTATTTGCGTTTTTCATAATGATAATTATATTAAATTATTATTGGGATTGATATTTTATTGTACCTATGACTGATGTAATTAAATAATATAAATTTAGATATAGGCAAGCGAATAAAGAAAAATGTAAGTTTTAAATAATGAAATTGTGTAATAAACTTATTATGAAAAACATTAAATTATATTATTAAAAATCAAATATACATAGGTTTTTAACACTTGGTAATTATTTAATATAACATATAAATTTAATTTATAAATTATTATGCATATATGATTTTGATTCTTAATAAATTAATATTATTCCATAAAGCCGAATAAATTTTTTTACTATTCACCTGAGACATTATAGTAAAATAAGCATTTAGTATTATGTAAATAATCATAGCACAACTTCCATTTTTGACCTTTTCCTAAACTAAAAACTAAACGTCTGATTTGACTTTATGGCTACAAATATATATATATATATATATATATATATATATATATACACGAGTTGTGGACGTCATTTAATTGAATAACTCGAGTAAAGATTTTTGAGATTGGTTATTACAATAAATTTGAAAGCAATGATTAATCATTGCATTTCATAAAACGATTCTGAGCAGAACTTCGGTGTAATATTAATAATATATAATCATATAGTGTGTATAAGAGTAGGTACATAAATTACGATTGACAGTACATCTTTTTAATATAATTTCTTTGAATAAACCTAAGTAAATAAAAAAGTTTAATTTAAATTTTAATTTTCTATCAAAATAATACATTTTGTCGAAAAACTTGGGTTATGAAACCAAAATTAACCCTTTTATGAATTAAATAACTAAAAAACAATAAATACTATTAATAGGCCAAATTTAAAAAAAAATTCTAATATTGTTAATATAATACAAAGAAATACATTTGATAAAAATATCAAGACATTAGGATAATTGGTTTTGGAATAACGTAATTTTCCACAAAAAAATAAAATGCACTTGTCGAAAAACTCGAAATATTTATAAAAGAAAATTGTGACAAACGGTTTTCATAATATTCTGAATATAGTTTTTTAAATAACGTAAATTAATTCGTTCTGAGTTCATATGAATGTTCATACAATAATATAAAGTTTTTCAAAATCACTTTTTCGCCAAAAATATAGGTTAATAAGGGGAGCCAATTATGAGATATTATCAATTTAGCTTTTTTAAAATTATTTTATAATAATTAGTCGTAAAAAAACCCCACAAGCGCCGTTTATACTTAATATATATAATTATGGTGAATTGTATTTATTATTTGTTATCCTCACAAGTGTATAAAAATACCACTGCTAATTTCGGCCATATATTATACGTGTAACACAAGTGTATTGTAAATTACTAAAATGTGTGTATAATGATTTAATAATACGCTAATATAATGCTATATTATTGTAGCGTTTTCTCATAAAATATAATCAAATTAAATGGTGGTGTATACTGTTGTGTATTATCTAAATGAGTGCAAGTAGAAAACAAACTAATCTACGATGATTTACACAGTGAAACAGATTGTAAACGAACACAAATAATAATAAATAATTGAAATTGAAATTTTTCTTTGATCTTAAACATGTAAGGCGAAAGTGGGATAAAACCAAATTGTGGTAGAGAGCTTGACCTCTCATCTCTAATACCGCCTCTGACAACTGATATTTATAAGTGCGTGTGTGTGTAAATATTGAAAAAAATCGAATGGATCCAAAACAGTTAAAACACATATAGGTGAATTTAAATTTTGTTTTTCTTAAAATTTTATGTTGTTATTGAAATTTTGTTTGTCGAAAATTTTCATCGTCAATAGATCGGCGCACTAATAAGTTTATATTTTCATAAATTACGTAGATACTCGAACCAAAAGAAAAAATATCTACAAAACTATTTCTAAATTTGTTAATTGTACACGCGTTCTGGTTTGTCTATAGACAACAAGTTAACTACTAAAATTTATAAATCACAGAATAATAATAAAAATAAAAAAAACAATCGATAAAAACGCAAAGTTGAAATAAATTTAAGTTATTATTTTCTGGATTTTGTTGAATTCGTTGGAATTGAATTTTTTTTTTGACAAAGAAACAAGGGTGCTGTAAAATGTATAGTTTTTTTTTGGTAGGTTTACAATTTAATAGAAAACTCGAAGAAATTTCAAAAATTATTTCTCTATAAATATAACTTGTAACGTCTTATTTGTGTCAAATTTTCAATCTATTTAAAGTGACATCGAGTCGTAAATGATTGTTAATCGAAAAAATGATACTTGAACAGTCACGAGGAAATCACGTTATTGTAAAAATCATTAAAACACCATATGAAGAAAATCATTAGCTATTTTCAAAAGTCAATTTAATTATTTTATTTGTGAAATTGTTTCAACTATAATTTGTATGATTATAAATTCGAATGGAGATAATTTTTGCTTGAAAACAATATTATCTGAGTATAATTAGAAAAAAAAGAACTAATCGAATTGTTTTTGTAAAAACAAGAGAAGATTATAGTTTTCGAATGAATTCGTTTATATCAAGTAATAGGTGGGATTTGTTATATGTATATATAATATATACAAATTTAATAAAATAATATTGTGGAAATATATAAGATATATTCAGTGGGGAAAATACGGCGAGAGGGTGCAAGAGGTCTCACACAACAGAAACTTGTTCTTGTCGTTTAAAATTTTGAAATTTTATTTCGTTGCTTTGTGTACACGGAGCAAAAATATAATATTAACAAATTTATTGTGTTCTATAAAAAAAGACAATGAAATTACAGTAGAACAAAAATATAATTTTTTAAAATTCTTTTAAAACGAAAAAAAGTTGTATCTACACTACTGCATGATATATACACACAGGAACGCGTATGTGAATATACAATCAACTAAAGAGTATGATGAAAAATAAAGAATTATATACGAGCTGGTGTATTAAATTCGATTATTTACTACTAGGGTTCGAGTAAAGGGCATAAGTTTCGGAAAAAAACAGAATAATAGAATGAAAATAAAAATGAACAAGTTACATAGAAAAAATTATGAATATTACAATAAAAAAATATAGAGTTACAAAAACAGCAAAAAAAAAAAAAAAAATAGTGTACATAGTGAAATAAATTGTAAAAAAAAATTATAACATATTCAACCATGTATTTTTAAGCTTTAACTCTGTGTCTTATTCATATTATTTTTCTATGTTATTTGTTTATTTTCATTTTTTTCTTACTATTTTGTATTTTCCTTGGCCGAATACCCAATGATGACATTTTTGTCGAAACCAGTAGTAAATAAATTAATTTAATTTAACAACTCATATAGTATATTTCTGTATTTTTCATATTCTCTTTGGTTTGATTGTATATTCATATACATACATATACGGATTTACTATTAATCCGTATTAATTAATAGGTTCTATTCTTTATTTCTATTTATTTCGTATACATTTTTATTATTTTATTTATTTAATCCTTTTATTTTATTATTGATTATTTTATCGATTTTAAAAATTATCAAAAGTATATTTGATTTATTTTATGTAATTCCTTCCGATGTCGGTTGCTATATTCATATACATATATGTTTAAAATTAAAGTTTTAACTAAAGAATATAAATTATTAAAGAAATTCTTGTGTGCTTTATGTTTTGCAAAGAACATTTATTAGAAAAAATAAGTTATTTTTTTCGGAAATGCAATAGGAAAATATTATTATATTTTAAATTTTTTATCGATTTGTTCGCTCACTCGATTGCGTTAAAAATAAACAAAGGAACACGTGTATGCACGATTTTATATAAAAATGAAATATATATTTAACCATATAAAGAATTTATTCAATCAATATAAGAATTTAAATTAATTCTAAAAAACAAGTTTAATAAACCAGCTTTTGAATTTTATTTTTATAATATTCATATATATATATATAATATTCATTTATGTATATATATATATATATATTGTTTTTATAGTTTTCTTCATTCATTTATTTGTAAATCGTTTTCAATCTTATACTACCTGAATTTTAATAAAATTAAAGCGGAAAATATTTGAATTTTTAAAATCAAACCAGGTGTCTGTTAGGTATTAAAATATATTTTTTTGTACATAATATTTTGTAATTTTGAGAATTCTGAAGGACATAAATATTAGAAGACATTGGCGAAATTCACTAAATAATTGAATTTTTCAAAAAAATATGATTTACTTATTGATTAATTACTATTTGTTCTTTACATTTTGGAGTTGAACGTCAATTTTATTTATGTAATAAAAAGTTTTGATATTAATTACGTAAACACTACAAAATATGTGAGTCGAATATGCAAAGGTAATCGTTTTTACCGATTGTAAAGTATGTTTGCATTCATAGTTTTTTTTTCTTTTGTTATTCTAACACTATAGCATCTTTATAAAAGATCTTTTTTTATTTTTGTTTTTAGAAGTTGGTGAATTCAATAATATGATTCGGATAAACTTTATGTGATATGTACTGAAATAAACTTTTTACTATTCAAATTTAAAACTTTATGCATTTGTCTATCTATATTGCGATAAGTTCGATTAAATGATTGTTCGTACATAAATTAATTTTATTATCTGATGTTTTTGAATTGCATTAAAAGGTGCTATATATATATATATATATATAGTTTTCGAATTAATTTGGATTAATGATAATGGTAGCACGGCGAAACAAAAAATAAATACTTGGAAAAAAAGTTCATTAATTAAATAAAATTGTAGTCTATATAATTCGTTACAGTAATAAAACGTTCAGAGTTATAGATCGTAATAAATAATACATAAAATTTACCATCGCAAACGTTTTCTTAATAGCAAATATATCATAAATTGACAATTGAGTTGATATTAAAACTAAAATTAAAATCTACTCGATGTTTTAATTTAAAAGGAAAAATATCGATGTATCGTATTAACAATATTTATTCTTCGTTAGGTACGTGAATAGGTAAAAGATAAAAGTATTGATTAGGTTAAATAAATAGTGTCTTCATTTATACACATATACGTTTTTATTGAACA
The DNA here is from genome assembly GCA_032441825.1 of Chaetogeoica ovagalla. Taxonomy (NCBI): domain Eukaryota; kingdom Metazoa; phylum Arthropoda; class Insecta; order Hemiptera; family Aphididae; genus Chaetogeoica; species Chaetogeoica ovagalla. The sequence goes on from CM063728.1 coordinate 1,582,816, forward strand.
TCATTAGATTGCTATCATTGCATTGAAATTGTACTGTTTTACAATGAATGTGCTAAATGCTTATGTTATCTTTTATATTTCATATATATATATATATATATATATATTAACATTTCGCTAGTTATTCTTAGATGTTTATAATTTATATTTTTTTTCCCAGAGTAAACTATATTGTAGTTTATATATACATAAAATAGATACGAAATTGTTTGGTATAAATTAGTAAAAACAAATTCTTTTTTTAAAATCTAATTCTTTTTTTTTTAATTTAAAATATGAAAACTAAATGATGAATGAATAAACCATAATATTGTTTTTAGAAATCTATGTACTTTTGTAAAACATACCATCGGAAGTTTTTATTAAATTTATGTTTAATTAATGTGGATAGTATTTGTGAATAATTTTTTCGTATAAAATACGATACATTGAAACTTTTGCCCAATATGCTTTGTGTACAAAGATTCATCTCCGCAATGTTGACTTTTATGCGATGTCATAGGTCACAAATTAATGAACTTAAATAAAAGTTCCAAAAACTTAAAACGTATCTTATGGCAAAAAACAATTATTATTATTATTATTATTATTATTTAAGATCTGGGTGTCTACTGTCTTAGTGAAATACTGTGAAGTAAATCTTGTAGTAATTTTTGCGTTTAATTTGCAAAAAGTTTCGAGAAGAAAATACCATCGTGAATTGTCAGCTTCTTTTTGTAATTTTTAATATTATTTACAGAGACGGCTAATAACTCGTTTTAACATTATCGGCGATCTCTGCTATATATTGACCAGATATTTCAATAATTTTTTGTTTAAATTATTCTTCACATATGCTTTATGATACTAGCCAAAGATCATAAATACTCGTCATTTCAAGATCACTCCATAACTTCAACAAAAAACAAGTATGTAATTCTGTAGGATATATTTCATATTAAATTTTTTTTCTAAATGTATTATAACACTGACTTATAGATTCATTATAACTTATAATAAACTTATGGTTTTCCTTTAAATTGTCCAATTTTTGAAACTACTCAATTTTACACATTTTAATATACAAATTACAAAGGTTAGGTAGGTTTTAACGAATATAGAAATTCGAAAGAATATTTAACATAATAATACAATAATTTTGTAATTTATACAAAATTTATTTTATGAAACTTTTTAAAAAGAGAGATGCTAATTGGTTATCAATTGACATGCAGTGTTCACGTTTATTTGTATTTTATATGTAGTACCTACATACAAATAATAATTGTTCTTTCTTTTTTTAATTTCAAATATGAATGTAATTAAAACATTTATATATATATTTCAGACAAAACTTTGACGATATGTTTTATGCTATGCGAAGCAAAAACGAGGTACGTTTATACAAACAGTGTATGTTTAAGATTATGTTAAAATTAATGTACAAGTTGATATAATCTCAAACAACTAAACAAATTTCAAGTATTTTAGCAACGTAGTAGCAAGTACAGTATTATGATGCATAAGTTGCCTATATATTATATATTATAATGTGAAGAACGTGTAAAATAACCATAATACAATAATCTCGTTTATTAATCGAGGAGAAAAGAAGTTTCTAATAAATCCCATATTGATATTACAGATTTGTACACATTAATAAAATATTATGAGATATTAATAAAAATCAAATTCTAATCGTTTGCACATTCAAATATAATTTTAAAATATTTATTTAAAACATATAATTTAAATTTTTTAAAAAATCATATGGTTTAGAATTATTAGAGAGATAAATATTCTTTAAAAGAAATTATATTTATATATATATATTTATCATAAGGTCTATTAAAATAATATAATGTATATAGTATACATCGTATACTGTAGATGTAAAAAACTGTAAAAATTCGATGTGAACTAAACAAAGTAAATAAACGTAAAATAATAATTGTTTTTAAAAATCTATTCTCTAAAAAATTGAAGCAAAGTGTATTTTGTAAAAATTTCTCTGAAAACAAGTAAACAGAAACACTATTTCTAATGGTACGTTTAATTTGGATAATATAATATTGTATTTGATATATGCAATAATTATGTGGAAACGGTCAATATACACCAGTAGGCTTATACGTTTGAAAAGTATTCATATTTAGAATAATGATAAAAAAAATATTTATAGTATAAAAACTAGGAGGAACTGGAGCAAAGCGTGTTCCACCGTTATTTCAATCGGAATCAGGAAATTATGTTTAAAAGGTTATATATCTCGTATATAATTTTAACAGAAGGAAGTGTGTAAACAGGTTGGTGGCACCATGATCTTATTTTGAATATAGCTGTTAATGGACCAGAGGTTTGATTGATTTGGAAGTACCGACGGATATAAAAAGAAAACGCCAATGTGTTAACAGCTGTGGGTCTTGAAACAGAAAATGACGAGTAATTATTGTTATGACGTTGAATTAATAGTTTGTGCATTGATATTTTTGTTTATACATTAAAAGTTATCCGAAATAAATATTAATTGTGAAAATATTTTTTTAAATGTAAACCCGCGCGGTAACAAATAAAGACATAATTTTACACATAACATTTTTATAAATTTCACCCGTCCGACGTGTAGAAAGGTTTCAGTAGGTACAACTCTAATTATCTTAAAATTCTTTAGTTTAATATATTGCTACATATATGTAAGTAGGTCGTTTCAATTGCTATAAACCAAAGGTTTTCGTTTTAAACGGAATATAATTAATGAACAGACCGTGTATTCTATTGCTAATGTTTAAAAAAAAAAATGAGCGTGTGCGCCCCACTAACTATATATTTGTATCGGATATCGACCGACTAGAGAGCTTTAGCATTAATGTAGTAATTGTTTATGAATAATATTTTGTCAATAATTTTCAATTGAACGGATATAAGTTGTCAATAAGATTGAAATATATGTTTGATAAAAATAATTATATTCGTGATATTCCCAAATTCATATAATATCGAATATTTGTAATATATATACGGACGTTCAAATTATGGAACAATTTCGGTAACACTATTATTATTTATAAATGTTCATTTCCGTGAAAAGTAATTTATATTACTCAATTATTGTTCAATCTCGCGATTGTTCAATCTTATCCATTTAGTAAGAAATCCAAATAGGTATGCAGAAATAAATCTTAGAAATTGCGTTGAAAGTAATTTTGTTTTCAATTACTGTATAATATTACAAATTAAATGTCTCGTTTTCAAAACGTGTGACGTTTTGTGCCAAAAGATCCAGTGTTGTATATCAGCAATGTAGAATGTTATAGCGGTAACAGGAGGAGTTAAAATCCACGTTAATTATATATAATTCAATTTTATTTACACACACATACACTAGGACGCCAAGTCACATTTTTGTCTCCATTTGTTAAAATATCCAAAATAATGAAATTTCACTACGCAATTCATTAAGTATAATACATTACATTATTATATTTGGTAATTTAAAAAATCAAAAATGCGAAACACATGCAATTTGAAAAATGAACGTTCTATTACACGAATAACATTTTAAAATTTTCAAAATTGTTTTACAATTTGTTTTACGTGAATAAAAGTGTAACATATGAGTGAAATGTAAGACATCTGTTTTTTTTTTTAATGACGATTTTAATTTTTTTTCAAAATGTGTAAAATATAAAATCATACAGTGGTTTTTATTCATTTTCGTTTAAATTAACCATTACAATAGACTACGATCGTTATTTGTAGAAATGCGTGTGATTAAATTTATCATCGCCTTATTTTATATAGAGATTTGTTATGGCTTCTAAAAAGATTATCTTAAAATTAATTTACATACGTGTATATAATATGATTAATTTATAATTTTTGCATATTAGTTTTTTTTTTATAAAAAAAGTTCAATAAATTATAATGACTTATGGACATTGGACGTGTATAGAAAATCTGCGTATAAACTTGAAAGTTTTTCACATTGTACGAGTAATAAAATACTGCATACGCCCCATCTGTTATATTTTAAGGTTCTGTTTTAATTTTTATTTCTGAGCGTTATGAAAGAAACAAAAATGAATTTTATAATGATACAGATAGATGGTACGTATGTATATATCGTAATGGAAATAAAACCGTATCAGAGATAGCGACAAAGTCTCATAATACAAGATAAAAATAACGTATTCAAATTTTTTAACACGGTTTTTTTCGACTTAATTTGCAAGATATTGAAATAAAAAAAAATATTTAAAAAAAACAATTTATGCTCAATATTACGCATGCGATTTATTAAAAAATAAATAAGTAAATAAAAACTACTGTGTGAAAAAAAAATATTTACACGTATAAAATAAACGTATTTTTCTTGTCTTAAAAAAAGAGAGCAATAAATAAATTCAAGATACATAGAATAAACAATATAGTTAAATCCAGTTTATTATAAATGCGTTTTCAAATACCTCTACGTGGTGTATATATGATAAAATGTGATCACGTAATTTAGCATTGATAACACGTACTTTGACGCACTGAGTACGAACTCGATCGGTTAGGCTGACCGACGAGGAAGGGTCGACGTTGTCATAAGTTTAACGAAGGCAATCGCGATCCCTTGTACGTCCACACGACCAATGTGTTATGCCATAGGTACTGAAAATGGATCGGATAGATCAAAAGATATAATCAGTGATGCACATTCAATTTCTCTCTAGGTTAAGGGGGACGTCGTCGGGAGATTCAAAAATAAAACATAGAAATTTCGTTGCTACTAAAAACGATTTTAACTTTATATTTTGAATTAAAACAGTTTTCCATTACTAAATTAAATTATAAAACAAATAGTGATAAATTATTGAAGTGAGTTGTTTTGATACACCTATTTATTAGAATTTAGAAAACCGAAAATTATAATAAAAATTCCAATCGTCTATTTTTGTAGGAGAGTTTTGGTGAGAACTTTTTATGGTTTTTATTGCGTTCTTTTCGCCCATTGAGAGAATGTATAGCGAAACTATTAAGCCTTCCTCGTTAAAAATACATTTAACTGATATTTTATTCGATAAAAATTAATAGATATTATAGGTATATCAATAAATCTGTTTATTCAATTTCTTGCAGGTGTTTATCATATGTTCTTTTGGGAATTATTTCACATTATCATAAACGTTATCTTAAAAAAGTGTCGCAAGTAATGCGTATTTGTGGTCAGGTTCGTGTGTAGACAGTAGCTTTAAATTATAGTTAATATATAAAATGATCAATACACAATTATGTGTTTTTAATTATCATTATATTCCCGGGAAAAGGCGATATGCCGGATATAACATTATGTGAAATAGACGCATCTAAATCGCATTCCCGTGGATACCTGAAGACATGAAAGAACACACCACACGAAAATATTTATTCTATTCGGTTGAACTCAAATTCACTTTTGTTTTAGGCGCCTTTTTTTTTTAATTTTCTATTGTAACATAACGTGTACCCAAATAGACCAGTACTTGCTGGAGCCTAGTATCTAGAGCAGCTTTAAGAGGCAATTAAACTGAAGCTGCGTTCCATTATTGCGATAAATATCCAGGAAAAATATTAAAAACTTATATTCGTCGACGTTTGCAAACTAATTTAGTTAAATAATAATTCAAATGAATATAATGTGTATTTAATTAATGTTATTATTGTACTAGTTCGTACGATAAAAGGTGACACACCGGTTGAGAATCACTGGTTTAGAGAGCCGTCGAGACGTCGTAGACCCCGGCCTGAGTCAGGTGGATAGTTACCACCACCATTATTATTATTATTATTATTATTATGAATATTATGGGTCAATTATATATTAATTATAATTACATTAATGCTTGTGCATCTTTTCTTATAAAGATTCAGGTGGGTGTACGACTTATTAAGAGCAGCATAGCGGCCATGGGGACGCGGCGGCGGAGCCTGCCAAACGTAATCAATGCCGTTTTTAGTTCACGCGCGGTAACCAGAGACGAAGTTTCATTATGATTTACGGCCAGTACGTCGCGAAATTATAATTATTATTGTACGCGTTGCTCGATTCTGACCGCGAAATATCCGATATGTGTGTGTGGATAAATCCGAACCCAGAGGATTAGACGTCCCTTTGTGTATGTACCCGGTTCGACGCGCATGCAGTCGCGGTATCGCTAGTATATTATATACTACGGCGTTGTAAACGAATCGATAGATTAATTATTATTTATATAATATTGTTGATTTATCGTGTAATAATAACCCGCAGTAGTTTTAAATCTGCGGTTTATAATGATTAAAATTCTGTTTGAAAGTTTATTGCGATAAATCTGTTACAGTTGCTTTCTACACGTTTGAAAGGGACGGGGAGATAAATCATTGCGCGTTCTGAACGAACATCGATCTATTTCGTTCTTATATTGCGGTTTTAATATTTTTCAGTTCGTTTAAATATTTGTAGAACGTGTGGTGTTGATACGAGAACCGGGTACACCGTATTTTCCCACACCCCTAAATCACGTCGAAAAATCGTTAAAACGCTCAGTATTTGGTTGATTGTAAAAGTAATTGCGAATTTCAGTGCACATTATTCGGCCGCATTACTACTATAATTACTGTACTAACGTAATATAAAATTCAACGTCTTGAACGTCACAATGTCATAAGCATGTGTAATATACGATAGATTATTAATAATTTGTGATAAATATCGATGACACTTGGTTGTAGAAAATGCGGCAAAGTTTTGTATGAGAAAATTCCCGATAGTTTACCTTAAATCGAGTCAAGTACTTTATGTGCTGATAAAATTTATTTTTGTAAAAACGATAACATAATATCGATAAAAGCGAAAAAATTTTTTGACCTACATTAAATTACATAATTTTAAAATTTTGACATATACTATGTATAACAATCCGCGAGTTTTTTTACTTGTGCGGAGTGTTCTTTTATTAAAAATTATTAAATAAATATAATTTACGATTAATCTTACGCTACGTCGTTTTAATGTGATTTCTTACAATAACCCTAGATAGCTAAAAATATTAAATTTCAATTATCATTTTCCATCAAAATATTTTACATTGTCAAAAACACATTTAAATTCTAATTTTTTATCGAAAAAAGAAAATTATGCCTTACTAATTTCATTTTAATTTTTTTTTTTTTTTATGTAGTTGAAGTAACGTACGTGTCTGAGATATTTTATTAAATGTACTCGTATATGCCTTAAACCACCTATTTTATAAATTAAATACCTGAAAATCTATAATTATTATAACTAGTTCAAAATTAAAAGACACCCTAAGTCCCTTATATAAAATTAAGTTACATATTTAATGAATATTAAAATTGTCAGTGGATTATATACTATTAATGTGAAAATTATAAAGAAATAGAAATAATCGATTTCAACGAAATCGCCTTTTTATTAACTTCGTGTAATTTGTCGGTAGTTTGTAAGTTTTTTTTTAGGCGCTTTTAAGAAAATCGATTACTGCCAGTAACAAACTATGACTGTGAAAATCGCGGAACATTCTTTCTGGTTGAATCGGTAGAATTATTAGGTACAGATATAAAAAAAAAAAAAATATCATTTTAAAATCAATTAATTACCCGCGTAAATTGGATAGTTGGGGTTTGAATAAATAAGCACATAGGCGCATTTGAACACGATTCAAGTAAATCGTACAATTATTAAATATAAGACAATTTGCTGTTTTGTTAATATAAAATATAAACAATGTACACAAAGAGATTATTATTATAAAGTAAAACATCTCGTTTTTTCAATCTGTTTTATAATTTATAAATATTTTTGCAAATTTAATAATAGTTTTATTATAGCTATTTTTCGTATTTTTTTTTAATCTTCGTGATATTTTAATTTCGTCAATCTATAATTTTAACGTGATATTGTGAGGTTCTCTGTCAGAACTATACAATTTTTTTTTTTTTTGATGATTTTGGTCCACGTGAATCTACCTACGAATTTATAACGTATTGAAAAAATAGTTTGTTAATGGTTTTTTACTTTAATTGGAACGCGGAAAGACGCGGGAATTTTTTTCTTTCCCGTCACAAGTGTAAACTTTGCTTAATTTTTAAAATAATTAAAAAGAAAAAAATTGTCGTTTAGTATTCAATACGTATACGTTTTTATCTACTTCATGATATTTTAATTTCGTCAATCTATAATTTTAACGTGATTTTGTGAGGTTCTCTGTCAGAACTATACAATTTTTTTTTGATGATTTTGGTCCACGTGAATCTACCTACGAATTTATAACGTATTGAAAAAATAGTTTGTTAATGGTTTTTTACTTTAATTGGAACGCGGAAAGACGCGGGAATTTTTTTCTTTCCCGTCACAAGTGTAAACTTTGCTTAATTTTTAAAATAATTAAAAAGAAAAAAATTGTCGTTTAGTATTCAATACGTATACGTTTTTATCTAGTTTTTTGAAAAGGATAGCTTTTTTGGTTCTAAAGCCCTTCAGGACAATGATATTTCGTACCCAATCCTCCATCTTTCTCGATACTCCTATCTCTCTATACTAGAAAACCTAGATGTTTAGGTGGTAGAAATTTCCACAATTAAATATCATTCACGTATTTTTAAGAAATGTACATATTTAATATATTATTTATTAATATTAATAATATTTATTCATTTATATATTTTTAGGAATAAGAGTATTTATACAGTGTTATATAAAAATATGCACGAGAAATTCTGAAATCTATGAAACAAATTACAAAACAATAATGTACACTGTTAGAATACCAACATTTTCATTATTTAGTATGGAGGGGTGTTGGTGAAACTTTTCTTCGGTCACCCCAGACTTTATCGATATAGCGGGGACAGGAGTGTCAAATAAGTTCTGAAAATTAGTAAACAAATTCCAACAAATTATAAATTAAAAATGTGAACTGTCAGAACCGTGAAATTTGAAAGGAGGCGAGGTTGACAAAATATTCTTGTTTGTTATCCTTTTGAATTAGCGTAGTGCTTAACTAGTCCGAAGATTTTCATTTCCAAAATTAAAATTTTCTTTTCATTCAGTTTTCTTAGCTACGGAAGTATCACTAAGACAAATGTTTAGTACAAAACAGTAATTGTATTGTATTGTAATAATATAGTGTAAAGGTAATTCTATTATTCTAACCGTACATATTTACCGAACGAATCAGAATAATACATTGAGTACGAGTACGTAGATTTTGCGCGTAATTAATTTCAATAAAATTTTCAATACGTTTTCTCACAAGACCTTGGGCAAATTGCGTTAATATTATTGTTGTTCTGCGCGCGTTACACGAATTGTCCCCCGTTGTAAAAAATAAACGTAACCGATTAAAATTAATTCCATACACGGACCCGCCGCCGTAAAAATCATTAGCGCGCGGTCGCATGTGTATAGAAACCAGGAGTGTGAAAGGGATGAGTGAAATATCGCGGGATTTTCGTAGTAATAATCTAAAATGTTTATAACGATGGAATCGCATCATATATATATATACACCATATCATATATTGCCATGACAACAATGATAACGACGCGGATAAAAACCAATATATACCTGCTATAACAAACGCATACGCATTATATTGTATAAAAGTATTGTATCGTATAATGATATCGTAAATAATGGCCGAGTGGATATCGGAAACAACGTTATTAAAATTGATGATTTCTCGTTGCTATTATCGCGCTAATAATATTATACCTGTTCCGCATTCCATTCCCCCCATATGGTTTATGTATCGTTTTGCAGTAGGTTCGAAAAGTGAATTCGTCGACGCGAAACAGTACACTATTGTATTCTCAACAATTATTTTATACTCGTATTATAATTTTTACCGTGATTTATTTTTTGTTTTTCTAATTTTTATTAACGACGAGATTTACGATGATCATCATAACACATTCCGATATCAAACATTCCTTAGTTTGCGGTATTCTCATTTAAATCTAATCCAAATATACTTCCGAGTTATACGCTAATAATTAAATACGCTTTTGTCCATAATCCCCCCTGTAGCATTAAACTTTGTGAATAGCATTCTTCTCGGCCGCCGTCTTGTTTTCATTCCCCGTCTTGTCTTTAGTATCGCGTCTATGCGATAATTCGTCTACTGTATATAAATAAATAAATATATATATAGTATTAATAGTTTGTGTACAATTTATTTTTGGCCATAAATAATTATATAACAGTCACTCGAGAATTGTATTTATAATATAAAATCATTTTTTTCCACTATTTACATTTGTAAATGAAACACATAAATTATCTGAATAAAGTTAAACAACATAAAGATAATTGAAAAAATGAATCTGAATAATTAGGTGTACTATTAAATAAGTGTATTATAATAGAAATAATACTATTAAATAAGTACGGGAACATTATCTCGAGAAATAAAATTAAATATAATGAATAGTAAACCTTTTGTCTCATTGTAAAATTATAAAATTAAACTATTTTTATTGGAGAGTTTAGCAAGAACTTCAGGTTTTATTGCGTTTTTTTTTTTTGCTAATTGTGAGCATAGCTAAACCCATTGAGCCTTCCCCGTTAAAAGTCATAAACAATTTGAAAATAATTAATAAAAGGGAATAATTATTATAACTACGAATCATTACTTCTGATGTAGAATTTTTCAATTAACTCATTCCCATTTCCTGTAAATGTTTACTGTACTCTATTGTGTAATTGCTAAAACCTTAATCATAAAAAGTCTATTTATATAGAGTATTTGAATGATGTGTATTTGTTGTCGACCACGTGTGAAATAGCTGCGTTAAAAATATAAATGGACCAGTGTACAATACGTAATATTCTTAATTGACCTTTTGGTTTTGGTTGTGGATGGGGCTTAATCCGAAAACTTTTCTCCATAAACACTTCAATTTTTTTCATACAATTCATCAGGTTTCAAAACAAAACTCTCTACGGGATTGAGAGTATTATAGATTAATATATTGTGCAGCTCGCTTCAACAAAAAAATATCTCCTCTGCTCCCTTTTATTTGGCACAAAAAGTATATTCTGTCTAGGAGCTACCTAATTCTCCATATATTTATTTATTGTTTATCACAGCCATTTCAGCAAAAAGATTTAAAACACACTCCTATACAGTGGTGCTGTTTATATGCGTATCGCTACCTATTGACAAATGGACCGTTAGAGCCCCCTTACCGGAACTGCCGTAGAACACGCCCCGAACAAAACAAATATAGACACCGTTTTTTGCCTTTTATTTCCTCTCTTTCTCGTTTTCTCTGCATCTCTCATACGTAGTCACATATACACCAGCACATATATTTGTGTATGTGTGTCTTACGCTCTAGAAAACGTTTCCCAAGATGAACAGCGTGAAACCGTTGTGTATGAAAAAAAAGCATGTAAATTATGTTTATTGCCTGTGGAAACGGCCGGGTGCATGACTAAAACGAAAAAAAAAAATACGGGGGATTTATTTATTTGTTGTATTTTTTTTTTCTACTACACTGCAACGTTTTCCTATATCTTCTATAAAAATATGCGAAATGGCTTTTTAGCAACACATTTGGTATATTTTTTTTCAACTACATTGGTCGATAAGAGCATTTAGAAATCACACTGTAGACACTGCAGTAGGGTTATATTTTTTTCCCTCAAAAACCATTTCGGTTGGCTGTCACGATTATCACCGATATTTTATGGGCTGTGTAGTTTTTGCACAAGACACGAACAGAGATCTGTTATTGACAGCAGAGCATTGTGAAGCTCTCGGAAAATTCAGTGGGAACAATTCAGTCGTCGCGATATATTTATATTATATATATATATATATATATATACACTTTTATAAAGACAATGGACTATTAATAGTGAATATTAAAAATTGTATGAAAACTACATTTCAAATATTCTCGTTTTCGTATTGCTACGTTTACATATTCTCGTATTCAATAGGTAGGTACGAATTTAAGTTCAGTATTGTAAGTGTTTTAGGATTTTTTCAAATATCTTTTAATTGATTTATGATTTTCTAGATGATTTAAAACAGTTTATGACATTTATTACTATTTGAAATCACGTTTAAATATTGATTTCATTTTGAATCGAAATTTACACGGTACTGAGTTAAAATAATATATTATATAATTTCGATGTACCTATGCAATTAAAATACGATGAATTGTTAGACACGTGCAATACATACGTTTGTGTACTAACCACAATAAAACGAAAAAACGAGTTGATTAAATTACGTATGACATGATGGATTTAATCAAATTTAATATAATTGAATGCCTTTTCGTAAGTTAAAAATCTTATCGATAAATCGTTGTGATTGATGCCGCGAGTAAATCCGTATCATGTTGACAAGTTTCTTGTGTAATATTTTATTATTACTATTCACGTATCTGATTACTAGCAGACTAAAGTGTCGTAATTACTATTTATCAATTAACTCATTATCGGTGATCTCCAAGGAAATTAGATAATGTGGAAAAAAAGAGAAAATTTTTAATGACACATCGTTTTCTGACAAATATATACCACTATTTATCGCATTAATGAGACTTCGGCAATTGAAAATAACGACAACAACTTAGTTCCGTAAAAACTTAACTGTAATTAGAGTAAAATCTGTTTTTTTTTTACAGGACGTTTCTTTAACGTAATTTATTCCAACTACGGTGTTACTCATCGGTCTCGTATATATATATATATATATAGTAATAATAATAATTATTTCGACGTTAAAGTGTCTGTGAGTCGATTTTTGCTATTCTCCATCCCTCCCCTTATCAAACTCCGACAAGTCCGAGTAATTTTTTTTATTTCCTAATGTCCGTGCGCTTTAACACTTATTTGCGGACGATAATCTATAGAATTCGCTATTTTGTAATACATACGCGTGTGCGGTGAAATCTGTGAAAAAAAATTATTGACGAAGCTGAATAAAATGCGTTGATCTGAGGCAAGAGGGAAACAAAACTGGGTTAATGGGAAAAAGTTTGTGTATGTGTTGGATTTTTTCGCGATAATAATGAAAGTTCGAATAATAATTATATAATTAATGTTGTTTGGGGACCAACCTGAGGCGCAATCCGTAAAAGCATACTGCAGAACAAAAATAAACAGTTTTTCGCGAATTTAATTCAGCATCACAAAATATTATTCCGGTAATGCGTTAGAGATGCATTAAAAAACAAAAATGGTCTTTTCAGAATAAAAATATTGTAACAAAATAAAAAATGAATAAATAATAATAAAATCACAAGAAATGAATGTACTCGTGTATTGTATGTTTAATGATGTAATGTCAAATTGATTTTTGTTGTTAATTAATTTACTCGTTCAACAAATAATGTCCGTTAATTATTGTTAATAAGGAATATATAAAAAAAAAAAATAATAATTGGAAAATACGAAGGTATAGAATTTATTTTTTGTAGCGAGGGGGGGGGGTAATATTATTATCGGGAAGTAAACTCGAGACGTATACATTTATACGTACTATCATAGTTTTTTTTTTTTTTTTTTGTATATTTTTAATTATATTTAATTGTCTGAACATGATTTGTTGAGCGTGATTTAATTAACGATTAAAAACGCCGAAGTGAATATAATATATATATATATATAGTGAATTAGGTCATTTTTTTAATGTTTTTACGGAGTTTTTATTGTTATGGATTATTTAAGGCTTTTTAACTGAACATTTACATTCCTAGCTTAAATTTCTTTGTAATTTAATATTGTATTTTTCACAGTGTATATGTTTTTTTTTCTTTTTAATTTTCTATTGTGTTTAAACAAGTAATAGTACTATATGCCAATTTATGAACTATAATATTTTTGATATTATTGATTTTCAAGAAAAAAAAATTTAAAAATTAAAAGCTATTTAATTAATGATGTGTATAAATAAATTCATTAATATCTTATTGTACGCGTTTCCGACATCAATCGGATCGAAAAATAACCGTTATTAATTATGCTTCTTCATTGAAAGTTAATAATTTATTTTATTTTTCTCGAATATAAATATAAGCGCATTTACAAAGAGATCAGGTAAAGTATTTATCAATAAAACATGTTTGTATACATACCAATATATGTCCATACTATAATAATAATATTATTATTTTATATTAACTAATTTGTTAATTATTGCCTGTAAATTATATTTAATTAATATAAAAATTATTGTAAGATTCTTCTTTTTACATCGATTGGTTATAAAAGTACGAATTAATTTCATACTGTAATGATATGCACACGTATCATATATGTACATTGTACACTATTATAACGCAAGCCGAAAGTATTAATTTTGGAATTAATTTTTTTTTTATTTTCTTATACATTATATTCAAATAAATATATACCAACGCCTGCCTCTCTCGGAATGCCGATCATATTACAAAAAAAAAAAAAAAACATTTAAGTTCTAACACATGTATCGGCCATGCTTTGACTCGAAATAATAATAATAATAATACTATCTTTTCATATCAAACACATGCGAGAAATGCTGATGACCAAGGCCATACACATGAATTAACTATAGACGAAAAACCGACTTTATGTATAAAAATAAACCTTAAATAATAATAATAATAAAATCATATATAACGCGTATAAAAATGTCTTGTAAAAATAAAGTACGAGTGTGAATATGTATATAAAAAAATAGGAAGGCATATTATGAACAATCACACTGCGTCGCCACAGAAATGTAAAAAGAAACAAAAACCGCACATTGTTACGTCGATATCGACTTGACCATTGGTCGATCGGAACACCATCACCAGCGTCCCGACCTAATCGAAATTAAATAACAAAAAATCTACACCCTTGGCCCTCTCGGTGATCCCTTCTTCTCGGCAAAATGTGCCCGCACTCCCAAGTGACAACGACTCAGGCAATCGGCATTCTGCGAGGGCAAGTTTGGCACTTCATGCGATTCAATCAGTCTTGAGTTGTTTCTTCTTGTCGACGACTTCGATTTGCACGAAGTCGGCGTCCCAGCCTTTTTTTTTTTTATTTATCAGTATTTATTTATTTATTTGAGTTTTTCACATTATTAATATTTGAATTTTAACCGTCGACGACTTCGATCCACGCTAAGGCGGCGTCCCAACCGTTTTACTTATTTCGGAAGTCTCGAATACTGCGTTAAAGGTAAGACGTTTTGTGTTCACCCATTTATTGCTTATCTTCCTTGCTTTATTTTCTCTCTATTTTATAAAAAAAAAATGTCCAAACAGTTCTCGTACTCACGACCCCCGAACACTCCTTTCCTACAACAGGAGTAAATTAGTAATTCGAATATATATATATATAAAAGGAATGTGAAACACCAGCCGCCACTACACTCTTTTTACTTTTCTAAAATTTGAGTTATTACATTAATACCTTTTATGTCTGCTTATTCAATCTATTTAAATATTTTACACTCGCGAAATAGTAATAATTTTATAATCATTTTAAGAGTCACCGCCTTCGCCTGATATATAATTCATAATATTTTAAGTTGTACATGAAAACATTTTAATTATTCATACGGGTACAAATGTGAATACCTTTAATATAAAAACAAAGTTTCCTAGTAAATTATGATAATTCGAAATGATATAAATTTTTATAACATTTTATCATACACCACATTAAATTATCAATTGTGTCAAAATATAATTCATTTACCGTCATATAATATCGATATATTTACGATATTTAAAATAGTACACATATAAAGTAATATTATAGTACGTAATTAAAAGAAAAAAATGTCCTAATTATTACTACGTATTTGCAGTTATTCAAAGTATGTTAATGGATTAATTTGAATAAAAAAAAGGAGATTATAATAACTAATATGTTATTGAAATTATACGTACAATAACGTACTAGTAGTTATTGATATTTATAAAAATAATTAGGCGTTTGTGATTACTCGTTATTGGAACCACTCATCCAATTTCCATGCGGTTTGATTTTGATATGTTGGTTAATTTACGCAGAAGGTTATAGGCATAGTTTTTAGGAAACACGTTATTGATTTTGAATTATATTGAAATAATAAAACATTATTATTTTTATTTTATCAAATGAATTCAATGACCTAAAATTTGTAATCATATTTTGTCCGTGTGAAAATATCTTTCTTGTATTAATAGTATGACCTTAGTAACTTAGTATAAACTATAAAAAATAGTATCATTATTATAACAGTATCGTGATACTTTTGTAAATATTTTATGTGTGTACAGTAGTCAACATTCATACAGCACATACCGTATAACTAATTATAAAAATGATGGTTGTAATTTGCTTAGGGGGAGACCGGAGATAGTTGTAACACATTTCATATTTACAGCTGTATCTCATGAAATAATTATTAAAAATGATATGCGTGTTTAAACCACTAGTTGAGTACATATTACAGTTAAATTGTATTTGTAGTTTCGTTATGGGTATTATTTATTTGTATGATCGAAAAATTTAATAAATACGAATTTTTAATGTCAATATTTCTTAAATTTCAATTTGTACAAGATGGTATTTTGTTTAAACATGTAGTTTAAGTTTAAGTGTAAGTGAAAAGTAAATGAAAATGAAACGAATTAAATACAATATTTTTCCTATCTTTTTAATATGATAATATAAAAATTGATTTACGATGACAGTAAAACGTTTAAAAAGAAGAAAAAATATTTTTTTTTTTTTTTTAATATTTGTATAAATAAAATCGTAACTAGCTCTGTGTCTATACGCGCATCATACAAAAACTACTGAAAACTACATCGAGATTCGGTTTTATTATTATTATTATTATTATTATTGTAGAGCAATTTACGTAAATCTTCTTAGGCATAATTTGAAAAATATCCTGGCTATAGAGCGAGAATAACACACTCTTAAAAATGTTTTACACGAAAAAAAGGCATTATTGATTTTCCGATTATTATAGTTACAATGCGGAGAACAATTTTCATCTATTTTTAAACGTTGACAATTTTCACGGGTGTACAAAACCTATTCTTAAAAGAATTAGTGGGTAAAAATTACGAGAAAAACATTGTCGTTACTTGGTAACAGACGAATTCCTGCAGTTGGCCCGAATACACGTAAAATATTCTTTTGAAAATAGGCTATAAAAATTTTGTAAAAGAAATCGATCGGATAATGACTTGGTGTCTTTTATGATTCTTTCGTTGAGTATACCAAAGACAATTTATATATTGATTTCCGTGGTTACCAATTTTGGTTGCAAGAATTGTTTTAGAATTTTTTCGCAGTATGATTTGGTCGCAAAAAAACAGGGAAT
Organism: Chaetogeoica ovagalla; assembly: GCA_032441825.1. Classification (NCBI taxonomy): domain Eukaryota; kingdom Metazoa; phylum Arthropoda; class Insecta; order Hemiptera; family Aphididae; genus Chaetogeoica; species Chaetogeoica ovagalla. Next base: position 1,600,141 of record CM063728.1, read on the forward strand.
ATTCCAACAAAATTTTAAACACGAACAAAACAATAGTTTAGTAATTATATTTTGGATTATTTGTATCATAATCATCGTTATATGAAAAATATCGTTTACCGAACGACAACTATAAATGAATAACAATTTTACCCAAAATATTGTGAAATATAATTTAATAAATTGATCCTGTTTACGGACGAAGCCGAGTAATTTAGTTGGTATATATATTTATGTGTGCTTGTTTTGTGATTTAAACATTTTAATAATAAAACGACAATTTATTTATTATATTTTTGTTGTTTATTTACGAATTTTTAAAAACAATCTAATATGAAAATTGTAAGCCTTGTGAATTTTAATAATTTATCGTAAAATATTAGTAGTTTATATAATTCAGTTTCATTTGCAATGTTGTCGGTAAACAATCAACTACAGTCTCTTCATTGGTATAATACATGGAATGAGAGTACATGTTGTATACTTATACACTGTAACGTGAAATGTGATTTAAAATCGATGCAGACGGCAAGAATTTTCTACTACGGTATGGAATTAGTTTTAAATCGAGCAGAAAAGGATGCTGCATTTTAATCGCTTATAGAGGATTGAATTGAACTGCGAACACCGTTTTTCGAGGCTTATCATCTGTACAGACCAAAACGATTGCCATACCCGAAATTCCGGTCTGAATACTAATGTTATATTATAACCTGAACAATTATGTCGGCAGTGCTTTCCGTGTATCCTTTATTCTTGAATGTATTATTTTACTTGAATGACTTTTTATCTAAGGTCATTCCGTTATCCCAGATCCAGTAGTGACGTAATGCGATTTGACTATTAATGAGTTTTGTGCGAAAAAATTTACATCTTTGAAATAATGAGAGTAGTTTTCAGCCCCAATTATTACAAGATATTTTATTTTTAGAAATCGTCATCACCGTTTATAATGTTTAAATTAATTTAACTCTAAACGTTACTGTAAATTTGCTTATATCCTGTTACTTAAAAGAAATCCTTATTTCCACATCCTATAGTTTCTTGATGATGAGTGTTTAATAATCATCGATGTCGTAACTTGTTTTCGTAATTGTAAAATTTGTCGATTTACACTATTGTTAGATGTACAATTATGTACGATTTGATTTATCCACGGAAATAAATTTACCTTATAATTCAGTTAATTTGTTAACGAAAAGTATAGGCATAATATAAATTACATTATTTTTTACAAACCATTTTGTGTTCGACTTCAGCAAACTTTAACTTTTTGCATTTAGAGAAAATATATATGCATATTCATTTTGTTTTATAAAAACTAAAAAAATATTTATTTCCTACTACAATATTTCAATTAAATTTAAGTAAATAAAAATGTTTAATATAAAAGTTCGAATTTCTTGCTGGCCATCTGTTTTTTCCACCATATTTTACGCGTTATTAATGTGGTTGTACACCGCTGCAAAATTATAGAGATATATTTGTATTGTCAGCGTGGCAAACAAGTTCCAGATACTCATAGTGTATGAATTTTATTGTTCACTGTTAATTTATAATTTTCATTGAAATAAGGTTTTTGTTTGATTCTATTAAAAAAAAAAAGAAAATGTAATTTATTGAATGGTATTGTTTGAATATATTTTGTTTTTTGTCTTTGTTCACTTTCAGGTCTTTTGTTGATTATACTGATTCCTGAGTTTGATGCTCCCAGATTCAGAAGTCTAATCTCTATAACCTCGTATTTTATGTTTGATAGATATACATTTAATAAGCAACGAACGGAAATCAATTTCTTCATTTTTAACATAATATTTATCTTGGTCAATAAATATATAGAAACCTAATTAAAATGTTACCTCATCTAACGTGTACATAATTGCGGTTAATGCCACTGTTAAATACAATAATTTGTGTATTGTCGAACATTATCATTGAGAAACATCGATTCAAATTTTATCCCAAATTATTCACATAAAAACATAGTTTGTTTCTGTTATTGCTGTTGCTATGTAACTCATAATTTATAATATTCACACACTTGCTTTTATGAGTATATGAAAAAAAAAAATCAAATAAAAATATTTTATAATTCTAAATTGGTGCTCTCGACACTGAATCGTGCTAAATATATATGATGGCATCGACGGAAATTAGACGGTTCAGACAAAATGTTTGAGTGTTATGTTCAGTTCAGAGCAGTGTTAATTATACATGATGTTTAAGGGGGGGGGACGAAAATAGAGTCAACTCCCTTTGCCAACGAAATATCTATATCAAAGGATAATAACCAAGAAAAATTGTTTGAGAATCTATTAAGACGAAATGCAGATATGTAGAAAATGGAAAAGAAAGTAGTTGTTTTTTAATAGCGGTTTGAAATCAGTGGACTGCACAGTGTAGATGCAGCGACCGACATAAGCCACACACACACGGTAACCGCAAACAACTTTAATTTCTGGCCGCAGCAAAAATACCGTGTGTATATATGTGATATATACACACACCGTGTTTTTGCTACGGTCAGAGACGAACAAGAATGTTCGCGTTTGCCCGTCGGGGCTACACTGGACGGTCTATTAGTTGTGGATCGCTATTTATACGTGTTTTTCTGCGTGGTGTCGTAGCGCTACTCTTTTTGGTGATGACTTTCGTTTCCCGTTTTGTCGCGGTCGAATGACGCGCTATGTCGGTGTACGCGGATTTCAGTTTAACGCTAACCGAGCGATCAATCGCATGCGCGTTTGCTATATTTATTATCTTTATTATTAATAATATTATTATTTCGCGTATTTCAATGAAATGAAATTAACGTAATCATTCATCTTTCCTCGTTGTACATATTTTTACACGTTTACTCGTTTATTTTATATTTATTACCATTCCATTAACTTTTATTGGTTCACTAAACATTCACACGTTTCCTGAACCGACCGGGTTCGTCGTCAGTTAAGCACTAAACGCTTTATCACGACCAATGATAACCAATACGTTGATCGTCAGTCGAACACTTATTTCAGCCTTATACATGATGTTCAAAGAGATGGGGTGCTGTGAAAACGGAGCATAACCATAATCTCAATGTACCAACTCACAAGTCGATATTTAACTGATATTTGTACTGTAAACACTGATTCGTGTATCTATTTTGAACAGTGTTACGGTGTTCGAATCGAAAGTAAAATTTTTTATGACATGGTTAAACCCATGTGAAAATTCGGTATTCATTTTTGTCAAAAACACGGTGCTATTAACCAGGTTTGCACCGTAACTTGAACCATCATTTATTAATGATTTAAAACGGCGTCTGCACCTAAAATGTTATTCGTGTAAGTAAAACTCCGCCATTATTATAGTAGTAATGAATCAGAAAAGACGTACGAGCAATACGTTTCACATGAAAAAAGTTAACACAAAAATGAATTACGGTATTTATTTATATACTATACGGCTACAAGAATCCGATCATAATATAGAAATTCTTGTATTCTACCAGTTTTGGATCTTTTTTATAGTAACAACTTACAGTTTCCTCGTCGCACTTCATCTAGGCCGACAAAACACAGTTACTCAGTGTACGTTCATAGTGCAGTATTATCCAAAAATTCAATTTATTTATAACCAATCGGTCTTCATACACGTACTCAACTTCATTTGCGGGTTGTCATAAACTATGCAACAACATCAAAGTGATAACGTAATTAATTAATTTATACGCGTTTTTACAAATCAACAAGTCGATTGCAAATTTGTGTTTGCTTTTATGCTAGAAAAAAGCGTATGAATCATAATTTCTAGTACATATTACATTTTGTCTTACAATTTGGTGATTTCAATTTCCAATAACTTCAATGGTTCCCATGATCTGTTGAATATTTTCTTGATATATTAAACTCAAAAAAAAAACTTAATTTGAGTTTTCATCGTCATTATTCTTTTTAAATATTTTTTAATTCAGTCATATACAATAGTAATGGATTAATATTTTAATGATCTAATTTTTTCCGTTTTAAATTGTATATTTGTAAATAAATCATTTAAGACTTTTATTCCCTGTGATAATTATCATTCGAGTTCATTTATTTGTATCCCATTAATTGCAAACGAGTCCACTGAGTATAATTTATGTGTATATAATTTTTCAACTTGTAATTACGTAAATACAACATTTACATTAACATCTATAAACTGGTAAACGATTTATTTATAAATTTAAATATAAATGAAGTTGTTGTATTGTTTTATTGTGTTATTCATAATATCATTGACATGTTTATACCTGAAATAATTAAACGTTACTCTAAGTATCCCGTGTAAAAATTTAAAGAATTTGATTTTTAAGAGAAAATTGCTTATAAATTGCGAAATTCTACTGGTTTGTTAAGTGATTATTGTTTTCGTGTATCTGTGCTAAATGCAAATTTTTTTTAAAAAACTTTATCATCATTAAATAAACAAAATTCAAGAAAATTCAAAGTTTCGCAGGAGTTATTTTGGAAATTCATAAATAATAAATTGAAAAATAGTATTTTACCAAATATGCATTTACGCAATGAAATGTTTGATGCACCTAAATATATTATTAAAGTTTTGCTAAATATTTCTCAAGTGTTTATAAAAACCACTATAACTTTAGTCTAAATTAAAAACAAATAGATCTATCTGAAATTCTATTAGGTTTATATTCAATTGATTTAATTGAGGTTTTTTAATTGTTTGGTCCTAACGCTCCGTGTTCTGATTCAATACAACGCGTATTGTTAAATAATTTTTACATTTTTCATTTTCCCACCTTTATTATATCTGTTTAGTTTATCATTATAGTATGCTATGTTATATTATTATTATTATTATTATTATTATTATTATTATTATATTATTATTATTATTATTATTATTATAGTATGTTTGATCACGTATAACAATAATAATACTAATAGAAAATATTAATATAAAATTAAAAACGTATACTTCAATCAATTCCGTAGCTACGATCTTGTCTTAATATCACTTGAATCGTTTTATGTAACATATTTATATATGTTGAAAAACGGTAGTAATAAGTGAACTTAAATAGTATAGATAGTGTTTCAATTTCTATTTTATCTGTCGTGTAAGATTTTAATCGATAAACCAAATAATTAATAATTAATTTCTAAGGAGAAAATATCATTTTAATGTTACGAATTCGAATGTTTGCGGGGATTCGATATTTAATTAATACTTCTAACTAGGTGAATTGTTTTTCTTCGTAAATTTATCGCTTATTGTAACGTTGTGTTACGAAATAAAATCAAAAAAGATGGTTTTTGGAAAATAATATATTTTATTGATTTTCCATTGAAAGATGGAATTTTATGAACTTTGAACTCATTATACGTAGTTGCACTATATTATATGCCTATCAAAAAGAACTTGAAATTTTATAAGCAGTACAATATATACGATCGTTGAGAAGTTTGAATGCCAAATACTTTGAAAGGTACGAGAAATAATTGGAAGTGTATAAAGTTTGGGAAAATGGAAACAATTTTTCGTTATTGTAAACGCTCCGCGATGTACTTGCTTATAAACTGAATAATAAATCTAGCTCGTTCGCGTCTAAAAATCTGAATACGAACAATTTTCACAGTATCATACGTTTCAATAAATAACTTTTCTACACAATAATTTATTCGTTATGACCGGGAGTTTTTTTTTTTTTTACTTTTCTTACGAACACACGTTTTCGATTCGACAAACACATTTTTCGTCCATTTCGTTGTGAATGTATAACTCGTGTGTAAAACGTCATAGCAAATCAAGTTAGTATATCGCCGCCGGTAACAGTTTACTTAATTACACATTGGTCGATGGAATACGTTATATTTCTCTTTGGCCGGTGCCGGAGTGAATCCATGCGCGAAGATTTGCCGAACACAAATCTTTAATCTTTTATATTAACTAAACCGATTGGACCATCTCGAGGAATTCGTTTCGATTCGGCTGAAAGTCTTAATGTCCCTTATAATAGAAAATGCTACTACTGACCGAGAGGTCCGATAAGTGTCACGAAAAACACATCTCCGTTTTTTCCACGGATATAAAATAAATCCTTATTGGACACGACGCGTTCTGTAGACACTGTTCACGTTGATCAACTGAATCCCCGCACTCAACTAACATATCGATCGTTCGTTCGTATAAATTCCACGCGGCCAAAAACTAAAAACGTCTATGTTTTCGTTTTAAGCTTTCCCATGCCGTCTCTCCGGGTTTCCTTTTTCATCCGATCGTGTGTCGCATAAATAATACGTAGGTATACAACATAATATAATACTACGTGCGTTTACCCAATACAATATTATGGATTCGAACACAAAACGTTACATATCTTGTAACGGGCAACAACTTACTGGGTCGATTGTGCATTGTTTTTCTTCGGGATTAAGTAGAAAAATGGTGCCAAAAATACAAGTTTTTCTTTTCCTCACCGACGTCAGCGAATACCGGCTGCTCGTGAACCGTTTACTACAATTCGTTGTAAAATATAATAATTCAGTCTCGGTGGCGGCAATCGAGAATTTGGATCTTGGCCCAGATCCCAACACAGCCCAGTGTATTGTATTATTACCTTCCTCTCGGGTCTCTTTCAAAATGAATTTGCGTGACATTTATCCTATACAGATTACATGACTTTGGCCACTACACAAGCGGGCATAGAATCGAGTTCCTATTCAGATGTTCCGGAGGAGATTTATGAAATTATCATTCATTTTTTAGTCAAAAATCTATTTCTGACTATCGGTTGTTTCGGGTCTATTATACTTATAAAAAATAATAATAATAATAATTTACATTACGCTCAGTGTTTATATATTGATTTAATATCAATAAAGACATTAATAAAAAAAACTCCGAATAGTTTGAAATTAAAACGCTAATTTTTATGGTATTTAAGAATATTATGATATTTATATGAATGTAAGAACTAACACGCATTGACGTACGTGAAACATTGTCCATTAATTCTATCGTGTTTCGAATATACTTATTCTTTTAAACGTAATCATATCGTGTAATATTATATTTAATGAACACCGCGGGTGCTCTTGATGTCTGTTTATTTGGTTTGCACACGCATGCAGAAGTTTAGTATTATTTTAGATTTGAAAATTATAATAATTTATTTTATTCGAAAAATAATTCTTCTGTGCGACGCTAGTAGTGTCATACAATAATTAATGAATATGATGAAAATAAAATTTCCGTGTTAAAATTAATGTATTATACGTAGAATGTTTTTTTTATGAAATTTGTATGCAAGAGTATGTATAATTACGAAACGTTATAATATAATATCAATTTTGAATACAATCGTCAAGTTTAAAAGTGCGTTAAGCATATTTATTGTTATATCGAAATTAACCAATTTCGACGTGAACGAAATTTCAAACGCTTAAAAAAAAAAAACTATTTGTTCCACGAACAAATTTTTACAGATTTTATAATAGGTACACGTGCAGAAGAAAAATATACTTCAATTCTTGCATTAAATTTTCATTTCATTAATATCCATATCGTTTATGTTATGAATTTAAAAATAAAATAAAATCGTCGTATTAGATAAAAATATTCTGTTACAATTTTATTTTAAATTTCGTGCACTCAAAAAACAATTAATTGTGAATAACCATTTTCGAAAATGGTCTAAACAACGTTAGAATATTTTATAATCGACATTGTATTAAATTTCCGTCCTACAAGTACAATTCTAAAAAATTGATGTAACGTTGAAAACGAAAATTATTGAAATTTAATAATCAAATTGAGTCTAAATTACTATTTCAAAAATTGTTTAATTTATGCATATTACCTAAGTATAGATAGTGAGAGAATTTTCCAAATCATCTGAAGAAATGTTTTCGGAATGATAAAAATGAAACAAAAATGAATTCAATTTTAATTCTGGGAAAATTGGATGCATTGATGATTTATTTTTAGTTTATTGAATGTCAAACATCAAACATTAAAAAAAAAAACGAATTATTTAAATGTTAGTGCAATTTATTCATATTAATTATTATTATTATTATAAGCTTTATAATGTATTTTTAAGTTTTTGGGACGAAAAAGTAGTCGAATTATTAATTTCAATCATGGAGAAAATACGATTATTTACAATTGTTCGACAATCGTATTTCATATTATTGTGAAAATAGAAAAGAAAAACGTGTCAAATAATGTTCCATCTGTGCACGGATTTCTACCGGAAATTGGTTCGGATGAAAAAAAATCGGTGCACTTGTACTGTACGAAAAAACATTCAAACATTATATTAATGAATAAAAACACGTATTACTGATAATCAATACATTTTTCGTTTCGCTTAAAATTTAAATTGACAACAGATATGGTTGAAGGAAATAAATGACAAAAGGAATGCCAATTAATACAAGTAATTAACATTCCGTGTTGAATACATTGTATATTTAAGAATAAAATAATAAAATAGGAATCTGTATTTATTGAAAATTAAAAATTGGGATTGAAGTAGATTCATATTGGATTTCACAATTTAATGCTATATAAAAATTGAATTTCAATTTTATACCTTATAACTGTTATATAACACAAAATGCACACGTTCGTATCGAATAAAACCGAGACGGTTTTAATACGATAAAGTAACGAGTTGTAGGAATTGCTCAAAGTTTAATTTTTACCATATGAGTAAATGGTACTAAAGAAAATTACGGACATGCAATGTAGTGAATAGAATTGAGCTCGTAAATTATATAGGACATAAACTATAAATGAACACGATGAATAAAAGGAAGAAATTGCGAGGCATGATTGGTCATTAAAATCGTTAGAATGTCTCTATGTTATGTTTTCTTAAAATATAATAATTTTAATATACTCGTATATATATATATATATTAAAAATTATACGTCCAACATTCGTTTATCGAAAATACTTGTATAACCATTATATGCTAATTATAGAATATATTCGATTTAATACGTATACTACGTGTTTGTATTTCGTATTATATGTATATTATATAAATTCGATTTTGATAATTTCAGCTCAGTCTTTTATTCGTTCATTAATAAACGAGCACTGTTCAAGATATTAATATCTTATGAAATTCTAATATGAAAGTTCACAATGGCTAAATATCGTAGTAGACGATATTACACATACTAAAAGTGTCCCACATAATACTATGTATGCTATAATATTTTGTTTGTCCAGTCATTGACAATGTTTAAAACCAAATACACTTTATAAGTGCAATACTATCTAAACTTTAAAAAAATGTATATTAATTATTCATGGGCATTTTATTTTTCTCGCTGACATTACGGTTGAAGTGTTGATGATTTAAATTGTGTGCGTAAATGTAAGTGGAAAATTCAATTTGAGTAAAAACGAACATTGGAATAGTGCCAAAAACAGTTTGCTAATCGACAAGGCGTATCTTGTTTGCATAATGTTTACTTTATTTTTTAAACGATTTAAATTACCTTACAAATTAAATTTACCTTAAACGTTGCAATGTCAAATACTATATAGGTGTATAATAATATGTTTCGTACAATATTTTTATTTTGTAAATACGTAATAAACATTTATAAATAAACTGTTTGTATTTATTACATAATTAAATATCGAATATTAGAAAACCGATCAGGAGTAAATATTAACGAATTTCTATAATATCTAACGTTCAACAATATTTCTGATATTAATCAAAATTAATCAAAACCTGCTTAATGCTATAATTATTTACACTTGTAAATAGTTCATAAAAAAATGTAAAACTATTCGTATCTTCAACACTTTATTATTTTTATTACATATTATGGTATCATATTTATAAGATAAAGATATTGAATATTGTATTGTTCAATAATTAATAAATTTCTTAAGAATACATCATAAAATTGTCTATTTACATTTGAAATATATAAATGTACTTATTGAACGCCAACGCTTATTCAGTTATTTTACAAATGTGACGATTAAATATGTTAATTATGTTATACGACACTATTTTGTATTGTATTGAGCAATTGTTATTTAATTTATTTCGCAAATGTAACGCGATATATTGATTTTAATTTCAACTTGCTATTGGTTAGGTTATTGGTTATAATATACAAATATATGTATTTAATTTATTTATTTATACTTACTGTTTCATTTATTTATTGAAAATTAATATTTCATTGATACTCTATTTGTGTGACTTGCACATTATAGTTTTCAGTTTGAATGTTTTATTTATAACTAGTATATTGTAATATTACTATTTAATTAATTTTTAAAATATTCATATTTTTTCAATGTAATTAATTTCGTTCAGATTTACATAATAATTAACAAACAAATATAATATATTAATTGGAAATTAGAATATTGTAATATTTTGGAAAAGAACATAATATACAAGATAAAAAATATTATAGAACATTGACAATATTTCACTTTATACTATGCATTTATAAACACATGTATATATATATATATATATATATATATATACAGATATAAAAAAAAAAATTCAAATAAAAGCTAGTTTGAAAACATAGAATTCAGAATCCAGTCGATGTTCAACAAAATATCAAATATTTTATGAATAAGTATTCTATGAAATTATGAAATAAGTTATTCAGAAATTAATGAAGTTTAATAGAATTCAATTTATATTTAACGAAAATGTCTGGAAAAAACCTTTTACAATTAATTTGACAATCATTTTTTAGAACACGAAAATGAGAATTTTTTTCCGTTTTTTTTTTGGCTCATTTATTAATAATGATTTTGATAATTACAAGTAATAATAATAATAGACCAAGACCAAATAGACCGCGTTTAATTACAATTAATCGAAATTGTTTAATTACCATAAATACAATTCATATCAAATGTAATATTTAGCATATTTGTCGAATTAAAAAATCGGTATAAAGTAAATCTTATTACAGTTTCATTTATTTATATATATTTTTTATATTATTAAGATTTGTGATGACAAGAATAAATAACAAAATGAATTTAAATATTTACCTCTGCGATTGTGTTAAGAACGAAGCAACCAATTGGAAACATATCGGAAATATCCCGATATCCCGAGAAAACGTTTCGAAACGATATTTAACATTACTTTTTTATGTTTTTTTTATTGCAATCGTTTATTTACAAAAGCTATGCCATAACGGTAGATACAATTGTAACACAACCCTTTATAAAATAATTCAAAGTTCTATCCCTTCATAATGGTGTTGTTTATTGAACTTATCGTTTATCTGAAGATCTCATAGCTAGTGGCGTTGTTGATAAGGCTATATGGTTGATTTAGCGTTTCAGTCCCTTTCCCTCTCCTCGTGCGTATGTACTCACTTCCTTTCGTTATCCGAATGAGGGGTCGGTTAGAAATAAATAAAGTTCGAGTAAAGGGTAAAAGACTAAGTTGCGCAATATATATATATATATACTGATAGAAAGGGACCGAGTGAGTTGTGAGAGGGGTGATGGGAGAGAGGAGAAAGGGATGCTTTTCCGTATCAGCGTTCGGGGCAATTTTTGTTTACTGTATAGAAGGTGGAATGAATTGGTTTTTTTGTTTAAAGAATGAAATTCGATTATTGATAGGAAGTTAAATAAAAACAATTCACTCGCACTACCAGAGCAATGTGTACAATATACATATACACTATGTAATATAATATGGTATATTGATATATAGCCTGCAGGCGCTAGGTGATAGGTGTATGTCTGACGTCGTTATTTATTAAATGCATTCTTGAACATAAAAAAATATATTATGTTTCAAACAATGCGTTTGGAACATAATATATTATAATTACAAAAGCGTAATAGCTATAACGTAAAAGAGAAAAATCACCATTACCTAAGGTAATAGAAAACCCACTGCCACCAGTCGGTGGTCATATGTTCCACACGTAGGTCAACAGAGTTACAAAGTGTGTATTCACGTGTTTTACACCTATTACGAATAAATGTTTAATTTATTATTATTATTATTATTATTAATATTTTTATTATTAAAGTTATTATTATTATTATTATTATTATTATTATTATTATTATTATAATTATTATTATTATATGGTTGTACGCAGCACTGCCATCATATACCGATCATTATTACCCGTTAATTGCCGCTCGGATGTTAAATGTTTGGCGAACGCATCAAGTGGAAAATATATTACGAACGTCTGTATTATATTATAGAGAACTTTGTGTATATGCGGTACCTTTTATTCGCCAGTGTTTATTTCCATATAGTGGTGTTTGTATTATTTTGTTCACGTGGTAGTAATTATTATTATTATTATTATTATTATTATTATCATTACTATGATAATTATTATAATATTATTAGCGAATACATGTATATGTCTTATAAATGCATGAGAGTTACAACTTTAATTATTTTATCATCATGCGTTGATTAAATAACAAAATAGGGTATGTGTTCATTTGGCGAGTATAATATATTAATACTAAATCGTACTACACCGTGCGCTTTATTTTGAATATTTGTAGCTTACAACCTATATAACGCCATATATTCGCATTTGAAATACGCATAGTACAGATGGTCTATTTTGAGTGAATACGCTGCGTATGATAAGAATCTATGTTGGACTCGTTCTAATCTTAATTAATCCTTGGCTAAATATGGGCGCCAAATTACTACACCACAATCCAAAATATTTGTTCAAGTAGTATTTTATTTTCAGCCTTGAGGTCAGCCACTAATGTTGAAAGTTCCTTCAAATTATTTTTTTATTTCTTTTAATTGCTCGTCTTGTGTCACACATTGAGCTTTACTGGATGCCAGAAATTCATTCCGAAAAGCTTGGAGAGTTGACATAATGTTATCGATCGAGGAGTTATCGCTTTTAGAGGTGCTACGAGTGGTAACACGAGAATTTGCAGAAGTAAATGGAGTATTTCCTTTTAACGTTGACGAAGAATTCATAGTTTGGCTATGATAGCATGTTGTTTAAATTATGAATTGAATTATAATTCACTTTAATGTATTTCCAGATACTGGAAATACATAGTATTTCCAGATAATGTATTTTCCGTCTTTTCCAGATACAGAGCAGTGTTATAGATGTACTACGTTATGGAGGTACAAGATGTGGAGTACAAACTGTGGTGGATGAATAAATTGAAGAGCAAGTTTTCTAGCAGCTGACCCAGCTGATCAGAATAAATTTGATAAGGTGAAAGAAATAACTTACTCGTATAATGTACGAAGACGCAAGTTAAATATGAATAAAACTTTCGCAATAAGTAATTGTGACTTACGTAAACACGTCGAACTAAAGAGCAACAAAAACTACGACTGTTGAATATAAAATTACCGAGTAATACCACTTAAAAAATATGTTTTAAACCAAATAAAGTTGATAGAATCACTACACTGTTATCATTGTTTAAAAAAAAAAAATTATTTTTTAAATATTTTTTGGATACGTTTGGTTAGATGTTGACGTAATTACACTTGTGCGAAAGGGATGACACAGTATAGAAGGAAAACCAGTTATATTTATATAAAATTTCAAAAAACAATTTATATATATATATATAAAATATGAGTCAAATATATTTTGTATAATAAATTTAGGGATTCACGGAAAACATGATAAATCATATTTACGTTTAATTAGTAAATGTCAGTTATAATTGCGTATAAATTGATTGAACTGAAAAACCTCATGAATTATTTTTCAATGATTGGCTTTCTGTGAGTATTGTAAAACTACTTTTTGTATGAGATCTCACGTCTTCACGTTCCACTTCCTTTGAAATTCATCGAGTATTATTGCATCGTCTATTACCACATAAGCATAGGTTAATTACACCTATAAATACACGAATAAAAAATTTTCTCGCTGAAAGAGTTCGAGAAAGAAACTAATTAAACATATAATAATAATGTTTAGTCAAACACAAAAAAAAGAATACAAGTAGGCGAAAAATTTTTAATATATTTTATAGAATAACAAATTTTTAAAATAATATAAAAATATGAATAACACTTATATACGTGTATATTTATATATATATATAAGGCACTTGCCTGTAAGGCAGCCACAACAATTCAACAAATAAGTACCTACTATAAACGAGTAATAAATCTAATACGGTGTTTATCTCTATGTGTTTATTATTTGTTACTGTGTTACCACCCCATAACTGTATCAACTTATATGACAATTTTTAAGAAAGTAATAAAAACCCAGTGTAAAATGTTCATGTATAATATAGCTAATGGGTAGATTGTGACTTGTAAGTTCGTCAGTAGGTGGGTGGGTATTGAAAAACTATACTTGACTCTAAAAATATTTGGGTTCATCACCATATCGACAAGTAGACAAGTAGTGTAGTGGCGAGTCCATGACCTTACTTATACTTTTAATTATTTTAATATTGTGTATTATCAAATATCATTGTATTTTCAAAAAAAAAAAAATATAATATTATCGGAGAAGAAAATTAATAGCCTATTCTCATAAATATATAGGCAGTATCGTCATTTATCTGGTTCATTTCAGATCGACGGGATGTTTGGAAAATTGTCCTTTTCTTCATTAATTCCGAGAAATTATCTGAATCTACGACGTACCACGTCACCTATGAAATTACATTAATTTATCCATGTCCATTATATATATATATATGTTATCGAACACCAGCCGATATATGTGGTCGTATAGAGCCAGTCATCTTGAAAAACGGTTAACCATGATAAAGGAGAAGAATATTTTTCCACTTGCCATATGCATGTATACTTTGCGGTGATAAAAAAAAATAAATAAAATGGTCCCTTTGTTTTCTTATGAAATATTGATGATCATTGTGGTGAGCGCACGTGGAAGAAAAACCGATGGCCGATTGGTGACCGAAGACACATTTTTTTTGCACAAGACCGAAGATATATTTTTTTACTACCTTCACGCCAAAAAACATCAGATTGTGTAACGAAAATGCTTTCTAAAAACTTGACTTGTGGCAATAAAAATCGTATTAATATATCATACAATGGTTTTTGTATAATTTTGTTGCTACAATTCACATTGTAAATAGTAAATAAATTGTAGGACATATTTTCTCTGAGTTTTATTTATTTATTTTAGAAAATAATAACAATATTAATATATATATATATATATTTCTTATTAAATAATGGTAATATTTATTTCTCATGTGTTTAAACACTATGTTGACAAAATTTGAAATGACGCTTTTAAGTAGTTTGTGTTTGATAGATTATTATGAAGAAATTATTTAACTAAAAGAATGTATTAGTTTGGTTTTTCAAATATTATAGAATATTATTCAGTGACATATTTAAATGCATTTATAGTAGTTCGTGATTTATTAAAAATTATTTTGAGTAAAAGTAAAATATTTATTGGATAAGAAGAATTTTAAACTTGCAAATATTGGTAATAATTTATATTGAGAAACTGTCATTAACAGTTATTTTTTTTAATTAAGAAAATTGAAAGAAAAAAGTGTAATTTAAATTATAATACGAAAATAATATAACAATACTGGTTTTTTTTTTATCAAGGAGACGTTATTATATTTATTCGTATCAAAGATGACACATTCAAATATTTTAGTTAGAATTATAAAAAAGTAGTTACTAAAGAAAAATGGTGGCATTTTCGAGTATCACTTAATAGTTGTCTTCTCTTAAATTTTGGACATGTCTTTAGAAATTGAATTTTATTTTATAACTATATTACCTTTTCGTTTATTACAATGACTAAATTCCACGGTGTGTCATTATAATGAAATGCAGTTTCATTGCTTAGGGTACTCATTTCGTGAATTCTTGAACTTTCCACGTGGATATTATGGTTTTGTTATTCGTCACGTAATCAAACACAGTTTTGACGATTTATCAACGTCGTCTAGGAATAATACAATTTACGAGTGAACGGTTCTTTATACTAATCACTACTTTATTTTAAAAGTATAAAACTTAAGTCTTTTTATTGTGTTGCATTATATGGAAATCGGTGTTTTACTACCTTAAAGTCACAACTTTAAATGACACCTGACCAACTAGTCTAAAAGTGCGTAAATATATAACACGGTTGAGAATCGCTGAATTATGCGTTTATGAAGACAATATACAGCTAACATATATATTGGAATTCGTGTTCAAAAGTCAGATGAGAATACATTTATAATTTGTAATATAACTTTAGATAATAATTATTAATTCAATCTCTCATACCTGATATCAATAAGGTCTTTTATAGTTATTTTTCAACGAGATATATTTATTTATTTGCGTATAATATATTTTTACTTGATTTAAACACATTATACATATATAAGAGTGGAGGGTTGAAAATTATATTTATTTATATTGACTGTTTATTATGTGTTTAAGTAATGAATTTTTTTGTATATGGATTAGTGATAAACATTTTAACAGAACAATATAAAATGAAAGGTAAGAAAAATATCTTCATTTTTATCGTGAATGTTACCTTTCAAATGCATTGTCTATTTCTTGCAGTTAGTTATTTTTTAACATTATATTATGTATCTGTGTAATCCTTACCTGCTTGGTAGTTGTAATCTTTTGTAGTCGTATAAGAATAAAAAAACGATTAGAGCGCTCTGAAGCCTTAGCTCGTTACAATGCAAAGTAAACAGTCATTGTTTACTTTTAATCTCTTCGCAAATCCATGTAATTAACGTGTGTATGGAAAAAAATTATATTTTATGAAATAATAAAACAATCCGTTACGTTAAAAAAAAAAAAAAGAATGTCGAATAATGAATGACGTGATAAAAATCGTGACTCATATTAATGGATCATTGACTGATGGCAGAAAACCTTTAATGTTTGTAATCACGAGAAAGTGAAGAACGTGTACGAATAATTAAAATGTACGTATACGATAAATATGCAGACAGTATAACCAAAACAATTGGAATTAGGTTTTGGTATTTGTTTTATTATTATTATTATTTGAAAAATAACTATATATATATATATATATATATATATATATACATATTTGTGTCATCGATTTTATCGATGGTAGCTTTTATCGAATGCGATTTAAAATGTATGTTCTTGAAACGAATTGAATAACGTTTCAATGTCAAATACTAAGAAGTTCTCTGAATAAACCACTATGATAATACAATAAAATTTCAATTATACCTTCAAAAAAAAATTTTTATTATTTTTATTATTGACAGTGATTTTTATTAAAAACTCCAAACAGTCTTAACTTCCATACTTAGAAAATTATTAATTATCATTTTTCGCATATTAATACATATTAGGGTTACATTATATTATGTATTGTTTATTTACTCTATAATTTTTATACCAATATTCATATGTTATGTCAAAAAAAAAAAAAAAAAAAAAAAACGAAGCTCAACGAGTTGTCAAACGAAAATTTTTGTTGAATTACTTTCAAAAGACCAGGCAATTCGACCGGAATTTTTATTCATAAAATTGCAAAACAGAATTGGGAAAATAAAGCGATTCAACTAAATGCATAACCGGGCTCAGAGAAAATCTGAGGTAAACGGAAAAAAAGTAATATTTATTTTGTTTTTTATACATGCATATAGGGCGATTTTCTCAATATTTATATAATTCAATTTGATAGACGATTAATAGCAGATTCTTTAGAGTAAACAAGTTGTCAATATTGATTAAATCAATAATTATAATTAAATTTGTATTGTTTATTCTGCGTTGCATTGTTTATTCAACTACTTGATTTCAATTAGAGAATTATTTGTATAATAATTTTTAAAATGCTCGTATTTATACGAATATTACGTATTATTATTATTATTATTATTGGACGTCGTACTTCACCGTGCTCAGCGAGCGCTAGTCATTTGTAGCCCTGGGTTTAATCATAATTATCGCCCTATCGAAACGGTACGTTGTAAATTTTAGTTATAAAAAAAAAGTAATAATTTAATTATAATACACACAATCTCTTCCCGAAACATAATAGTCTTTTACCATTTAGTGATTTTACCACTTATTAAATAACCGTAATACGAAAAAAAATGGTAACGAGCCATTATCTGTTGCACGGATGCCGTTTAAGTGCAAATTACTTGGATTTTAGAGTTTTGTTATTCCTATAAATTTGAAAGAAACGATAAGACATTGCATTCTATAAAACGGCACTGAGCGAAGCTTCTTCGGTGTAATATTATTATTATATTTATGTTAATGCCCCTGAAAATTTTTAGGAAGAATTTATTTCTTATGAGACGTTGTTACGAACCCCTACAATTTTATTTAACGTATATGTTAATATTATAACTATCAGGAATTGTGTGTTGAACGACAGCGACGACGACGACAACGAGAAGGAATTCGCTGAGTTAGTAAACAGAGTCTTGCCCGTCGTCGCCCGTCGGCCAACACAACAGAGCATTCAGTCTTAGTTTTATACGAATACGCGACAGTCGATTTGTATATTAATTGGATAATATTACAATAAAGTTTATATTAGAACTAATTACTTTGGCGTACGTTTATTTTTATTTGTTGTGCTAAGTTCATAACATTTTTGGTGGCAGCGGTGGGATCCGTAGATTCCAGTGTACGCTTACAAAGTAAATTGTATATTCAATTAATTATAGAAATACAAATTCGTGTCGCGTTAAAGACTCAACAGAGAATTACAGAGACTTTACAGAAACTCCACAGAAAATTACAGAGACTTCACCGAAAATCACGAAGACTTCACAGAGAATTACAGAGACTACAGAAACTCCACAGAGAATTACGAACTTCTCCGAAAATCACGAAGACTTCACAGAGAATTACAGAGACTTCACAGAAAATCAAGTGGCAACTCAAGACGTCACAGGAAATGAGAACAAGAAAATAAAATTTCCGAAGTCAAAATAATATATTTTATATTATTTTAATACGAAGAGACGAGTGAAAAATAACGAACACTGTCAGCATTTTCGTCGGACGTTGTCGAGTTCAGCCGCACGCGCAGTCACGGTACGTTGTACGCCGTCTTCACCGGACAACGCGCCGCCCGATACACGACCATTGTCGATTTCGTACGAGTGATTTCGAACGCGTTGCCCAAAACTGACGTCACACGGTTGACCATGAGTAGCCGCCGCAAATAACGTCATCACAGTCAGAACGCCGCCGTCGCGTAACAGCTGTACGCGACGCCGTTATCTGTCTCGAGTGACAACACGCCGCCGCGTTAATACGAAACGCCGCCGCGTCGTTTGTTTACATTCATAAGAAACCCATTATAAATAATAGTGGTCCCCGCGCCAGCTGATTCGGGGCTTGCGAACTTCGTTTCCACAAGAGCTGTCGAAGAGGAAAGCGTCGTGTCCTACTATTATCAGCAGAGCAGCCAATCAATCGAACCTTCTCAGAACATTCAACTTCGAACAAAACCTCAATCAAAAAAAAAAAAAATAAAAAATATATTCGCGGTGCTGTGAGTACATAATATAGAAATTACTAACCTTAATAGTTTTTTTTTTCGTATTGTATCCAATAAGATTTTATTAATACATTCTTTATATATTTTTTTTTACTAACCATATTGTGGATAAGAATAGAATTTTTCTATTGTAATTCAATAATTTTAGATAATTAGTTAATGAATAACACGAAAGAGAGTGATAGTGACCCATCTTCAGAACATTCGGATATAACTATTAATAGTAATAGTACAAACATTCCACGTCCCAATCCGCGCGTTAGCCTTCCGGTTAGATTTGCCAATCCTAATATTCCAGACTCCGAACGTCCGATCGCAGAACTTTCATCCGACCTATTAGGGGGTCGAACTGGGCGATTAATAAACACTACCGAAACTTTTTTACAAAACATTAACGAAAATTTAACGGACGTAGATAGGGTACTTAGAAATACAGACAATATTTTAGAACAGACAATTAACGTAAATAAAATGGAAAACGACAGAACATTATTCAACCAAGATAACACGGAACCCAGAACATCTCAAGAATTCCATACAGAATTACGTACAAACACGCCTATATTGGACAGAACAATCCCCAATCAGTCACAAGCACCCGTCGAACCGAATCTTTTACAGAACCTTCCACACGATCTGACAGATCAGTCGATACTATAGGGTTGGAGGCAGCACTTAAGTTATTGCCAACAACATTTAGTGGCGTGAATCAGGAAGACCTTGAACTCTTCTTAGAACAATGCGAGTTTGCAATCATGTGTGCAAATGATAAGGCAAAACCACGATTATTGCAGGGCATACTAATAAGGTTAACGGGAAAAGCTAGAGCAGCCGTTAAATTTCGCTCAATAAATTCATGGAATGATCTAAAAGAAACTCTAAAAACCTCATTGGAACCACAACGAACCACAACACATTTATACTTGGAACTGTACTCGAGCAAACAGAAAATTGGAGAAGACGTAATGACTTATTCAACGAGAATAGAAACTTTACAGACACTTATACTGGAACAAGAAACTAACGGAAAATCAGTCGAAGCAGCAACTGCATTGGAGAACAGTTTAAAAGCACAGACCATTCAAGTATTCATTGAAGGACTCGGAAAATTAAAAGACTTTATCAAGGCTAGGAATCCACCTACCTTGGAAAAGGCAATCCAAGCTGCACGAGAAGAGGAACGAGTTCAGAAATCTCTGGAAGAATCCAAAAGATTCTATGAGAATAGCAACAAATACACTAAGACGAATAACAATGTTAAACCAAATTCTCCTTGTTATCATTGTAAAAAATCAGGACACTGGTCTAGGGACTGTCGATCAATTAAAAAACCCAACTTTAGTGGACAAGGATCAAGTTCCCAGCAGTTCAGGCCAGCTCAAGTTAGGACAATCACATGCCGTTATTGTAAGAAACCAGGACACACCAAAGAAGAGTGTAGAAAACTAAAATATGTAAATTCCCAGAGGAATGCAGAAACTCTAGATAATACCAAAGTACCATCGGGAAACGCGTCTCAGTCAGGAGCCAACGGCGGGCGCCTGGCTGGAAGTATAAAACAGCCGCCATCGCATTTCACGAATCATCTTAAACACAACCGCTAGACAGAAACTTGAAAACGACCATATCACATGCGAAAGTCCTCAGACCATTAGTAAACAGATCCGATTTTTACTCGATTCGGGTAGTGATCTAAATTTAATTAAACTATCTGCGCTAAAAGATAATATTATGGTGTATGACCAAACCATCTACCAGCTCAAAGGCATTACAGAACATTTTATACACACATTGGGATCTGTTACACTTAATATTCAAATTGGCAGTGAAACGCGCACTACTGAATTTCATGTCGTACATTCCACATTCCCAGTACCTCATGAAGGAATATTGGGGAAACCTTTTATCATTGGACAAGAGACTATTATCAATTATCGGACAAACGAATTAATACTGGCAGATAAATCCGAAATTACATTAAAACCACGAACAGAAACTCTTGTAGCCGTCCAAGCACAGAATATAGCAGAAAATTCAGATATAATGATTTCCAATCAGGAACTAGCAGAATCCGTTAGATGTGGCAACATCATAACAACAATCAGGAATCAATCCGTTTGGCTAACTTTAATAAATCCAACGGAACAACCTGTCTCTATTCACATTCCTAAACTAGAACACTTAGTCTACGAGGAATACAACGAAGCCTATATACATACAACGCAAATTCAAGACAATACAGAACCTCGTGCGGACAGTAGTCGTCTATCTCGACTAGAAAACGCTCTTAAAACAGATCATCTTAATTCAGAAGAAGAAAATTCCTTGTTGTCAATTTGTAAGGAATATTCTGATGTATTCTTATTAGAAGGAGACAAGTTAACCTGCACCGATGCTATTCAGCACGAAATTAAAACAACCATTAATGCTCAACCAATCAACGAACGTCCGTATCGTTTACCGTTTAAACATAAACAGGAAATCGACAAACAAATAGAAAGTCTTCAAAAGGAAAAGATCATTGTTCCAAGCAGAAGCCCTTGAACGCACCATTATTAGTCGAAAAAACCCGACAGTGAGGGAAATATTAAATACAGAGTCTGTGTTGATTTCAGAAAACTTAACCAAGTAACTATAGGAGATGCATTCCCATTACCGAACATTACAGAAATTCTCGACCAATTAGGAAAATCAAAATATTACACAACCTTGGATCTAGCTCAAGGATATCATCAGGTCAGAATGCACCCAGAGCATCAAGAGAAAACCGCATTCTCCACTGACAAGGGACATTTTGAGTTTACAAGAGTTCCATTTGGATTAAAAGGAGCTCCAGCAACGTTCCAGCGTCTTATGAATACTGTGTTAGCAGGATTAAATGGTCTAAAGGCATTCGTATATCTAGATGACATAGTGATATATGCACAGAGCATCAAAGATCACACAGAAAAATTGCAGAAAATATTTAAAAGGCTCAGAAACTTCAAACTTAAACTCCAACCGACCAAATGTTCATTTATGCGGAAAGAAGCAATATATTTAGGACATGTCATAACCGACCAAGGAGTTAAACCGGATCCAAAGAAAATCAAATGTGTCCTTAATTTTCCAGTTCCGACGAATCAGAAAGAGATTAAATCTTTCCTAGGATTATCCGGATATTACCGCCGATTCATACCCAGGTATGGACAGATTGCCAAACCACTTACGTCACTATTGAAAAGGATGTTGTTTATTATTGGTCAGATCATTGTCAAGCAGCATTTGAAGAATTAAAATCAATCCTCACGAAAGAACCTTTACTTCAATATCCAGATTTTAACAAAACCTTTAATCTCACATGCGATGCCAGTAATTATGCAATAGGATGCGTTCTGTCACAAGGACAGATTGGAAAAGACCCTCCTATAGCATATGCATCAAGAACTCTTAATAAAGCAGAGCAAAATTATAATACTACCGAAAAAGAGTTGTGTGCCATAATTTGGGGAGTAAAACAGTTCAGACCATATTTATTCGGACAAAAATTTAATGTTATTACGGATCATCGAGCATTAAGCTGGTTATTCAACATAAAAGATCCTGGATCCAGACTTACAAGATGGAGATTAAAACTGGAAGAATATGAATATGAAATTCACTATAAACCTGGATCAAGCAATACAAATGCAGATGCTCTTAGCAGAATACATCGAGTCGTAACCAGAGCACAAAAACTTTCAGAACCTACAGAAACTTCAGAACCTACAGAAACTTCAGAATCTACAGAAACTTCAGAATCTACAGAAACTTCAGAATCTACAGAAACTTCAGAACCTACAGAAACTTCAGAACTTACAGAAACTTCAGAACCTACAGAAACTTCAGAATCTACAGATACTTCAGAATCTACAGAAACTTCAGAACTTACGAAAACTTCAGAATCTACAGCCACTTTGCCAAAAGCATTAATACTATCGGAAGATTATCAGACATTTTACAAGCCAATCCTAATTTAAAGAAATCTACTCCAAACGTTTTAGAGAAATCAGGAGACCTTTTAGTTGCGAATCAAATGTCTCTTTAATGCACTGTGTGTCAGCAGATTTTAAAATGTCGCAAGGAATAGCAAAAGCAATGAGAAGAAAATTTGGTAAACTTACACAATTACGCAAATTGAAAAAGACTGTCACGGAGGTAGCTTCAATAGAAGACGGTAATAGAACAGTATTTTACCTCATTACCAAGGAGCATTATTGGAAAATACCTACATATCCACATTTATTTCAGAGCCTCCAGAATCTTAAGAAAATCTGCACAGAACGTCAAATCACCCAACTCGCAAGCCCACGTCTAGGTTGTGGAATAGACGGGCTTGAATGGAAAATAGTTCGTTCAATGTTACGTTACATTTTCAGAGATTCAGCAATAAACATTGAAGTAATAGTACGAGATGAATTATCAGAAGAAGATAAATCTCGAATACTTAAGGAATTTCATGACAACCCTTTAGGAGGACACCAAGGGATATTACGCACTTATCAGAGAATTTCTCAACAATACTATTGGACAGGTATGAGAAAACAGATCAAGGAGTACATTCGAAAATGCCAAACGTGTCAGAAAAATAAAGTGAGTAATCGAACGTCCAAAGAGCCTATGGTAATTACGACCACAGCAACCAGAGCATTTGAGAAGATATTCCTAGACGTTGTCGGGCCATTGCCAAAATCGCATCATGGGAATGTCTTTATTCTTACTATGCAGGACGATCTCACTAAATTCGCATGGGCTGTACCAATGGAGAATCATGAGGCGAACACGGTTGCCCATCATTTTGTAACCCAGTTCGTATGTCTCCATGGAATACCACAAAGTCTCGCAACCGACTGTGGTACAGAATTTTTGAGCAGAATATTCAAAGAAGTATGTCGATTATTAAAAATACGGCAGACTTCAACGACACCATACCACCCTCAGAGTAATGGTAGCCTGGAAAGAAGTCATAGGACTTTAGGCGAATATTTGAGAAACTTCGTAGAGAAGGACCAGCATAACTGGGACACCAAAATACCGTATGCAATGTTTTGCCATAACTCAACTATCCATTCAGCGACAAAGTTTCAACCCTATCAATTGGTTTATGGAAATCCTGTGGTAGTGCCAACGTCATTGTCGACAACTCCAGAACCTCAATATAACTATGACGACTACCAGTATGAAATAAAGAAACAGATACAGGAATCGCAAGCAATTGCTAGAGAACACCTATTAGAAGCGAAGGGAAAATCCAAGGCACGGTATGACAGAACCTCACATCGCCAGAACATTATAGTAGGAAGCAGAGTTTTATTACAAGACAAAACTTCAAAAAATAAATTGACAAATCGGTGGTTAGGACCATACGAAGTTTTACATGTGGATCCACTAACTAACAACGTACTAATAAATAAGAAAGGAAAAAGACAGACCATTCATCAGAACTTATTAAAACCTTTCCATGAATAACAATGTCAATCCTGCATGTTACAGGAAGATGGCAGTACAGAACTTCTTGCTGATATTGGCAACGACACAGAACATTATGGCAAATATGTATAATACCACGACCTTTACTAACCACAACGGTCTATATTACCAATTTGAAGGAAATACCAGGACATCACAGAGTGATTGGGATTTAATCACATACGTGGATCTTGACAAGTACAGTGTGAGATACGCAACGTTGGTAAGTTTCTATAATTCTACCACAAGAGCTTGCAGTGATTTATCACAGGATATGGAAAACACTGAAATATCACAAAGTTGTAAGCAATTCGTTCAAGCTACACTTCCGTACCTATATGAGATTGAATCAAATCATCGGAACATTTTATTATCAATCGGACAAGAAGTGAGTTCTAAGATCAGATCTCGCAGAGGTTTTGGGAAAACCATCGGTCGTCTGGCCAACGTACTGTGTGGTGCCGCCTTAAATCTCGACATAGAAGTTATTTTTAATAAAGTAACCGAACTCGCACATAACAAACAACAGAATATTAATCTCATAGAAGATAAAATTCGTATCACGCAGACTGACATCAGCGAAGCAAATGATACATTGCAACACATCATACAAAATGAACAGAAAATAGAAAAGAACATATTATTTTTACAGACCCTAGTAATAAAAAATACAGAAGATATTCATAAATTATTGATCCAAGAAACTCTAGTAGAACAAGCATTACTTTTTGAAATAACATTAAATCAGTACGCCTACGAAACGCAGAACCTCATTGCCATTGTAAATTCAGCTATGCAAGGAAAAATACACACCAGTGTATTTTCCGCAAAAAGAATAATAGCAGAGCTTAAAGAAATCAAAATGAACCTACCAATGGGAGTAGCACTTCCTATGGAGATCCGCACAGAACTTATACCAGAACTTTACAGAACATCGGACATATCGATTTTTCACGAAGATAATTTTTGATATTTATTATGAGAATTCCTTTGATTTCTAATGAAATATATTCCGTTTATCACCCGATTCCTTTACCAATTCCAATAAATAATAATAATTTTGTTTTAATTGCACCTGAATCTGACTATCTAGCTTTAAGTAGTGATAACCAAAAATTCTTCACCATGACACAAGATCAATGGGATTTGTGCATAGATTTGAGAACTTTCAAATTATGTAGAGGTAGTCAGTCCATTCACCTTAAAGATAGATCTGATTTTTGTGAAATAGCGCTTCTCAAAAATCAGCAGAACCTCCCTAAATCTTGCAACATTAAATACATATCAATAAATACCCCATTGTGGAGTCGGATACCACAAACCAATTCATGGTTATTTTATACACAGCCAGAAGTGGGTACCATTATTTGTAACAATCCAGAACTATCGTTTAATGTTGAAATCTCTGGGGTGGGCAGACTATCGACCTCCTCTAAATGTGAAATACATAGTTTAGGTTTCGTTATACTACCTTTGAACAATAACAGAAAAATTGATTTAGATTTAGTTCCAAGTGGTCAGACAGACAGTATGTTGTCTACCTTATCAAGGAAGCTTGATAATATAATACCCCAGAACATTACGAATGTAAATTTGTTTAAAACTTTCAATTCTTTAGCACGTCATGCAGTAGGCATGGACAGTCTTCGTCACAAAGACTCAGAACCTTTACTATTTAGAAGACTAGAATTTCATTTGGTAATTGTCTATGTTTTTATAATTATGTTCATTATTATAATTGTATTTATACTAAGAAAAAAAAAATGTAAAGATGTATGAGCCTGAGTTAGCGGACATACAAGCTGATCAGGACAAGGAATCAGGGAATAATTAAGTTTATATAATTGATAGGTTATACCTAAATAATTAAGTTTATATAATTGATAGGTTATACCTAAATAATTAAGTTTATATAATTGATATGGAACCTTGGGACCATTAGGCCCCCAGGTGCCATTTAGGTTGGGGGGTGTTACGAACCCCTACAATTTTATTTAACGTATATGTTAATATTATAACTATCAGGAATTGTGTGTTGAACGACAGCGACGACGACGACAACGAGAAGGAATTCGCTGAGTTAGTAAACAGAGTCTTGCCCGTCGTCGCCCGTCGGCCAACACAACAGAGCATTCAGTCTTAGTTTTATACGAATACGCGACAGTCGATTTGTATATTAATTGGATAATATTACAATAAAGTTTATATTAGAACTAATTACTTTGGCGTACGTTTATTTTTATTTGTTGTGCTAAGTTCATAACAACGTATATTTTTAATCAATAATAAAGGGAAATTGAAATATATTACACACATTCTAATTAATCGTACTGTGCATAGGTATAGAAAATTGTCCATCATAATAAATTCAACGGTCATAAAATACCTTTGCAATATTGTTTTATGTAATTGATTTAAAACTCCTCCCTCAAAAGAAAAAAAATCAGGTTTAAGTTCGCCGCTGGATTAACCTAACAGTACATCACATTTAAATATAATTTCTTACAATAAACATAGGTAGTTAAACATTTTCAACAATTGTTTTCGTTAATATAGTAGAAAGTGATATATATATATTTTTGCTAAAAATTCCAGGATTAATTCGTTTATAAACAAACGTAATTTTCGATAATAAAAAAATAAATAAATACATTTTGTCGAAGAATTCTAAATATTGTGACGAACGAAATTTCAAGATTTTCCGAGTAACGCCGTACGTCTGAAATTATTAAAATTTTTAAGCGTTAAAACGAAAAGAAATCAATTAGTTTATAAATTAAATACCTCGCAATCTATAATTGCTATAAATAGCAAATAATGACATATAATTTGTTTCCGGAAACGAACTATATGACTGTAAAGATCGCAGCGGGACTCCTTCCTGCAGAATTTTTTGGTAGGTAAAAAAAAAAAAAAAAGAAAAGCATATGAATCTTATACGTTCATCGCTTCGATCAGAATCTAAAACGCACGCATAGTTAGGATATCGGTTTTGATAATTTCCGTTTTTTTTTTTTTTGAATGCCGCAGAATAGGTAACCGAAATCGTATGAAAATCGAACGTTCCGGTAAGAGTGGAAATTATCAATATTATAATTAGATTTATTTTTTAACATAAAATAATAGAGCGTGTGTAATGTAATAATACGAGAAACGAGAACAGGTGTGTACACGAAGACGTGTGTTTATTGTTCGTGTTGCCGCGGATCGTGTGTTCTATTTGATCACCGCGAAAAGACATTTTGTTGGAATTTCAAATATGTATCATTTTCGGGTACACATAGGTTCGGTAAACGCTATCTCCTACCTCCTACTAATGGTCATTTGAAATCGAAATGGTCGTCGCCCGGCCCATGCCCGTTGCTGCAGCACACAGCGATACACCGTCGTCATCCGCCGCGTGCTCTCACAACGGGCGCCGAATGCGTTTTTGGTCGACCGAATGTCGCGGAACGGTTTGGCCGGAGAGCGGACCCGAGCGGGATTGTTCTTTTGACGCCTCTCTAATGGACGTAATTTTATTTATTTATTTTTCTTTTTTTTTCCGGAAAAAAACCACCTCGCCCTACCCTCTAACGTATTATCCGTTCTGCAACTTCACCCCGCCATCGCGTCCCTTCCGTCCGCCCGCACGCCCGTCGAGTACAACACGCCCGAAGGGTCTCGACGGCGGCCGGCCCGACGGATGCACGGGAGTTCGGCACGGACGGGCCGCGGCATTCGAATGTTTCGCGCGCGCGGCAGTCGGACGAAAATGTTTCGCCCCTGCGGTAGTGCGGTGGTGGTAGTCATCCCGACGGCGATTCCGCCGCCGTGTCATACCGAGGAGAACGCGTCTGCGACCACGGTACGCTGCTAACGTTTTTATCGCTATTTCACCGGGTGTGTGCGTGTGTGTGTGTTCACCAGTGAAGTGTCGTAGTTTTTGTATTCGCGTGTGAAAAAAAAAAATTCGGTTCCGTGATTTTATTTATATATATATAAAAAAAAAAAAAAAAAAAAAAAAACAAAAGAGTTTTACCGCGTTATTAATATCACGCGTGTAGTATAGCGTACAAAACGCGATATAATTTATATTTTTCTTTTCTCGTCAGTGGTGGTGGCGGTGGTGCATCAGTGGTGTACGACGATGGCCTCGTTCCGGTCACCGTCATCGCCGTACGCAATATTCGTATATCTGTTACTCGTCCGTAAGTGTGTTAAAATGACAATAATAATGAAAAATAAAAACGTAACGAGCCGCCGCTGAACGTTTCGTTTCAGTGAATTATTCGCATAAGGGAATTATTTTTTTTTTTTTTTATTTAAACTTTGTTTATACAATTATTTTCGACAATCATGATATAAGGGAATTATATCCGGATAATGTTTTTCGATTTTTGTTATATATATATATATATTATCATTATTAATATTTGTTATATACACTTGAAAGCAACGCGATATATCGTTGCACTCGTTAAAACGGTTATCAACGGCACTCCGGCGTGTAATATTATTTATAATATTGTATACATGGTGCATCATAATTTACTCTACGATTAACCGATTATATTATTTCTTACTATGAACTCAGTTCGTTGTTGAAAAATTATTTCTTTTAAAATTTTTTCGTTTGTCGTTTATCGTTCCGTAACAATTTCATAATCGGATGCGTTTATTTTTCAAACAAACGTGGTTTCCTCCTGAAAAATTAATATAATTCGAATTCGTCGAAATATTTCGACAAACAATTTTCAAGATCTGAATCGATTACAGTCGAATAGTAACGCGTACGCGTCGACACGTAGTGTGGTCACTAAAACCAAAAATCATCTCTTTTACCAATTAAATATCTCAATAAATTACTAAATAAATAGTTCAATAATGAATGAAATTTTTTTTCCCCTAATTTAATACAAAGTTACTTATATTTGGCGATTATTTCATTAAGTTTCTATATGACTATATTAGCTTGAAAACTACAAAGCGATAACCAATAATCGATTTCGACGAAATCGCGTTTTTTATTTATCTCGTTTTTTTTTTACGCGCGTTTTTAATTTTCTAAACAAAATTCAATATTTTCGTATATACAAATTGTGTTTACAAGGGCCACTAC
The DNA here is from genome assembly GCA_032441825.1 of Chaetogeoica ovagalla. Classification (NCBI taxonomy): domain Eukaryota; kingdom Metazoa; phylum Arthropoda; class Insecta; order Hemiptera; family Aphididae; genus Chaetogeoica; species Chaetogeoica ovagalla. The sequence continues at coordinate 1,630,238 of CM063728.1, forward strand.
GGATCCCTCCGAGTCCAAGGCTCCGGGGCATTGCTCCTCCCAGCCATCCCGTCATCCCGCCACTGCGAATATCCGAACACACAATACACACATACGCATCGACTAGACGTTTTGCAGTGTTAATATAACGGCCCTTTGAGAATGAGAATTTGTCGCGTTACGTTTTACGCTCCGCCGTTTTCAATTGTGACTTGTGGGCACAATGATCGTGCACCGGGACTTATTTAAGTATCGAAAAATTCGCGGCGTGTTTACACCGTCGATTTATTTATACGAATTAATATACAATTTAGAATATCGAAAGGAATTTCAATTGTTCGCTCGAAGTTAAAAACCGATCAAAATGAAATACGTTATCGATTTGTAAATTCGTCAAACTCGTACCTTAACGGAAATTACTCGTGTCTTATTACTTATATTGTATTATTTATAATACAAATGTAATTGTACTAACACTAAAACGAGACACGTCGTTTACGTAATATGCGATATAAATTCTATTTAACTCTTCTTCTTTTGAGTACATTTTCATCAGACACGGGTAATTCTCTGAATACGGTATTCGGAACATTGTATTTAGAATGCTTTTGAAGTACTCTAAATACTCTTCAAATACTTATTTCGTAAGTAATTCAAAATATTTTTTTTAAAGTTTTCTGAATACGGTATTTCAAATACATTTTTAGGTTCAATCATACTTTAAACAGTATCGACACAAAAATAAGTCATTGTCCGTTTAAATACAAAGAGTAATTACTGAGAAAAAAAATATATGAATAGCGGCAGCAGTAGATATTTAAAACGATATAAAAAACTTTTTATCAATAATCTCGTTATATTTGGTGTTTGAACCGAAACTTACTAAAATAATCGCATATTTGATTACACTATGTCATAATATTTGTGTCCTATTTTATGACTAAACGGTATTATGAATTTACTTATAAAGTTATCGTGTTTATTTCTAAATACAGAATTCAAAATTAGAGTACTTATAAAAAAAAAAAAACAGTGTATATATATAAAACAAAGTTCTCTAAAAATATTTGTCGTTAAAAAATATATGCTTGTGTTGTATAACTATAAAAAAAAAAAAAAACGTATATAAACTTGAAAAGTGAATATCTGCGGTATGTTATAATGTGTAGATTTTTGGCGGGATACACACACTACATCCAATAAAACCGTCTCTTTGGAATTAGGATCCACACAAATGTTAACATTGAACTGTGTGTACCTTTACGCGCATAACCTGTACGCAATTACCGGATCGCACGGTGTACTAAATTATGAACACGGGCGATGTCGTGTGGCTGGAAAATATAAACCACACGCATATTAATGTTAATAATAAACGCGAAACGCTTAAAATGAAAACTAATAGTGCTCAATTATACAGTTTAATCGCATTCATAAACTATTATTCACAATCGTTTTATGTCAAACGAGTCTTTTTTTTTTTATTTTCGAATAACAACTCGCACAGCATTCAACGAAATAATTAGTTTAGGGCATAATAAACAATTAATAATATTTCGTTTAAATGACCGATTCTTATTCTCCTACGCTTATATAGTTTTCACTTCAAATCCAATCAAAATAACAATAACATTACGACCGAGTTTTGCATTTGTCTTCAAAATTATTGGGGGTTTTAAATGATTGTATGCCTAACGCTAGTAAATAGCCCTTTGAAATTATTACAAACATTATTACGCTTCGTTGGACCTAAATTAGTTTAATGAAAGAACATGTCTCAAAACGGACGAAAACTAAATAAATCTAAATTAACATGATTTATACGTACGGAAATAAAAAATAATAATTTAATATTTCCACATTAAATACTTAATTTAGTTCTTCAAATGAAACGTACGCAATTAGAAAAGTCATTAAAAAATAATTTAAATATAGTATTTGAACGGAAAATTATCTTTTGCATGTTTTATGATGGTTAGTATAAATTCAATTTATTTCCTCAGACGTGTTGGTTTAATAAATTATATCGAAATTTGTTTTAAATATATAAAAAACAAAATATAAAAATATTCGTCTTTAATTATGAATTTAAAAAATTTAATTTATTCAAACTGAACGTCCGTTTTTAGTCGAAAATTATGTATAAATACAATTTCGTACACATATTATAAATAAATATTGTACGTATGTGTGTGTAAATCAATAATAAACATACAGAATAATAATAAATCTTTTAACTGGTAATGGTTTTATTTTGTTCAATTCAATTCGTATTTTTTTTTTTTTTAAATAAAGTATATTACAAATGATTAGAATGAAATATATAATGTAATTTCGAAACCGATTACTACCGATTGAAAACTAATTGTGTTATATTAAGGGCGGTATACTATAAAATATAGCTAATTGAAAATTATATGTTCAAATAGTTTTTCAATGTTCATATAAATATATTTATTTTTTTTATTTTTTTTTTTTTTGGCAATTACTGATTTTTCTTATTGGTTGACAAATAATAGTAATGAAATCAAACTCGTAATTAGTTAAATATTGTATCATCTTTATATTTTGTATCGAAACAATAACCAAATTAATATACAATTCATATTTGCATTAGGTATTTCAAATAAATGTATTACAATAGTTAATAATTATGAGCGTATTGAATACAATTCTACGTATTTTTAGATTATTGACGGAATTTCGTGACAAATATTATTACTATTATTTATGATAACATCGTGAAATATTCTCTTGGTGCCTTTAATATAATATACGTTTATATTTTTTTTAATTAAAAAACAATTAATATGAAATTTATGTGAAATAAAATCCTTTATAAGTGGTCATTGGTAATAATCGTTATCAATTATATTGCATGTTTTGATCTCAGTTTGATTTTCATATTTCCGCGTTTTAAATGTGATGGGGATGCGATTTAAATGTGTGTGTATGTTGTGTTTAGCATTGTTATAATAATATATGACGAATTTTTTATCCATATACACACGCATTTATAAATTAAAAAGCTATACAAATTCAATGTACCTCGTAATGTCAATGGACATTTTAAAATACTGAATTATTTGTATAATCACATAAAAATATTCCGATTATCGTGTACTCGTATCTTTCAATGCTTTGGCATTTGGCTAAGCACACGTATTTAATATACGTTCATTACAGGCACTGTGAATAAGTACTCCATCTGTTTACATTTATCTTTATCATATAATACAGAGATAATTTAGTGAAACAAAACGAATAAGATAGTTTTATGTATTTATATTATTTCTTAAGTTTTCTTAATCTACTTTCCATTATTTTATTGAACATTTACATTAACGCGAATCGAGTTTTATTATAAACACATCGATGAAAATATTTTTAGTTCATTCTCGACACCATTTTCTCACTTTTCATAATTTTGGAAATGTATTCCTTTGACATGGACTCCTTTAACGCAAAAAATAATCAAAAGTTCTTGATGGGACGAATTGAGAGTTGTAAGGTAGACGTTCTATCACTTAAAACCCTTTTTGTTCTACTTCTATTGCCAATGTTGTGAATGCAACAAAGTGTGGCATTGCACATTTTCGTGTTAAAACAATGGTTTATTTTTTGCATAAACACGGTTTATGTTCTTTTAACATTTTTCAATACCTCTCTATATTTCTGTGAATTTATTGTCGTTTTTTTCTCCATATTATATTCTTGACGAATCACGTCTTTACAGACATAAAAAAAAAAAACTGTGAACATGAATTAGCCGGCAAAAGTATACAAATACATTGTAATGTTATACACAAGTGTGTTAAAATAATACATTAAGTGTTTATAAATGTCAAAATTTTAGGAGAGGTGAATCAAAATATATTCATGATAAATAGTCTTAAACTATTTTCCGTGACTTCACGGCGCGAGTTGTTATTGATTATATACAAGTTTCACATTTCGTACCAAATTTCGGAGTATTCAACTCTTATCTTTTTTCAATAATTCTTTTTCATTGTTAACTCATTCGGTGCGCTTAACATTACAGGAAGTAATAATATAATCATATTTTATTCTGTATTTTGATAAATCTATATTTAATTAAGCTTATTTTTCGTACCTTTAAAATATATTATTTTAAAGTGCTTTCAGCTTATTAAAAAAATTATATATATAAATATATTATATACATTGCTCAATCGTCATTTTTTGTAGTGTCTTTAAATTGTAAATTCATAGAGTTAAAAACAACAAATGGTTTCAATAAAACAGCATTATTATTATTATTATTTATATATATATATATATAATGATTTTTTTTTTATTAAATTTCAAAGAAATTATAAACGAATGTAAATAAAATAAAAATAAAAATTACGTTAAAACCGATAGTCTTACATGATTACGAAATAAAGTAAAATGTTTTATTTTAGTATCGATTTTAGACGTTTTGTGTATTCTGGTGTTTTAAAATCGTTATTAAAATGCGAAATATTTATATGAGTTTCCAAAAACCTTATTAATCGGATTACAAAACAATTACAAAACAAAATTTTGTTATTTATTCTCAATTTTCACATATATCGTTTGGAAAATATGTCATAGGTATCACAAAACAATGTTCTTTTTATAAAAAATAAATTTTAAATAATTTAAATATGATTGATGTTATATCGATGTATTTTCAAATAGTACTTAACAATTTGGGGCGATTATATAAATATTAATAAACATATAGTGTTTACTGGTTTGATTTCTGTCTTAGAAAATAAATGAGTTGTAATAAAACACTTTAAAAAATGTAGTAACTCTGTGAACCCCTAGGTCAAGTTCTGTGCACGGGTCTAGTGTATGACAATCACTGTAGGTTTTTCAAGTAGAAAAATGAACCTCCTTAAATGTACGGCCTAAATAAGTTGTCGCGTCTTAATTCAGTTGTAATTTATTAGTGTTGAAACCAATATTTCTTTCGGGTTATGGTGAATTGGGTTCTACGTGATTCCAGACTATTTTGTTCTTACGGTTGTTATATAAGAGAGTTTTTCAGGGTTTTAGGTATTCGGGTTAATACGAGTACAACGCCTTGAATTATTGCTTCTACAAAAAACCAATAAATTCGAATAGATAACAACTAAAATAATTGTCTAACAGTGACATCGGGATAAAATTTGGTTTTATTCAGAAGAAAAAAATATTTATGTAAATTATTAAACATAAAACACAATTTATGTTTGAAATAACATAACGTCCACAATTATTAAAATTATGACGAGCGATAAATTATAAGTTACAAAGACTTTTAATAGTTATTGCTCGATTCCGCGTAATAAAAATTAACCTAATAAATTGTACGTTTAAGTTCGTTAAGTGTACCTATGTGTTTTAAAAGTGATTTAGATGACACAGCACGTATTTTTAGTTGTACATGGTAATTGGTAATTAACATTAAAGCACTTTACACACGTAAGTGTTACGTGTAATAGTAGGCACGATGTACATGAAATATAAATATTTAATTGTAACATAATATAATATTATATACATTTTATATGATTTATAATTATTTAAAATTATAGTTAATGACATTTTCAGCTATAAACGTACACGATTATAGAGTAAAATGAAATTATTGAAAATTTCACTTAGAATTTACTTACCTTAATGGAATGATTGATTTTAAATTAAACAATCTAATATAATAATATATAATAGTGATAATGGTTTTAAATAAATTTAATTGATATATAAGAAAAAAGATTATTAATATTATGTCTATTATTGCGTTACCTGCCAATGTATTTTGGTATATGCTTTATGAATTGCCACAAAAAAAAATATACGAGTATATATATATATATATATATATATATATTTGTTTAATTAAGTGAATGAAATTAATATGAAAATCAATAATTTAAATCAGTGGTGATTTTATTTTGAAAATTGGTTTAATCATTTAAACTTTTATAACTAATCGTAACATAGAATAATAGGTATAAGTATATAAATTGAAAAAGTTAACGTTTTTAATTTATTGCGAATCATTATAATATTCTAGGGAAAAAAAATTTATTTTCTTAATATTTGTAATAATTTTCTTTTATCTAGTGTTGCCCGTTTTTTTTTGGATAAATATTTCTATAAAATAATTTATTTTATGAAATACGGTAGATTGGTAGCTGGCACTTGTTCTTTCCTCTTTCATCGTTCGCCCTTCACAAACAGAATGAAAAGGCTTCGTTTAGGGGCATTTCTTTTCAGACATATTTATTGCGCGATACTTTTTATGATTCACCTATTGTTTTAATTCAAGTTCAATAGCTCGAAATTTTATCAAGTTCCTATACAATTTTTAAGTTTTTTTATTTTTTTGAATAAAAAACAAATAACTATTTATATATATATTATATATATATATATATATATATATATATATATATTAAAAACGTTTTATTGCAATCCTTGAGGGTACACAATGTTTTTCATTTGTCCCATTGTTCAGTTGTATCCGATGCCCCGGACAGTTTATATTGTCTTTTAGTTGCAAGGCGTTTTTGCCACATACTCGTCTTTTTTCCCCCGATGGCATTTCGGAGAAATGACAAAGTGGTGAGTTGAATTAAATCGAAGATTTTTGTGAGCATATGACAATAATCCACACGAAAATTATTATTCACCAAACGATTTTATGTGACTGACTTTAAAAACGAATTGGTTTTCTCTAATAAAATATTTTGGTTTGTCAAATTAAACGTTACATTTTTCCACTCCATTTTGTCCTAAAGCAATCGTAATGGACTATGATATTATATTCCCCACCTAGTCATGACGTGTCGACGTGGTGAAATGTATAATAGTTATATACCGAGGCTCGTGGATTTGCATAAAATACTTAATGCACGCTGTAAACATTATACATATAGGTTAAAGATAGATAGTTAAAAAAATTAGATTTTAATTATTTTCCATTCTTTTGAATAATGATGCAAATTCTGAATCAATTACATGTGGATAAATATGCCGCCGTAGGTTAAGTCGAGTGGTAAACAAAATAGTCGATTTTCAATAATTGTTCTCGATCTAAATTATGTTTAAATGAGACGTAGACTTGACAATGGTCATTCCACTGTCAATGTTGACACTGGAAAAATTATCAAAATACCTAGCTTATTTTTATGTTTGAATTGAAGGTGATACTAAATTCAGAAAGAAGTTGTAATGAGTTCTATGGTCTATATTTATCTATATTTTTAGTTTTCCAATGACAAAACTCTTTTTTTTTAATTCATCACTAACGGGTAAAACAAAAATATACAGTTATTTAGACGATAAATTAGAAGAAATTAAAAAAAAATTGGAATCAAGGGTTCGAAGAAAGTTGTTCATTTCTTTATGAATTACGGAACATTCAGTTAGACAAATCGTTGTGTGATCCAAAAATATATATATAGATATTGTTTTATACTCTAAAGAGATAGATGATGGTTATTTCGATTATTTTAATTTTTATAACACACATAGGTATATTAACGTCGTTAAATATTTCAAGGCTCACCTCAAAAGTTATGTTAATTCCATCATTTAAATATATGTGAATTTCAATGAAAACCTGTATAATATTCAGAATTTATACTCTGTAATTTGTTACTTTGAAGATAAAGCATATTATATAAAAATATTTTTATATATATATATATATTTTTTTTTTATAAATAGTATTAAGTTGAGAAAATATATACCAGTAAATTTAGGGTTGATCCGAACCCCCAAAATTATCCCCTCGGCACGCTTCTGATTATCATAACGTTTTTCGTCTCCATTATTACTCAGGAAATATGAATTTTAATATAAAATATTGTCATAAACATATTTTTATTAACATAAAGTAGTAGGTATAAATGTATACAGCACATTTTCGATCAAATCTGATTTTAAATAGCAGGTGGTTTTATTAAATGCCACATGAATTATTTTAAATAAAATGAGGATTGTATATTATATAATATAAATTATACGTATATATTAGTTTACAATATTTATCCGTAAATAACATTTATTTGTAATCTAATGAAGAAAAAATTATAAATTTAATAGTGAGATATAATAGTATAGGTGAAACATTTTTCGTGCAATTGAAATGCCATATTGGCATCTGTATAAGTACGACGATTATAGACCAATAAGTCAGAAATCTGAACATATGGTCATAAATATTGTGTACATTGTTAAAGACATTTATGATAATTAAACATTGTCAAGAATAGTTTCTACTTTAATTGGCTATTTACTATATGTTACAATTTCAACCAAATTGTTGTTAATAAGTTTATAATATTTATACGAGTATATGCATTATTATAATATAAAGGTATAAATATTTAATTCTACGGTAGGAGTATTTCGAGAACTATTCTATTGATTAAAAAAAAACTACGTTAATGTATTCGTTAGAATCCATCGAATGCTATATGCTAATTATAATTTTTTATTTCATAGTCATTAAACTGATAAAACTTTAAAAAAAAGCGGTTATGCAATTATATTTTAATATCCATGACGAAAATATTTATTTGTTTTTTTAATGTAGCTATCGTTTTTTATATTGATTTTATATAAAACAAATAGATTTTAATCTATCATTATTGAATAAATATTCATTTGTAACAAGTAGGTATTCACCTATGAATAAATGTAAATTCCAATTTGTCAGAAAAAATCCGAATTTCCCGAATTCATTCTCACAAAAGGTAGGGAGAATGGATCGATACTCATGAGCTGAAATATGTGGAATATCATTGTAAAATTTTCATGAGAGAGATAGTCTACAAAAACTCAAATTAATTCGGCTGCACAACGTTTACAATCTCGGCAACAAACATCGTATTAATTAAATCCCATAATTTGACGATAATAAATATAATAATAATAATAATAATAATAATAATAATAATAAAAATAATAATAATATAATGTTCCAATTATTTTATAAAGAAATATATAATATAATAATACCAAAAATATACTAAGACTATATAATAGTACCAGGTTTTATGTGACAGTTAAAAAAAAAAATTAATAGAATCAAATATATAAACTGATCCTACGGCTGGTGACTTTGCATTAATACCATGGATTCCGAAAATCCAGATAGATTTACCGTTTCAGTTCAAGTGAATAAAAATTTGCAGCAAAAAACTGTTTTTCGGTGATAATAAATAAAGCTCAATGGCAATCATTTAAGTTTGTTGGAGTTGATTTGCGGAGAAGCTGTTTCTCTCATGGTCAAATCAACATGGTCTTATCTCGATTGTTGGTGAAAAAAATTCACAATTTATTCTATTTCTACCCGAATCTAAAACAGCAACTATCGTGTATCCAGTTGTTTTGATGTAATTGTCATTACACTCTTTAATTGTATGATAAGCTATGAATTTATTTTACGTTCTAGACGATTTCGCATATATTTATATAATAATGAATGATTAAAAGTCAGTGATTTATATGCATATGTAAAAATTTTAATCCTTGATGGATACGAATCAATTAAGATTAGTTTTTTAAACGAATATTTACTATATAACTAGAAGAAACCAATGAGAACGGAAAAATGAATTTTTTTTAGGTTAATTCGAGGTTATTTTCTTTGTTAAAATTATTTTTGTTTTAATATTGTAGTTATCATTATAATAATCATATTAATCATGTCTGTCGATATAAATAACTGAGTTAAATTCTTTAATTGCTATATAAAATTTTAAAGTAGTCACGTTTTAAGTAATAAAAAATAATATGCAAATAAAAGTATTTATATTTCCTATGGTAATAAACTAATAAAAATGGCCGATAAATAGTGTTACCATAATACGCCATTGACGTGATGGTTAAATTCGACAATTAATCGATAAAAATGTACGTACATTTCGCCAGCCCTCTTTTTTATATTTTAGGTTTCTGTCAGTGCACATTTTTATTTAGTAATTTGTTAGAATTTCTTTGATAGTTTTTAGAATTTGTTTGACACTTCTATTTCCACTGTATCGATAAAACCTGTGAGGGGAAGGGGGGTTGGATAAACGTTTCTCCAGTTCCCTTCCACACAAAATAATGGAATTTTTGATCAAACAATAATGGGTTCTGATAATGCAAAACTTCAGTTTGTAATTTGTTTCATAGTTTTTGAAACTTGTTTAACAAACCTATCCCAATTATGTTAATAAAACTTCCTAGAAGGTTGGAGAAACGTTTTTTCGTCTCTTTCTTTCTGAGTAATGGGATTTCAATTTTTATTAATGTCATTACATAGATCACTATGTGTTTGAATTTGTTTGATAGGTTTATTTGTTAATTATTTATAGTTGAATTTGTTTATATTTGTAAAACTAAAATTCGTGGTAGTAGAAACATTTTTCCGTCTCCTCCTTTCTAATAAACGAGAGTACCTTACTATTATCCAAGAACTAAAATGAATTTTATTCTTATATATGTAAATAAAATGAAATTTATATTTAGTGTTTGTGAAATGTGTATTTATAGTGTATTATTTATTGATTACTTAACATTGTCTCAGTAACTATATTGTTTCATCAGAAAGGTTATTTCAAAACAATAACTTATAAAAAACTATGTTAGAAATTAAGTTTTTCAAGAACGCTAACTAAATAGTACAGTTATTTTAAAAGTTGAAGCATCCTGAACTAAAGAATTTAATTGTCAAAAAAATAATTAACGATTTTGCAAACTAATAGTCAAGAAAAATTTTTGGAGTAATAAAATTCATTACGCATTTACCTAAACGTAAAATTAAAGTAAATTATTGTTAAAATGAAATGTAATGTAAAATTATATAAATTTATGAATGTAAAACAATTTTTTTTGATTATAATGATAAATGTCTATATACAAAAAAAAAAAAAAAATTGAAATCCAATGTCCTAGAAAGAAGGAGAAGGAAAACGTTTTTTCAACCCTCTAGGAGGCTTTGTTGATATAATGGAGATAAGTATGTTAAACAAGTTCTAAAAACTAAATTTAAAAAGATGGGTTGTAAATAATAACACACAAAAAAAAAAAGTAAAAATCCTCTATTTTAGAGAGGAGATAGAACATTTTTTATCAATATAGTGCGAATGGGTGCATTAACCAAGTTCTGAAAACTATTAAACAAATTACAAAATAAAAATTTGCATTGTCAGAACACCAAAAATCCCATTATTTAATGCGAAGGGGGCAGGAAAAACCTTTTTCTAGTCTCCTCCCAAGTTTTATTGATATACTAGGGGTAGAAATATCAAATAAATTCTGAAAACTATCAGTTAAATTACAAATTAAAAATGTACACTATCAGAATTCCAAAATTTAAAAACGAGAGGCTGGAGAAATGTGAAAAAATATGTACAATTTTAATCAGGTTCTGTTAAAACTAAATTGTATATATATACGAGGATATATGTATTTCTTGTTACTTTATGGGTTTTGCAATTTATATTTATCAATTTTTTTCTTTTTTTTTTTTGCGAATTTATATTTCATGTGTAATTCTTTGAATTATTACTAATAAAAGTCAAAGTTTAAAATAAATCCATATTATTATTCTTTCATATAAGGTATTATTATTTTAATCATCAACTTGATTAATGGAATTGTATCACTTTTTTTCATTTTTCTTCTTCCTTAAACATACATGTATATATTAATAATATGCTTTTTTATGTATTATATTTATTAGCTTTAAATTTTATGAATTCCAAATGTGCAATCTTTTTAATACTTGAGGAATATATATGAGTTCTTTACCATTTTTTTTATATACTAAAGAATTCTGAATACTTTTCTAACGCACGTGGGAATTAAAAAAAACATCTAAATGACTTTTGACGAGAATAATCTTTTGCCTAGATATTTATTGATGTTTTTTTCAAAGTTTATTTTATGTCTGGAAAACATTTTTTGAAATTCTTAAATTTGGTGCTTATTTATTATTAAAAATATTATAAATTCTTATTATAGAATTTGATATATTTATATAAAATGTTTAATATTTTATGCTCGAATTTTGAAACAACATAAAAATGACACTTTCCAATAAAAAATTTATTTAACTCCCAAATGAATAAACTTTTTATGTATATTAAATCTACAATCAGCTTCAATGAACATTTATACATAAGTGTTTTCATTACTAGAACAACAGAAAAGCGTACGATTCACGATAAAGACTTGTAGTAGATTATGGAAACTTAAAATGTTTTTTTCCATTACTCATTAACAAAATAATATTTTACTCTACATAAAGACGAAATGTTATGTTATGCTGAAACGCAGCTGTTATTCTTAGTCTCGTATTACTGTCGAGAGTGACGGTATTAAGAGATTTGAAACGCTGCAGAAAATTGTAAAATATTATGTCACGTTTTTTTTTATTTATTTTTTTTTCTGCTCGTGTTATTTTACTAGCACCTAATGTGTAATATAAGAGTTAATGGAAAACTCTACTTTTATTTACTATGATAATTTTTCTTTACATTCTTATGTAAAATTCTAAAAAAATGAATTCAAATCGATATCTCTTTGAACACCTTACAAAGAAAGAAAAAATGATATTTGATTAAATTTCGACGTACAAAAAAAAAAAAAAAAAAAAATAACATAAAAAGGAAGAAAAGGATTTTACGCTTTCGAAGTTCGTTTACAGCTTACACTGGACGTTTTATTATTACGCGTTATAATGTGTTTTCGAAAACGACGTCAGTGTTTGTGTTTATTTATTTTCATGGACGTATCTCTGGAAACGATAAAAAGCCTATACGATACTCAAGTATAACGCAATATTTTTCATGTTATTATGACAACAGTAGCAATTACATAATATAATGATGGTAACAGTTCAGACGATATTAACGAGCAACTAACAACAGTGGTGGTGGTCAACTCATATCGTTTAGTCCGTAATGATGAAGGAAAAAATAACGTATATCCCGAAATTATTTCTAATATATGTGATGAAATTTTCAAAAAAAAAAAAATAAATAAATGGTGTTCTTGTAATGCATTACTTGTATTTATTGGTAATATTTAAGTTACATTCATTAAAATTAATTAAAAATGTTCTCTTTTACAAGAATAATATTGTTAAATTTATGCTCGCATAAAAATTGTAAACAATATGGAACATATTAAGTTCCTAACGTAATCGCAACGGTTAGTTATCGTATTTTGTTTTTTTTCCATAAGCATAAGAATATTAATGAATAAAAAATAAAATTATTCGGTGAATCATACATCATATATATATATATATATATATATATATATATATATGAATGTACAAGTTATGTATATTAGTGAAGTCACGTGAAAATTATATTAATTCGCACTAAGTGTTTGTGTTTGTTTATTGGGATATTTCGACGGAATATACCTGATATTTTGCATATTGGACACATTTTAATTATTGCAATTTTGTTGAAATTTTAGTTAAAATTTACTTAGACATGATCAAATTTAGAAAAACAGAATGCTATTCTGTTTTATGAACTCTATTAATTCGGAGTCGAAAATTCTTTATAATACGTTTCCTTTGTTTGACTTTGTAATGGTCACTTAATTATTATAAATTTAAAATATCACCGAAGTTAAATATTTTCAAAAATTATTTTGTTTTTTTTTTTGCATGCACACAAATATTAAAAAGTATTTTAATTTAAAAACATATAAATACTAAAAATATATATATATATATATTTACTTATATTCTAACAGAAATTTTTTTTTTTTTTTATTTATGATTAAAAATAACAAATATGTATATCAGAATTTTCGTGTATAGTACAAATATACAATACACGAAGGGCCAAGAAGAAAAAAATAGAAATATGGTTTATAGAGTAAACACTCAAAGAAAACCCCAATTAGACGAAATAAAAGCATAGACGACTATTTCTTTAGATATTAGCGATGGTTGAACGAATAAACTATAAAATGATGACGATAGCCAAAAATCAAAAATAAAAATATGATATTTGACATGTATATTAACAGTAATAGTGTATAGTTGGAATGTATTCATTCGTTCAAAAAAAAAAAAAAAAAAAAAAAACGATCGGAAAGGTTTAAACATTAAATGTGAACAAGGATTATTCCTGCAAGCTTTTATTGTATAAAATGTAAAAAGTCTTTTAATCATTTTTATTTTGTATGTTAATTTGTTTTATCCCATGATCGCACTGGTACGTTTTTATTCGAACACATCGATATGAAAAAATGAAAAAATAAACATTATATAATATTATCTGCCTACAAATACACACATCATTAATTTTTTATGAAAAAGTTCATTTTTTCTAACGATTTCTGTTACACTCATTAGTTTTTCTATGGACAATAAATACGTATAATTTTTAAATTGTGTATAAAAAGCAGGTTTCAGGTTCTTTTATACTTGTTAAATTATTATTATTATTATGTGCAGGTAAAAATAGCAGAGTAATCCACATATTTTTTTCATGCATCAAGGTTTTTAAGTATAAAATTTTATATTTAAGGGGTTTTAGACATTTACGCTATTTTCTCAGTTTTAGTCCTAACTCGTATTATTATATTGCCATTATCCATTAAATCTAATTAATATTGTGTTTTCTACAAATATTGTGATTTTAAATAGTGTAAAAAAAAAAAAAAAAAAATAAATATCACCAACGCCAATTCATTATATATTTCATATTATAAATCCATTTTTTAGGTTTTTCGTGTACAGCGCACTTTCACCAAGTATTATTATATAACGCACAAATTTGTAAATTTTAAAGGTTTTTGTGGATGATAAAAATGTGATAACTAGTCTTAAACCTGCCAATTTAAATTTATCTGCAAAGTGGTTCGGGACACATTTGTTACAAAACGTTATTTTTTTCAAAATATAGCTTAGCTTTTATTCTATATTTTTCCCGGTTATCGACCGCTGATAAGTGCCTACATTTATTGTCGAACGATTATATGATATATTTCCATCAAATATTGTAATTTAATAAATCTATTTTTTTCATTTTTGTTCAACATTAAAATTTTGAATTATTTTCTACTCAAAGGAGAATGACAGAAATCCATCACGTTACGATTTTCCGGAGTAACGCAAATAAATTAAACTAACATTTTACATGAATTTAAAATGTGTACAATAACCTTAGTTGAATATTCACACGTGTAAACAATCTAACTAAAATTAAAAATAGAAATAGATTTCTTTTTTAAACAAACATAATGAGAGTTAAACAAAATATGTGAGCAACAAATTTATATCAATGGGTTTTCACAAAAGTCTTCAACATTCATTTGATTGCCTAATAATATTAAAAATTTAATAACCTTAGAATTTTTTTTTTAAATTTTGGGAAATATACCCAACTGTGACCGATAATTAAAGTTTACACGATTCGGCTTTACTTTAATTACACCATTCGGTTTATTCTACTGGTTATTAGCCACGGAATCCGATTCTATTTTATCGTTATAGTTAATGCGAACAATGATCGTTAAACTTATACTGCCTACGTGTTTATACAATTTTTAATTGTTTGGACACGGATAATGATATTATTACGATTTTAAGACAAGTTACGGCTGCAGTAATTTTAACTTGCCTTATAAAATATTATTTTATAGAAATTATACCTTTTTGTTGAATCATTATTATTTTTCTTCTTTCAAAAAAAATTAATACATTAAAGTGTCGTCAACTTTTCGGGCGATTTATTTTCACAGTTGCCAATATTGTTAAAATATCTATAATTTTATAACATAAATAATTAATGGGGGCGGGGGATATACGACCATTTCCAAGTGTTCAGTAGCTTGTAAGGCATTATTACAGAAGACAAATTTATGTTCGTATATCGAGTTTTGTTCAAATTAATTGTTTGAAAACAGTTAATACGCATCTATTCCGAATACTTATATTAAATAAATATTTAAACACTCAACGGCCATCGGCATGCGGCAAAATATCAATTGTACCACCATAATATTATGATTGTATAATAAATTGTTGTTTAGAAATAATGCTCTTAGTACTTAACGCCGTTCAGAAAATGTATTCCGGTAGTCCGGTCAAAGTGTTATGGAATTATTATTATGAGATTGAAAGCAATGATAAATCATATTATTGGGAAAACGATTCAGAACGAAACTGTGTTTTCCTGAAAGTGTTTGCTCTTGATTCTTTTCACGGCGGTTTTTCTTTATATGTTTAGATACTACTGGAAAAGATCGAAAAATAACCTTTTCATAGTACCGTCTGTGTGTTAAATTTCCAATCAAATGAAACTATTTGAGAATTCTTAGGCACTATTCGAAAAGTTATTTACAGAAAAATAAACAAGTCGTTGTAAAACCAATACTAACTGTACATACAGTAGGTATATATATATATATATATATATATATATACACACATGCTTCAGACAAAATCTAAAATTAAATAAATGCAATTTACAGTAGAATATAGGAAAATAAATAATATTCAAGCATTTCTAAATGAATATATTATCGATGTTTAAAAACATAAGGTTTTAGAAATTAGTTTGATATTGTTTAATTCAACATTATTTATATTATTTGCAACAATAGTTTTATGACGTCACGTATTTTAAAAGTAATATAATTCTGTATAATAAAGACGTTTTATAATCGTATTCATTTGAAAGTCGAATGTAGACAACATTAAAAAAATGTTCTTATATTTCCAAATAAATATTTTGTTGCTACAATCAATTATTATCCTTTAAATTTACAATTTTTTTTATATCATGTGTCCGTGTTAAATGATCCATTTGAATTCAGTTTTAAATTCATTTTTTTCCTAATCAAAAAGATATTATTATCACGCATATAAAATAATAATAAATTTATTTTCGAATAAGAAAAAGTAAAATTTCTTTCTTTAAAGAGTTTTAAAACCGATTCACTACAAATTTTTTATAAATAAACCGGTATAATGTTATTGAAATAATTTACTTCAACGTATTCATAAATGTATCGATATGCGGAGTGATGAATTGATTTATTGAATATGATTTTGAAAAAAATAAAGATTTAAAATAATTGGTTTATTTCATGGCTCGAAATAATATTGGGTTCAAGTTTTACTGACCAACTAATTCTTTGTCAATTACAAAACAGAATTATATAGGTCTTCGGTAGTTATTTTATTAACATTGTCCATATTGTTATTGAAAAAAACTTTATTTAATTGGACTACAATATAAAATTGAAAAATAAACAAAATATATTAAAATGTAGACTTAATTTCAAAATACTATAATTATAGGTAAGTTTATACGAGAAAATCCAGTGTTGCTTCTAACCGTTAAAATTGTACATTTTTTCAATTTAAGCGTTATAATTTTTTAAACGATTTTATTTTGTAAAATGGTTTTTACAAATATTGGTTTAGCGTAATTATATAATTGAAATTCCAAACGAAATATTTTAAAACCGTTCCAACAACTCAACACAAACGAATTGGATAACAAATACATAGTTCGGACACATCATATAAATATACTAAAAATATATAAATAAACACTTGTGTTTGACCATATGCTTACGGGAGTGGTGTTCGGCCTGACCGACGGACTGTGCTCAAAAAAAAAAAGTCATTCCCGGAGAATGAGAGACGCGCGGATCAGTACAGATTGTATTTATCGACAAAATTCTTTATTATATCGTTTTTAATATTATTATTTATAATTACGTACAATTTGTTTTTATTGTACACAGTTTTAATCGTGTGTTTATATTTCATTGTTTTAATACGCTAATACTAATAGAGATCTCAGTCAAACGTGATAAAAAAACCTAGATGTTTCTTCGTGTATATATAAAATAGGTCTACGCATTTAAACATTTATTGTTCCCCCCATCTCGGCTACTAAAATCTGGACACGCTTATGTGTTCGACAAGAAAACAATTCTTATCTCCGGAGTATAAGTAAATCGGTAAAAAAAAAATACTACTATACAAATAGATTCTTCCCTTTTGGTCGAAGATCAATATATAAACACATATATGATCTAAAAATTAACAATATTAATTATTATTTTTTGATATATGATTTAAGTTAAATGATTGATCGTTATTATAAAGGTTATTAATAAATGTTTGTATATATATATATATATATATATATATATATATATATATATATATATGCAGAGTGTATATTGTATACGTGTAATAAAATTGTAAAGTACAATACGGAAATGTATCTGAAATACTGAACACCTATACAAAACTAAAATAAATAAAATTTGGAATTACAGAACGCATGGTCTTTTAGAATATGTTTTATAATACTTTGTATACTTAAAAATTGCAAATTGATAGGGCAAGGAGTATTTAATTTTTAAACATTATATAAATAAATTTAAAATAACAAAAAAAAAAGTACACACATCTATAGAAAAAGCAATAATATTATTTTCATAAAAGATTTAAATTTAATAATATTCAGCTTTTTTGAAAAATGATACTCAATACTTATATTATTACGAAAGATTTTCACGTGTCACTTAATTTTAACTTCAATTTAAAAATTGTCACGCATAAATTCAATTTCAAAAAGATATTATAACAATATTATTATTATTATTATTATTATTATTATTATTATTATTATTATTATTATTATTATTATTTATAAGAATTTATCTTCATTATTTCTCGAATAAAATAAAGTTAGTTATTCCTTTAATTTTTATACGTATCGGCTTAAGAAAAAAAAAGATATATATATATATATATATATATATGTATATATGTATATATATTTATTTATTTATTGAGTAAAATGTTTATAACATAACATTACACAACTCATATGTATGTCTTATCATGCTTGTATTAGTTTTATAAATATAATTTATTATTAAGTATGATATACCTATCTGCGATTAACAATGTGTTTAATAAGTCTATTATAAGTTAAAATTATTCTACATTTTATGAAAATTATAGATCAAATCGTGATAAATAACAATTTGTGTATACAAAATGTTTACTAAAATTATTATATACATAAACATATTATAGTCACGTATATATTTGAAATACAATTGTTGTGCACAGTATTATGTATAATATCATAGAATAAAATGTACGCATATTGTTAGACGTGGTCATTTTTACTGATATCGAAAACCCATAAACTATTAAATATTATTTTGTTGATTTCATGATGATGCATTTATTTATTTTTATAAACGATATGTTTTGTTTAATTTATCTGGTAACAGATTTTTGGCCAATAAACATGTCAAAAAAAAGTGTGTCTTTATGGATTTTAAATTGAATACGAATTGACATAAGTGTTTAGTGACGTTATATAGTATATGGAAAATTTCACGCATATTGGAGAGAATGTCAACGACAAAATCTAAGCGGTTTTTTTTTCATTTTAACAGTCGTAAAACAAGAATTTTTCTGTATTGTAATTTCTTTTTGTCGCGTATTATTTAAAAAAACCAATATAGGTTTTCAAATCTAATAATTCGTTATTTTCTTATATTTCAAAATAATGATACAATATTATCTTAACTGTAAATATATATATTAAATAACACGAATTTTTAAATTAAAGTTTATACGTATATCATTTTATTTTTCAGTTATTAGTCTTAACAATTATTCTTTATTTTATGCATTTACAAAGAACATTAAAATTATAAATTAAAATTGCGTAAATAGATTATGTCCTTACCTAAAAATCAAGTTTTTAGAAAACAATTTAAAATACATATAATTTATGATGCTATTGCGTTGATATTTTTTATTGCGGAATTCAATTAGAGGGACTGTAATAAATATCATATTGTATTTATAAATAATAAAGGCCAAATATTTGCTGGTTTACATTTTTAATCATAGTGACTCATAAATTTACTTGATAGCCCATAAGGAAGGTATAATGAATGGTTATGATATATTTTACTTATTCAGTTTTAAAATAAAATCTCAAGACAAATTATTATATGTTCGTTTTCTTTTTTAATACTAGAAACTAAAAATTTATGTTATTACATTTTTATACATTTACATGCTCTTTCAAATGTGTTTGCGTTTGTATGAAATTTTCATATTTACTTTTATTTATTATATTTTCTTTGAAGGAAATGCAAGAATTTTAATGCACGTATATACATTTAATAAACAATTAATTTAAATAATAAAGAAACATGATAAAAGTCTAAGTAAATGGTATATATTTGATTGTGATTTAAATTGCAATGACGAATTTGAATAATTTTTACTTTTAACAGTAACTGTATGGATAAGGTAATAATTCAAGTTTCAGAAGAATATAGCAATAACATAGATGCATTGAATATTGTTATTTAATAATAATTAAATATTTCAATACATCTATTCGGCATTTACTTAGATCAAAAAAGTTATATAACGAAAAAATTATATAACAATGAATATGAATGCATAATTCATGTCTACATCAATACCGAAATTATATTATTTTTCAAAATGTAATGTAGGACAATACCTATAAAAATAAAATGGTCCTTAAACAAATCCAAAGATTCACATATTAGCATTGTTGTATTTTACGTTTAATTTAAAAAATACTTTTTTTGTTATATCAAATATTATATAATAATTAGCTAGGTAATAAACAGTTTAAAAAAAATATGTTTATAATTTTCCAGTGATAAAAGGGTTTTTACACCCTTTCGGTAAATACAAAATAATAAAAGAAATCAAATGTGTTTTTTCGGCCTCCAAATAACGAATTGCAAATATATTTTTTTTTTTTTGTATTTTAATTTTAATAAATTAATAAACACCTTTTTTTACATAATTAACGATGCTATAAAATGCATTTTACTTGTTAGAAACTTTATAAATTTTCTCCAGTGAACAATTGTATGCTATTTGAAGTATGAGAGTTATAAGTTATCGTTCGTTGTTTTATGTTTAAAAATTTAAAATATCTAAAACAAACATAAAAAAGTTTACGTTGTTAAATAGAATTGTATTATATTTAAACCAATTAGGAACTGTATTATATTATATTGTTTAATGTTTTACTGAATTACAATAATAATAACTAAAATATACGGTATATTTAATATCTTGTTTTTGTGGAGTTAAAATATATCTTTTTCTTTAGACATTAATGTAATTCATCGTGATGAGGTTTGTAATATTTATAAAATAAAAGTAAAAATATTGAATGAATAATTAAAACGTTATTCAAACTACAAATGCAATAATATATTTAAAAACTAATTATATTATAATATCGTGTATTTTATTGAAATAGGTAGAATTTTTTTTTATGATGAATCAATTTTAAGTACTTCAATTATTATTATTATTATTATTAATGAAAAATACAAAAACTAAGATGAAACAATTTTGGGTAAACTTGGTTTAAAAAATTGTTTTACTTAGAATTATGATGGTTCTCGTCATTTTTCTATGTTTTGAAGTACACTTAAATAAAAAAGGGACTTTAATATCAGTAGTTATTGATAAAATCGATAAATTATAAATTCAATGTACCATCATTTTGTTAGTTTTCAAAAACATGTTGAATTTGCCATAAAAATATATTTCGTTAAAAATAGGTTTAATCTCTAGTATCCCGAGATATTTCAAAGCCAAAACTACATATTCATTTATCAAAATGTAATGTAAGATAAAAATGTATCGTAAACGTATTATATAAAAATAATGAATATACTAAAATTTAATATTTAAACAATTTATAAAATAGCATTTTTTTTCATTTTTTTTTAATGATATATTTTATTATTATTATTATTATTATTATTATTATTTAAGGAAATTAAAAATATTTAAAACTGAGTAATAATATACATGAAGTTTCAGTAAAACTTCATGTTTAAATGTATATGTGTAATATTTAGAAATATGAATTGCAATTTTTTTTTTTATAAATTAGGGTGCATTAGAATAAAAATATAATATAAGAGTAAAATCACAAACAGGATCCAAAAGCTTTTGAAACGTTTGCCATATTATATAGTATGCCCATATTAATAAATTTAGTCTTCAAGCTCATTCATTTTAAAATTTTTATAACAAAATTGATGAAACCGGGACACTTGTGACATTATTATTTTCCGTTTTCTGTAATTTTTTTTTAAGTCGTCTCAATAAATATCGACAAAAAAAAGAAATCAAAAAATTAATTTATAGTAGGTTAGTTTAGTGTCAAATATTTCTAGTTTAAAGACGTGGTTTAATAAACTTTTTAGAGTAGAAACAAGGAGCTGAAACCGAATTGAAATTATTATTTTTCAAAAAATCTGAATCAAATCTGGTAGCCATTAATTCTATCCGAATAAATAGTGATAACGAAACCAATAAAATAAAACTATACATTTTTCGCTCCGCTCTAAAACAATACAATTAAATTATAAATTAATCTTGTACAGACCTATTTATTTTATATTATCCGTAAATAATATAATAGTAAATTACTGTTTAAAAAAAAAATTTTAATTGATCAATAGTATAATACTATATATTATTATCTAAAGAAAATTTTGGAAATTGCAAATACATTTTTGTGTAATAAAATTGTTTAATATATACCATATAAACTCTGATGAAATGATTTTTTTCTTGAAAATGATTGTAAAAAGAAAAACTTCAAAAACTTTTTATCCAAAATAAAGTTTATTTATATACTTATATATTACCATATTATAATACGTTATTGTGAATAACGAATGTCAAAAATTAATGCATACTGTCATTCACTATCGAATCTTGACACTTATATAATATTATAGATATCATCTTATTTAATATTATGTTCAAATTATAAATTATATGCATTCATACATTGGTGATGATTGAAAAACCTTTTAATGAATGTAATTAGTAACGCGCTTACAGTCTATTTATCTTATAGAGTTTTTATAAATGTTAGTAAGTTTAGACTTGGTACTTGTTAATAGAACTTTAAATTCGAATGAATATAAAATATTTTAAATATTGGTTTTTTTTTATTGATTATGATTTTTGTTCATTATAAAATCAATTTATTTGTTTAAAGTTTATATGTTCTGTATGATTTGATTGGAAATATACACATGTAAATGAATTGTGTTTAACAGATTTTCTTAGTTGTCAAAAATTAGTAAAAGTGTTTTTATCTTCTAACATGTAACAAACAAAGTTAATAATAACCTAAAAAATGTATTCCTCTTTTAATCATAATATACTTACTGAATAGAATATATTAATTGATACAAATATTAAAATTATAAAACATATTCTAATAAAGGTATCTACTCACAATAATAATAGTAATTAAAATAATAATAAATAATAGTAGTGTGGATTTTATAATACTCGTACAATGTTAAATATATTCCATTAAATTTATATTGTTTTTTAAATTTTCCGTGAAATTATTATGCAATATACGTTTCCCTAGTTGATTTTATTTTAAACTTCGTATTAACTTTATGATAGGTTTAGTTTAAAAACTTTTGTTTGATCTTGATGCCAACCTAAAATTACAATTTTTGATATGGAATTAAAAATAATTCAATAATTCAATAATCATTGAAAGATTTGAAAATTGTGAATAAAATAGTACATAATATAGATAAATAAAAACACTAATATTTTAAACTTGAGGAGACTAAATTTTTTACAAGTTGAATTAAGTAAACTTAGTAAATTCTATTTTACCTAATGCGCATAGCAGCGTTTGGATGTTGGGTTTTTATTCGTTACGAATTTTTTTTAACTCAAACATGTCAACCTAATGTCCCGTGAATACCATACTAGATATTGTGCTATAGAGAAGGTTGGGCCTAAACTAGTGGAAAGCGTTCCGGATCAGTGGAGCAACTGATGATGACGGGGCCACAAGAGAAAAGCATCATTATCGCAACAGGACGGAGACGGGTTAATTAAAACATTCAACCCTAAAGTCACAGAGAATCCATCTCGCCACCCCATAATTTCATCTTCCATAATCATAATGAATAGTTTGTTGAAATATAATTTTTATTTACAGTGTGTCTCAGTTAGATAGGTAGCGAAAATATGACCAAATGCGGTAACGCTGTTCTACATAAATTCTTATATCTATAATATTAAAAAAAATTGAAATATTATATTAGTAACAAATAGTTTGACTTGTAGTGCAACTATAACCTATTATAACAATAATAAAGATAAAAATTTAATAAATAATAGAAAATTAAAATAATAAATTTCTCTGAATTTATCTATTTTAATTAATACAAAACGTTAAAAATTATCGAATTTATTATTATAATACAATAACTGCTGGTAATTATGAATACTGCGAGGTTATTCTAGATTTTAAATACCGATAATTTTATAAAATGAATGATTTTTAATCAGTAAAGAATATGCGATTATTTAAAAACTTAACATGCAAGTTTTCTTTAGTCAGTTAAGTAATGAACATAAACAGTAAATGGTAATTGAACAATATTATATTACTTATATTAATAATAATAGCAATAGTACGATTAATGAATTATGTGTATTTTCCAATGTCACAACTAGAATTTTTGGAGCCTGGTGAAAAAAGAAAAATTAATATGCCTTCTAATATCTCGAACCATAATAACTCGAAATCCTTGATATCTCGAATATTTTTCCTATTCTTATACACTCAATGTATCGGGATTTGTTGTGATAAGTCAAATGTAATAATAATTGGACATTGATAACTTGAAATCAGTTATAAAAATTATATCTAAAATATTATCATTAATACCGGTTTTCAATCATAAATGTACAAATGAAGGTATCTCTATGTATATTATTTTGCTGTAAATTATTCGACATATTTACGATAGTTTCATAATTGTGTAGCGTGTGCAATTTGTGTTTATTTTGTTTGAATTATAATATACATACTCGTACATTGTTTTAAAATGCAATCTTTTAATAATATTGTAATTAATAATTAATATGTATGTATGTATGTATGTATAAAACCATATAGGAAATTGATTTTAAAATGTAATCTTCTAATTATATTTGTAGTTAATAAATGCACACATAATAATAGCTGACTCGTATTTGTCGTGTTTTTTTTTTAAAAAAAAAAATCAAATTATATAACTCGCGAAATACATAAGTCTAATTTAACTTTTGCCTTTCTTGAAATTCAAATTACTGGACTATATAATTATTTGGGAAGTGAACTTGCACCCCAAATAAGAACATAAATATAATCAAAATATGAATTTGAATTCTTTCAACTTCCAACTTTGGTATCACAAATTTTACAATATAATACCTATTATACCTACGTTATAGTAACTAGGTTACATACAATATAAATTATACTAATAATAAATTATTTAAAACATGCATCTAAGAGTATAGAATGGAAGAAATATGTCATAAAAAAAATTTGTAATATGCATATATATGAAAAATAAAATTTTTGATGGCATTTATATATCAATATTTTTTTTTAATTTACGAGAACAATGAATTACAGAACACCAAGAAATCAAATCAAAATTAGTACTTTATACATCATGTATTTTTAAGCAGCTTACCTTTTAGTTTGGATACATAAAAGCATTGATGAGTATCAACAGAAAAGCACTTTAAATAAAAAGTACTCAAGTTTTATTTGAAGTAAAACCAGTATATTGTATGTATATTATTTAAATTATGTGATTTCTTCATTGTTCTTAGATCATGTTACAACGCGATGATACATGTTTGTCACGTTTTATTTATTGTTACGCTCCATACTTATATACAGTGTTATTTAGAATCAGTAGTTTGTGTAGTGACCATGGTGGTGTCATGTGAACGTCGAGTACTATTTCTTCTAGCTACTAATAAAATTCTCAATATATTTTCATGTTTAAAGTGATGTTTACTTTGTAATAAATAAAATAACACACACTTAAGTACTTTTTACTGTTTCATACCACTTTTTGGTACATTTTATGAACATTGTTTAATCAGTGTTTAATTGTATTATTAAACAGAGGTTTTTATTTTTTTTTTTTAATTGCTACGTACTAAAAGACATTTGCTTCAAATTGAAAAATTGTATTTCGAAATAAATTTTATATATATATATATTAAAATAAAGAAATTTTCATAGTTTCAAATAATAAAAATATATTTTAACAACGAATAAAAATAAAATAAACTATTTATGTACATATGAAATATTTATTATATTATACTATATACAATTAGAGGCAAATATCCGATATCGACAATTCTAAATTCAATCAGCTTTGAACTTTAAATATATTGATTGTTCCCAAGTCGTCATGGACAATGGACGTAATGGAAAGTACACAACGTCTCCGAAAAATCCTCTTACATAAATAAGATTAATTAGTATAAAAGTTCCATTTGCGTAAATGGTAGTTTTATCATCTTAAATATAATACAATAATGAAAAAAACGCTGTTTCAATACATTTTCAAATCACAAAGTACAAATTAAAATATTATGACAATAATTTAATAATCCGATATTGATATATAATATTGTAGGAATAATCAGAGATAATATATATATAATACGAAAAGGTTTTAAACTTCAACGTTCATACTAAATAGATTATAATTTTATCTAATTCTATATTTTAATTCTTAGTACTAACAATAATTTTTTTCTCTTTAACTCGGAATATTAATTGTGAGAACGAAGTAAAAATGTTACAAGTAATATTGTTTCAAAACAAAAGTTTATTAATGCCAAATGATATAAATTTGGTTTGTATGACATGGTTCTTATAAATGTATTTCCAGTATCTTAAGAAATACATAATTTATCACCGTGAAAAGCGTCCGTAAATTATTATACTACATATTTATTATTTATTAAAATATACAAGTATATTACACATTATTCAATTAAAATTGAATAAAATAAAAACGTCATTCCATATTTCTTATAAATTTGTAAAAATTTAGTTTTACTACACGAATACAATAAAATGCTCTCCAATGATCATATATATCAAATTACACTATCGATCGTGTATGATTAACATGTATGTACTACTTGATAGTTATATGCTTGAAATATGAAGGAAATCTTGGATTCTATGACAATATAAATAATGAATTTTAGATTTTAAATTGAAATCATTATATAATAATTTTCATTAATGATGCCACAGTATTGACTTGTAGGAGTTCGAATAAATATGAAATTCTTCTTAACGTTCTTAAATCAATTTCATACGATTGAATACACTTTAAGAAATAAATTTTATCATGACATTACATTAACTTTCTGATTGATTGCATATAGATTTATTTTGCTATGGTTAAAAAGATTAGAATTTTTCAAATAATGATACTCTTGAACTTCATAACCTAAAAGAGATTATAATCAACTACGTCTACTTAATTTCATACAAAGTTATCGTTGATATAATGAATTATTATCTACACACACACATATATATATAAAATCATGTTTGTTATTATTATTCCTAATTAATGATAGTAATGAAGCATTCATTTAATACTTCTTTTTTTTATTTTCTTATTTTATTTTGCTTTAATTGTAAATTAAAAAAAAACGATAAAGTTCATAATTTTATCAATTTATGAATTATTCGTTCCAATATTAATATTAAATGCATAGTTTAAACTACACATCATATGCACATATGATAGTACAATAAACAAAAATCAATAACAAATTGTTTTGTTATAGAGCAATAGAGCATTGTAGTGTTCAATTAAATTTCAACTCTTATATCACTTATATAGTTCGTTTGTATCTTAAGATTGTAATATATAATTAATTTTTAAATTAGTATTTTAATGATTTTTAAATTAAATTTGCCACTATAAATAATGTGTAACAATAAAAATTATGAAAACCAATTTTTTTTGTTCTACACAGATTAAAACAAAAATTACAATATCAATGAAATATTGGTAAATAATTAGAGAAAATGTTAATAATATTGATCTTCGTCAACAATTAATATAATTGTATTTATTTTACAAAGCTATTAATAATATTTAAAGGGTAAACAATTAATAAAAGATTCGTAGAATTTATAGTTGACGTTGGAATATGGATTTATATTTTACGAAAATATATATTTATACAATATTATTATATTATTAAAAACCTACAATAGAATGCAATCATATTATATATTAATAAGTAAACGAAAATGAATTTATGAAAACAATAATAATAATAATAATAATTGAATAATAAGCAGCAATAAAGATGATATATAATATATGCATTGGGATATTTTCACTTTATTTCTAGGTGGATGGATTAAAATAAAATATTTATAACATATATAAATCAAAATAGTAATAATTTACTTGTCAAATAATAGATCTTTGTTAATTTGATATAATTTTTGGTAGAATTTAAAAGAACAAAACTATAAAAATCTTCTGTTATTGAAAAGTTCAGTGAGAACTTATTAATATTCTATTGTGTTCTTTCCGCCAATTGTAAGCACAACTTATTTTATTTAATAAAAATGAATAAATATTTCTTATAACAGTACTTCTGGTGTGGAATTTCTCAAATAAATCTTACCAATTTCCTGTAGATCTTTATAATATTATACAACTGAGATTGATTTAATCTTCATCAATACCAAAATTTTTTAAATAGAAAATTAAACGGATAATGAATTTGTTCTAAACTATGTGTCGACTATCGACAGACGTTTTAAATATGTTCATATAAATTAACCAATGCACAGTAATATTTTTGTAAATATTCGATTAAACCAAAAAATATGAAAAAAAACCAATAAAATGGATAGTGAGTCACGGGTGTTGTGGATGTGAATTAAGCTTAATTCATAAATCTTCCATAAGTAAATTACTTGGATAAAGTTTCAGAGTTTTGTTATTACTACAAATCTGAGAGCAATGATAAATCATTTCACTAGGCAATAAGAAAGTGCTGTGACTTAGTAAAAAGTTGGTAGTACATTCAAATGATGTACCATCAATTAAATACAATTTGTTACCGGAATGTAACGTATAACACGATCATTATGTGTATTCAGGAAAACAATTTAACATCATAACGAAACCAATATATTCCTTAGAATCTAAAAATTTATTTATTATTATTTGTTTAAATTATTGTTTTGTCATGAGACTACTTTTCGATGACCTGAATTGTGAAATATTAGGTTCTGCCATAACACAACATTAAATAAATAATATATAAATTATACGATGCGCGACGAAATCGCGTTTTTATCGTTTTTATGTAATTTTTCTGTACTCTTTTAATTGTAGTTTCAGACGCTTTGGAAAATTTTCGAAAAAAATGACTTTCTCTCTAATGTACCAATTAGATACAGTCTATTACCGGAACCAAAGTGTGACTGTAAAGATTGGAGCACGTATTCTAGTAGAATGTTTGGGTACAGACATAAAAAATAAACAACAACTATTTAAAACCAACAGATTCCTCGCTCCGCTCCGCGAATCTAAAATAAATTTCCACGTATATTATTGTTATTATTATTATTATTATTGTTATTCGTAATAAAATAAATCCCGGAATTTTTTCATCGCACCTCGTATATATTGCGTACATGTACCATTGACGAGAGAGAGAGAGAGAGAGAGGGAGGAGAAATAAACTTGTAAAACTCTACAACGAAACACAAATTCCTCCGGCGTACGACCGAATGAGGGCAAGTTTGGCAATAGTTTCGGAAAACCATCATGTGGGCAGTCAACTTTTCGCGGTCGTACCGTTGTAGAGTCGTAGTGTACGGTGTACGGTCTCGACGTGCATAACGGCTGTTGTGGCGCCGTCGTCGTCTCATAGGAGTTTATTTTATACTCGATTTTCCTACTCAAATTTATTACTGCCAACACGGTGAAATATGGCCATGTCGGTCAGACGTGTCACGGACAGTAGCGTAGTAGCAGCACGTGTGTGCAGAACGTGTCGGCAACGAATACGCCATAATTATGCGAACACCCCGGCCCAATGCACTTTAAACGAAATTTCGAAATCCGTCCGGATTCGCGGACTTGTTGAATATGAAATAAATGTTTGGAGAAACGAAGTAATTATTATTACAATATTAATTTGAACGTTTTACCCCGTCGTCAACACCTTTCCTAGATGTGCTGGTGGGGATACACTAAACTACTGTGAATAGGTGGTGGTTGTACATGCACACTACTCCAACTATGTTTGTTTATTAACTTTTGTTTTTAAATGTGAAACATTTATCTTTTTTCTCATTTCGTTTCGTGAAAATATATTTTCTTCTCATTCATCACTTATTCATAAAAGTATTTTTCCTATTCGGGAGCGCATTAAGAGGGGCATTTTCACCGAACGGTAATTTTCAGTGGGCGGCACACCGATCACGAAAATTTGGAATTTCGTGTTATGTAACGGTATATTACAATATATATATATATATTTTTTTTTTTAATAGTTAGGTTTAGGTAAAGTGTACTTGATATTTTCTACCTTCTTAAAAAAATATATGAATGAGCCTTAACAAAAAAATATTTTGAGGCGGGCCTTCCCCTATGTTTTTTCTCTCTTATGTATGCCATTTAATTATATTTAAGGAATTTTATATAAATTTAGTATAAAAATATGAGGGCGGCATATTATACTTGAATTCCCCCTTCCTTAACATAGAATGTACATTTTTCCATAGTGCATCTTATTATCGCATGCGCGTTTTCTTACCTCGGCTAGACGAATGACCAAGAGTGGTTTATCTATACAACTATTTAATACGCCCGCAAATGACGTTATATTTAAGTCTTGGCTTTTAATTATTATATCGTCAAACATTCACATGTGAAATTTTTGTTTTTCAACATTTTAATCATCTTTGAAAAATGATTGAATCAATAAAACACAACTCAACATCACTCAAAAACTGCTTAAATTCAGAGTAAAATCACAGTTGTAAACCATATAGTTATTATCATTATAGTCTATGATTTCTTTATATATTTGATTGTATATTTTACTTTCAACGCCCCGTTATACTATCATATTATCTATAAAGCTATTTTTGTTTTCTAAAATCTCTAGGTGCGTCTAATTTTAAATCCGATAATTATTTTGGTTTTTTTTTTTGCAATTTCATATAAAATGTTGAATGTACTTATTATATTCAATAATATCATTCATATATAAAATATATATAATACTTTAAAAATGGTATCATCTAAAATGTTTAGAATTTGAACATATAAACATTTACTATGGAATATTATAGGGGAGAAAGTGGTGATATAGACAAGATTTTTGTTTTGAACAAACTAACTAAATTACATGTTTGATGTAATGAAATAAAACAAATAATTGAAAGATATGTTACTGTTCTATGATATATTATAATTTTAGAACACACTGCATAATATGGGTAGTTTAGAAAGTGAGGTAGTAATATGAAACAAGTGTAAGAATAAATCAAAAATATTTTATTTTAAGTACAATTACTTTTGTTATTACGACTTGGTATTCTTAAACATAAAAAAAATTATACTTTTAGATACGGAAAAAAATTAATAGGTACAAATGTCTTTAAAGTTCTTTATGAACAGAAGTCATAAATGAAAACATCATTTTCACACCCACTTCACAAAATATGGGCCCATTTTCGGCACATTTCACATTTAATCCAAATTTCTCTAGAATTTGATTTCTTGAACATCTCGTTCACAAAATAGACAGTCTGCATCATCTTTCGATGAAACTTTCTGTCTAATTGGTTCCGATATGTATTATTGTAGAGTTTGTTTCATATTACACTATTATCTAATCTATTCCAATAATCAGAATTCGTAAAATATGATTTTAAATAAATATCCCTAACATTTTGAAGTTTAATAATATTACTATTTGATACACTAATAATATTGTATTTTATTTACTAATATAGATACAAAAAAAAAATATTGAATCTTATCTGTCAAAAAGTGTTGATGGATTGAAAAGACAATGATTTTATTTAGGACCACATGCAACGTTATATTGACGCCCTTCATCTCTGGATATCAAAACGTAAAATAATCATTCTGATTACGACAGATATCGATAAGTAGCTGCATATCTTTGACAAATACTGTAATGTTTCATATTACAACTCTGTTTCATAATACCACAATTTCCTCTACCATTAATATTTGCACCTTTAAAAACACTGCTCTAATCATTATTTGAAACACATTGTGTAAGTATCCGAAGATTTCAATTGTATAAAAAAAATCCATTTGCCCTTGGAAATTACTGTATCTTCCAAAGCAATTTTTTTCAATACTTGTAATATTAAATGTATTTTTATTAATCATTCAAATGAATAATCGTTATTTTTGTTTCCAAAATAAGTTTTGTTGTGATAAAATTTAACAAGTTTTTCCTTAGTCAAAATTTTATTAGTAATATATATTTGAAAAATAAATTAATAATATTAATTCATGTAAAAATGTGATATGAAATTAATAGAGAAAAAATAAAAATTATTATAGTTAATACCTACATTGACCTATATGATTTTGAGGAATATAATATTAGTAGTGAATTAATGTCTTGAATAAACTAATATCTTTTTGACACTGATATTTTTTTCCATTTAGTTATTAATGCTTGGTTTATAGGTTGAATTTTTTATGATTATATGTATTGTCTTTTTTATTTTTCTTAACTGAACTTTTCAATCTACTGCGTGACACAAATACAATTTAAAACAGAAAGTGATGGCTTAATAGCGAACAAATATTGTAGAAACAATGTCGTTATAGTCTTCAATTCCATTCCAACCGTTAGATTCCCAACCACGCATCACTTACTACTACTATTAGATAATCCCCTTGACGCTTTAAAACAAGAGGCTTATATTATTATAAGATCTGCTAAATAATTAATCGTCAATTAACGTACATAAATCGGTCTTTTATGGTTCTTTCTCATTTTGTTTTTATTTATTGTGTAAACAAATATAAATTGTAAGAAATTCTTCTTTAAGTGGATGCCACTTAAGATTATTAAACGATATTAGAATTGAAAAAATTCGCCGTTTGGTTTTTTTTTTTTATATCATTTCACACGTTTGCTTTGTAATAAAATATACATAAAACTAACGAAATTGCTATTTTTATCACTATCTCAATAACAGCACATCTAAAAACATACTCATACCGTTGACAGCCACTAAATACGAATGGTCGCTCTGATTATGGTACCGACGACGATTTAAATTAAATTATATTAGTTACTATATATATATATAATTAAATTTGGTCACGCTTAATAAACCATCTTTTCGAATAAAAAAATTATTTTAAATATTGTTGAATTTTGATTATTAAAGATATTACCACTCTCTCTCTATCTCTATATATATATATATTTATATACACAAGTGTTTTTAAAATTTTTTTTATTGGCACCATATAATAATATATAAAGTTCATATTGTGAACTATAGCTATTGATAATTATATTGATGGCACTTATTTTCATCTTGTACATTGTTGTTTATTATTTCGGTCCAGTACTTTAGTGGTGCGTATGAGATTACAAATTCAATAATTCACGAATTATTCTACTACGGTAATATTGATCATTATTGTGATGGAAAAAAAAACAAATCGCAGCCTTACTTATCATAATTTTTATTGTTTGCTGCGCGCGTATTCACCGCATGCAGAAGGGAAACATTTTTCATAATATGGTAACAGTTAACGGATTGTGGCTACAATATATGGACCGAAAGGGTTGCGCGAATTGATTAAAAATTATAATATACATAATATTATTTACTACGAGCGGTTCAGATAGTAAATATTTAATGTAAATACAGTATCTCGTATGAAAACAATGCTTGCAACACGATCTACAATGATTTACGTTTTACGAATGCGTAATCGGCGCATTGTTGACGCGACGCGACGAGAACGATTGATGTATACTTTTATAGTAATATCGTTGTGTCATATAAATGTCATGTTCGTGTACACATGTAAACCAAGTACTTACACGGACTATTCGATTTTGTATTAAAATTACGCGTTATACCAACAATGACGATAAATAACCGGTCCATGATCTTTTCGTTTTTCGTACGTTTTAAAAAAATAATAATTATTTTCGAATAAAATTAAATAATTGCAATTTAAATACGCTGAATTAAATAACGATAACGCGCGTAAACTATACTGAACGTGTTAAGTTCGCATGTGAATTCACTATTCACTGGCTTTAGCACATTGCGTTGAATTATAATATTATTCATAAAACATTGGTCGTGAGTATGAGATGAAAGAGATCATCGTGAGAACTATTGGATTTATTTATTTATTTTTTTTTTGTTTGTATAAATATTTATACTATTTTATGCAGCTATTCTAACCCCCCACGGTAAACGCGTCTGTTTATTCGATCCGAAACATCTGGTATTTAATATGTAATTATCCGTCCATTCAAACGTTTTGACTGTTAAGGTCAAAAAATACATTGGTTAAAAGCATTCTATATAGTAATGTTAAAAACCTCAATAATATAGTTAAAAATAATTATAAAACAAATAAATATCGTAATGTGTTTTAGCAAATGTATTTTATATTAACGTTGGATTTTAGTATTATATTCATTTCAGTGGGATTATGTTTACAAATCACAAAATTCTTTTTTTTTTTTTTACAAAATTGATGTAAACAACATTAACGTACAGTTTTAACTGCTAACCATAAATGCATTGCTATTTTAACATACGTACTTCTAATCGTTTTTTTTTTCGTAAATTGGTTTCAAATTAATTATTTTATTTAAAAAGAAAACTACAATTTTATTATTATTATTATTGTTATTATTATTATTGTTGTTATTATTATTCATTTGGACAGTTTACAAATATATACATTTTATATAAAATAAATTTAAAAATAGAAATACACGTATGTCTATAATTATAAATTAGTATTTCGTAGAAATATCATATGATAAATTCCATAATTTTTTAAATTACAGTTCCATTTAATGATAATGAGTATGTACAGAGATTTATAACGACTTAAACATCGACTTCTATTTCTAATCTCCAAGTAAATTTCAACACATATACCTATGTATAAATAAATGTATGGTATTCTCTATGTCAAATAATTATAAAACTTCCGCGGTCTTTTAACTTCTATTTAATGCGTGCAATAAATATACATATGAGACACAAATAAATTTATATATATATCAAATGGTTATTTAAATGAAATAAATTTATTACTAATATTGGTAGAATTTAATTAAAACTGATTATGTCGTTTATTATAATATTAATAAATGATATTAATTAAAATATTTAAAAACAAAATCATATACATAATAATATATGTATATATATATATATATATATATATATATATATATATATATATATATATATAATTTATTTTTCATCGCAACTAGCAAACCAAATAGGCAATGATAATGTATATTGTTCTAGGCGACATATTTAGGTGACATGGTTCTACTTATTTCCATCATTTAATATTTCCTTAGAAGAAAAAAAAGTACATTCTCTAAAATCAAGTATATACAATATTAATATGATTTTAGTTAGATAAATAAATGTAGAAAATCTATGATTATATAGTATTTCTATATTCGGTTGCTTTTAATGTTTGTTACGATGTACAATAATTTAAAAAATTATGTAAAAAAATCAATGTTTATTTTGCAAACACGAAAAAAGTTTCGTTGATTTAATTTATTTAAAAAAGGTTTGGAAAATATTATATTATGTAAATATGGCCATAATTTGTTTATTTGAAAATAAGGTCATCTTTAAATTACTTTTTATTTTATTTTTTTATTAAAATCTCTACACGTTTACGTTTTGACTTGATTAATACTGATGTAATTCGTGATTAAAAATTAAAAATTAAATTATCTTATTTATTATTATTTTAAACGAAAAATATTTTTAAACGCGTAAAAAACATTGTAGGAAATCGTTTACTACAATTTTAGCGTTTCAATAATTCAACATTAAAATAGCGTTTATTCTATTTTGTATATATATTTTTAATTCCATTACATTTCTACAATTATATTTTATTACATACTATGAACTTACAACATGTAGTGCGTTATCGTGATTGACAAATTTATTTGCTTAATACCGTTATTCAAATATTAACTAATAATTCCAATCGAAAATTGATGAAAAATCAATTCATTCATTATGTAAAACAACGTGCGTTTTACCTTAAACATGAGTTTAAAATAATGATGATATCAATAATATAGATGAATATTTTATGTATTTGTTAGTTATTTTCACAAATAAAAAAGGTGATTATATATACATACATATATATATATATATATATATATATATATATATAAATTGTTTTTATAAAATTTCTTAAAATAATGTTTAATATCGTTAATTATAAATAATAAAATAAAATATTAATTTATGTCAAATGTTCATATTATCTAAAATGTCGAAATGAAGTTTTTTTTCATAAAAACGTTTAGAAAATATGATTGAATCTATTTAATCTGCTAGAAATGTAAAACATAATATTACGTTATGATATTATTATTTTTCTAGCAAAATAATGCACAATTAACATTAAAATATAAAATTTTATGATGTATAAAATTTAATACAATTACTTTATTAATTGTATTATTAATACGATACAGTTAATAAAATGTCATTGAAAAATAAAACCCACAATAAAATTGTGCCTTAATATTTATAGATCGTGTAACTTCAGTAATAATTATGAAGAATTTGCCAACTTTAGTCATTTTGTTTAAAATACAAGCAGTAGTTTCAGTTTTAATTTTTCTTATTATTTATTTATACATATTATTTATATTACAATACGTGGACTTCCACAACCATCCTCCCCGTAAAAAATGAATTTTTTTCCGAAAACTGATGTCGTATAAATTAAAATAACGGCCATTAAAATGCGCATTTTCATGTATTATTTGCAAAACAAATTTACTATAACTAAAAATGTGACTGGATTAACATTTGTTTATACCATATTTATACATATATTACTGTTATGATTTATTATAATTATCTATAACCATAATTGATAATAATGCGATCAATTTCTCTGTAATTCATAATTTTAATACATACATATAATATTTTGAAAAATTTATTGATTTATTAGTAATAATTGCCAAAAGGGGAAAAAATGTAAAAACTTGGTAATTTATAGATAAGTATATGTATGTGAAGTCATTAATCATAATAATTATTATATTAATATATTATTACAGTAATATTTTTAATTTTGTTACCTTTTAACAAAAACTTTTATTAAATTACAGTAATTCAAATGAATAGAAGTAGTTTAAATTACTTATATTATGTTTAGTATTCATGTTTTTTTTTTGTTTTATAGTTTTTACTATAAAATATATATATATTTTTTTTTTTTTGTTATACGTTAACATTTAATATTTCATTATTATTTCAATAACATAGTAAATGTAACATAGTTACTTACTCAATAGCCAACAATGTTATTCTTTCGTAATTTAAGATAAAATTAAACAATATAAGATTATAATTGTGTTCACATTTATATTTGAAAATAGGAACGTCTTTAGTCATCAAAATATGTAGTATTTTGGTTTGATAAATGTAAATTCTATGATCGATATAAAATAATTGAATGTATAGTATTTGCAATTGTTATATAAAAATAAACATAAAAAGAGCTATTTTTAATTATAATTACAATAAAAGTGAAAAGTTATATAGTAGTGTTTATAATGGCTATAACTATATGCTATATTTATATATATATATATGTTAATTTGTTTTACTATTTTTTAAATCAAATGTGTAAGAATAAAAATAATATATTTACACGCAAATTATTTAAAAAATGAATTACTTAGTTACTTATGAAAATTATTATAAATTCTTTTTTTTTGCAATTTTAATTGTTTTATTACATATTAATAATTAATTTATACGCATATGGGGAAGTGTAAATACGAATTCTGTATCTGTAAACAAAAACATAGACTAATTATTGTAATTATCTTGTCAAAATCTTTCGATTCAAAAACCAATACTGAATTTACCAATTTATTTTTTATTAGTTTTAACTTAAAGTTATTTGAGTAAAAAAAATATATCAGTGAATAAAACTGCAATTATTTGATATATTATTATAAAAGAAACGCTATAAATAAACCACTTAACGTCTAAACTTACTTCACATGAAATAAATATGTATCGGTAATTAACAATACATAGCGTAAAATTAAATGAATATGACATACACAGTACACACGTACGCTATATGTTGGTATAAATGTGTATAATCATTTTTTGTTATCTCTTGTACATTTTATAAACATCAAACGAAATACCGAAACAAATCTACTTTCCACTACAAAATGAACATTTATCATGCAATCAGAAGAATAGAGAACACACTTAATAAATTATATAATATTTATTTTATTTTATACAAATAAAAAAACCATATGAACTGTTGGTAACTAGACAATTAGTCGCGTATACGACACCTATTCACTCATATTTCTTTTTATGTATAAAAATTATGAATTTTTGTAAAGAAAATTGATTTGTTTGAAATATTACTAGAAAGCAAGTATTTCACATCAAATAAAAATAATTTTTTCGGCATAGTAGTTTATTTT
Source organism: Chaetogeoica ovagalla (assembly GCA_032441825.1). Classification (NCBI taxonomy): domain Eukaryota; kingdom Metazoa; phylum Arthropoda; class Insecta; order Hemiptera; family Aphididae; genus Chaetogeoica; species Chaetogeoica ovagalla. Next base: position 1,668,933 of record CM063728.1, read on the forward strand.
CAAGGAGTAACCATAGTTTCGGATAGAAAAGTTGGACGCTAGCTAAACTCCTTTATCATTAAGAATTTTTTTCATGAGAAACTGTTTTGGAAGATAATAATAATAATAATATAAAAGAACAATGTAATTAATATTCGTCTCTGATAAATTTTGAAATATCTTATTTGGGAAATTATGGATGTATTAGAAAATTTTAAATTTAACAAACATTATAAAACAACAATTACTGGCCAAGTATTTGCTGTATATAAATATATAAATAATATATAGTTAACTCAAAAAAAAAATAAAAATTAAATAGTTGATTACAAAAACCTTTTATGGAAGAAGATTTTTGATAATATTGACTTTCTATTGAACATTTTATATATATATTGAATCACGTTAGTGATAGTACCGATAATCCTTTAAATGTTAATTTTTAATTAAATTGTGTACTTCAATCATTAATCGTTAACATTAATTATGATATGTTATGAAAGTATGAAACTATTTAATTAACTAGTTTTAACAAAAATATATGTTACTTTTTTTCAATATATAATTTCTATTTTATATGCCGCAACAACGCGAAATCTGGGAAATAACGAAAACTATTAGTTTCGGAATTAAAAACATTATATAGATATATGCATATTCATACTATAAAATCTGTTTTTGTTTTCATATCGACAAAATAAAAATAACATTTTAAATGGAAATACTAAAAAAAAAAATGGAAATATTCACTCTGTTTTTTTTCAATTTAATTAAAAATAAACATGTTTTAATTAATCACCATCCAAAAAGATCCAAAATAAATAATTTAGTTGTTTAATTTTATTTACGGTTTACAAAAACAAATAAATGTATACTTATAATATTATGTATAATTAATTCAATTCAATTAATTATAGTTTTATAATCTAAGAATAATTGGTTAATTTTTTATAAATATTATTATAGGATCTTTAGTAAAATACATGAATGTGACCACATGAATCTAAAGCTAGGCATTATAACTCATTAGAAAGTTAAAAGTTAAAATGTACTTAATTTTTCACCCAAATGGGGTATTTTATTACGGAGTAATTACTCTCGGGGTTTAATATAAAATTAATTTTTAATTTAACTTGTTTTTCCTTGTGTATATATAATGTTAATAGAGTGGTGAAAACGCGATGTAAAATCGAATCAAACCGATGAAAAAATGTTATGACATAATAAAAATTGTTGTGTAAATGTTTAAAAAAAAAATAAATAAATAAAACAAATATTAGCCGAAGCAATGTTTATACAATTTGATTTTTATTTATATAGTAGCGTATAAACGACATTCCTCATGAAAATGATTTTATACGAAATGATATCGTTAATAAAATTAATATTCTTAGGACGCTGCTCCCAAAGGGATTATCATTATTGACACACATAAATCCCGTTGCTCATTTACATTACTCGGTGTATTTGTTAAGTTTACAGTTTCGATTGCATTCTATTTATATATATATATATATATTCAATAAAAATAATTATTTCAATTTCAAAATCAGCAGTCGAGACAGAAAAATATAATAACGCTGTAATATTTATTGTTTTGTTTTGGGAGGGGGGGGCAGGGATTTTTGCTCGGAAGAAGACTCAATGTATAATAATTTTTTTTCATGTTTAAAACACGAATTTAAATACTTTGGTTTTCTATTTAACGATAATTACAAACACTTGTAGACGCGTTACTCATATAATACATAACGGAATACGTGTAAAAAAAAATAATAATAATAACGGTTCGGTCGCGGCGCCGCGTAATATAAAATATGATTAACACGCACAAAACGATTAATTGACATAGAATATATGTCCGTAAGAAATTCGCGTGAAACGATAATCGAAAATAATCGTGCGATACTGTGTCCCGTGGGCCGTTTGACGGCACTGATGTCATCGGACTGATTTCGTTCGCTCTGGAACACACGACGAGGACGTACCAAATCCGTGCTTGCGCCGCAACGCCGATCACCGTGGCGGCCGCCCTATTCTCTCGGACGATCACGTAGGTCACGTGCCGAAAAATGCGCACCGCAGCACGGGAAAAAGTGAAGAAAAAAAAAAAACGTCACTCACGAACGACATACGTACGTATACGTTCACGAGGCGACGAAAACACCCGCAACTAGCGCGTACGTAAACGCGATGTCGGGAAAAACGACGACGAAGAGCGTGCGCCAATCTAATCAAAGTCCAACGGTTAGACGATAATAGTGCGAGTGCATCAACGCCGTATGGCTGAATGGTGGTGAATGGCGCGAAAAAGACTATCGCGTATTAAACTTCTGCGGACGGGTATTTCATTATTTTGGTAAACATCGTGTTTGAATTTACTTTCAAATTGAACGTAAACAACTACTGTGTTATCAATTATTATTGTAATTAATTATATATCGCGTTATCAATTCAATTCGGGTTTTAACGCCCAAAATACGTGACTGATGTCGGGTCAATTAAAATCAAATTAAATACGTTACACAAATTGTATAACTAATCAATTGAGTTCCTATGAAATAGAAACATTTAGTTTTATCTTATTAAATTCGATTTTGTAACTACATAAGATAGAAAATAAGATTAACGTGTTAGGTAATCAATACAATTAATATATATTACGATAAAAAACCAATTACTAAATAAATATATTCGTTTTGTATTGTAAATTATAAATTAAATCCTAATAATAATTAAAATAATAATAATAATACCTTTTCGGTATACATAATAACTCTCTTTACACCAGTCCATATTAATACCGCATTGGAATAGTTACATTATAAGGACAAATAAAAAAAATAATAACATGACAATTGATAGCCCAAATATAATACAACTGGTGATAACTGTATTGTTACAATAAGTAATACCGATGTGAAAATTGATAAATTCATTAAAACAATATAATATTGTCAATTAAACGTATAAGCGTATGATATTTGTATGCAAATAGAGATAAGTTCGGAATGGAATAAATAATATTTACATTTTATTTTATTGCCATTGCATATATACAAACCACATTTCATAATCATTATGTATTATGTATTAATTGCACTACTTTAATTATTATTATTATTTACATTATTTTTAAATATGAAAATATATTATGTGATGTGCATTAAGAGTTTTAAAATAATTTATGTTTACTAATTATATACATAAATTTGTATAAAAATATTGTAAGTGTATGTGTATATTATTTTTTGTCGAGTAATTATTTCAATTATTAACATTTCTATTATCGAATAAAAATATTATTTAAAAAAATTCAAGTGAGTTTCAAGAAATTCTATCGTTTTAATAAGTTGTATTTAAATGAGTTTTCAGTTTGGATTAAAACAATTATATTTTTAAAGGATTCTATTTACAAAAACCTGTATTATATGAAATATCAAAAGAAAATAATAATTATCATTTTATTTTGGTCAGCGTAAATAAGTATTTGAATTTTATTCGATCTGTATTTGTGAAATATTCAAATAACTATAGTATTGACTGAAGCTGATGTATACCTAATTAAAATATTCAGTTTCGTAAAATCAAGTAGATTTTATTGAACTTTTAATTCTAAAATAAAATTAAGTACCTATATAAAATACTACAAGTCCTAAATTGAAATAAAAAGTCTAACATCACAATACGATACTTGTACGCTATTCAAACAATGAAAGTCCTTATACACTAACGTTAGCTATCAAAATCGTCATGCAATTTATTAGTCCATTGTCCGGAACTATTTCATTTAATGATACTTTATTGTTGCTTTAAACTATAATTGTTATATTGAATACGAAAAAAGGAATATAAGTTAAATGTTAAATAAGTCTCCGATATAATATATAATGAATACTATTTATTAAATATAATTTAATGAAAATATTAAAAATTTGTTTTCTCTTATTTATAAAGTCGCATATTTAATTTAATTTAATAAACCATTTAACAAAAACACAGTGTAAAAATAAAATAAAATAATTTGTATTTTTTTTTTCGAAAATAAATATTTTAAAACGATTTATAAATACACTATCTGTCTTGATTGAACTCTGACGGAGTAAACATCAGTTGGATATTATGAATGTCATATTTAATAATCGTTTAAGTAAAATTTAAAGTGTCATAACAATAAATCATGTGCATAAAAACAATTTCGTGTACTTAATTATCAATTATTTTTAGGTGGTCTTATACAGAATTTTTAAACTATTAATATGTTTAAAACAAATTATATTGTTATAATATTTAATTTATGTTTCATCGTTATTGGCACGAATGTCCTGTGCATTTTTTATAATGTAAAGGATACAAAAGACGAATCCAATTTCGATTCTATAAAAGGCAACAAATATATTGTACAATTGTATAATTCGAAGGCTGCAAATTTTAATATAAAACTCGGTCCTTCCCATGTCTCTAAAAACTTGAACAAAACCATCTCTTTTACACATTATACAAAATAATAATATTTAAAGTATAATAAATGTAATCATTATTTTATTTGTTTTCATATAATTATTTCAATGTTAATTTTGTATTTCACCTAAATGATATGTGATTTTTAGAAATTTCACCTAAAATGAAATCTTCCAGCACAGCAAAAGGCAGAAACGCCGTCCTTCTATAATTTATCACATTGTACAGTGCGTAGACATTTTATTCAAAATATCATTTTAAATACCTTTTTTAATTTAATTTAAGAGTTACATGAAAATGTTGTATTTGATTTTTTTTTTTAATATGATTCTTCCTAATTCACTATCATCTCACGATCTCTAAACTGATATTTTATTTTTCCTTGCACATTTGTGTCGCAAATATTGGGCTGTCAATGTACATGAATTCAACTTTGATTCATCTGTAGGTACGTTTGATGATTTATTATCATAGGCTCAGTACTTATTTTCAATAAATAAGGTAAAAATATTGGAATAATATTAATATTTAGCACGTTTTACCTTATGTAATAGTTAATGAATGTATTATATAGTTTTTCGAATGATTTTATAGTATTACACAAACTTATTTTGACTAATGCAGTCACACGTATCACGTTTTGCATTGCCTCGGTAATAGTAGTGAGAAAAACATGACGTGTTAATCTTCTCTAAATAGTTAATGCGTTACATGAATTTTATTAATAAAATGTAAGTAACCTAGCGAATAAAAACTTCTTTTGAGATTCAATAATGGTCGAATTAAATCAAAATCGGTTTAGTAGTTTTTGAGTTTATCGGGGACAAACAAAAAAAGCGTTGTCCCATTATTTATATCGGTATAGACACAGCTGGTTAAACCTAATATCAAAACTACTCTGTTATTAACAAGTTACATTTTCCCCCGAACCTGACGAATAACATTTTCCTGTAAATATAAGAATTAATATAAGAATATAACGTATATATAAACACACATAATACATATAGTAATTATTTATCGTGTTAGTAATAATATTTTACAAGTCAAGTTTTAAGTGACTGCGTGGTGATGTGATAAAACTTTTGGCCAAAACTTTATTTCCGTGGACAGGTTTTCCGGAGTTATTAATTCGACGGACTAGGGACATAAGTTGTGAGTAGTTGTGTTATTTATTTTTTGTTTTTCTGCAGAGAATGAACTTTGAAAATTTTTCAAAAGAAAAACGGTATTTCGTAAATTAATATTAAATTTTTCTCTTTTAAAAAAAAAAAAAATAAATAATAATCGTGTATTTAATATGCGGTATATTATCTATTTTATTTTTGATTATAAAAACGTATTACGACTTGATTTAATGTTTTAGTATTTTTATATTTTTTCATATAATTTGGTGTTGAAATTATAGACCACATAATATATAGTAACTTCTATTAGAATAGAATTAATTAATGCATTTTATTTTCAATATTTTCGTTTCATTCATTTATTATTTTTCATTATGTACATATAACTTGATTTTTCGACGTTTTTTAGTAAAGTGTATCACACAATTTGATTAATATTCCGATTTCCAGATTGTTAAAAAATGTCATTATGACCGCCACATGTACATTTTATGACTATGCACATATTTTGGTAGAATTAATCAAGTAGGTGTCGGTATATGTAGTCTTTAAAGTTAATATGTTTGATAGATTTTACTCAATGTCAGTAAAGATTTATTATGACGAAAATATGAATAATACGTTCATAACAACATAGAATTATAAAATTAAATTTTGTAATTCTATTGTTACTTTGAATACTTTTAAAACATATTTAAAGCCATAAACGTTTTAAAAATATATAAAATACATTATATTTACTACTCTGTGTAATTGTTATTATTACAATCAAAATAATTTCACACTATTTTGTTTATATTATATATTACCGTACATATATAAATCTAAATATTATTTTATTTAATATTACCATTTAATTATTTTACAAATTAAAGACAAACAATAAATCATGTATAATTTTACGTTTTCTATACAATAACCACCACTGAACATATAAATATTAATAAACATTCAATTGTTTCTAGAGTTTAGAACACTTTATAGTCTCGGTATAAATTTTCGATCAAATTATATCCTTTTCAGTTTTCTAATATATTATATATATATATAGATAGATAGATATAACATTATTTATCGCGATAATAAACGTGTGTATTCATTTATTATTATTATTTTTTTTAGGTGTATTTTTGTTTAAACGTATATTTACGCCAGATCGTTTTACATTGGTATTCCGGTTGTCATAACGAAAGAAGTTTTGAATAAACTCATTGTTATATTGTATATATTATTTTAGTAGCTTTGCAATAAAAGTATATTTATTGTGGATATAGTACTATGTTCCAGAAATACATTCGTATAGGAAGGAAACGGTTTTCTGTGATACGAACAAAGCTCAAAATAATGAACGGATTATGATGGAATCCTCCCAATCCTTCATCGATGTACTTTATTTGCTATATCATATTGAATTGTTGTGTGGAATGATTATTATTTTTGTTTTATAGAGAAAAATAAGTTTAATTCATATAATATACAAGTATATATATATATATATATATATATATATATATATACATGTATTGGTTTAGAAAAATTTTGATACTCATAAACATAGTTTTTAAAGTTTAAATAAGGATAAATGCCGAGTATTTTATTATTAAAGGACTCTCAAAGATTATTTACAAGTATCTTTGGCTTATTATAATAAAATTATTTATAAAAATACTATATATTTTACATGCATTATATACAAAGAAAATTATCGCTAAACTTAATACCATTTTATTTCATTTCATTATTTTGTATATATAAACCTACAAAAGAAAATAATAATAATATTGAATTGGTGTTAATAGTTTAGATAAAAAAAATTTAATTTTTCATATTTTTATTTTTAATATTTCAAATTTTAACATTTCATGACACTTCTTTTTGGATATATTAAATTAATTAATAGGATGAATTAATTCCATCCCAAATATTGTTCCATATATAATGTTTATAGGTCATGGTTAAATATACATATATATATATGTGTGTGTGTGTGTGGATACATAATTTAACTAAAGATTATCATGAAAAATAAGAAAATATATAGGAGTTGTTGTATTAAATTTTTTTTATTCACCTTCCGGTTTAGACAAAATGCCATCATCAGGTATTCAGCACAAAAGAAAAAGGAAACAGAATAAAAAATAAAAGTGAACAAAATTACAAAGAAAAAAAAGATAAATATTACAATAAAAAGACTAGAGTTTAAAAGTAAATTAATAAAAAAACTACAAACAAATTGTGTACATAGTGAATTAAATTATTTTTATAAAAGAAAACTATAGTACGTTTTTCATATTATAAAATATATTTTCCACTCTTGAATGTAAAGGATAAACATTTAAAACATAATATTTCAATAAACAACTGGGTAACCTTTGTTTAGAGTATATGATACATTCTTATTTTCAGTTACAAATAAAAAAATATTTGGCATTATTATATAGCGTAAATTATGTAATGGAAGGCACACTGGACATTAGTATATAATTATAACATAAAGCAAACGGGGATGTTTTTTTCTAATTCCTTTTTTCCTTATAAATAAAAAATAATATGTGTACACATTTGATTATTAATAATATTATATTTTGTACTCTTATTAGACATCACGTAAGTATAATTCTCTTGGCTATTAATTAAAAAAGGATGAAAAATAGAGCTTTATAGAAACAAAGCCCGTTTCCTGCAAGGATTTCCGCCTGCATGTTTTAAAATTTGTATTGCGCTTTTAAAATAATGAAGCGGAAAATGATTCTTAAATTTTCGTCAGTAAAAACAATAAACGAAAAACTGCCGGTACAAGACGCAATATGCATTGAATTATATATGTGACATGTACAATATAACGAATTAAAATACTAAAGCATAGATATTAATTGTTAAAAATAACATCACTTTTTTAATATTGAGATTTAAGTTTTAAAAATGTTAAATAAAAATGTGATGCGTCAGAGTAGACTACAGTGTATGATGAAGACACTATGGATTGGGATCATAAGCAGATATTTATGAATACATTTAATAATATTTCATTGATATTATTATTATTATTATCGACGATGAAATAATTTTGGGCGTGAGAAAATAAATATGGCTAATTTAGAAAATATATTAACCAAATTGATTTTTAACATTTAAATTATTATCGATTAATATCCTATTGAAAGTATCATTTCTATATTACTCACGTAATTCGTTTATAGTATAGTCACGTTTTTTTTCTTAATTATTGGATATATTAAAAGTAAAAAGCAAGCAATAACAAACGACGTTATTTGTACGATTATGGCCCGCAATCCACAATATATTATATTTAATTGCCATTTCGTGATACACCTATTTTAATTCCACTGTGCACTATATTGTGTTTATATGTAAAATTATCCAACTTTCCAAACCATATCGGTTATTGATCTGACATTTCATTCTATAATTAATTTTAATCAATTTGCGCTGTTTATAAATCGTAATTAAAACATATTTGATTATGAATGATTGTGGTTCAAGAATCAGTTCTTATAAAAATTATGAAAAAATTAAAATATTTATTTTCGTTCTACGATGTTCCTAGATTTATTTTTTGGATTGTTTTTTAATTTTTCATGATTTTTACTTAGTGGATATTATAATCGTTGGAAATACTGTAAACAAATATTTCTTATATAAATATAACTTCATATATATACATATATATATAAATTTTTATATATACATATACATATATATATATATATATATATATATATATATGACATATTTATAATAACATTGGTCTATAATTCCTGGTCTTAGTCTTTCGTTTAGTATAGTTAATTCTATTAAATATACATTAAACATATTTTGTAATTTGAACATTATAATTATTTAGCAGTACTTTGCTATAGTTACTTTATATTTTGTGCTTTCTATTTATGCTTTGTTTGTTTCCAAGACCATTGCATACGATTAATCTAGAAATGTCCACTTGGGGTCACAAGAATGAAAAATGCTTGTAAAATGATTTTTTTTATACATTATCGTTATTTAAGTCATTCGATTTAAGAGATCATTATCGATTTACCGTTACTCCGTTACACAATTCTGACACTTTACAAGGTGATTGTAAATACACTAGGTAGTTTGACGGAGACTTTGTTGCCCGAAGTGTTTTGATGACCTTTAGATGTATTGATTAAATTCAAATTTACGATTTGTAATATTTTGTGAAAATTACAATTCTCCGGGAGAATATATATCATAAATAATGAATGCTATGAGATAATTCATGTTTTTCTTCGTAAATTCAAAAAGTTTTAAGACGCCTAAAATACGACTATATAAATTTAATTATACTGTATATATATTTTTTTATGTACCTATATAAAAATATTATAGAAGTTATTTATTTAATAACACTAAGAGATAATCAAGAATTCATCGAAGAATAATATAAAAAAAAGGAAAAGAATGACATAAGACGATTTCCACAATTCGGAGATATTAAGTATTAAATTTATATAGAAGGGTAAAAAACATTATTTATATTGTAATTCAAAATGATGCTGTGTATAAATATACAGTAGGTTCTTTATTTTTACATCTTTAGATATTTATTTTTATAGAATAAATTTTTATTTCAATCAAATAATTTATACATTTTTATAATAATAATAAAATTTGGAAGTGTTTACATCATCAATAGTATAAACTGCGCACATATATATATGTATACACATTATGAAATAAACGTAAAATATTAACTAAAATTTATAAAAATATTGAGTAGTGACAAAAATATATAATATGAGAACTACATAATGTGTCTAAAAACGTCAATTAAATAATACATATAATAGATAATTACTTATTTGTCGCGATTTTAATATTTATTTGTTTATAATACGAGTATAGGCCACAAAACATGTATTAACTAGGTACGTGGCTATGTTTACTATACGATTAATAACGATTTAGAATAATGAATAATAAAATCAATTAAAACCTGATTTTCGCTAATTTCTTATTATTTTACCGTTAACCCGTTAAAAGGACCTTTCGCGCGTTTCTTAAAAATAACCGAATACATGCGATTGTTCGGCAAACAAAAAAGCAATGATGTAAACCGTTCAATTGCAAAAACTAAATCATCGTTCCGACTATTAATTTTCTCCGAGAAAATTTAATTTGAAGCCGAATTGTAGAGCACATTATTTTTCGATCCTTAATGGACGTTTTACACTCATAGAAGAAATATCCGAGACTTTCCTCAATCGATTAGCCTCAGCACCACTTTCATTTCAACGCCATTCATGTGTAGCCCTAATAAACAGCTGGGCATCAAGTACGCTTTGTAGTTTGTACACGTCAGAACTAGTTCTATTTGTCACATCCTTTTTTCCCCTCTTTTTGCACAGCGTGTGACTTCCCCTACAAATTGGTCAGTCGACAGTCCCGTAGGTACACCAATGTAATCTTGGTAAAATATTGCACAGTTATTTGTAAGAAACGTTGTAAAAATGTTAAAATAATATGGGAGGTAATTTATCTACCAGATTCAATCATTAATAACATGTTCATAATAATGTTTCACTGCAAATAAAATTACCTACTACATAATGCATCAGTCGTTTTATTCGATGACAGTAATTATATTTATAAAGTAATAGTAATGTTATTTAATGTTTGTAATGCGTACTAATGCCTATACGTATTTATTTGTATTTATTTCATTTACACGTTCATAAGTGAGATTAAATTGTGCAAAAGTTTAAAATATTAGGAATTATACGAAAATAATTATTAATGTTTTATAACATGGCAGAATATTAACATAAATTATAAAATCATGATTTATATAGGTACACATATTTAAAATAACATAATTTAAAAATATCGTAGGATCCGCGAAACATTATTTTTAAAATGTAATTCTTGTTTAAGTAACTGGTAATTATAAAATGCTTCGAATACTGTACAGTTATTAAATAATACATACAACTCAGAACATTTTACACTAATTTATAGGAACTATTATTATTACATTACGAGTCAGGCACGTATACAGGGTTTTTTTTTGGCGTTCACCCCCCCCCCCCCGAAATAATTTCTTTGAAAATTAAGTCAAATTATAAAATATTTTTATTACTAACTGTTGGCGGTTTTTCTTGGTTTATTAGTCGAGTATGAAATACAAGTTTATATAGTTAAATGATTGAGGTGATACTAAAAACTACGCGCGTGTGAGAACTGTATCATTGCGACCATAGATCATTACGAATGAATTGGTCAATGTGCATCCATTTGTTATTATTTATTAATTATTATCTACCTATATTATATTTTATATAATATACCTGGTAAACTCACATCTTGTCAATAATCTTATCCTATTTTCCGTACTCGATCGGTCACTATTGAATTGCTAATCTGTGTATTATAAAATCAATGCTGTAAGACACATAATATATTTTAATGTCGATCGTTTGGTTTTAGTTTATGTTCGGTATTCGAATAGTTACGAGTGCGATGGTTTTTTTTTTACGAGTTGAGTGATGAAATAACAAAATTCATTAATTATTACACATTTTATTTAATTTTTTTTTATAATGAAAAGAAATAGTGATCAACCATCATTATTCAGCTTTGATATAAATAAAAATAACGAAGAAACTGAAAGTGAATCGAGTAATATTCAAAACCGACGTTGATGTACCAAACACTTTGCAGACCCACCTTGATACAACTATAGACAATGAATCGTTAAAAAATTATTCTCTAGAAAATGGATTATTTTTATCATCTTCTAATAATATAAATGATGTAAAAAAATATGGTGCATTAAAAAATCCATGGACACCACCCAAAAATTACCAGTTTCCCATCAAAAAACAAAGGTGGCTAAAATTTCAAGTAGATTGGTTAAATCGCTTTCCTTTGCTTGTTTACTCCCAAAAAAGTGCAAGGTGTCTTGTATAAATGCTGTTCAATATTTGGCAATATCAGTGTTGGTAAAAGGATCTATCAAAAATTAGGTGCTCTGGTTATAAAACCTTTTACAAAATTAAAGGATGCTATTGAATGTTTTAATCATCATTCAAAATCTGAGTATCATAAGCTTTCATTCATTCGCTCTGAAGAATTTATTAAAGGAATGGAAAACAAAAAGAATAATATTGCAAATGAGATAGATATTTTAAGAAAAAAAAAAAGTCATTGAAAGTCAAGCTATTTTTCGTCCAATAATTGAAGCCATAAATTTATGCGGAAGACAAGATATTGCTTTAAGAGGTAATAATAACGGTGGCAAAATATACGATGAAAGTATAGAAACAAATGACGGACATTTTAGATCTTTATTAAGATTTAAATCATTGACTGAATCTATTTTAGACAAACATTTAAAAAAACGCAACTTCTTTTGCATCTTACACGAGTCCTATTGTTCAAAATAAAATTATTACTATTTGTGGTAATTCATTGCAAGAAAATATATTAAAAAATATGCAGAAATGTAAAAGAATTTTCTATATTGATAGACGAAACATCAGACGTATCTCGATTAGAACAAATGTCACCTTGTGTCAAACGTGGACGGTGTGTCAAATTGTATTATGGAAGATTTTCTTGAATTTTCAATTATTCACGATATTACTGATAAAGGATTATCTATTTCTATACTTCAGTTGCTAAAAAAATTCGGACATGAAAAAAAATTTATTGTAGGACAATGTTATGATGGCGCAGCATCAATGAGTGGCCAATTCAAAGGCGTCCAGCAATACAACACAGGTAAAATATAGTTTTAAAATATAATTTTTTGACATTGGCTGTAGGAAGTTCATGTAAAATCGTATCAATTAGAAACTGTTAAAAAATTGTAAAAATTTGGAACTGTATCTTCTGTAATAACATTTTTCTGAGTTTCATCACAAAGAACAAAAACACTGATTAAATGTATTAATGAATATGTTCCACAAAGTCGAAAAAAAACTCTAATAAGAATATATGAACCACGATGGGTATAAATTGACATGAAAGTTTAATTCGATTTGAAAAATTATATAAAGCTATTTTATATGCCTTAAAAAAATTAAAAGACTTCGCAAAAACCTCCCCATGAAATTACCTTCAAATCTTCAGGGTTTTACACATTTTTCTTGCCTTCATTTCTTCTTAAATCTGTATTACCAGGAATAAGATATAAAATTACTTTTATAATGTGACGTAAAATATTTCGTCAAAATTCAGTTTCTTTAGTAATTTGTTGTTCTATACATTTATCGATTGTAGCATTTGTCACCCAATTTGATCGTGATTCGATGGCTTCAATATGTTGTAATGATTTTTCATAACGAGTTATTGAATAAGATAAATGTTGCCTATCATCTATACCTGAAATCCATTCAGATCTGAAATTTGGATAGTTGCAAATAACCAACATGACGAACATAAGTTTTTCCCGAATTTATAAAATAGTATAGCCAAGAACGCGGTATTTTCAAACCAATCTTTGTTATCATATTATAATAGAATGATGAAAAACATCGGTTATTATCTTCCTTTTAAAAATCAAGAAAAGCTTTGCATGGCCCAAATAATAAAATACTTCGTTTAAGAGAATCTGATATTTTTCCAACAAAATTGCCACGATCAGTAGGACGCAACGATTCTAAATCTAGTTTTTCTACTGCGTTATATTCTATAACCATACTTAACAAAACAATTATTATGTACTAATACAAACCCTATTATTGTTATTTATCAAGAATGGACAAAATTAATGCAAAAATTAATTATATAAAATTAAGGCCCTTACGTTACTACAACTGTATTAACAATATTTTGACAATCAAGTAACATTTTTTTTTCATAAATATCTCAACATTTTTTGACAAAGTGTATTATATCGAAGCTCTACCCAGAATCGTTTTATTGAATCCCATGATCAATCATTGCTTGCAAATGCATAGTAATAACAAAATTCTAAGTCTTTATCTCAAGTAATTCACTTAAGCGTTATTCAAAACGCCCTACCTCTTTTTTTACAGAAAAAAATTAACAATTTAAAATATCTTATTACTTTATATTTATATATAACCATTCATTGTTAAAAACCTATGGACAATCGTATGACTATATGCGATGGTCTAAAACAAAAACAAAAATTTTAAACGTTCATGATATTTAAATGCAATAATTATAATGTTTATATTTATTTAAAAATTATATGTATAAATTAAAAGCGTTGTTTGAACTACTTACTGTAATATTTTTATAAATAAAGCGGTTAGAAATTTTTATTTATTTATTTATTTTTTTGTATCCAGAGGCCAGAGTCACATGTATTTGTTTGTCACTCGTTTATTGATAAATAACAATTTTTAACAATACAATAGTCGGAATACTTTTCGAAAAAAAAATATATATACACATTTTTAGGGTCAAATCCATCCGCGTTTTTACGTAGCAATATGTTAAAAAAAAAAAAAAGGAAGAAAAAGAGTAGCGTGAAAATATATCGCTGCCGGTCCTCTGCAATCGGATGATTTATACAGTGCGAAAAGTGTTCCTTTTTAAACCACTTTGTACTACTACCAACCCTTTTCAAATCGACCTCATCATCTCTCCCTCCTTCGTTTTACGATGTTTCATCTTCTCTTTGCTTTTTGAGTATTCTACTTGACTTCCTTCCGAATATGTGACGCCAAACTTGACATTGGTCTGGATATAATTTTTCTTTTTCCGATATCAATATTTTCATTAAAAAAAAAAAAAATTTTAATCCGATATACATAAAATACATAATATTTTAATTTGTAAAATACATTTCCCATACGAATTATATTGTTCTGAATTCAAATTTGAGACTAATTATTCAAGAACGTTTTTATTTAATTGCAAATGAATAAATCATTAAAACTTCAATATTCATTCTGCATCGGATGGGTCACATCTAATAATTGGTAAACGGCGATTTAACTATTATAACGCAAATCGTTTTTTCTTCTCACTTGTAATCAGAAATAATTGACAAACTAAATGTGTCGCTATTTAATTTTGAAAAAATAAATAGTATTAGTGAAACATAATTACTTAATTTAATAATAATATTTATAGGTTACGTTCACGAACTTCAAATCAAATATTACACCCGAAAATTATTAAGTTATCAAAATAACAATAAATTATTTACCTGGTAAAACCATTTTCGTGTACTAAAATAATGATACAAGTTAATACTATATAACGACACAGGCCTAGAGAATACTTATAAAATTGTTTTTTAATTTAAAATATTTGCTTTGATACATAAAAAGTACATTCATGTCTATATATATTTTTATTCTGTTACACGATCATCCTTAAATTAAAAAGAATAATTTTTATAATTCATAGGGAAAAAATGTATAGTCGTATTTTTTTTTTTTATCAAGTCATAATAATATCGCCATATTATAATATAGTATTCAGAGATTGAACATATTCCGAACAATAATAATTTGAAAACGGTATGAATAATAAAGTATAAATACATATATTATTAAAATAATAGTTTTAATTACACAAAAAAAAGAAATCAATTGTTTAGGCTGATATAGTCTATGTTATTAAAACGTGTAAAAATTAATAATAATAAAAAATAAAATTTCAAAAATTACAAAAAAGTTTGATTAAAATATGTTGTATATATATATATATATAATATTGTGTGTTTACAAATGTGCAATTTATGTTAAATTACACGATTTGTTTTGAATTAACTTTTCACAAATTAACGATTCAAGTTGAAGATTAATAAATTGACAATATTAACTCTCTCTAAACCGCTTAATTAAATGACAATCACAAAACTTGTTATTTATCTAAAACAAATTGATCTTGTTATATTCACTAAATTTTCAGTTTCTTGAAATATATAAATAAAAGGCAATTAATTAGTTATATTTTTTCTTGTGTTAATACTTATTCATAAATATTTATACAATATATTTATATATATATACTTGTAAATTTTATCATAAATATCATTAAAAAAAAAAATATATATATATATAATTAATTGTAATATACATTATACATATATTTACATAATGTGATGTATCACTCTAAACATATATTGACAATATTGTCGTATTGTGTATATCGTAATTGTCGTTATTACATAACTACAAAATGTATAATCAAAAAAAAATATTCTATGAACTATTATTCAATTAATATATATATATATATGTGTGTGTGTGTGTGTGTGTGTGTGTTTGTGTATGTGTTCTCGTGAAAAATTGATGGCTTACAAGTATAAATATATGTGATGAGTGTTTGACATATCATCTTAGGAATGAAAAATAAATTAACTTGATTAATTGCTCGTTTGAAATCACTTGGATTATTAACAACAGCAATACATGATAGCGCATACAATGTTCATCTTTTGTACTTCTGTAATGGACAGCTAAAACATCATCGTTCAACTGGGTGTGATCAAACAGTCTGATTTCAATTGGATCGATGTACAACATTTCCGGCTTATAATTACAGTATTACATTTCTTTTATGGTCTTCCTGTATTATAAAATTTCCATGTAGAAAATTGATTATATTTTCTCGTGATACGTACAATTAATAATAATAATAATAATAATAATAATAATAATAATAATAATAATAATAATAATAAAATTACATATATATTTATTTTATTTGTAAGAATTCATTAAAAACATTTATAATAATAATCAAATTATTTAATCTTAAATGTAAATCGAAAATTTGATAATTATATACTTGTGTTAATGCAATACGGTTAGAATTGTTTTCAAATTTAAATTTTGTGTACTCGTGCTATGTAAATATAGTTTATGTATTTTTAAAAAGATTTATATATTTCAGATTATACTGAATTTAACGTATTAAATGTAAATGTATCACAATAAAGTTTGATGACCTAACTAAATTATACATCGTCACACAAAAGCGTAATAACATTGCCCATGTAATATCTGTATGGAGTTAATTCATTTTTTTTTTTTAATCAATACATAAACATACTATTTTTTTTAAACCTAATTGTTTGTTTTTGAAATTATTATAATATCATAATGAATTTATCAGTAAATTTAGCGTTACCGTACGTCCAGACAGTCCGGATTTGAGAAATGTCAAAAATAACCGTTAAACATAACTATATCGATACAAAAAGTTATGTCAGGTGACAGATTTTCGTGTTCACTCTGTATAAATGTATAATAACATGTAAATTCTATTTTTGTTCATATTTTTCCCCGGAACATCACGATAAGCGATTACACATTATTATCGTTGTTGCCACAAAATAAAAGATTATTATAGTATTATTAATTGTAGTCCTAATAAATTATAATTTTTATTCGTGTTTTAATTTGTTCATATAATATAATGTGTATTGGAAAACGACTCGTTAAATTCGTAAAATTCACTCGACAGTTTCTTTACTCTTTTATGTGTAGTCATTTGTTTTTCTTTTATAGTTGTGTTGTGCTTGAAATATTAGTGTTTTATTAATGAAATGAAAATATTGTTTATGTTCAAATTTACCCCTCCTTCCATGATGTCTTGAAACCTTATAGTAACCCTATCATTTGTTGTTTCAGATAAAAAACTGCTCAATATAATGTACACTTTTTACGTACAAATCGATAGTTTACCTCGGGGCAAATTAACTAATGTATCCGAAACATTTAAACAATAATTTTTTATGGTATTATTGGCGATATTTATTATTACGAGTATTTAACAATTCGAAATGTTGATTTATACGTTTCATTTCAGTTTTGAACAGAAAATTTACGCATTTTCAGTGTATTTATTTCTTACCGGATAATAGTCATGATATAATATTATTTAAATTTGAAATATCTTATAACATTTAAAATTTAAAAAAAAATGTGATGAAATTTTTTAAGAAAAATTACAAAACGCTCATAGTAAACATATTTGTAAAATTGATATTACTGGAAATGTAGCGTGATTTGACCAAAAATATTTATGCACAATTTATTACTGCAGTGTTGACCGTACGACGCATAGTGTATGTGGTATTGTACAGCTGGTCACGTATTCTTGTACCACTAAGTAGCCTAGCTGATATTAGTCATTACAAGAATATTATAATTTTATGTAAGCTCAAGCTGAGCTTGTTTAATTTATTAAACGGTGAGAATTTTTAAAGGGCTTAGTTTTTTTTTTTTTACTATATTATGTATATTGTTTATGAAGTTTATGTGCATAGGATAATTTGGCGGGTGAATCACTAGTTTGTCAAATATTACATATTAACGAAGTTAATATTTCAGAATAATTTATAGTGCATTAAAATATTTTCATTTGATGTAAAGCAGGTATTGTTTTAAAAACGTCGAATAATTTAAAAAAATTTTGAAATATTATTTGAATCAGAGGATGTCTAACATGCAATGTATAATTGTATATATATATATATATATATGCCTATGTATAATACTGCAATGTAATTTAATAAAAGAGAGACATTTTGTTCTGAAGTGGTCATATATTAAACATAAATGATGAAAAATGAAATACATTTTCTTCGCTAGACAGGAGAAAATTATAATGATATACTACAGGTATATTTCAACAGACTTATAATACAACTATATTGTAGTCAAAAAGAATGTTAAAACAAATTAAAAGAATGCCGGTTGTATTTTTAGTATATGTGAGATTTTTTTAATTTTTAATTAATTCCCGTTCGATATATATATATATTTTTTTTTTTTTTAACTAAGAAAAATTCACACCAATCGATTTCAATGAATAATATGTATAAAACTCAACTCATTGCACATTTGCTTCTTTGTTGTTAATAGTATAAAAAAATATTCCCACTCGCCGACACGCACTCGCACGTACGCAAGGGAATAATCAATTTTACAGTACAGTGAAAAAAATGTGCGTTTATTTTTATCCCGTATATATGACCAGGACATTGCAAATGTCACATCGATTTTAGTTATAAAAAAACGTTAGAATTCTCTACAAGTCACGAACGAGTAAAAAATCGAGTTTATTTATTTAAATTATTTGTACTTAAAGTTTTGTGAATTTTCAAAACTTTAAACCAATTTCATAACGATTTTAAACGAGAGAAATTAAGAATGTCGTATAAATTGTACAGGGAAATCGAATGGTTTTTTTTTAAAAAATTCAAATTTGATTTTCCACGTTATGTTGAAATTCGAATGACATAAGGTCACATGATTAGTTGTGGTTAGACACGCATAAATAAATACTTATTCAATTAAATTTTCGATAGTAGTATTCTTATATTACCATATTATGAATAAAAAAAAAGTTTAATTAATGCATGATCATTATTATATCGTTTGAAATATCGACTACGTGTTATAATCTAAAAGGGTTCGTTCTTTTAGTCTTGCTTGAGTAAGTGTAATATTCAATACACGTTCACTATAACTTTTACCTCGGGGACTAAAATTTCATTTTCGACTTCCCTTCGATTGCCTTTCTTATATATCATATATACATACTGTTTTATATTATTCTTTTCTTTGTAAAACATTTACATATATTATTTCCAATACGAAATACAATTCCGGTTTCTACGTATAATTTAATTTGTTTTAAAATAAAACCAATTGTTTTTTTTAAACGTATCTTATTATAATTAATTTTTGGATAAATAAAATAAATTTTAAAATAAACATTACAATAGAAATATAGAATTTGTAAAAAAAACAATATATTTTTTTAATTATTCAAATATGTATCAATACAATAATTTTTATTCCTTTTTTACACGCTTAAATACCTATATATTTTTTTTCTTTTCTTATGATTACATACAAATTGCCTATCCATGACCAAATTATTCTATATTTTATCGTTATTTCTTTCAACGTCTGACTACATTACATACTATTACACTTTGTTATCATCTTATTTTATTGTCTGAGCAAAATATACGTATATGATATGTCTTAAAAATAATCGCATCAGTGGTCGGACCACATATCGGATTTGAAATACTAGCGCCGATATAGTTATTATAATTTACAAATAACACACAAGTATAGATTGAGTTATAACATGTATTATAATATTTTATATTTATTATTTATATTTTTGGGAATATCAGATGTATACCCTGCGCGACAGCGTTCGAAACTAGAGTGAATGAAATAATTAAATCGCCGGCGTTCGTCCACATTTTTAAGTATTGAGTTTTAATGTCAAGTTATAAATGAGAAGCGTATAGACACATAATTTTCCTCGTGTATAGAGAATTACGAGCATTGACATATCATTGTCTGCACATTTTTAACATTTTTATTCGGTTAATGTCCAATATGTTTTAAGATTATAGAGGCTTGTGTTGAGAAAATATATCCTTCACCGAATTTTACATTTTTTTTTATTTTATTCATTGAAACACATGCTCGAAAGCATTTAAGCACAGACGATAATTTAAAAATTAACATATTAACAGAATGATTAACATAATTAACAATTAACACACAGTATTACGAAAGAAAAAAAAGAAAAGAAGCAAACATTATTTGTGTGAATATTAAAAATCATTATATACTTGTGAAAATATTTGTATACAGTTAATAGTAATATTAACTAGAGAAAGAAAAACATTAGAATGAATGGATATTAATTCGTAACACAGTCGAAGAGAAATGAAAAAACTCAATGTTCTTGGGTAGATTGTCGCTTGTAGACTAAAGCTCTGTTAATTGAAGAAAAAAAGCCGTAATGTTCTATATTTAAATACATAAAATGTTAGCCAATTTCTCGAGTTGAATGAAGGAACAGATATATTAATTATAATCAAACGTACACTGTCTTCAATTAATCCGTGTAAGATATTGTAAAAAAATATAATATCTAAATATATACCTACGCCTAAAACTCAAAGTAGTTATATTTAGTAATTTTCTAAGGGGTTCGCAGTTATGATCGACGACTGTGCAACAATTTGGAATCTTCGTTTTGTTATATTTGAAAAATTGATTTGAACTCGCTCAATCTTGTTCGAGTATGATCGATACCAATTTCACAAAATATAGTTAAATTCCAATATTGGAAGAGCTAGAACAAAATATATGGATATTATAGGTAAGATATTGTTAAAATTGTGAGCATTTTTAATGAAAGAACCCATCGACTGTGATGCTTTCAATAGTATTGATTCGATGTGAGTATTAAATGAAAGGTTTAGGTTGTAAAAACAATTCCAAGGTCTTTAATAGAGTCAACTCTAGGTAAATGCTTATTATCAGGGCTCCGATTTTATAGCACTATATAATGCTGAAATATGCGCTATAAAATTACCAACATAACCTTTAAATATGCGCTATATTATGTCCTACAAACAAAAAATAGCAAAATAAAAAAAAATGTTATAGAAATTATTTTTTATTTATTATCTATTACGACTATTATTAAGTAATACGGAGAACTGAATGAATGGTTTAAAATATAAAAAAAAATGCAGGCAAACACATATAAATATACGCAATGCGGATATATATAACGGAAAGTTATACATTTAATTCATCGACGGGCCACTATGCCAGCAATTTCAAAGGTAGACCATATTACGAAATATTTAATGAACCGAAAATGTGGGTATTTTTTTCTGATCGTTTTAATTGACTTCATATAATTTTCTTTTATTTTCGTTCGATTCAAATAAAATTTATAAAAACTACATAATAAATTTATTATGTTTAATATATATTAAAAAATGCAAAAATAGCACTAAAACTGGGAGAACTGGTATTTATCAAAGCGATAACCAATAATGAATTGAGATTTATTGCGGTGAACGAAATCGAATTATATTTATAAAAGTTAACTTTTATACCATTACAACGTCAATCAAAAATGTTGTTAAAATATTTTTTTAATTTTATGCTATCCTCAGATGAGAACTATGAAATAGTGTACTATAATTCAAATCGTCTGCAAACGTGCTAAAGTTTGGATACTGAAAAATCGAATAAATAACGTTCATATACATAATAAAGAATAGTGGAGAAATAATATGATCTCTCCGGGGTAAACTTGAAGGAACTGAAATGTTACACGAAATACGTCCGTTTAATCTTACATTTTGAGTTCTGAAAGATAAACACGAAATAAACCAATTTAAAATATGTCCAATAACTCCCCCATCAATTCCAAATTGCGAGTCGACCCGCGTCGTTGGCTTTATCAAACGCTTTACTTATGTCGGTACAAATTACATTCACCTGAAAAATTTTCTCCAAAACACTAATTGCACAATTATAGTAATAAACCAAATTAAAATCTGTATATTTGTGCGGGCGGAATCTACGTTGTTCCCGTATTATATATTGAGAAAAAGAAAAATTTAGTTTTAAAATCAATTCAAATAATTTAGAAATTAGTGACATAAAGCTGATAGGTCTATGAATAATAATAATAATAATAATAATAATAATAATAATAATAATAATAATAATAATAATAATAATAATATTGAATGATCACTAATTTTAAAAATGGGCTGAACGAAAAGAGATTTCCATAAGTCGGAGAACGGGCCCGAAGCTAGTGACAAAGAAAAAATACAGTGTAACGATAAAGTTAAGGCATATAAATAAGAGCAAATACTATTATATAGAAACATATTTCAAACAACTGAAGTTCGATATTTTCTTAAATTATTACAAGTGTTAATTGTTTAATTAATTATTTTAGAAATGACGGAATATTCTATGGATTCGTTCGTTATTTTTTTTTTTTTTAGTCATTGTTGACTCGACCTTTTTGGCGTGGAATTATACGAGATTACGAAAGTCGAATTTCTTTTTTTTTTTTTTTATATAATTATAATTTTACCAAAAACCGTTATTAATGTACGGAATTCGATGTTACATTTAGTATAACAATAGAAGTATAATGTATTACGTGATACGCCTTAGTTGGCGACTTAACGATACTATATTGTATCGATTTTATAACACAAATGCGTAATCTCCATTAATCTAAATCATATTGTTACAGAAATTATGTTAGCGAACAGTGTATTAACGATAATGAATATTCGAAAATACAAACAATAAAACGGGCCGATATAATATAGAGACGGCATCGCAGTGAAATACTTGGAATTATTTATGATCGTATCGTTTTAATAAATTTATAAAAATATAATTATAATATAAATTATGATGTATTGTATAAAATTTATTTGTGTACAATATAATTTTCGCTTTAAAAACTATATTGTTCGTTAGTTTGTATTGATAAATACGAATTGTATTAAAATGTTTAATTCAGCCTGCTGATTAAAAAAACGTAACAAAACAATGATATGATTTAATTATTCGCAAGACGTATTCTGTTGGGCGCATTAGTGTATTCTCTCCATTAATGGATACGCTCCGTTTACTTGGAATATATCATCGCATTTAAATTATGATCGTATATAATATATGTTTTTGCGCATTAAAACGCATTGAACGGGGAAAAAATAGGCCTGCACGGTATTTTAAAGACAATTTGTATGCATTGGGTTTGCGTGTGCAAAAAAACAAAAAAAAAAAAAATATGAAAGAATTCGATTATTTGAAATGTGAACGAGTTCTTGGGTCGTAATAAACTGGACGTGGGAATTGCAGATCCCCGCGATAGTTCGAAAAAATCCAGGATTTTAAATCGAAATCATCAGAAATGTAGACTCTCTCTCTCTCTCTCTCTCTCTCTCTCTTTCTCTCTCTATATATATATATATATAAATACTCGTATATATACAATATTAAACTTACATGGTGAAGGGAAAAAAAGCTGAAGTGTTGTCCACGGCGAATTTCTTCTAGACGTAAAATAATTTAAAATAGGCTTAAAAGTCCCCAGTATTATTTGTCTATAATGTAGTCGTATATACACAACATATATTTTATTATTCAATATATACACGCGTGTTGATTAACATTAGCGTTAATCATCGGCGGCGCGTCTTCAAATATTTTACACAAAATTCATTTTGTTATATATTATAAATAATAATTATTTTCATTTTCAAGATAAATTGAAATTGTAAATCAATTGATTTTATGTAGATTTATACTTTTTCTACTAATTCATTCTATTTCTTTTGTCATTGAAAATCAAAACATTTAATTTCGTAATACTATTCATATAGGAAAAATGTATTAATTTAATTTTAAGTTTCTTAGCTCCAATGCGAACGTGTTCATAATATTTGCACTGAAACTTAAAATATTTTAATCAAAGTTAATTAAACCGTAAATATAACAATATATTTATCACTTTGATTTAGAGTGATACAGAGACCTATTCTAAATGGAAAATAAAGAAACACAACAAGGGATGACTGTTAAATATTATGCGTGTATACTATATTATTATTTAGAACGTCCTATTTTGTTCATTCATACGATGTAAACATATGAATATAATATATTTTTATAATCTTAAGAGTTTAACACATTAATGGTATTGAAGAATCGTCGTAATATTTAGCTTATTTTTTAAATTATCATAGATTACCTTATTTTAAATATTACATTTTGAAATAAATATTTATAAATTCTTGAATAGTAATAGCTAATTTCTAGGAATATTTATAAAACATATTGTAATATTATCTGAGCTAAAATATATAAAGTTTCATATTTAACTCGGACTGAAGACCATATTTCATTGGAATAACATTGTTTTAGATTTAATGTTTTGTAAAAAATTTATTATTTATTTTGATATTAATTCTACAATCACATTATTTATAATTGTAGAATGAAAATAAAAATTTTTTTTTTTTAATTTTCTGCAAGTTTAATAACTAATCACTCGACGGCCGTGTGTATACACACTGGAATTTATTTATTTTTTCTATGTCAAACGAATTACAATTATAATAATATTAATTTACACAATAATATTTGGTATAATTAACAATATAGTAATCCAGATCAAATAGTATTTTTAACCGAAATTCACGATAACGAATTGCATACAAACCATATGTATTATCTTTTAGTTATTTGCTCGAATGATTAATTTATCGACAATTTCTGTATCGTAGTTTTCTACGAAAATTGCTTTTTACGTGGAAATATATCTGACACCCGTTTTAACGATAATCCTTTGCCGTCACGCATTTTTGTAGGATTTGTTAAAGGTTTCACGTCTAGAAAATCACACGACTTGTGGTAAGATCGAGTAATCGTTCTAAATATCTAATGATGTACCGCGTTTTAGTATAAAAATATTTAATATAACCGTAGCCTTACCGATTAAATATTTCGAGAATAAATAATAAACACAAAAATTATGACAAATCTTTAGCTTGGTGTCTATTAATTGTTTATTACGCGTATTTTATTAAATGTAAAATGTCATTCTTTTCACTTTATTTAATTATTTTTATGATGAAAAATTTTCTTCCATAACGTATTGAATATTTTTTGTTTACATCACATATTAACATTATTTGAACAAACAAAATATATTTTACCGAGACTCCGTCAGATTAAATTCCAGAGCAAAAAAAACAAACTATTATAAAATTATTAAAGTATTAAACTAATCACCATCAGACACGAAATTTAACAGCACTATACAATTATTTTAATAATTATAATGATTAATAATCCTGGAAATAATTGAACACATTTTACATTCGTGTATACGAGTGAACACGCTCGTATGGCTGCAAAATAATCATTAGTAAAAAAATCGCAACTCGTCTATTATGATATAGAGATGCTTCCTGGAAAATAAAATACTTTTTATTTAAACTTAAAATGTGATTTATAAAAATTGATTGAGAATCAGATGTTTAATATTTGATTTCAATCAATTACACAGATATTCGCTGACAACAATAAATATAAAATTATATTTAGGTATATAATATGTTACTGGCAAATGTCGAAATCGGGCAAACTTTAGAAATGCCTGAACTAAACACGAACTGCCCACTGTACTTGGGTAAAATATCATATTTCGACTTTTTGTCCCGGGCAAACCTAGTTGTGACCAGCAATATTTTGGAAAAACTATATAGCCTTTATACATTTGAATGCACTCAATACGAATTTCGATTTTGACATTAAAATTTATATTTATATATTAATATGGAAATATATAAATAACGTTATAATAAATCTCTATTATTTATTAATTGAATCAACAATGGTGAAAATGTGTGCAAATATTATTGATACAAATACAATAATATTATAGCCTTAATGAAAACAAATTAAAAATAATTATGTAGTAAATTATAATTATTTTAAAACAAGACCATAATACATTGAAATATGATAAAATTAACTGAAAAATATATTTTTTATATTAATTAATAAAATACTATTTATTTTCTAAATTTAATATTTTTATTTTATATAAATTCCTAATTATATTTTATCTATTTCATTTTATATAAAATATGTAATAAAAGACAAGCAGTATTTAAATTATATTTGTAGAATAGTATTTATTTTATCCTATTATTGTACTGTTTTTATATATAAACAATTTAATAGACAATTATTCTAAATCTTTTTTTAATTCACATTAAAATATTATTATATTCGTATCGAATTTTCACGCATTTTCACCATTATCGATTAAATAAAGTAATATATAATTAATAGAGATTTATTTTGTCGTTATTTATAATTAACGTTAAAATCAACATTTGTACTGTGAAATATTCAAATGTGTAGAGGCTATAAAATTTTGCTCAAATACACTGCTAGTCACAATTAGGTTTGCCCGGGCAAAAGCCGAAATGCCGAAATATGATGTTTTTCGCAAGTACCTTGAGGAGTTCGCCTTTTGCCACTTCTGAGGTTTGCTCGATTTCGACTTTTTCCTATAACATATTATTTATTAATAAGAATTTTATTATTATAATAATAAAAAATAAAAATAATTTATACAATGTCTAGTGGTTACCCAAACGGTTTACACAGTACTGGATCTATAAATTATGACATTAGCGGCGTAAAACATAATTTTACCGCTCTTACATAAGCTACAAAGCAATTCTTTTTTTTACATCAAAATACCAATTACTCCAGACTATACGTATACTTTAAATTTGTATTTTTTTTTTTTTTATGAGAAAATCGTCAAAGAAAAATTGATAATATACACTTATACGTATGTGGTACTTTAATACAATACAGTGTATAAACAAAGTAATAAAAAAAAATAAACTGAGATTCGGCGTTTGAACTCAATAAATTTAAACTGTGAACACGGAAAAATCGTAGCTAAATCATTACTGTATTAATCTTTGATTGAACACTTTCCCATTTGCCTGTCGCTATTAGCTCTATTGTCGTAATATGAATGACCTCGAGAGCAATATTGTCCTAATTAAGAATATAAGATAATTTCCAAAATCAATTCCAGTTTTTTTAAAACGCTGATAAAACCAAAATAATTTTTAACAATTTCACAGGCCACACATATACTTGTCTACTGTCATATTTACATAATGTGTCGTTTCCACGTCTTGCTCTTCTTTTTCTGACATCATTTAAATATAATAAGAGCACTTTTAATTTTTAACGAAATTTTATTACAAACTTTACTTGCAATAATTTTTCAAATTAAATTTTTTTTTTTTTTTAATTTCATCAGAAAAATATGTAAAACGTCGCTTTTTATGACGCTCGAGATGAATACTTAACGGCTCGTTGTAACGAAATACCGATTTTATCGAATTTAAGAATTTGCCACTTTGATTCGTTTCGCCTAAATATCCACATGAGAAGAATACGTACTATGAAAATTGAATTTTTCACAACGAAATAAAACGAAAAACAATATTATTTCCCTGGACTATTGTGAAACAGTAATAACCAAAACGATACAATAGGAATAATGTATGATACCCAGTGGCCAGTTATCCACATGAGTAGGTATTTGTTTCATCGATGACTATGTGTCAACACACTGCAAAAAAATAATCGGTTAGTAGTAATATTATTTTCTATTTTTCGACTACTGTCGCTTTATCATATGTTCAATATTTTTCCATTAATCTTAAAAAGTAAGAGCTTTTAACATGTATTACGTAAATGTGAATCGATAAAGAATTACATTTCAATTTTGGAGAATTTCATAATATTAGTCAACAGTTGAAATGCAGTAAAAAATTATGTTTAACAATTCTACACGTCGTACAATTTAAAATTTACAATAAAACCAGCTGATTAACGTGTAATGGGTGTAAAATAATATTTTGTAAGTATTTCTGTATCTATATAAAATAGCTTCTTGACTGTTTGGCACATAGCCTCATCAATGCCCAACAGAAACTAAAAACTAATTTTGATCAAATTTTGGATAGCAGTTTCCTATTATGGTGTAGATGGTTATTAAGAAAAGATTTTTTGAAATTCTACTTTTTTCTAAGTGGAAAATACGATAAATTATATAATTCTATGCAGTGACGGATTTTCGGGTGGGGGTTTAGGGGGTTTGATCCCCTAAATGCCGGTATATATATATATTTACAATATATTATATATTAATAATATAAAATATAAATAAAATACCTTTGAAATACATATTATTTTGCAGGACACATCCAGAAAAATGTTTAAAATCCACCACTAAATCCATGTATAGAAAAGGTTAACACAGAGATCATTTTCAAAGGAAATATAGTTCATGAAAGCGGTTATGCCTAGATCGAGAAATACTTAGGAAATAGGAAGAAAGACAGTTTCGTCTACAGTAGAATCGTATACGAGCATCTAGGTCTAAGGAAAGGGGAACGATAAAAATTGGTTTGGTATTGGTTTGTACTGAAACTTACAGCAAAAATACATAAATTGGTGCGGTCATTGGAAACAACTTAAGAACGGGACAAACAAAAACATTTTGTACCCTCGAAGTTCACAATAAAAGGTTTTAAAATATATAAAGAAGAATGATTTAATGATTGGTTGTATTCTATCCAAAATAAAATCAACAGTTTTATACGTGATTTTTTTTATTTGCTTACGATTGAATTTGGACCGAAACATTAGGAAAATCGTGTAAAAGTTTTGCAGAGTTTGTGAGTGCAAAAAGAATTGAAGCCACTTCGTATTGCGTGTTAAAGACAAACGGTGAAAAAAGTTGCTAAATGATGTTATAGCCACTTTTAATCGAATTACTTTTCAAAATATATTACATCCAATGCCGGATAATAGCGAGAATACAATAAATAGTATATTATATTACATATATAATGTATGCGCGTAGAACTTTAAATAACAAATTGCCTAACAAAATTTTCATTAAAATTAATTTTTTTTTCTTTTAAACAAAATAAAAAGAATTTTTTTTTATAGATTTTTATAGACTTTATTTCGGAGAAAAATTTCAAGTTATTAAATTAATGTTTACGAGTTTAATAAAATACAGAATAATTATAAAATGAAATCACAATAATATTAAAGACTCATTAATTTAATAAAAGCCTACGGAAAAAATTGGAAGCCAAATGAATAAGTTAATGCATTAATACGCATTGAGATTCGATGTGAATACAAACATTATTAAACAGGTGTTTTATGACAAACATAATGCTTTTAACTGGAAATGAATTAAAATTACGTAAATTCTATATTATGTAATTAAATAAGAACTTATATATTGTTAAGGTATTATAATTATAATTCTACAAATTTGTAGAGCTCCCTTTATTTCAATATTTTGAATGTACATATTTGCTTATTGTAATAAATCCATGTTCAATAAGAATTAAATATCTACTTATAATTAAATTGAAAAATGAGTTTCCTTTATTAGATCAAAATGATTTGTTTCGTTATGTATTGAATGAATACGAAAATTAACTTATTATATCGTAAGAATAATTTCTTTTCATTTCATAACTTAAGAACAAGTTAGGAATATTCGCACGTAATTCTGACACAACCACACGTTGTGAGTTTATCGGAGATGTAGTGGTGAAAACTGTATTGTGATGATAGATCGTACATTATTGATTACTGTTATATTACACTTTAATAAGGATAAAAAAATACATCAATTTGTTTAAAAATGTAGCTAATTTATATATAAATATATGTACATGGTCGTATTAACCAATAGGCAATAAAGGCACTGTGCCCAGGGCTAACAAGAAACAACTAGCCTACGAAAAGTGGGCTGAAACATATAATAAAATAAAAGTGTAATATTATATCAAATCATAATGGTTTTTTCCATGAACAATTATTTTCAACGTTAAAAAGAATTAGAAAGTCAAGAAAAAGTCCAGAAATTGATTGACTATAATACTCATTTCTTCCACTATTATCAATAGAATCAGAACTGTTAGAGGATGAAAAAAATAATATATCCAATTAATATATAATGTCAAACGAAAAAATACAAATTATGATAATTTATTAAATTATTATAAAAAAGAAATTATATATTTGATTTCTAAATTGTGAAGTTAAAATTTTTAACATTTAATTAACTAAAAATAAAATTATTGAGTATAATGATTAAAAATATAGAATAGACTTATATATAATTAAACGTATTTTATATTATGTAAATTTAATTATAAGTTAGGTTGTAGGTTATAGAATGTATGTATTATGGTATATAATGATAATAGTACGTGCTATTAAATTTAAATGTTTTATAACGAAATTGAAAACATTAATAATTACCTGATGATGACTTTTTGTCGAAACCGGTAGTAATAAAATAATTTATACAACAACCTTATTTTCTTTTATTTTATTTAATACTCTTTGGCTTTTATTGCATATTTTAGTATACGTTTTGATATATATATATATAAATTTATTTATTTTATATATATTTTTTATTCGTTAATAATTATTGTTTTCAATTTTGTTATTTATTACGTACGGCTTTCAACTATTATAATTT
Source organism: Chaetogeoica ovagalla (assembly GCA_032441825.1). Lineage (NCBI taxonomy): Eukaryota > Metazoa > Arthropoda > Insecta > Hemiptera > Aphididae > Chaetogeoica > Chaetogeoica ovagalla. The sequence goes on from CM063728.1 coordinate 1,700,417, forward strand.
TTTATTATGAACATATAATAATTAAAAACTACTAGTAAATAATAAATATCAATACAATACACAATTTTTTACAATATTTCTATATTTAAATAATATTTGGGTTATGTGTTAAGGAATTATTATAAATGAACTTTAATTATACATGGACAGTTTAAATGAGGAGGCTAAATTATTTATATGACAATAGGTATTATACTTAATATTGACAAAAAAATATTTTTTTTTCAATCAGTGTCTATGGCCCATGAATGTCTTAATTTTAGGTCTATGTCTCAATAATATCTATAAATTAAACGATGAGAAAACAATTTGGTTGCAGTTGACATATATATATATATATATATATTGTTTTAAACTGTAGTTATTTCACCACTGATTTATTGTTGTACAGCTAAAATCGATGATAATGTGTTTCTTAAATGTTATTTAAAAACTAGGATATATACATATATTATAATTTGTTCACGAGGTACAATTGACATAAATTCTGCAACAAAACCAATTTAATACCAATTCTCTATTACTAAGTATGTTACGTAATCATTTCGTAAACATAATATTTGAATGTTCCAAAACAACGCGAATAATCTAAGTCAAATGTATTACATTTGAAATAAATTCTAGACAATCGATGTATGCCAAATTTTAGAGACCTAAAATAATAATAATAATAATAATTATTATTATTAAATTCCACATTTTAGCAAAAACTTTTTGAGTGTTTTTTACATTTATCTATATTAATTTGTTGATGTTAAGCAGTAAATGCTTCTCTATGTAAACTATTATATAGATTGTACAATGACTGCCATATAACACAAATAATCTTTAGAAATAAATAATAATTTGTTGATGACAAAAATAGCTTATACTATTCCATTGAAATTTTTTTTTGTATTATTATTATAATTATTATGATTGCCTCTTATAATATTTATCTGTTTTAAAGCATATTTGTATAATAGAACTAGAATTATTAATGCAGGGTTTTGAAGGATCTAAGATTATAAATATTAGAAAATAAATGTATTTTTATAAAATATAAAATTATATATTTTATTCTGTATAATCTAAACTGATTATTATTTATATTAAGCGATATTTTGCCCCTATAGCTGGTATCAAATTATTATGTCAACCCTATTGTTTTTATAATATTAATCAAAACCTATGACTACCATAACGCTTTGTTATTCATTTTTAAGGTATAAAATCAATATGATTATAGGTGTTTATTAATATTATACGAACACATATTACTTATATAGTTGTATAATTATTATTAGGTGAATTACTTAAATAAATATTTTGTTTGTACTATAAATTTGAAATCAAAGTATATTTAACAACATAAATGTGAGCCGAGCATCAGTGTTGCGTAATACATACTTTCTCGAAAAATTTCAAATGGTAAAAAAGAATTTGTTCATAGGATTGCTAAGGTTTTATGGAAAATAGTTGAAGTAACTTAGGAGCTATGTTGCATAGAATTTCCCATCTTATAAAATTATAATATCTTATAAATTTTGTTAATAACCAACATTTATCCCCTTTATGAAACTCAATATCTATAAATAGCTAAAAAATTGTTTTCATACTAATTTTAATGAATTGTTTTCTTTTACAATAGTTACCATGTATATATAATGTACAAATATTATTAAATTGTCAAACACGTGTTTTGTTTTAGTCGCATAATTTATTTACTAGATATTCCTAGTATCGTGGCTCGTATATTGCAATTATATTTATGAATCTAATGAATAACTTAATAATTGTGTTTAATTATATCGCGTTTGGAAAATAAAAACGACCTGGAACAGGGACCATCGAATATCCAATTACGCAATCGCGATTGCTTTACCTATACGCATTAATAACGCATGATATATTATAATATCAAAATATATGTGCATTTTTTTCATTTTCTGTAATTATATTAATTTTCAATCAAAATCATATTGACTAACAATTAATTAAAACGCGTAATTAATTAATTAATTAATAAACCACTAACACAACAGTGTAAAAACTATACAAAAAATTAATATATATCATAACTCGTACATATTTTTAAAAATACATATATAAATATTCTGCATAATATATTATACGTACGTAATATAAGTATTTTATCAATCAGAAAAATATTCTTTAACTAACTTCCCATATCTTTATGAAAATTGCTAAAAGTTGGTATGTAAATATAAAATGTATGATCGATAATAGTGCATAGGTATCTTATTTACTTACATAATTATTATTGACAGGCAAAAAGTTTTTTATATATTTATATATATTCAAAAAACAAACAATAAATCAAATTTCATCTACAGTTTTAATGTCGGTTTTGGTTTTTTTTTTGTTTCTTTTTCCCTAAAATAAGATTAGGTTCCAAATATATTTTTGCAGTCTAATATACGTTAAGACGCTTGTGATCCTAAACAACACTTTTTGCACTTTTATTATTATTAATTCAGCAGACACTGAAATTTAGAATAAAATAATTATTAATTTATTTGTATTACATCTGAGATAAAGAAACTAATAATTTTTTAAAAGATAATTGTACGGTAAACTATATGAAAAAAAATTATATCACGTATCGAGAGAATTATATTACTCCCTGGAAAATACAAAACAATAAAATAGTAATTAAAAAGTAATATTTACAATAGGAATCGAAAAACATAAACCTAGAACATTATAGGAAATCAAGAGTAGTGCATGTTTTAAAATTAATAATAGTACGAAATATAGGACATATTTCCTTCGGCCTCTAGCAATACATTGATATTTGAAGTTATGAGCCAAAAATATACTTCTATTGGACTTAGATTTTTTCGAATTACTTCTGAATATTATACTTATTATTACTTATTTATAAGGTGACATGCAACATTCATATCTTGTTCAGTGTTCACTGGTGTTAGAAAATTTCCACATCTCAACGGAAACCAATATATACGTACTATACTATATATTATATAACTAAGTTTTAAATCTTAAAGATAACATTCGTTGTCATTTCAGAACATGTAAATGTAAAACTGATATAATTATCAGCATTGAATAGGTTCATTTATGCTGAATAATCGATCTTTATGTATTATGTTGGTATACAGTAAGTTGTGTATTGTGATATATGTCATTTATATTTTATTGACATGAGAAAAACTGATATTATTTTTTAACTGTAAAATGTTATTTTAAATTAATATTGTTTTAAAGAAAAATGGTTACGAATCACAATGGTTTGGTAAATATTTTAAAATAATATTGGAAATTGTGATATTTATAACAATAATAAAATGACTTGAATAAAAATTAGAAATTAAAAATATACAACACAATAATGATTAATAATACAAATAATAAATATAATTTATTATGAAAATCGAATAATTTATTAAAAAATTTAATTTAAATAAATATTACGTGAATATTAAAATTGTTGTGTTTTATATGATAGTACAGGAAAGTAATAGTAATAAAACGTCTGAAATTTTAATTCGATTTTTAATTTTTTATTTGAAACTTTTATAATTATGACAACAATACTTTTTTATTGGAATTATTCGATTCCGAGAACAATGAGAATGAAATTTAACATTTTTATTGCATCCATTACACAAAGGATCGGGAATAATATTAGCTATGTTTGTAACCCTTTTCACAATTCAAAGTTTTATTCTTTCATAACACAGTTGTTTATGGTTGTTTCACTTTTAGTTCTTTTATATTTACATGGCAAGTTGTTTAAATTAAAGTAAAAAAAAAAAATTCAAAATGTTTGAAAGGCAAAGAAAAAGGATAAAATTGTTTATTAATTTATATAACGTCCGTAAATTATTTTAATAAATATTTTATATCGAATATATCGAATTTAGTAACAATCTCAAGAATTAGCAGAGCACTTCAGTAATATCTGTTAATTTTTTGAAAAAAAAAATAGAAGAAAAATGTATAACTATTTAAACAGTAACGCAAATTCTATAACTGATATTAATGAATAATAACGTGTCTCCTACTTATATATCATAATATATGGGTAGGACTGAAAAAGTTGAGACATGGTTTGGCACTGGTGTAGCTAGGGGGCTGATGGGGCTACAGTCCCCCCGAATTGAATAAATAATTAGTTTTTCAGTAGGTATCGTCTATACATATTAATTATTCGCATATAAATAACTAAATAGTTTAATTAATTATCCGATTTTTAGCTCCCCTTATCAAATAAAAATCCTAGACACGCCGCTGTGTTTTAGATAAATAAAAAAATATACATTTAATAATTGTATTACACCAAAAAAAAAAAAAAAAAAAAAACAATTAATTGTATGAATTACATATAAATTTACGGATCGAAAGAATTCACCGGAATCGATTTTCATTGTATAATTTAATAATTGATAATATTTCGAGGAATGTGCGAGCGATATAAAAATGTTTAACAAAGACAATATTAATGTGCACACCGTGTGAAAGGAATTTTCTCTGCAATCCTATTGTAACGTTTTTTTCTTGAACGCGTTCAAAACGAACAATAAATCAACTATAGTCCGAGGCGGTGGGCGGGTGTCAACACCGGTTACCATTCGTGTGATAATCGTAAATTTTATTACTGTACGCGTGCGATTCACAGAAAACACGTTTTCAGTAATCGAACACGTATCCGAAAATAAAAAATAGTCTTAAAAATATTCAATAACTTTTGGATACAAAAAAAAAAGAAAAAGAACCGAGCTTAACCGAGCTGTGTTTAGAAACTTTTTTGTGTGGATCTCCGGCTATTTGTTTTTTAGCCTTAGAAAAATAAACATAAATAAACGCTTCAAATAATAACAATACAGCGTTCCAAGAATTTTTAATTTTTTTTTTGTTTATTTATTCAATACATACGTTTCAACAACAATTGTTATTAGCCAATAAAATTATTACATATGACTAGAGTAATTTATTTTTAGTGCTTCGTACACTTATTATAAAAATAATAATAATAATAATAATAACGCGCAATAAGTATGCGTCCACTGTTTACAATGCGTCGTTTAGATTTATCCCCTTAACCAGTGCTTCTCAACCTGTTTTGTTATAGGGCACCCTAAATTTGATGTAAAACTGTCAAGGCCCTCCTCTCAATCAAAATCATTAATTATTTTTTCTTAATGATATACTAAATTTACATGCACTGTTTCACGCAAATAAATTATTAAAATGTAAAGAACCTCGGGTTTAACCTAACTAAATAATCGAAAATTTGTTAAATGGAATAAATATTTCAAGGCCCCCCCCAAGTCATATAGCTACGGCCTCCAGGTTGAGAAGCACTGGCCTAAACCGATACAAACGTATTTCGAAAGAAGTTTTCGTCTTTAGTCGTTATTTCTATTGTTGTTGGGTTTTCAAGAAACGTCGAGCTGCTAATTCGAATCTGCTAATATCATGTATTTGATAATCAATCTTGTTTTGCACGTTTCGCATAAACGACTGATGAGTTTTATTGATGAGATAAAAGTGCGTAAGTCGAGAGCGACTCAAGCGCGTCCTAGTAAAAACTACTCAGTCTCTTCGATTTGTGTTTGAATTAGGGATTACTGTTTTTTTTTTTTTTTTTAATTGTGTCGAGTTTGTCAGAATTTAATATATTTTTCCATTCCTATACCAATTTTTTTTTTTTTTTTTTGTGCGTTCTACATGTGGTTTTTATAGACAATTTCTTTTAAAATTATGATTTTGATTATAAGAGTGTTATTTTTGAATACTTTTTACGTTAATACAATTATTTACATATACAAATACAACATTATTAAAATATTTATCTAAGAATATATATTTAAAAATACATTATTGAGAATAATGTCGTATAGAAAATTATCAATTTAAATATTTAATAATATGTTTGCGTTTTTTGTACGTGTCAATGGATTAATTCCAGAGAGGAATGTTCTTTTGTTATTTATATAATTATTTGTCAGCGTGAAAGTGGACAAATGGTTTTGTTCTTCAAAATAGGGTTCAGAATAATAATTCGTAACAAAAAAAAAAAAAATGTTTTTCACCAGTCAATATACGTAAATTTACATTTATAACACAATTCTGGCCTAACGAAATAAGTGTAATTCAACACTAACCTTGCAGTTTTTCTTTTAGGTTTTTACTGTATATACATTCTAATTTACTAACTAAAATTGTTTACTTGATTCGCTGTGCTACAAAATGATTGCATTACGAAATCATATCGTACGTGAGATGATTATGGTTTAAACATTTTATAGACGTATTATTCAACAAAATAACATTTTATTATATTTCATGTTAATAATTCTGCCGATATAAAATTATAATTATTGTGATTAATGGCAATAAATAAGTTTAATGTTACACTTTAAATTTAAAACGATTAATATTATTTTCTTTGTGATTAAATAAATTATTTTTCTTATTTTTTTTATTTTACGGAATTTATTGTTTTTTATCAATTTAAACATAGTCATAGTAAATATTAAGATATAAGTTAAATACCGGTAATATAATAATAATAAATGCGTGACGAATTAGCAAAATATAAAAATACATTTTTCAGAGTTCGTACAAAAAACAAACATACAAATGTATTCCCATTTTACTCTGATGTGAAGTAATTTAAATAATAAGTTACGATTTAATATTTAAAATTGTAGGAAATATATATTGAATCAAATGCATCGAATACCATTTTTAGCTGTATTCCTTTTAAAATCACGCAGTAATTAAATAAAAATCAAAAAATTGGCTTGATATTATTATCAATGTAATACAAAATCTTTTTTGTATTAAATGCTTTGTGTGAAAATTACGCAAGAATATTTTCAGTAATGACATACTGTATGATAATTAATTATTTTTTATTTATTATTTAAATATTTTAGATTTATACGATTTTAATAAACATACGATTATTAAAAAAAAAAAAAATACCGCATGATTTAAATTTATATGATTATATTGTTAAATGAAAATTAATATTAATATTACTACGATAAAAAATTATACGAGCGGACCGGAATATTTTACTTATGGATTATATTGTAATTATTACTTCGCGTAGAAGCCTAAAAAGGAACTACAACATCTTCATTGTAATATAGTTTTACCGTATATAGTTTACCGTGTATCCACTAACAATTACCCAAAAATCATATTACTATATTAATGAAAATACATTCAAGAAAAATTTAATTCAATAATACATCAATTAAAAGTAGAATTATTTAATTAATCCGAAATCGGCTGCTTATAAATATTATTATAATATATACTTTGGTTTTTATATAATTTATATGTAATCTAGTGGCGTATTTAAAGGCGGGGGTGAAGACAAAATGGGCTCGTGCCTCTTCCATTTACCGTATTTATATTTTAAATAATAATTTACTTTTTAATAAATTTTTTTCGAATGCAAAATCAACGATTATTGATTCTACACCGTAATCGACTTGTAATTATTATAAATTAATACGAGTACAATATATGAAATAATTTTGAAAGTTTTTTAACTTTTTATTATTTGAAATGCTATTATTTAATCGTTAATTTTTTAATTTATTTCTATAGAATCGTGATTATATGAATACCTTCTATACACATTTTAAACATTGTCGGTACCCTTCTCCCATTACTTATTTCTGAAAATACGTCCCTGATATAATTTATGACAATTATCATTTTTCTATTTGCGATCGAGTACATTTTCACGTTAGTTAAATGTAACGTTGCACAATTGAGGGGCAATGCATTATGTATTATGTACTGTGTGGTCAATCTTTCGGAATAAAAGTTTGGTCATCTGTTAAATCAGATACAAATAAGATATAACATTTACAAACTATAGTGTACGTACTATCAGATTTTGTCGAAAAAAACATCGAATTTCAGTTCAAAAACCTGAAATGAGAAAAGGGTTAAAGGTAATAATATCAAATTGATATTAGTCAATGTAGTCGAAAATTATTTTGCCAAAACATTTTCCATTTTGTATTGGTATATCAAAGAATAAACAGATAGTTAAAACTCATATTTTATATATGCGAACACACTTTATATTTATTAAAATATTGTTATTGAAAATTCATGAATTAAATAATAATGTATTAGGGATTTTGTTACGCATGACAATTGTACTTAAAAAAATAATTAGGTTAATTAATTTAAATAATATGATTTCATTTATAGCCTGTCGTATTTATCAGGTTACTAACTACACGTTTAATGTATTTTTTCAATCACGTTTACAACTAACGTAAATATTACGAATATTAAATAAATCACAAATCTCTACAATTTTTAATATTTCTTTAATATCATTGTATATAATATGTAAAATGAGGAGAACGAATAACAAAATTTTATTACGTTAATAATGAACTATTATATAAAATAATAATTATGCGATTTAACAATCGATAATGATGACTAGGAAATAAAAATTCGTTTCTTATTTTAATACTACGCAGAATATACGCAGGATTGTGTCTTTCGAATTACAAATTATTACGTATATATATATATATATATATTTATATTATATAATAAATTATTAATACAAAATCAATTCACAATCTTGTTCTTAAATTAAGTGTGACTATTGGAAAGTATTAAATTTTTTTTTTTTTTTTAGGAATCATTTAGTATTTCACTTAAAGAGTTTATTCGCATATTTCAAATGCAATAACTCCTCATACTTTCGGTTTTAAATTATTATTATTATTAGTATTTGCATTCATATTTAAGTATTTAAACGTGTTGCATTGCCGTTCGCCCGATCGGCTTTTAGCGTCGTGAATATTACATTGGCCCAAGTATGAATGTTTAAAACGCATTTACGAAATCGTTATGGAGGATCGACAAAAAGATTTTCGTGGACCATTCGCCGCTTTACAGCTATGCATGAATCCCGGTTTCCCGCCCCGGGTTTCGTCTCGTGCCGGATGTTCCGTTTTTATAGTCGTATTCATAATGGCGTGTAAAAACGGTCGTGTATCATCGGGCCGGGATAGTATATTTATATATAATGAACGGGAGTGCACTACAGTAGTTCCGGTTTCACAGAGACCCGGGGTTGGGCTTTGTGGTTTCATGTGGCAGCGTTAATCGACAGGCGCTTTTTGAAGGAAAAAAAAAAACGCCATACAACTAAATTAATCAACGAGTCTGTTACTGCGCAGTGTCGACAACTCGAATTTCAAACGACTCGTTTTAAATCTGACATTGAAGTGTTGAATGTTGTACAACGATTTACGGTACAACACCGAAATGTGTAGATTATCCGCGTACACACCGGGGGAAAATTTTTAAATATATATTATTCAATACTTGAAATGATTATTATTATCTAGGATTAGTTTTTCATCGTGAATTTTTTTTTTTTTTTTTGCTAAAACGGATATTTACAAAAATCATTTTTTAACACCCGTTAACGACTATTATAATAATAAATATCCGTAATTGTTATCGATGATGATTATATATATTTTATATAGATCTTAATATATATATATTTTTCCGATATAGTTTTCTTAAAACTATATAGAACGTGTCAACTAGGAAAATATTTTTCATTTATCTCATAATTTTTGCAATTAAACCCATTCTTTCACCCATTATTAATTATATTTTGCATATATACTGAATAAATGTGTTTTATTAATTGCCGATGAAAAGAAATTAACGAATAACATGTGAAACAAAAAAAAATAAATATATATATTTATGTAAAATCGGTTAAAATTTTTGCAATTTACTTTCTGTTAAGATTTTATAAGAACTCAGAAGTCGTTATACTGCTCCGAAAATCGATATCTCAATAAAGGTACTTAAATTTTAAAACCACTAAGGATTCAAAATCTCAAATAGGATAAAATGATTTAATAGAACTTTATATGATTTCCAAACAAAATTGACCGTTTCTCGTTTAACGCTATTCCCGTTCGTAGGTTGACAACAATATGATTGAACAAAAATTATATTATTGCATTAGATCTTTCTCTCAGTTTATTTACTATCCTCACCTATGATACGAATAACTTATTGTTATTTAATTTTCGATACATATGCCAATAATTAATTTAGATATTCCTACAAAAATGTATATATATATATTATTTAGGTTCGTATCAAAATGAATTATGAAATTAAAAATTTTTTGTGATTATTTTTTCAATCATTTTAATAATTAAATTTTTAAATAATATAAATATAAATTATAATCATGTGTAATATATTTCAATATTTTTTTCGCGGAAAGAAGTTAACACAAATTCTATTATTATAATAATAATAGTAATAATTATGGACAATTAGAATACGGTGAAAATTATGTTTGGTCATTTTACACGTCGTACAATTTATAACTTGCTTCGGAAGTAAAACAATTAAAAGGATTACCACATTTCCGGTTTATTAAATATTTCATAATATTTTCTGCCTTTAGATATTCTCGCATAGTGACTTGTCGATCAATTAAATGTATGACTTCTAATTAGTTGTGTAACCTCGATGAGATCATTCAGGCGTTGAGTTTATTTATATGTGTTCGCATGCATTTTTTCTTTTTTAACTAGTTCGTCAGTTATAGTAATAGATAAAAAATAAAAAAGAATTATGATTACAACTTTTTTTTTGCTATTATTTTTTACGATTGTCGGGTATATTATAGCGATATTTTAAGGTTTTTTTTTTTGGTCATATTATTGTGCTACAAAATCCGAGTTCAAATAATAACTATTTACCTAGAACTTACTCGATTAAACACTTTGGAATTAATTTTACAAGCTCACTTTCATTTAATACGCACATACAATCTTAATATTCTTCTTATCATCTCTCTCCCAATTCCAATAATAATAATAATAAAAAAAAATAGTAGATAAGCTTGGCTTCTCTGCGCACCAATTCGAACACTGTCCTTAAATTTATTTATGACTTATATTGGAAAAAAATATATTTTTTTTAAATTTATCAGTTAAACCTGATTACATATAATATGTTAAAATATTGACGTGTACAATAATTAAACTATTATTGTTAAGTAATAATACTTAATACAATATAGTACAATAATTAAATATCAACTCAATCATGTCGATAATAGATATCGAGTTAACAGTATTAGAGAGAATTTATCGATATCATTTCCGACGAAAGTATTTTGTTATTTTTCTCGACATATAATGAGTCACAATTCGTTTTTAATGAACATGGATTTATACAATTAGTATAAAAAATAATAACTAGTTCATATTATTTCAATTCAATAATTATTGGATTGAGAAATTTTTTTTTTTTTGTAAAACTAAAAAGGTAGCGAAACTCGCGGTGTTGTGAGTATCGTTTAAGTGAATTACGTGGATACACATTTTAGGGTGTATTTTTATCACTATAAATTTAAAAGCAATTAAAAATTATTGTATTCGATAAAAATATACTGAGCGGAGCATCGGTGTAGTCCAATCTGTCGAGTAATTTAAAATGGTTTTACGTAAAACGAAATTGTGATAATCGTGTAAAACGTCTGACATGGTTTTAAATTATCTCTTTATGAATTAAATATTTTAAAATCTACAATTGCTATAAAATAGACCAAAATTAAATGAAATATTTTGAAACATTTCTCAAAGTAATACAGTTCAGTGTTACACATTTGGTGAAGATTTCAGGTTTTTACGATTATCAGTTTCAAAATTACGAAGAAATAACCATAATCGATTTTGACAAAATTAAATTTTTCTTTTTTTATGTAATATTTTTGTAGTTTTTTCTCAGGCTTTAAGAAAGTATTGAAAAAAAATCTTAAAATAACGTCTGGGGCATTCTTTCTAGTAGAATTTTTGGATACAGACATAAGAAAAAGACACAGCTATTTTAAAACCAATAGATTCCTCGTTTTGTTCAGAATCTAAAATAATAATAATAATAAAACAATTTTTTTTTTATTCTGATAATTTTAAACAGCAAACGTTTAATCATTATTTTATACGTTAACATTTTTTTAAAAACGTTAGGTCATTTTGAAAATCCAACGACATTTAATGCAGACATTCAATCAAACGATAAAAATAATTGGAATTTTCCATTATATTAATCACGTTTATATTATAAAACGTTTTAAAGTTAAAATTTTTTTAACATGAATTATTTCCGTTATAATTCTTTAATTAAAAACATATTTTACGATATGATGATGAATACGATATAATTTATTTTGTACAAATAATAATTATCGATTGAAATTGATCACCTTATTTATCTTACATATGATCAGAAATTAAATGTCTAAAAGACAAATTATAGAAATGTACTTGTATATTTTATTATAATATTGCTAAATACATATTATTATGTACCTTCTATCAAAATATTCTTTAAAAAAAAGAAACATATTCTCAAGTAGAAAATAATTTGTCAAATTAATTTAAACTTTATGAATTTTTTTAATTAATCTTATTTTAAGTTTATTACAATTAGAACACTTAATTTAATTTTAATTTTATTAATGTTTTCTCAATGTTTTCACAAAGTTTTTATTAATTTCCAAAGTAAATTACGTGGTCTAAAATTCACAGTCGTTTATTATTTTACTGTTAAGTCCTATCACAGATTAATATTATCTATATACCAATTTTAGACATGTAATAAAAATATACAAAATATTATTCATTGTCTTTGTATAGTAATAAAGAAAATAAGTTGCCGTCCATGAAAAATCTTTGTCTATTCTAGAATATTACCTGAAATTGTCTAGAATAATGTGTGTTATCACACTAAGTATTTATTTTAAATGTTTCGCTTTATGCTGAATTCTACAAATAATATCTTAAGATATTATTGAGTAATATTAATTTTAAATTATCAAGCTATTATATATCAATGGATTTTATGCTAACTATGATTTATGAATATGTAAGGGGTTCAGAACATTTGGCGTTAGCCCAAAATTATTTTGACTAGCGTTCGAAACTAGTAGATGAGTTAATTCATCCAAGTGCCGTAAAAACGTATAAACCTGTACGATTATTATTTTTAAGGAAACATCACACACTAGGGACTTAAAATACACCCCCGAAAAGTCAATCTAGCCGCTCTTTGTAATCCTCTTAGCCTAGTCTACTATTATATTCTTTAAATCCCTTCAGTATTTTGACTTTAATAATAAACATTTTCTTTGTGCAGATTAAAAAAAGGAAACATATGAACAATACATATTGTGACTACATAGTTAATTTGATTTATATAAAATACGATGAGAACGTCATATTATATTAACGAAATCCATATAAATATTAGTTAAATTATATTCCCATTAGTTACAAGTTCAAATTTCAGATATCAATCTTACTATTGCTATTATTATGTAAATTTAAAATTAAAATTTATCAGTTTTATGTAAACTTTTTTTAAATTTTTTTATTTTTCTACAAAACCTATATCATATATTTATTTAATTCAAACATTGCACATGAATAAAATATATTTTCATTTAGCCAACATTTAATTTATATCTTTTTTTTAAATGTCTATAATATACTAACATAATATTACAATCATGGCGGTATAAATTTACAACATTATAATGTACTGATTATCAATTTTTAATTATTTCAATTAACTGATAGACAACAGTTATTCAATAATTAAATCTAACTTATTTTTAACACTTTTGTTTTCAGATATCGTTCGATGTTTGCATAACGTTAGCATACAATTTATACCTCCAGCTGTAGAGAGAGGACAAAATGTTATGTTGTATTGCAATTATGATTTGGACGGAGCTCCAATGTTGTCAGTTAAATGGTACAGAGGAAGTCACGAGTTCTACAGGTACTCTCCTGGGATGATACCCACAACGCAGACATTTCCATTCCACGGGCTTAATGTCGACGTAAGTAAATATTGCACTCGCCAAATTAATTAATTTATTAAATAATTTAATATAACTAAAACTAATGTAAATAAAATAAATGGTATTTATGTTATTATCGAAATATAAAAATACGATAAAAAAAAATTATATATATTTATATATACGAGTATAAACAAATAATGATTTATTTTCAAAGGTTATTAATAATAACTTTGTGATTTAAAATGTAAAATTTTTTATTATGAAGGAAAAGCGCATTGAAATACTGAATATTTTATAAAAAATATTTTAAACTAAATACTTAATATTAAAATATAACAAAATGTGAACCTGTTATATGACATATACTGATGACAACAATGCATTTTTTAATAAGTTTTTTAATTCTTTACATTACTGTTCATATTTAGCATGTGACAAGCAGTGTGTACTTGATGTTTGAAAATTAATAAAGATATAAACAAAAGAATATTTTGATAATACAACATTTTAAACGACGAATTAATATTGTTACATGACAATCGTTGTATCAATAAGTACTGCATAGGGAGATTCAATATAAGCATACACAATTTATTAAATAAGTCACAAAATTATAAAAAAAATTTGCAAAATGTAGGTTAATTTGCGGGATTTACATAAGAAATGCAAATACATGTTATATTAAATTTTTATTTCATACAACATAATATTCAAAAGACAATATAAAAATTAAAAAAAAAAATTTTAAGAAAATCTCGCGTTCAGTTGGTTTTCGAATAAAAGCCCACGGCTGTCATCCTAAACCTTTCTTCGTTCTCCCCGGTCCCCTTCCTTGATGCAACTTAAATCGACTTGATTTAATGCGCGTTTTCCGTTTTATTGTCAGAAAGGCTCCCGCGTTTCACATAGTCTTGAAAAAGTTTCGTCCAGAGACTGGCGCGTACTACAGTGGAGGATGACAACGTAGTCGATGAATGGCAAAAGCACAAAAACATTGTTGTCAACGTCGGTAAAATCGTTTTTCCGGTCATCAACGATTGTTACCGCAGATAAGTTTAAACGCATCGTATTCCCATGTAGTTGTTCCTATGTATGCGTGTACGAAATACATAAATCATAGTGTTTGAATAATACATGGTTCTTACTGTGTTATTCGTATTATTATTATTATTATTATTATTATCATTATAATTCCTGGGAGAACTTCTTGATATTCATTTTCAGACGGCTTTACTTACGCCATATTTCCGTGTCACCGCCTCCAAGGAAATTCGTTTAAATAAAAATACAGATGAGAAAAAAAAATATATATATAGGTATATGATATAATAAGTTGAAGATAAATGCTATGATATTGCACTATGAAAAGTTATTCGCCAGACATGAGAGGAGTAAAAATTGAAATTATTTTAACAAAAACTTTTCGCGAACTCGCATCGCATTGGGTCTGTTGTTTATACGCACCTACATTGCCTTTGTAATTGATTGCCAAGACTCGTAGTGTTAGATTAGTTAGAAGCAAACCGAGTAAATCACTGACAGTTTCATAAACAAAACTTAGGAACATTATTTTTAGTTCATGACAAATGATACCACGTATTACAATTTGTCCGTTCTTAACGTTTTATAATTTGCTTTTGTTGATGATGAATAAATGAAAACTTTTTTCACAAAGGATTCATTCTTTTTGTTACGTGACTGTACAATGTAGGCAACTTTAAATACACACTTCTAATTATTACGAATTATATTAGAATTTTTTTTTTTAGTATATAATACATTTTTTTGATTATTTTAGAGGTTTTTTTAAAAAAAAAACCACAATAATATGCTTAAATATATGGTTTTCTAAGAAATATATTATGATGTGCTATTTATAAAGTCAATAATTTCCCTAGTATAAACAAAATATTATCTTAAGGTCGGTTATTGTTTACAAGTTTGTTTATACATATATCTAAATCAATGTGTTATGTTTTTATTTGCTTTTTGATGAGAAAATATTTATATGAGTCACGTATACGGGACATAAAATAATAATATATGCAAAATTACATAGGTATAATGGATTGAAAAAAAGTTGGGAATATAATAAGAATACAATATATATATATATATATAAGTATTCTTGTTATATTCCAATTTTTAGTTTTTTTTTTGCAACTCTATATTATATAATTCAAACTTCTTTTTTAGACAAAATAAATACAAATAATATAAGTACCAGTTTAACGTAATAAAAATTTTTTTTTAATGATATACACTATTTGATGGTGCCCGGAGCATAAGGCAGTATTACGCGCGCTCGAACACCAAATAATAAATGCGTGTCAAATATACTTTATATGATGCATTACAATCTTTTTGGCCAAAGAATAAATGATATAAAATAAATTATTATTAGTAAATGAACCACTTTGGTCAAATAAATTTGATATATTAGATAAGTGTAAATTCACAATTTAAATAAATAAATTAACGAATAAATAAATAATAATAACTTAACCAAGTATATGAATAAAAATATTAATATATAAAAATCAGCCCGTTTTGCTCAACAATAACAACAACAACAACAATAATAATAAATAATAATAATATAAATAGTAGTTACTCACAGAATAACGGAGCGCAAACTGGCCAACCGCTTACCTAGGCTTATATGAAAAAATACGCGTGTACAAAATTTGACTATATAAAGAAAAAATATTCAGAAATATGGCGACAGAATTGGTTATTGTTGAATTTAATTACAATATTGGCTATTAGAACCTTATATAAATAACAACAAATTTGGGCTATTAGAGTTTTATTATGTCTATTAGCGATTAGAATATAAATTATTTCTACACATGACAATTCAAGTCGGTACGCAATAAGTTCACAAATAAAAACAACAAAATGCGAATATACGGAAAACAATAAATACCAATGGACACTAAACATTATAAAAAATGTGTGATGAACATTTATTATTATTATGAAAACGACAACAATATTTATGAGACGACGATTAATATTACGCAACGACAATTTATACAAGTGCACGATGATGATTTTCGCACAACAGTACAATGGTAATTATTTCGAAAAAACTTTAATAAATTTCGCGTATTCGACGTGGCGGTTGTACGTAGACTCGTCGTTGCGGCGGTAAAAATACAATAATAATAATAATAATAATAATAATAATAATAATAATAATAATAATAATAATACGGGACGATGGTCCACAAATAATCTTACTCTGGTCGATAATCACAAATAAATTTAAATAATTCTCAAACAGAAATATTAATATTTGTGCGTGTATGTGTGTGAATGATCATATTAATTACGTGTGGCCACAACACTATTAATACCGCTATATTATAATGTTTTGAGTAAAATAAATTTTATACACAATGATTTTTATCTTTCTCTAATATAGCTAAATTCATAGACCGTTCTATTCGTAACAATATAAATATAATAGGCAAAAGGGGGAAAAAAATAAATGACACGTTCTAAAAGTATTTACTTTGTGTAAAATCTACAATAGTATATTAGTACAATTTTTATATTTTATAGAATAATTGCATATCAACAATACAAAAATATATCAATATAAAAGGTGTGTATTAATGATTAAATATAGGTATATGAGAGACTATAAAGTTTTCAAGTACAAGTATTTCAAATAATTAAATATTGCTTGTATAAAAAAAACGTTGTTAACTTTTTACAATATTATAATTTATTGTTATAGTATTTAATTAAAGATTTAAAAATATTTTAATAAATAATATTATAAACACGAGTGTATTAAGAATTATTATCATTAAAATATTGATATTATTATCATTAATATCGTATGGCCTTTATTGAATGCGATATAATTCTAACATTATACTATCACTAGTTTTTCTTTGAAATTAGATGTCGACGTCTAATGAGTCATTCTTGTACCTTATCTGTTGCTGCGTGTGTCTCAGTTAAGGTATCATGAAATTTCCTCTTAACACACGCACTTATTATGTGCTCAATGGTTTTTTCGTCTGCATTGCAATCATATTTAGGACCTGCCTTTATTTTCCATTTATACAATAAGTAATTACACCGACCTTGGCCAATGCGTATACGATTCAGCTTGGCTCCACACTCTACGAGGAAGGTTCGATCGTGATAGTTTACTATATACATTATCCACTAAAAATACTTTAGTAGAGATGTCACTTTTCCATTCATCCTCCCATGGGTCTGGCTGAACGCATTAATAATTTTTATTGATCTAAACCTCACGAGAAATGGTTGACGAGACTTGAGTCTTGGCGTTGCGACTCCATCTTTGTGAATTTGTAATGCTTGCATTATTTTGAATTTTTTTCGTGATTCGCAATACAATATTCTGCGGCGAATATGGGGGTATTCGATATTGGTCAATACTGGTAACCACTGTATTCTTGTAGGCTTTTCTGTGCCAGTAATTATGCGTAAACTTCTCTGCATTTCCGTATCAACTAATCTACAGTAAGTACTTCCTTCCCAAACCGAAGAGCAGTACTCAGCTATTGAGATGACTATGGATATTGTACGGAGGACCTAAGTATTGGCACCGCAAGTGGTCCTGGGTAGTTTTGAGACTAATATAGTTCTAGTTTTCCATTTAGAAGCTATTTTCTCCAAATGGTGTTTGTATGTTGAGGTGCGGTCTAATGTAACGCCTAAGTGGACCGAAAATTGATCGTATGTTATTCGATGACCGCAAAAATTGACATTAAGTTCTTGGTTTATCGCTCTATTGTTAAGGTAAAACTGCACCTTAAATAGAGCAGTCTATATTAGGTCGATAGTCTACTTGGAATATTGGAATAGCCTTGTCAACAATCGGTTCAATGAGTTTTAATTTAATTATTTCTATTAATTTGGACATGACGAAGAGAAGTAAAATTGGGTGGTAGTTCTTTGGATCATCTTCTAATTGGCCTGGTTTTTGGATTGCAATTACATCAGCCTCTGTCCAAGATTTCGGGATTTTTTCAGTTTGAAAAACGTCATAGTATAAAATATTAACATATTATAAGTATATAAATATTTTAATAAAAGCAAAATGAATAAATAATAAACTGTTAAACCTTAAATATTTAAATATCAAAACAAATACTTTTTTTCTATAAGTAAGTTAAAAGTTGAATCGTTGTGTAATTCTTTAGTATAAATGAAATATTTTGAATACTTGTGTAAATATATATTAGTTATATAATACTATTTTCACTCTTAATTGATTATGATTATCATCTAAAACCTTAGTAATGAAAATATTTAAAATTTACATTTTATAACGTTATTCCGGAAATCATGTCATACGAGTATTCATGTAATAAATTTATAATATTTAAATATATATATATTTTTTTTTTTAGTCTATATAAAATTATGATAATTTAAAATTACTTATGAAAAGTTTTGATATATGTATATTGTTATTTAAACGTTGACGTTATTATTATATTATGATTAATAGCTGACGAATAGATTCCCATGTACACAGCAACACAGAGAAACTCATTTTATAATCATGTGTAATTTATTGTTTGTTGCTTAATATTGGTATTTTAATTAAATTATTTTAATGAAGACTAATAGTTTGTTAGACAAATTATAATGAAGAAAACACGTATATAATGTATGAGTAATATTCCTAAATGTACAAAACTATTTATAAAATGTACAATATTTTATTACTTTTTATTTTTTTAAAAATGTAAATCTACAAACATAACTCACATATTAAATTTAATAATGACGCACCAAATAACTATCTATGTCAATAATTACTATAAAATACTTAAAAATAAATGCAATGCAAATGTTTTTCAAAATTTAGGCACCAGTTTAGAATCATTTGAACATTGTAATTCAATCCAACTTCATGCACGTAAACAAGTGATCATTTTTTTTTGTTATATTATATATATATATATATATACATATGCAATTTTATTTTATATTATACAATTTACATAGAAATGACACAGAAGACTTTTCGTTTAAATGTAGTAAAGCAATTTACTATTTAGATTTTCTGAAAAACCGTCACAAACAGTGCCGGTGTGTTGTTACAAAAATGTCCCCTGGAGTAGTTATTAAACGTGCGCTTAATTAATGTAAAATATCTGTATTTTATAGAAATATTTTAATATATAGGTTAAATACATAACATACTCTACCTACTTATATAAACATCGATTTGTAATTTAAAAATAATACCAATCTATTAGGCCTTATATTCTAAAAATAGTAACAAAAGTTTGTTAAAGAAAAATTAACTAAATAATATAAATATAAAAAAAAAAATTAATATCACCAAATCTACTTATGTATAAAAAACATTTATAAATTATTTTGAACTTGATGGCAAAATTGTTTTGTTTAATTTATAATTGCATAATTTTAATTCCGCGTGTAAATTGATGCGTATAGAATTTTATTATCATTAAGTTATAATTGGAGGAAATAAAATGGGTTTCAATAATAAATTCGACTCTTATAAAAAAATAAAAAATTGTAGATTTAATTGAATTGTTTTTTAATTTAATTGTTATATCGTATTATCGTATACGAAGTTTAGTGCTATAATAATTCATTAATAGTTGTTTCAAGTTCTACGTATTTTTTTTTTGGAATTTCATAAAAAATAATACCAAATTCGATTAAGTAAAAACTAAATATTTAATCATTTTATTTTTCATAGGATTTTTAAAATAAACTGCTTAATGTTAATATTTATTAAGTTAATTTTAAAACGCAGTGTTATACCCAAAGCGGTTAGGTTATAAAAGAATTATTTAACCCAAAAAAGAATCTTCGTCGTACAATTTGCATTGATAAAGAAATATGTGAAGAGATCCCGTGAAATTATTCACGCAAGGTCTCCGACAATCCTCTTATAGCGCAGACAAAATTTTAAATCATATATAAATAAGTATTTCCAAATTTTAGAATCAGATTTTTACGCCATAAAGGAATACGTATTACTGTTCTATATAATAATTCTAAATTATTAAACATGGAAAAGGAACTCAGCAATTTGTGTAAATTATAAAATACAATATTTAGTCGTCATCTAAAAGAGTTAAGAGAATAGTAGGATGAAAAAACACAATGATCTGCTCCGCCTTCAAACGCTGCCCAGATATTTGACAAATGTTTGAAACTGACAACGATATACATATGCGTGTAAATTAAACATACATACATCCATAATTTAATTAATTATATTTGCCCGTGGGTTATAAGCTAGTGCGTTTAAAAATTGCTTAAATTCATTTGGGCATTAATTTATTTAAAATTGCGTTTGTATGTGTTAATCTTATTGATAGCAGTTTATTTAAAAATATTTTTCCCATTTGCAAAATAACATTAATCTCTCTCTGATGTTCTTAATTTTATTTCATTTTGAATATTTATTATTATTATTATTATTATTAATATTTTTTTTTTTTACTATTGATACGATTATCGCTCAAGTATTTGAATTCATTTACCGCTCTGAAAGTATAATTATAGATTATGTATTCCTATGTATGTTTTGTAATTTTCTCTCATATATTTATACGCTCATACATTTGGTATCTTCTTGGTTAACCTTTCATCGCGCGTCAATTCATCATATATCGACATAAAATTAAATAACTTACTGTTTATATGTATTTGCTTAAAATAATATAATCCTTTATTATTATATAGTAAATATAATAGAAATTAAAACACCAATGAAACAAAATAATCTACCGATAATTTATAATCAATAAACAATTGACTTTGCATTAGAAGTATGAAAATTAGCAGCACTTATTTTTATACCTACTGATAAGGTAATATGTAGGAATAATTTGAGATATTATTAGTTATCACGTATTAAACCAAAAATGAAGAAATGTGATCACCTCTAATCACTTATTGTGAAAGACTATGGGGATTGCCGTTTGAGATAGAAGGAATATTAGTTGACCACAATATTGTCTTCAATTTAAATCTTAAACTATTTTATTTGTCTAAAAGAAAGTCTACCTATAAAAAAAAAAATAAATCATAAAGCAGGCACACAGCATTTTTGACAACGTTAAGTTCTACAAGAGACCGATATTCTTGATATTTATAGATTTTCTGAAATAATTAAAAAATTTGACGAAAATGGCTTTACTTACAATAATTATTTAGTGGATAAGTGCAAAACAAAAAGTATTATTAGTATCATCCAATAGATTGTTAAAATTATATCCTAATAATTAATAATCTCTAAGCCGTACAAAATTTTATTTGGTATTTCCTAAAATGACTTTTGTTTTTATAAATAATTTTCTAACGTTTTATTTTATTTCTTTTTTTTAAATATTTTATTTAAATTATAATTATTGGTTATATACCTATACAGTGGCTTACTTTAAATATTAAAAAAATATACTGAAATCATATAAATATTAAATTTCATATATGAATATTTCACAATAGTCGCTTATATAATTAATTATATATACTAAAAATAATTTTATAATATTGATATATAAATATGTTGACCCGTGACCAAATGTCGTGCATCTAAAAAACTGCGACGGAATACCGTGAACGAATGACACACGTGTATCTTAAATACAGGTAATTCATATTTTATGATATATTAATTGATGAATAAATTGACGACACGTCTATGTGAAATCTTTTTTGATTAAAATTTATGAGGATTTTAACAATAATTTTTGCAAATACCAATCAATGTCACTTTAAATTTTGAAATATCAATTTATAAAGCTGTCAAAAAAAGTTTGCACAGTCACGAAAATAATATTACACCGATTTCATCACATCTAATCCTGCTAAAGAAATGTTCAAAAATTTATTTTAACGTCATATTATAAAGACGAAACTTCAAATATGTGACCTTACTGATTGTAAATTCCATATTCACAATTACTCTGAATCCCACAATTCGGTTGATGAAAACTTATTAAGTTAGCCACAAAAATTCTAAGAAATCTAAATGTCAAAACATTTTTAGATTTTACGTTTACAAGATTTGAAAAAAAATTATTAAGTTTTTTTTTCTTTTAATAATAATTTTATATTTTTATATGAGTTAAGCAATAAACCATAATAAATGAACAATAAGAATAAAAATATTTCTTCTTAAGTTACCATGTACTTCAATAAATTTTTATATTAACATTTTTTCAAAGATTTCGTTTTATTATATATTTTTTTTATTGTCGGAATTTTTAATTTAGCAAAAATATTATTTATATTATATCGATGTAGGTATGTATGATAATACAAATTGTTGGTTTTATTTCATCACAATTCAAAGCAAGTTGTATTTAATTAATTTTTAAATAGAATGTAAAATATGAACAGTGTTAATAGAACACGTAACACAGAATAATATATATATATATTATTAATGCCATTCATAACATTTATTTTAAATAAATTAATATTTCATTATAATGAATAAAAATTGTAGTATGCTATTTTTTTTTTTACTTATATACTTGTAATATGTAACATAAATTACAAGTCCCTTCACCTATTATAATATTAAAAACAAACGAGTAACTCGAACTTAACTATTTACAAATTTTTAAGTGGAGATATAAATGTATAATGAATAATATAAAGCAGTTTAAACAATGTTTAGTATATTCACAATCATGTCTTGATTCATAAGTTCAAAATAATTTATTATTTCCGAATGAAAACGAAAAATAAATAGAAAGCAGTGTATTTGGTAAAAGATACTTGAATTCATAAATCTTCGTTTTGTGAAACATTATTAAGTATGCAACATATAAAGATGGGAAATCTCGTTACTTTAGAATTTCTGATATTAACGTTCAATATCGCGTATAGAAAATATTTTTACTAGGTTGTTTTTTTGGAAACATAATTGTATCACAACACCTTATATAATAATTAATATGTATTATCATTAATCAGATATAATATTTTAAGGGAAATTAATAATATTTTTAATTTATTTATATCTACGCATTTCACACATACCTGTTTTGAGAAGCAATTATAGGTATATTAACATAATAATATAAATGCGATAAAATTATAATCATTTTTAATATTTTATTACAATATAAGGCGGTTTTGAAAAATATTTTTCTTTAAATAACTACGATTATTTGTATTTGTCATAAAACTACAATTCATGTACAAATTCTCAAAGGTATTTTTAATTAAAATAAATTGATGTAAATTTATATTGTGGTATATAATTTATTGTTTAGATACGCGTGAATGCGTGTATCCAAACTTCACGAAGTTAAAGTTATATGAACTGTAACTACATAGAATGAATACAATTATGAAAAAAAAACTTAAACTGTTGCAGTTATCAGTATCAAATGCCACTCAAGTGTTTCTACGTGATGTTGGTTTCAATTTGTCTGGAAACTTAAGTTGTGAAGTAACAACTGACGGGCCTTCGTTCAAAACTGCTCTAGTGTCCAAACGAATCATAGTTGTGGGTAAGAAAAACGGACCATTTTGTTAAACAGTTATTTAATTTAATTTTGAAATTCTAAACTAATATTTTCTACAGAAATATACATATAGTTACCTTATACATGAAACACAAATATATTATTATTTTTTGAGACAAATTGGTAGGGAAAAAAATTTAGTGAATAAAATTAATTGTATAACATAACAAACGTACCTATATAAACAGTAAACAATTCTGCAACTGTTTTTTTTATGATAACTTATGTAAAAAAAACTTTACGGATATAATAATATTTTACCACTCTTAAGTTATATGCTTTCGAGGCTACCATTAATAATTACCTTAAAATAAAAAGAAATAATATATTATATTGTAGAAAAATCCCAAAAGGTTATTATTATTTTTTTTTTTACAAAGTAATTCCAAACAGACATAAAGTATAATAAACATTTTGAGTATAATACAATAATACTTTTCAAAAGATCCTTTTCGCATATAAGGTCAAACAAAGATCATATCGTTTAATGCTATTCAGTAATTAAGTATTTATTATAATTTATGGATCACTTTTTAGGAATTTTATTGCTATGTATGAAAATAAATATTTTATTAATTAATATGACGAATTATCGTCAGAAATTGTACTGATAATCAACTGTTAAACTATTCCAATACTGTACTATTTTTAATTTATCATTTGTTATTAATACCCAGAATTGAATATTTATTTCATTTACCAACTTCCATATTAACAATTTTTATAATATCAATTAAGTTTGATCAATGTAAAAGAATTGCGTTGATAATAGTTTTAAAAAAATATAATGAACTTATTTATTTTTTCACTAATTATTATTACAATATATAATATAATATTATTATGGTATCGATAATTCTGAACAAAAATTGTACAAAATAACTTTTAATAACTCTAGATGAATAATTTCTGTTATAAAATTATAATAATGTGTTAATGTTCAAAAGTTATATATGTGTGTTTATATACGTATATATATATATATATATATATATATATATATATATATATATATATAAATTTAGGATGTTTGTAAACCATAAACATAATTTTTTTTTATATTAGGTTAAAATATAGATAGGTACCGACATTTTGTATTTCGAAAATGACATGTTTGTTTCATCATTAGTGTTCTACAATGAATTTTGTTAAATAAAACACATTAGAATTCAATATATGGTTGTTGTTTAAAGAAATTCTACAAGTTACTTTATCGACCATCAATATTAGTAACATATTTTAAAATAGCTATAAACTTTTAATTCATGGTTTATTATAGGAATTAATTTATAAACCATAAGGAATTGTTTATACTACATATTTATAATATTATTACGCATGTAAAAAATAATTGAAAATATACTATGTAAAAATGAACAATATGAAATTATAAATTTTCATATTATAAATTAAGTAATGTCATCTTAGGTGTAATTCATTAAGTGTTCATTAAAAATTGAAAATAATTATATATATATATAAGTGACCTGCACTTAATATTTAATTTAAAATAACATTGTAGTGAATCATAATTTATTATACTTTACAATAATTATGTAAAATTATATAGAATAAAATATATTAGTATAGAATAGTTAAAAATAAAAATAAGTACTATACTTTTATACTTAAAAAAAAATATATATAAATTAAACCACTAATATATTGTATACGTAGCATCCAATAAAAAACTATTTTTCTTATACTTTCTTTTAAAATATAAATTTCGGAAGCTACTATTTAATTCTTATAACATTAAATGTATGCTTTTTTTGATTTATATACTTTAAGTTACTTATGTTATTCTAAAATGGTTATTTCTTTCAGAAATATATTTACAATTTTTCGGTTAATTAACAGACGATATTTATAAAATAATTTTTTTGTAATTAAGTTTTCCGAAGAAAATATTATGAATTATGTACACATCTAGACTATAAATACAATTATAGTTTTTTTTCAAAAAATATATAAAAAAAATCATGTCTTGTATTTAATAAATCAACTAATAATTTTATCAATCCTCTACATAAGAATTTAGAAAATGAATTATTTTTCATATAAGTTATTTTATAATATTTTGACAAAAATTAAATAAGTATTTGAATAAAAGTAAATTGTAATTATTATATGAACATAAATAATAAATTTTGTTTTAAGTAGAATATACTTTATAATGTTTGCTTTATAATATTACTTTATAATATATATATATTTTAGCGCTTCGCGAAGAAATTACTTCAAGAACACGTTAATTTATTTATTATCGCAAATTGATATAAAATTAAACATTATTAAATTCTAAGAATTTAAAGTTACCCATATAAATTAAGTTATTGTGTATTTTCCTAATTTATAATTATTATAACATAGAGCTGGAAGTAAGTTTTTTATGACCTCATTTGTATAATGCCCATTAGTCAATATTATTTCATTAAATGTTTAGTGAAGAAAACGAAAATCTTTGCCACTCGATGAGACAACAATATTTATATATAAAAAAAAAAAGATTATACAAAAGTATACATTTTTCTTTAAATTTATTTTCGACATTTCCTTTTCCTACCCCTCAAAAAAAAAACCTTTTAAGAACTTAGTTCATTGAAATGGACATTGGATATCACGAATTATATTTCATACAAGTAGAAGATGAAAAACGTAATAAAATCGCTTTTGTGCGTGTGTTTTGTTGAAATTACATTCGGCCGTCCAATATCTTTCGTGTCATCTATCATCCAACCATTTCTAAAGCATCATATTTTTTTTCCGTTCAGAAATACATGTATATTCCTTCGTTGGTTAAAAGGTATTGAAGTAATTTCTTAAAAACAATTACGACGATAGATTTTAAATATTTTCTGGAACATTTTTGTACCGTATGGATAGATATTTATAGCTTGAAGTTTTATTTTTATTAGAATATTTCGGTAACCGGCTTAATAACCAAAATACTTAATAAATGTGAATCCACTAATATGTTTAATTATTAAATAGCCTGGTAACGATTACACGCTTATATTTTACAAAAAAAGTACTTGATATAAATATATAAAACTTATGAATTTTATTATAATGTCTTGAATTCCTTATAATAATAACATTAACATAGAGGTAGAAATATAAGATTTTTGTTTCAATTTTTTTTTATACATATGATTATTAATATAATATATGTATATGAATATTGCGGATTTTAATAAAATAATTAGATGAAATTTTAATTAAATAAAATTATATACTCGTATTATAATATTACTATGAATTCATTATAATGCGTAATACATTAAAACTATTTCAGAACTACGATAGTAGAATAATATATCTAATAAATATCATTTAGATATGTTAAGTATAATTCTAAAAATTTCATAATAATCAATTATTCTAAATGTGATTTTACATGGTCTGTTTTATAAATTAATAATAATATAACTGTTTGTTGAGTTGTACGTTAAAATACAAACAAATAAAGCCTTATATTTCATCACTAAAATCTCTGAGTACATGAAAAAATATATTTATATCACGTTCCTGGATTAATCTTTTGTATTATTGATCATAATTAGAACGAGCTAGCAGCCAAACTGTAACAGTTATAAATCAATAAATGAATTAATTAAATTTTTAATTAAATTATATTTCTCACTCAGTAACAAATAGCCAGGGATTTTTGGCGACACGTTGAATCTAGCTGTTAACGATTTATGTCAGTATATAAATTTCGTCCCGGCCTTATGACATTACCAAAGACTGGAGGGGTGGACCGCAGAACTGTTAAACGCGTAAATCTATTTTTTTTTTTTTTACCACCTCTCTCTCCGTAGCTATGGAACTTTGGCAAAAATCTTTATTAAAAAATAAATAAATAAACGTACAACGAAAAAACGCAATAATTTTTAAATGTTTAAAGATGAAAATTGTCCCCGAATAATTCGTTCATCAATTTAATTTGTTATTCTAAATGTATTTAATGTCAGTTAAGTTCCTTTAACTCAAAGGTATGTACTTCCATAATAATTACATTGGAATCGCGTCTAGTCCATTGAACGTTTTTTTTATGCCATATGATAAGGTAGTTTCATTCAATTAGTTTGTTAAAACGTACAATTTTAAGCATTCAGAATTATTATTAAATGTTCAAATATTTATCTTTGTAATATTGTATATATGCCAGATGTGTCCATCGGTATGCATTTTTTTAGGATAATACATATTTCTTTAATGCAGTTACGACGGTCCCGGCTATTTTCAAAATCATAAGCCACATTATATTGTATATACAACATATAAAGTTATAATAAGTTATTTTACATTCTTTAAAGTTTAAACAAATCATATGCATATCAATTTATCGATCCCATCGGTTATAGAATTATTATTGAATTGTATTACCTTCCAAATGCAGTTCGAGATTTTTTTTTTTTAATCAGTACATAGAAGTCTATAATAGTATAAACTTAAATTAATTGACATAAAATTGTGTATAAGGCAATATTGTAAATAACAAGAGGTTTTTTTTTTTGTAACAGTTAAGATCAGCGTTTTTAAAAGGAAATAAAAACAATATTTCAATGGTGACAGAACATAAATTTAAATAGATTAAAATATCTTAACGATTCAGATTATAACTATTTGCACAAATATAACACGGATAGACAACATTGTATCCGGAGAAATATACAGATAAATAATGATCTAAAGAAAAACACGATTACCAACATTTAATGAATAATAATAATAATAATAATAATAATAATAATAATATAAGTCCGTTGACGTGTCTAAACTCGTTAACACCGTCGTTGTTCAGCCCTGTGGCGATTTGTCATAGAATTCAAAACCATCGCGAATCATCGACTCCATAGTAAAAAGCAACGTCGTATTGTAAATGTCTACGTAGAATAATCATCGTTGTAAAAAATTAGCCTTTTTCCGTTCACTGCGATTGGTCGCGAGGTTTCGATCTGTCACTATAGGTCGAGATACCTGTGTTAAAATTTCTCGCCTTTGATGACCACAGCATTTAGTCGTTGACGTATCGCTTTTTGATTCTAACCCGTAACGATCGTGACAAATTACGCTTACCACTTTGTGCACGAGAATTAGATATATCGTCTATGTATCGGCTGACATCCGTCTATCAAATTATATTTTTATTTTTAAAGTTCTAGCCTATAAATTTCCACAATTTATTTTACGATAAATGATGAATTAATCGAATATCTTTATTAACCTCCGTATATATTTTGTATATGAGATGCGGGGATAACTTATTATGCGAAGTACAATCAAATGGACCACGGGTTTTAATGTTATTAATTATTGTACCGAAATGTTCATGTTCTATAAATTACGTTAAGAAACTTTCCATTCGAACAAATTTAATTAAAATTGTTATTTTTTTTACCTTTAAAATTTGATAAGATCAAAATTAAAACTAAACTCTGTTTCAAAAACAAACCGTTATTGTTCTTTTACTCCCTATCAAATACGAATAATTCAGTTTCTATTTATACTATAAATAATACTGTCACTTACAAATTATGTATAACTAATTAAACTTTTATTGTGCGATAAATTCTTGTTCTTTGGATATTTTTTAAAAGGCGACTCTACTACTAAAACACATCCAACACATTATTTTCATGTGTGTTATTTTTAAGAAAACGACAATGTCATTGTAGAAAATGTTTTATTATTGTATTTTTTTTTTTGTATATTAAAAGTAAATTTTTTGTTGTGCTTAACTCACGTAGATGACACATGGTGCACGTTATATTCTTACTACCTTTATATATATATATACTTTTTAATCTATAGTTTATTTAGGTTATTAATTTCAGTTCATTTATGAGAAAGTTTTCAATAACTCTAGGAAAACGTGCTCCGCGTACTCAAATGAAACTATTAAACACAACTTTTCATGACAATAAAGCGTAGAAAAAAAACTGTAATGTTTTGAAAATTATTATATATTAATTGGTTATTTCCATTATTTGAACTATTCGACTCACATATATATTTTATATGTTATTCTTCTATCGTTAATATACAGAAATTATTTTATAAGTTTATACCCTGAAGTTTTAATATCTACAATATAAGAATAATTGCATTTAGTTAAGCGAAATAATTGTAAAAACCCGTGAGAAAATAATTAATTTATAATAAAATGAGTACAAACGTTTATAAATTTTCAAACCAAAATGTGAAACACCTTTTAAAACGCGTTGGAATCGAATTCATAGGGAGTAATACGAAACATAAGTGAAAGACAAAATATAATAAACACAAAACATATCGAAAACTTTAATTTTATGATAATTTTAAATAATACGCTCCCCTTATAGGAGAAATGTGGTCAAATATTATGGGTTAAGTATTCTAAGAAATTAATGTAATATTTTATAAATAATATACTGTTTTATTTTAATTTTTATCACGTTGAGCTCCAAGGGGTTTTGGACACAGTTACTTTGTGTGGCTTTAAGACCCAAAATTGAGTCTCAAGAAAAAATTGTTAAAACGGATATTGAGACCCAGGGTCTCAGGACATTAATTCTTTAAAAGGTAATGCTCAGAAATAGATCTCGTTTATCGGTATTGTTTCATTGGATTTGCCACTTCATTTTAGTACTTATCCCAACGGAGTCAAGTTAATTATTTTTTCGTTTATGAACAAATACTTGAAGTATATTTGCAACAACTAACTACTTAATTATTCTTTTTTCCTGTATATAATTCATAAATTATTATAACAATATTATTATAATATGAAATAAATGTTATCACGCACGTGTTTTATCAACGATAAGAAATTTAATCCGTTTATTTTGTTATCTATTTATTCGAATATTTTACCACAGATTATGTAAATATATAATGTATTATTATAATATTCAATTAATCTGTGATTTTATAAATGAACGTGATATTGATTGTGATGATATTATAAATAAAAATTTGATTTCTGAACCGATTTAATACCAGTTAATACTAAATGTGGCTTATTTATATTAAATATTGTTAATTTTTATAAGTTGTTTAATGATTTATAACAGCTAATGTAAATGTTAATTATATGTCCTAATAAAGCTGAACAGGGATATAAAATTATTTGATACAAATTATATTCAACGTGTTAAAATATATCGCACACAATGTTTTACATATTATTATTCGCCAATTATTGGAATACCAATTTAAAAATTTACCGAAAATATTTTAAAATATGCTGTGCATACTGTCTATAATTTTTTAATTGTTATTTTTTTACGTATTTATGTATTTATGTTTAATAATGAATCTCATTCAGGGTAATTTTTACTATGAAGGGACAAATATAGGTCTCAAAATTACAGACAAAACAATAATTTTTTAATTGGTGACATTGTGTGGTCACGAGAACCATTTTGGACTCTCATTCCTAATCGATTAAAAATATTATTTATCCGATCTGTAACCCACACTTATACCATATACAAAATTTCATTTTATTTCAAGAATTTTTTTTTCAATAACATTTATAAGTAACTAAAACGATAAACAAATTTTCTATTTATTTCAAGCATTTTTTTTTCAAAAACATTTACGAGTAACCCATAGTAAAAACCACGTTGCGGTTTGGTCATACACAATATGAAACCCGAATTTGGCTCTCATGGCGCTCAATGTATTAAAATTAATATCTAACCAAAATAAAAAAAAACATACTAGTTTACAACAATTTATTAAAATATATTCATAATTTATAAAAAAAAAAAAAAAGAAACGCGTTGTTTTATAAAAAAAATTTAATTGAAATTACGAGTATAATAATTTGAGTTGACGACTTCAAACATATTCATCTAAAATTTCAACTATGATATTTATTTAATTTTTTCATGACATCATATTCAAATATTTTATTCTTCATTTTTTGTTTACTATATTTTAATCATTACTTATAAATTAAGTTCAATAATAGTTATTTTTCTGAATACGTTGCAATAATAATATCTAAATTCAGAAAAATCTTTTATGACTTTTCCATTAAAATATTGTAAATTATAATATATTATAAAAATATTATTTTTCTCCACACAACGAAGGTTATCAAAATTATTTTTGGATAACATATCGGCTATACTGTTTATTGAATTCTTGAATTCTATTATTTTATTTTTTAAAACCTATAATCCTTTCAAATTAATGTACAAATTACAAAAGGCAAAATTATGTTTTTTTTAACTCTCAACTCGTTTTAAATGCTGAGCTATAATTTTATCATATTTTGAGCTTTTAGCCAATTTTTCTTTTTTTTCAATATTATCTTCACTACCCTACCACGTGCATTCTAAATAATTCGAAAATATTTGTTTAAATATAAAAAACGGAACAATCATAATATTAGTTTTTAAAGCTTAAAAGGCGAGAGAGAACTTATTTTACTGATAAAAGGTTATCACAAAAATTGAAATAATGGTTGTCCTAAAAATGCATACTAATTAAATAAAAAATACTTGCTATGTTATTTATTGGAAAATGGGTCAAACAAAAAACAACCAAGAAGTAGTAATAAGTATAATAATATTTTTTTTATATGTTTTTTAATATTAATATGTTGTTTTTATACTACATAATTTACAAACTAGTTAATTTTATTTATAGATACAATTAAAAATTATTTATGTCAATATTTTAGTAAAATCTATACTATTTTATCGACGAATTAGCCAGATGGTTACTAATTTCATAAGTAATAATATATGAACCTTATATTTTATTAATTTTTTCATTTTATCCGGCACACATAACTCAAGTTCTTTTTATATCCATCTATTTGGCAATATCTAATTTCTAATATTTTATGGTACTTTATTTACTTAAATACTTTAATTATAATATTATATATATTTATTTAAGGAAAATATTTTAATTTATGCTTCTAAACCATTTCTTTTTATATTTTATTGGGTTTTTTATTTTTAAAACGTGACTTTATTTATTATTTGATATAATGAGAGCATAATAATAGTAATAATAATGATATCAACAACAATAATTATTAAAATGTGTTTTTAGAATTGCCAAAATCAAAACCAGTAATCCTTACGGATAAAGACAAATATGATCCGGGTGACACATTAATAGCAAATTGTACGTCACCGGCTTCAAGACCAGCAGCAAGTCTGACATTCTTTTTAAACAATATTCCGGTGAGTAATAAAATATATACTGTACATAATATAATAATATAATAAATGTATTATAATTGATAATTGTTTTATATTCGGATATTATGGTTTTAATAAAATTGTTAATTTCATTACCGTAAGAGTATGGAACATTTTTAAATATTAAAATTGAATAGAGAAATATTACCACTTTTGTTACATTTGATAATTCAGTATTTGAAAAGTTCCTAGTAACTTATATCTAATTTTATAAGATTATTATATAAAGAACAATGTGTTTAAACATTAAAAGTAAATATTTTTTACTTTTTAATAAATTTTAAAATAAATATCTTTCCGCATACGATTTTAATTCAACTATTATCTCTTTCTGTAAGTAACAAAATTAAGATGGTGAAATATAAATAATACTATTTTACAGGTTAAATAAATATATTTTATTAAAAAATATTAAGAATATAGTTTAATTAGGTATTTAATTATGTACATATGTATTACTTTAAATTACATACCTATTCCAATAAATAAATATATATTATATATTTGTTACATGTGTAACTAACTACCCAATGAATACCTAACCAATTTAGTATAATCGTTTTGCACCACGTTGCATCAAAATTTGTAAACTAATATAACTCTGACAGCTTTGAATATTTTTTCCCTTTAATAAGGTTAGGGTTCGCGTGGAGTAGAAAAAAAATGTTATTTACATTTTTGGTATTTTCTGATTATTTCAACATGTACAAGCACATTTCTTGAAGCACTTGCCTGGTAGGGAATGTCACCATTATATTTATTAATTAAACAAAAATACTTACTAAAATCGTTAATTGTTTAAAATTGTCAATGGTTATGGAAAGACGCGAAAATTTCATCAAAGTATTTGATAACGTATACATATCAAAACTTTCATCGAGGTAAAACCAAAGTGGATTGATAGTTATAGATCCACCATAGATTAGATAAATGCAGATGAATCACTCACGATGTAAAAAAAAAAATAATTACGTCATTCGGAAGACCACAAATCAGTGTTACTGCATGATAGCACAATGTACGTAACGAAAATTTAAACGTTACTGCCGTGAACATACGTAGAAAATAAAGAAGTTAATCGAATAAATGAACATAAAAAAATATACTTAACACGATAGTGAAGAAAATTGTAGAAGACAAATATAATTGATTTTGATTAATTTAAGTTATATATTAAGAGAATTGTGGACGTTGATTAAATTTTTACCACAATGATATAAAAATTATTATGATAATGTTATTTAATATAATAAAGGAGTTGTACAATAATATTATATAATATCAGTATAATAATTTCGTTGTGTGTGCCTACATTGATTTGTGTCCACTAATCAAATGAGCATATTCTCAATTATTTTGTTCTCAGACGGAGTGATAAAAGAATATAATCTCTAGATCCACCTTGGATGAAACTATAATCATATCATTTCGTCCCAGATTAACACTTTGCCACAAGCTGCGTACTTTCACAATACTATATAAAATACGTTCAACAAAAAGTACCTACACTGTAGCTTTTATGTTAATCGTAATTAATTCGACATTTTGTTCCTAATGGCCCAATGGTCATTTTTTACGTACATTATAAATGAACATCAATGACATAATAAAATCCCATCCAGTAGTTTACCCGATATCTCTTGTAACTCACTATGTCCATAATTATAAAATAGAGTAACTTTTTTTTTAACTATGCGTTTCGATACAATATTGAAATCGTCGCTTTTATTATAAGATGATGCTTGAATTCTTTCTTATCAGCAAATTTTATTGTTTATAACTTTTCAAAATCAGACGGTTTCCTTTATCCAATATACGTATTACAACACGTTACAGGAAACCGCATTTTGTATTGGAATTGAGCTTTTACGAATGATTGCTAAACTATACGAATTTCATAAATTGGTACCTACTCTATATGTTTCAATCGTCAAGAAGTCCGTTTACGTTCTCACGAGTTTTTTCTAAATATTTTTGACGTCCAACAAAATATATATCGTTCAATAAAAAAATTAGTATATAAAACTTGCACTATGTTTTGTAGTTTACATTTCATCAATTATTTTTTTTACCAATTTTCTAACCAATTTTCTTTGTGTCCTTTAAAACAGTTTTTTTTGACGATCATTCCATTTTGTCAACACATATATTTTTATATGTCTTCTATTTGGAACTATTCTCCAGATTTCCATTTATCATGTGACTGTTACGTTTCCAAACGTAATATTGTAGAAACGCCGTAAATGTTTGTAATTTATTTTCAGTGTATTCTCAAATGAAAAAAGTATATAATTTCTTTAATGTATAATTCACAGTATTTTCACGCTTTAATAGAGCCTATTCGTGCAAAAACGATTTTATATTTTGTTTGTTCCGTATACACGTCTACGAACACCTGGTATAATCTCAATCACATTTCTATTCTATCTGCTTTCTCATATTATATTGGGATTGCCAAATGAACCTCGTCAACTTTGTTTATAAGTTCAAAAATCCGTATTCATGTTACACGGCCAATATTACTATTTGATAATATTACGGAGTTTATTCTCGAAGTACCACTGTGAATAAATATTAATAATTTCCATAAAAAGTTACATAAACTCGAAGTTTCACATTCGTTTCTATTTTTCAACTCAAATAAGTCAACGTATTCAATGGAATATGTTAGTAAATCTCTATAATATTTGCACGCATTCGTAGTTGTATATTGAATTGTCAAGTCGTATTTCAAACTAGAATATTTCCAAAAATATTTTTAATAATAACAA
The DNA here is from genome assembly GCA_032441825.1 of Chaetogeoica ovagalla. NCBI lineage: Eukaryota > Metazoa > Arthropoda > Insecta > Hemiptera > Aphididae > Chaetogeoica > Chaetogeoica ovagalla. Next base: position 1,736,814 of record CM063728.1, read on the forward strand.
AGAAAACGTACAATCATAATTATTCGATTAGAATTTTGCTATAATCTTATCACTGTATACTTTGGTCATAGTATTTTAATTAATATAATTTTGTGATATAGATAAATAAATCAATAAAACTTTTTTCGGGTTTTTCGTATATTTTTTTCCAATAAGATGTTTGCATTTTTAGTTCCTAAAACTGTTAAATATTTATAGTAGCATTACATAATATATTAACGTTTTGATTAAAAATTAAAGTTTTAATCCAATAAGACACTAATACTGAATTCCAACGATGTCTTATGTTTATTCCATATACCTATTTGGAACCTTTACCGAGAGTTTAATTTTGTTTAAACTTAAAGTTTGAAAAATTACATCATTGTTATGGTAAACTGAGATACACTCATCACAAATCATACAATGTAAACATACCTTTTCAATTTAATAAGATTAATGTTTACCGGTGCATCAGTAATATTTATCTAATCGCTAATCATAGTGTGTAAGAATGTGTGATATTAGTTTTGAATTTAAGAATTTATATTGAAAAGTATTAAAATAAAATTGCAAAAAATAAATTACTTTTTATAAGTACTTTTTATATATGTAATAATTGTTTAAGACGTTTTTTCGTAAAATTTGAGATACGGATTAATTACGGTAGGTAAATATCCTATAAGACATAAGTAATTCATCTTGATTTCGATTAAATATTCACAATTATTTAATTTATAATTTCTCCAATAATGGAAATTTTATATTTCCTTGTAGCGTAAATAAAATATTTGTATATATTTTATTATAATGACATTTTACTCACATTAACCAAATGCCAAGAGTATAATAGGAAGCATATAGGTATTTAATAGAACACATTCATATTAAATATATATATATATATATATATATATATAAAATATTCTTAGCAACTAACATAGTAGCCAATAATCAGTACTACCACAATAAATGTATATCCAATGTGCACAATTTTATTATTATTATTATTATTATTACGCTAATATATACATATTTCCGTTGCTTTTATCTCATGAGTTATTAAACTCGAAAATATATTAAATTCCTCTATACATAATAAATTTAATTATTTTCATACCAAAGCATTGCCTGCAGCATTAGGCCTCCACTATACATTTTATACTATTTATATGATACACGTTTGAACAATTGTGTTGGCTAAACTAAATGATTAAGCAATAAAAGCAATAAACCTACATATGTTAATTTGAAAATTCAGTGCATTATTTTAAACGCTACTTTATTCCCCATATTTGGTCAAAATAATGTGATACATTATATGAACTTTACCCAAATCTAATTTTCTACATCTTTGTTCTAATATTCTTTATGACTGTATTATATGACTTAATGTGGGTATTTATTATCGTTGTCTAAAAACAAAATTGTATCGAAATATTAAAAGAATTTTTTATTAAATATACTAAAAATTACGAGTGTTAATAAAAAACACTTATAATTTTTTGCGGTATGGTATAATAATATCATAAATTATGAATTAAAGTACTAATCAAAACGAATAAAACATAATTTTAAATCACGCAATTTTGAAATGAATCCTAATAATTATACATGGTGATAAATCATAGTAACACAATGAAACAAATTAATAGATTTGTGTATTTTATGACACAAAATTACTATAAAAATCACAAATTTATGTATTCTAAAGACAATTATAATATAATAATTAATTTTTAGTGATAATGATTTTTTTTTTTTTGTTTTTGAGTGTTTCTAAATTTTTAATATCTATAATTTGTAAGAAGGTAAAATTAAAAAAAAAAATTTTAACTATAAATAAATAAATATATATATATATATATATATATATTTACAGCATCACAATATTGTCAACCGAATTATAATATTATTGGTTTTCATGTTTTCAATAGTTCATAAATAACATTGTTATGTGAAAAATTGACTAAAAAATTCATATTATAATGTATTTTTAATAAAAAATAACATACATTTTTATACTTGTACATATATAGACATTATAGTAGTTAATAAACAAAAATAAATTGTTTTAAGATATAGAATGAAAACTATAAATAATAAAAATATTAATAATTATTATATTTAATTATTTATAATTATTTTTCTATGCACTGAAAAAGAAAGGTAAATATATATATATTTATATATCATTATCAATAATAATAAATATAAATTCCTTCTTTTTATATCTCTAGCACATAAAAATAAGTGCATGGATTTATATTCTTTATAGGTAACAAAACAGCTGCACTGAATTTAATAAAAGTTACATTAAGATATTCGCTGGATGCCGGTAATTGTAAAAAGCCAAGAAAATTCTCCAATATCCGAAGATCAATTAAAGATCATACATAAATTTTAATATTCTCCCGATGTTTACCAGGGTCCTTATATATTTATATCAGTTAAATTGGTCACCAACATCTAGGTTGTTAGAAGTATTGGTTAAACTGTATTTTTTATTTTATAACAATTATTACAAAACGTATTATGTGAAACGGTATCAAAATACTGTCTCCCTCTGCTTCTATCATGGTCAACTCAATATGGCCAAATTACGAGTGAGGTTACCTCAGAAATTCTAAATTTTGACAAACCCTTCGAAGTAAAAAATATTGTGTACTTGTAAAATTATTATATGACAATGTTGAAAAAACGTATTCTCATATGTATATATAAATATATATCATAAAAATACTATTCAAATTTAATTTTCTATCAAAGACATGCCATAATTTTCAATTATTTTTCATTTTATCTTATCGTTTAAAATAATAGACAAAATATTCTGCTTTATTAATCAATAAAATTTAGCAATTCAATTATTTTTTCATTACTTTTAATTTTAACTCTTTTTTTTACTACGGTGAAAATTAAAAATATATAATGCTTCTATTTTTAGGAAGCAACCAAAATGTTTTAAAATTTTATAAATACCTATATTTATAATACGTTTCATATTTCAACCTTTAAATTAGTAAACAATATATACATCAAAATACATGAATTCATATAACAATTTATTTATTAAAAATATATACATATTTTGTGTTAGCATTATATAAAAAAAAGTTTACTTCGCATTGTAATTATATTAAGTTATTTAGCAACTAAGAAACGGAATGTAATAATATATTTACAATTTTATTACGTAAAATATTTTCAGTTGTCGTTTGAACAAAAATAAATTTAATATATAAATAATAATTACCAATTTGAGTATGTATAACTTAGTTAATTATTAATAACATACTATATATGAGTATGTAGGTTTGCGTATACATACAATTTATTTATATGTATTTAACGTTAAATATTAATTATTCAATACAAATATAATAATATCTTAATTATTAATATATAGGAGCAATAATTTTTATTTATATTTACCACTTCAAAATATACACTAAACAGTAAATAGTATTTTGTAATTGACTTTTATTTTCGTACAAATCAGTTTGTTTTGTAATTATATGTTACATAAATAAAAGTAAATGCTTCAAAAATTAAATTTCAATAATAATTTAGAGTTATAAATGATTATAGAAAAAAATTATATTTAATTTGTATAAATGGAACTCTAAAAAAACTAATATATTATTATTGAATGATTTATACATTATTATGCACACCGTTAAATTATAAAACGTTTCTTCTGCATTCCGATTATCAACTTTAAGATCAGTGGCATAAGTGCGATGCTGTACTTGAATTATACAATGGTGATCATTAACGATATTAATACGGAAAATATGGTTTTGCTCATAACCACTTGACCTCTCGTTTGCATTTTTTTTCTTTACTACAAACCTATTTTTTGTCACGACCTCATCATTGAATTTTATTAAAAAACATGTTACTAACTATGCACGTATAACTCATGTACATTAATGTACGGAAAATTGTTATTATCATTAATTTTACCTCGAGAAGAACGTGTTTTTAAAAATATCTAAGGGCGGTTTCTATTATAAATAAAGTAATGTACGTTATTTATTAATTATTCTACAAATCCTGCACAGAGAATTCGTGCCTTTTGTCCAAAAGCAACCAACAACATGATTTCTTTTTAAATTTTATATGAGTTCAAGTGACCACTTGACGAGTCTCGTTAGTGTCAGACTCCATAAACGCAAATTTTATCTACTACAATCAGACAGACGACATTAAGTAGGTAAATACGAATATAACGAGAAAGTGCATGAATTACTGAAGTTGACACACCAGCTTTGTTGTAGAAACTTCAAAGCGGTGCCAATAATTAACAACATTTTTACAATTAATTGTGACCAGTTTGAAAACTTAAATATAATTTAGGAAATATAGAAAAACATTTTTCGGTTGGACCAACTTCACGTATCCTCCCGGCTTTGTACTAAGAATTTCGATCCGGTGCTATTGTTTAGCAATGAATTTCAACTTATTTATGAACTGTCGACAAAAAAAAAATTGTCGTTGTACATCACTAATTATAACCTAGAGGACTCTAGACATAATTAAACATTTTTATAAATATTATAGTTTACAACATTAATATTACATTATTAATTCATCGTGTCTTTTTTATAGTATATTACAATTACAATATTTGGTATGTATCATTTAATTGTAATTTGTATCGTAAAAGAACATTTTTGTATTCTATTTGGATTTTTATGTAAACAAGAATACAGGATTTTTGAAGACCAATTTTTATCTTTTTTCGTAGGCCATTATTTCCCACTTCGATTCAGAACATGTTATGCAAACTCTATATTATAATCCGAATGACGTGCTATTTCACTGTTTTAGTTTATAGTTATTTTAATGACAATTTCAAAAATAGTTGTATTCTCTAATTACAACTTTCAAAGACCAAATTAGCATCAACCAAGTTTTAATTGTATACCTTGTTCTGTATAGTCTTAAAATATAGTTATGATGTGTTGTAATATTGTTTTATACATTCTAATAATTTTGATAAAAATAAAATATGTGATATCAATTCATTTAATATAATGGTTGTGCAACGATTCACTATACTTATTCCAGTGATTATGGTACTTAGTTTTACATTTACCACAGATGGTATAAGACTTTTTAAAAACAAAATCATTTTTAAACTTTAAAATATCGCTTATTTCAGTAATTTTTTAAAATTAATATATCAAATATTAAAATTATAACGCTCCATTTATGCTATTCTTCAATAATTCAATAACCAACAGATTTCTATAATGTTCTCGACCATTGCCAAATAGATTTTAATATTCTGTATTGCTTATCTAAAAAAAGAAAACAATTATGAAATTTTTTATCTATTAAATAATAAAATACGTTTAATATTTATTTCTCAATATACCAGCTGCAAATAATGATTCGTTCAAATATTTAATAAGTGATAATATAATCTTCATAAAAAAATAAAATAAAACTTTTAACTTAAAACTATTATATTGTTGTAAAACAATTTTTTTTATTATTTTGAAAACAATTTTAATAATTCAAAATCAGTTTGTTTTGTTTTTTGCTATTTCCATAAGTATTAAAAAAGAATGTTTAGTAGAATTCTCTTTTTTATGTAAAAAAACAGTTATGAAATATACCCTCGTTTCTCGAACTGTTTGGAAAACACATTTCATTTAAATATCAGTAATAAGTGTAAAAATGACGTAAATACAATTATTTTGTTATTCTATAATACATAAATTACTCAATCGAGTATTTTCTTGTTTTTTTTTCTTGTTTTACACTTTATTAATTAAATCTATATTCAGTAAATTCGTTATTGCCATTTAAATTTTTTTTTTTTTTATGAAACCTAGCATAACACAATTAGATTCGACAATTATTTTAACAAAATATTAAAAACAAAATAGATAATAAAACGTAATAAAAACATAAAATGGCGATAACAAAATGTATATAAGCAATCTGGAGTTGTAGAAAAAGGATAATGTGGCTAGGATGACAGTAAGAGATTGTGAAGAGAGAATGTGATGGGTGTTAAAAGGAATTTTTAGTGAATATAGTAAAGAATAGAAATGTGAGCTATCAATGAATAAATAGGGACAATTGAGAAGGATATAATTAATATCAAAAATTGCAGGGAAGTCATGAAAAATTCAGAGAGATGATTCATTAAGGAAACTTTTAAATAAAAATGAGAACGAAATCGGCTATGACCAAAGCGAAAACGGGTAAAAGAGGTGATCGTTTGGCGGGATACATTGAGATTATGAATCCAATGGTTGAAGAGGATAGAGAGATTTAAACTTTTGTACCATGAGGCAATATGCAGTGGTAAGTTAACCCAGGGCACATACCATAATTTATTAACACAAAATTTAATTTGGGGCAGAAATCGGACCAAACGAAAAAGTGTTATCCATACAAATGTATCACTTTTAAATGAGTAGTTAGACATTCAGTAGTGTATCATAGTTACCCATTGAACTATCTGTAAACAAAGGGGAATTGATCCTGCACATATTACGTTGACCACAGTCCCACTATGCCCAGTCCACTATGTTTCAATCGTATTCCGTTAAATTGTGAAATCCGTTTAAATCACATTGATTTACCCCCTGTGCCCAAGGGTTATGATAGGTATATACAGTATCAGATCCCCATTCGGCGTGACGGTTATACAATAATAATAATAATAATAATAATAATAATAATAATATTAATAATAATAATAATAATATGCCACAGCTGACAAAAGCACACCCGGTGTTCATAATTCATCTGAGAGCCAAGGTTATTCTCTAATGATTTAATTAAATATATACTCATAGAAAATGCTCCATTCCACGCTCTATCATCCGAAAATTTTTGGCTTTTGGTTAACACCGCTTGTTCCATTCCCATTGTATTAAGCATAAAAGAGTGAAACAAATACTGGGAAGAAAAGTGATACCTAAGTATTTTGAATAAAATTCACCGGCAATTGTGTTGGAAATTATTAATCAACACGATCGCAAAAAACAACCATAAAATGATTATAAAATCATTATTATATTATGATATTAAAAAGTTTAACTATAATAATAATATAATATAGCACAGCATATCAGTTGATGATTTACAAAAAAAAAAAAAAAACTATTTTTCCATCAAATACATTTAAAAACAAATTATTCCTAATTTCCATGTCTTTTATAAATTTTTTATGTGATGTACGTATAATAGTTTATAGTGATCAATTATTGTAAATTATTTAAATGTTTTTTATATACAATATATGAATTGCTTTATTAAAACATTATTAATAAAATTAGTTGTTTTGTAGATTTTAAGAAAAAATCAAGAAAATAAAATGAATTGAGTATGACATTTTTTTTTTTCAAATTTTTATTATTTTTATGATCACGATTTTACAGGCACTAACAAAAAGAAATTGTTTTCATAAAATATTTATGCATAGAAACAGATTAAACTTTTCAAAATTATTATAATATATATATATATACATAATAAAATAAACATCTATGATATAAATGTATTAATTTTTTTTATAATCTAAAGTCGTTAAATATATTTTATAATTTGAGTTTTATTAAAACCTATTCGATGTATGAAGACTAATTAAAAAATAAGAATAAAATACGATAAAAAGTAATTTTAATTGACGTTACGGAGTGACAAAATAGAAAATATTAAAGTATCGATTCATTTGAAATAATTTTAAATATTAAAGTTATAATGGAATATTTATAGTTTTTCAAAAATCAATATTATATAATTTTAATTATATCAAGTGTATGATAGTAACTTCTTGCAATCCATTAGGTGCTTAAGTTTAAATTATAAATTTATCCGAGTTATTATAAATTTTGATCTACATTATTAATTTTTATATTCTGAGTAGGGCAAAGCATATATAAGTTTTACATTTATATACATTCTTTATTCGGGTTTTTATATATGCAATAAAAATTCTACTAAAAGAAGTGCTCTGATCTTACATGTTCAATCGTTTTCCAGTAACAAATTTTAACTATTTGGTACATCGAAGAGGTAATTTTTTACTTTTTCAAATGTTTTAAAAAAGCTAAGAAGAATACATAAAAACGGCAAAAGTGCGATTTCGTCAAAATATTTTTCCGTATTTCCTAAAACAATTATATTCATTTTGAAATTATTAAAAATATGCAATTTTATATTATATTATTGCAAAACAGATGTTTTGAATTTTGAGCTATTTATAGTACTTATAGATTTCGAGGTAATAAAATCACATAAAGGTTAATTTCTGGTTTTAAGAGTTTAAAATTGAAAACAATGTCAGTCCTATGATACTTCTTTAAAGTTTCAAATCATGAAAATGTAAATATTATGTCAAATTGTATAGAGAATATACAATACATACGACTCGTATAAATTAAAATATTTATAACAAATAAAATTAGAAGCCGAAGTTTCACTCAGAGTTGCTTTTAGGGAATACAATCATTGCTTCTGAATTTATAGTAATATTAAGATTCAAAATTTTTGTCTAAACGAGTCATTTAAATGTCCTTTATAACCTACACAATTTGTTACCAATTTATTATTATTATTATAATTATAATTATTATTATTATTATTATTATTATTATTATTATTATTATTACTATTGTTTTTATACTTTGTTGAGTTTAAATACTTTCTATCTCTAATTCTTTTTTCTGATGATTTTGGTCGGTTATTTGTTTAATAAAAATTCGTAACCTGTAATATTATAATATCTAAATACAATATGTAATTAATTGATGCAAAACAATAAAAAAAACGTGATTTATTATTTTATTAAATTAAAAATATCCCTTACATTGAATGTTTCGTCTCCTTTAGTTTTTTGCTTATGTCGCCCACATTTTGTATATTTAATTTATATGTTTATATTTATGCATACTTGTATTAATTATATTATTTACATTACTTAAACATGTTATTTTGTAAATTTCAGTTTAGCGTAAATAAATTTATTATATTTAACTATTGTTATTCATATATTTTTACCACGAATGTAAAATAACTTGCACACTATTAAAATATGATATTATTTTATAATTCAGTATTGCATATTATTTTTATCAACTTAGTAATATAATATGGTATTGAATCTATATAATGATACCTATGAACAATTCGGTATTCTACAACACGTACGCAGTGTAGTATTGATATATTATGTGTGTACACTTTATGTTCGTTATAATATGTGTTTAATGTTCCATAAACATTTTTGTTACGGCTCACTTATCAATATTGTATGTATAAATATATATAAAAAAAAATTATCGTTTCATACACTACACAGAATTAAATTGTAAAGCTATTTATACGAGTGTACGTTAAAACGTTTTTTTATTGATATTATGTTTATAATATATATATATGACATTTATGACGTATGTGTCAATAATATGAATACATATTAAATTAAATCGTATTATATTAATTATTTGACACAATAATACTTATTTATGTTTTTAACATTTATTAAAAAAAAAAATGAATGTACGTGAAATATATCAAAATATATTTATATGTAAATAATTGTCTGATTAAACGCGGAAAGTGACGTGGTAAATATTAAATTAGTATTATACGAATAGAGTCGTATAAATATGAAAATATAACATATCTCGATTATTGATTTGTCAATAGGCATAATATTATGTAATCTATTGATTATATAATTATGATGCGTGTTGACACATTTCGTTATTTTTTATTAATTTATCCTCAACAATATATTCGCTTGTAGCTTAAACATTTTTCAATGCCAATATAATGTCATTAAATAATTCTAAACAGGTTTAATAAATATTATAGGTGGAAAATTGTATAAGGCACTGTACTTACCGTTAACCATTGCGTATAGAAATAATACGTCAGAATTATTAATGACGAAAAATAAAAAAAAAGATATCAATATAGTATTTACTGAGAGTAATTATATTATTCTTGCACTCGTTTATACAGTTTTTACGTACAATGCGTCATAATATACTCGTACAATTTATACTCGAGCATTTCACGTTTGACAATTATATGGTGCAACTTTGAGACACAAAAATTGGCTTTATAATGACAAACATGAAACAGACAACAATGCGAGAAAGTTTTAAGTGTCTATTTGGAAATGTACACATATTTTAAACCGTAGAGAATATTATTTTGGATATAATCAAATACATTTGAACACCACAAAATGCAATTTTTTTACATGTAACACTTCCATTCGAGATTAAAAATCGATTGTATGAGTTAGTTTTCGATTTTTAAAATAATGTTTTTTATAATAGAAATTCTTAATTACTCGGCAAAATTGAAATTCCACTACAATATGATGTACAAATTTAAATTAATAATAATTTTTATCCGACAAATACATCTATTTAACAATAATATGATTTTACTTTGTTATGCTAAAACATATCAAACGTAAATGAAAAATTAATTTTTATCTACTAAAAACAAAAATTGACGTTAGACAACTTAGTTTAAAATGTTGGTTTTTATGGTGACCAAAATAAATTATCAACCAACACAATAGATTATACTATTATTATTATTTTTATTATTATTATTATTATTACTATTGATTATCTTAAGCAATTTTTTTTTTTTTATTCTAAAATGTATTTAAATCGCTTTCTTTCTCATAGAAATATAGAACTTTCATAAAACACACATTATATCTATGTTTGTCATATTTTTCGAATTAATTGATATATTTCAATAAAATCATTATATCATAAATTTATCGTCCTTTAAAGCTCATCACCTTTCATTTTTATCAATTTAATGATAAATTAATGAACTTAAATCACATAAAATTAAAAAAAATTACATCAGCCTGCCACAAATACTGTAGGTACATATTTATATGCATATTTCATACCATATATGATTGAAAATATCGCTGTTACTTATTCAGATTGACACCATTGCTATAGAGATTGACTTCACTGTCAACATTCTTATACAAAAACGAAACCACGTATATATATTATGCACAGTAAAAACGTTTATTATATTAAATTTGTTGAAGCTTTTGTGGTTTTTATCTTTAGTTTTATTATATTTTTCAGATATATATATATCCATGTTGTTTTTTTTTCTTGACATTTCTGTTTCATTCGGGAGCCATCTTCAAAAGTTTATTATTCTTCCAATACATTTTCCAACGGGAATGAAATGTAAAACAAAAATTGTTTCCCCAAGTTGAAAAGTTATAGATTTTGATTTAGAAAAAACTCAACACTTTCCCATTAAGCTTCAATTTTGTTTAATTTATCAATGTTTGTTGAAAATTATTATACCGCATCTATATTATTATATTGCAAAACGTTTAATAATTAATGTTTTAAATTTTAATGATAAATATGTTTTAAATTTAAAAGATATAATGAAAACGTTAATAGATAATATTTCAAATTTATGTAAAATATTTCTTTTTTTACATTTTTTAGCAATTGTTTAATTAATAAGTATGTAAAATCAGTGAAAAAATTATAAAATATCTTCACCAAACCATATATTATTATGTATACAAATCCTGATGTATTCATAGGTTTTATAAAACATATTTAATTAAAAATATGTTAGTATAATCATTATGTTATATATTTTATGGTGCAAAAGAAGTGTATTGTTGCGAAAATAAACAATAATTATTATCACAAATATATTCGTTATTAATACATTTTACATATATACTTGTTTTAAAATTGAATTATAACATGTTCAACAAAATACCAATGTTTTTTTACGTTCTTCGATATTTCTGTAAAATACAATCTTAACACAAATAGTTAAAATATTATTATAGTTAATTTCATAATTGAAAATTGTCTGAGAATAAAAGAGATAAACAATATTATCGTTTGATTTCGAAAAATCAAATCAGACTTGTAAGGTGTGCGATTTAACGAATTGTACTTTCAATTAAGAGATTATCATAATAATTAAAACGATTTAATGAATAATGTGTATAAATAAAATAATAACGGTTTTAAAATCGTTTTTAATTATTAATAATTACGGCGTTTAAACGTTCGAATTATATACGTTTTGCACTTATGGATAACAATTTGTTTTCAATACTCTTGCGAAAATATAAAAGCTCCATACGGAGTAAAACAATGGCAAGAGAAAGCGATTGCGTAGTGTGCTCTATAGTAATAAATGGAATTTGTTGAGTGGTTTGAGGTGTCGCCGCGGTGAGACCAAAGGGAATGGAAATGTGTCGTTTTATAGCAGTTCAGGCCGTGTGAAGCGGCGACTGATAGTTTTACAAAGCGGAGGAGAAAGGAAATATATGAGGAAACGTGGACCACTAAAGCTATATGGCCACAGGGACCTTTCGTGTGAATAATAATTTCTGTTAACCGTACGCGTTCTCAAATTTCCGATAATATTATCACAGTTATTTGATTACAAAGCAATTAATAAAAATAATTATCTTATTAATAGATTTTTTTTTTATAATATTGTATTTTTATTGTTTAATTTCAGATCGGTAGCCCGGAAACAATGAAGTACACGACTACGAATTTTTTACAATCCAGCAAGTTAACGGTAACATTGAAATTAAACCAGAGCCATTTCAAAGACGGCCGTAAGCTTTTACTGCAGTGCACTGCGTTGATAAACACTCTGTACAAACAAACCTCGGAGCTCAGGTTACCGATAAAATCAACGGAGCCGGTACCAGAAAAAGGTAGGTCATTCATTAGAATTTAATTCCACACTTTAATTGTTTAAACACAAAATTACTAAATATACAATAAATGATTTTCGCCTAATGTTATAATTGACGAAAACGGTTGTGAAAATAGAGAAAACTAGCTGAATAAATAATTATCCGGCTTTGCATATGGCACATGTCTAACTTGTATTTACATTATTGTGGCTATAAATTGTATTTATTGATTTTTTGCTGTTTGGTACACGGCCCGTTGTCCAGATAAACAATATGTTTATAATGCAAATAATCGTGTGATATAACGTTTTGTTTACCTACGTCTGAAAATTTACGTTTGTGTAGCGTCATTATTCGCTGGACGTTTTTCGGAAATTCTCTATAGCCGATTTCGTATAAAAAAAAAAATTAGACGTATATTGCCGGGTCAATTGCAAAAAGTTGTCGACCATTAACATGTGATAGCAATTTTCTCCTCGTAATTGTATACCCATTTAATTTTCTCGACATACGTTTTGTGTACATTTTAAAAATGTTAACATTTAAAAATAGTTAAAGACGCCATGGTAATCGTAAAATCGCTAATGCATTTTCTCGTGTGAAATATTTTTTAAGAGTTGTCACTCTTATCCCACTGCCCGAATTTCTTTCAAACTATGCTTAAAACAATCTGAATAAATTACATCAAAAATAAAAAACAAACCACGCATCTCGGATATGTTCTTCAATTGTTTTCGTATAACACACACGGACAGCCACGAAGTCTATATGATGGGACCGACAACACGACATTATCTGAAAATTTGAATCTAAGACAATGTCAGTGATATTCCAACAAAAATGAGACAGAGAGTAGGCAATGTGGCAAGGTAATAGGAAAGCACTTGTGGTTCAGTTTCTGTTAATACAAGTTATTTTGGATTTTTCTTCTTTACTTTACTGTAAATTTAAAAAGTACTGTTTTTTCTATTTAGTTATATTAATGTTATTTTTTTATTTCTGCTGTATTTGTTATTTATTTAGTACAATATCAAGTTAAAAAAACTGATTGGTTGTATAAGGTTTTTTTTTATATAGTATAGTATTATTTGATCAATCGTTTACATTTACCTGAAGTATAGATTGAAAAATAAAATAACATTAAACTTGTAAAACGTTTTTTATTTTTATTTCTCTTAGTTGTTCTGCAAAAACCAACATTTTTTCCCCCTAATATAATGCTATATTATTATGTAATTCAGTTTTTTCAACTGAATGATGTGAACATGTACTTATATAGGCATATTAAGTTATTCTAGGTCCTATGTTTTAATTTCCAACGGTAATATATACATATATATATATATATATATATATATATATATATATAATATTATACCATTATATAATTATACATATTTTATTAATATAACCCAATTGGAATACAAAGTAAAATATACCTTTTTTATTTTCTATCTTCGTTGTTTTTAATTTTTACTGACAAATTTAATTTAGTAAATAATTATTCAGCGATAAAATAACTAAAGAACTTTAATGTCAACAAAAATTGACTGTAAACCAGTTATGCGAAAACGTGCAGAATATATATTATATATATATGAATGAATTGTATTGAATGTGAATGAGTAACAGATGTAAACAATACAGAACAACAAATATTGTGTTTTACTAAAAGTCGTGCATTACTAGCTCGAGTGCTTCGTGTCTACATAGAAATTCCTTTTTACATACATATACAGGTGTATTATGTAACGTTGAATACGATGCAAGTTTTCATAACAATAACAGAATAATTTATTTTACAACATTATTCTTTTGTTCTTTTGATTGATATCCGATGGTTTCTTCTTCTTAGGCAGTACAAAATTAATTGAAATTGATTTTTACTACACTCTATTATATATATATATATATATATATATATATATATATACCAATAAATAGTTTGAATTTTTTATTATAATTTCTACATTCCCGGTTTTCTGAATCTACCCACATCAATATGTTCATTCAATAACTGAATCGTTTTATTTCAAAAACGATACATGTTACATTTTTATGATTTTAGGAAAAGTACAAAAAACTGTTTAATTCAAACAATTTCGTTTGTAAAAATCTATAAAAAATATATATATATTCTCGATTTTTTGTTCATATTTTAATTTTACACGTGCTGTTTCCTCACAAAAATATGCATCTAGGAATATTATACAAGAATCCCGCTGTAACCTCAAAACCACTAAAAATGTTACATGTGTCAGTTTTGAAATAACCGGTTCAATTACTATTTTACTCGGTTTTCCCTTTTTTACTAAACTTAAGATGCTATAAAATAAACATTATAGAGTATAATACTTAAAAATATGTCTTTTTATTTTGCATTTAAAAATATGCGAGTACAATTATATTAATAAATATCACAATATATAACTAACATTATTTTGACATCGTAAATCCGTGAACTTTTTTCATACCATCGAGGCTTAATAATATAATTATGTTGATATTTAATGACTATGCAAATAGATGTCCGTAACCAAAAATTGGCTTTTGGCATCATACAATATATTGTCACTATAAGAATAACGGGCAGTACCTACCTGAGCACATAAAATTTATGAAATTGTTGTAGAAATATGTAGTAATTACTATTGAATTATTTAATTATTACTTATAAAAAACAAATTGTATTATTTGTCCAATATGTACACATTAAAACTAAATATTTTTGTAAAAATTAATAATCCAATGGCATTCAAAGTTTATTTCATTAATGTATATTTGAAGATTTGAAAATATTTTTTGATGATCAATTTAATATTATATCACGTGTCTGAGCAATTATAATTTTTATTTATATTAAAATTATAATAATAGTGCCCTTGGTATGTTTTTAGATATACTCGTATAATAATGTAAATTGCTATGGATTTTATATTATTATTATGACAATGTCATCATAACATTAATATTTATCTTTGTTATCATAAAATAATAAAATTAAACATTGGTAAACATTTTTTTATTTATAATTTATGTTTTAAAATTATTGAAAAATTGTCTATATTATCGACGACCTTACGTAATATAATTGAGTTGAATACAAAAAATATCCTTTAAAAGGTCTGGAAATTATAACGAAAAAAATTATTAAATTAAAAATTGTACAGAATTTAAATATTAAATATAAAGTGATAAATATTCTCTATTGTTTATAAGCTTATATATATTTTTTATGTAATGAATGAATTTTAACATTCTAAAATTAATATAATATCCACGTGATTTTTAAGTTTTTTTTTAGATTTTCAATATATATGTAAGTTTATGATAATGTTTATTGTATCCGTTAATATTTTTTTTAACTTAAAAATGTATTAAGAATAACGAATAGCCTTCTACAATAATTCTCTGAAAAACAATGTAAAATCCAAAAAATTTTATTTCATACGGTAATATAAGTATATTGGTAAATTATTTTAATTAATCTCGACAAAATGTAAAATTTTGTAATTTAAAACATGAAAACAATATTAGTTGAACGTCACAAAAATATGTTTCGCCATTTCATTTCAAATTTAATATTTTCTGTACGAAGCGAAGTATGTATTTGTTCTATAATGGTTTTATAATGGTATTTTCACAACGAATGTTCTTTTTTCAGTATATACTTTTTCAGACAACGAAAATGCATAAATCGTTTATGTATCTGCAGCAAAAATAGAAGATTGAACGTCTAGTCAATATACGTTAGCTTTAACTACAAAACAAATTCACCATTTATACATATTTGCCATGATAATATCAGAAATCATTTTCATATTTATATTTCGTTATACATCAGTAGAACTAGCGATTGTGGGTATTTTATTTGTTCAATATAATGCATTAACGTAGCGTAGAATTACGTTTCAAAAATGTGTCGAAATGAATAAACAGATAATATTCAACCTCTATATCCAATTATTATTATTATTACTATTTATATTTACAAAATAATTATTTACTTATTTATTCCGATTTAATTAATAAATAATGAACAAAATCGAAAAAAAAATTATTTAGATATAAAATATCTTAATATTTATTTATTTAAATAACCTACAAATAAGTTTTGCTAAAATAATGAAAAGGTGCATGTTGATAATCAAGAGTTTTACAAATTAAGATTTAAAGTAATATATTAATAATCAATTCACATATAATATGAATCGTTTTATATGAACAACAAGAATTCCAAAAATAATTAATCATTCTACAAAAAATCAATTTCATAAGAAAATCAATAATAAAAATTTATTTTAATAATTTAATTTACTATATTGTTACAGGATAATCTTTTATGAATTTTCTAATTTGTTTAAACGCTCATTTCCTTGATATTTTGCAGTAATACCTATAGAATGTTTTACATTACACAGATCACAATGTATACGAATATAAGCTTGGAACACGCTGAAACCATTAAGCCTAAACATTTTATTACATAAAATTCTCTAATAATTTATTTGAAACGTTTAACTATTTCGTAGAAATAAAATTCAATTGATTTTGGAATAGTTAGTTTTGTTTTTGTATAGCAAAACTGTGTTGACCGATAAGAGTGTTTCACCACTTCACCCGTTTGAAATTTAAATTTAAAAAAATAGTAATTCAATATAGAATAGGTGTACTAAATATAATGCAAAAAAAATATTCTCCTTAGAGGAAAAAAAACTCTTTTATTTTTGACAATATAATGAAATATCCTTAATTCGTTTAAAAATATATGAAACTTAGAAATGTTTATAAAAAAAGAAAAAATTACAAAGTACTTTACATTAAAAAAGCATAACTAAATACTTTTAATGTTTCTATAATATATTTTCATATTTGTTATTTATTTATTTATTCTTTATGTAGAATAACAAAAATATAAATTATTGTTAAAACGTAAAAAATATATTCAGCCTATAATAAAAAAAACATATATACACCCGATTGATTAGTTTTAGATAATTTTTGGTTTTTAAGACTGAACATTTTCTACAATATATTTCCTATGTTACTTCAACTATATTTCAAAACATATCTATTAGTATGTAAAAATATACTTAAAAAATATTTCTATTAGTATATACAATATTACACCGAAGCATCGCTCAGAATCGTTTTCTTATTTTATGTTAATAACTAATATGTAAAATTTCCATAAAATATTAATTTAAATAATACACTTAAACATTCACAATACACACTAATTGCGTTTTCTATATATTTTTATCCATTTTTTTCGTGTACAAATAGCGTTCGAATGATGTTTACATGATTATTGTGTTACGTTCTGATAAAAAATTGTGTCCAATTGAAACTTTAATACATATTTTAATTGACTTCGTCGTTTCCTGAAGCACATAATTCAATAATTAAAATTATTTAGAAAAATGAGAGTTTTAGATTAGGTTGAATTAGGTTGAATTTATTAAGACATTCCCCTTTTTGATATATATATACACACACACACACGATATTACATATTTGTATATAAAATATACTTACCTAACTATAATCATTAATAATTTTGTTTTATTATTATTATTTACAGTGACTTCTCCAAGTTTCGGATGTCAATTTACCAGTAATAGCAAGAGTTTAACAATAATCGCTACTTCAGTTTTGATTTGGAACGTATTTAGATAGTCAAAACATGGAAATCTATCTATAAGAAATCTCGATTTGCATGTAAATAAGGATTTAAGTTGTAAAGAATCAATGATATACAAAAAATATGTCATATAAAAATAATTTAATAAATCAATCATTAATACAATACAAAATTAAATAAAAACAAAATATAAGAACCTACCAAATGTTTTTCCCCTAATTAATAATTAGAATTTTTCGTTTTAATTTTCAACGTGTTTAGAGATTATTTTTAATGTTTTAAAATATATAAATATATATATATATATATATATTAATTACCTATTACAAAAGGTAATTAAAAAAAATTTTATTCGATAAATACTATTAACGAATTTTATATAGATACACAAATATAACTTAAAGAAAAAAAATGGTTTGTATATATATTTTTGTTTAGATATAATATATATTCATATAGATCGTTAACGTTTTAAATTAGAAATTGTTATTTAATTTGAAAACCATAGAAAAATGTTCAATTTGGAAAATTATTCAATTTAAAAATATTCTCCGATGTAGCTATTTGTTCATTAATGTTGCTTCAAAGCTTGTTTGCACAGTTAAAATTTTAAAATTTAACTTCTAAACGAAGTAAAAATTATATCTACTACATAAAGTTCTACCGTCAGTTAAAAAACAACAATAATATTTGTATTATTTTTTGTGATTATGTATACATATTTACATGCTATAGTTACTTATTAAAATAATCTTTTTATTTAAATGTGTATAATATATGTTATTGTCTACGAAAATGATTGAATTTTTTGTCAAAATTTTTATTTTAAAATATATAGGCACGTTTTTATGTTAATATACAGTTAATAATAAATATAATTGTGTGATATTATTTTTTATTATTAGATACATTTAATTTGTTTGCCTTTTTTAAATAAAACATAAGATCTTATACGATATATTGATCATTAAAACAAAAACAAATATTATTTATTAAATTGAGAATTGATAAGAATAAATTCGAGCATTAATATTTTATTTTATTTTATGTACACTTCATTACAATTTATTATTGAAGTATGTCGAAAAAAAATTTTCCAAATTATTTTTTATGTTCAACGACAATTTCATTAGTAACTCCACTGTAAACACATTTACGAATCCTATTCGTATAGATGAATATGTGTTTTAATAGGTAGCCTATACTGAATTTTGTAAAGAGACAATTTCAATGAATCGCCACAAAACACCGTGACCCAGATCACGAGATCATACGCCTTTTTACATATTAGTACGTTTGGGTCTGACAGAGTTAGTAAAAATTATTTATATTAGCACTTTTTGATTTTATTTATTAATATTTACATTTTTGATAAAACGCTTAACTATAAGTGAAAAAGCCCCGTTTTATATTGCATATTTTATCCGTTGATTTTATTGTTAATCTATTATTGCTTAAACTCGTGCTCCTCATTACCCGAGGACATAAAAAACTTCCTGTCAATATCGAAGTTACTCAGATAATAGTTTATTTACGTGTTTTTGTATTTATTATAATTTATATATATAAATATATATTATTTTTTAACACAGGTTATAGTTTCTAAGACTTTAGAATTCTTAAAAAAATGTATATTAGTAAACTTTATTCAATGAATATTTAAAAACAAAAACTGTTTTACCATAGAATTTTTTTTATATCAAAATAATATATACGAGTAGATTCATGTAAAGAAAAAGTACATTATAATTAATCGCCTGAGACTTAAGGAAGTCTATTGGCTATATGGGAGGTATGAAAGGTATAAGTAGAAATATTTATCAAACGTACGTACATAGGAAGTTCTTTACAATATTAAAAACCAAAATGTCAACAATTTATAAAAATAATATTACCAATGCGAGTTAAGATTTAAAGTTTAAATGAACTAATTTGTTTAACTTAACAAAAAATTCTTGGTTCAATATTAATATGTTAACTTTACGTAGTTATCCCCAAAGGTTAATGAATTTATTATTATTATTATTATTATTATTATTATTATTATTATTATTATTATTATTATTATTATTATCATTGTTATTGTTTGAACCAACTAGTTTAGATTAGAATTTTCATTACCGAAGGTTAATTTGTCAAACATATTTTATCTAAGGTAATTCAAGATGACCGTAAGTAATACCAATACTTTACATTACATATTTCGTAAAATACAAGAATAGAACCTCATAATATTAGATTTCTTCGTGCTGATTTATTTTTTTTTTATTTAAAAATAGTTTTAAAGCTAAAAGTGAATTAAATACATACAAAAATAACAAGCTTGATCATGTTATAAAAACTACTATTATTATATGCGCAAATAATTCTTTGTGGACTTATAAAATATAAAAAGTATGTGTTTTAATTCTTGATATCGTTAGAAAATAATACAAAAAAAAAAAAATAATAATAAAAATGATACGGATTATTCATTTACGTTGTTAATATTATTTTTAAGTCCTTCTTATTTATCAACATTTTAAAATGTGTTTATTAATACAATTAATAACAATGAATTAAATAAAGAATTAGTTACTTTATACATTATAAAAAAATCGTTCTTTAAAATAAATAAATATTAAAAGTGAAAATCAAATGAATTCCATAGATAATATCGAAACAATAAATAAATCTTTGTATTTGTTTTATTTTTTTGTGATAGTCAGCCATATATAAATTATTCAGTTCGTTTATTTCCATTTATAAGATCTAAAACGGTGTAAAAAAAAAAAATTATTTACGATTTCTAAACAAAGGACAGAAAAAGGACAATACTAAAAAGGGAATAAATTATGGATATGGTTAAGTATACCAACAAAACCGCTATATTATATATAAACATTAATTGTATAATCTGCAATAGACGTTTAAGAAAAAAATTGATTATCGCCCATTAAAAAGGTTAAAACGGGATTTCATTTTTATTCAAAATTCTTCTGAGTTTTTCGTTATGTCACGAATCAGTTTGCAAAAAAAAAAATGTGATCACATATAATATAGCATCAATATTATTAATTAAACGGTGCAATATACTTTAGGCATTAATCTTGTTACACGGTATTATTCACGTATTCGTATTTGAATGTTTCAATTTTCAAATACGAAGTTGTTATAAGAATAGTATAAAGGGAAAGAAATATTTCACAATGGCGCATGTACAATATACGATATACATCGTCAATATTATATAATGATTATATGTTATTATATGATTATATTAATTGTAAATAAGTTTGATAGACTGTATAATTTGAATTGTGGCTTAATGCAATGAGAGTCAGCCATAACAATAAATAGTTTTTACGCACATTCTTAACTGAAAAAAGAATTTATTAGTCTTAAAATTATGCGTTTGATTCTCTCTCTCTCTTTCTATATATATATATATAGAAAAAGATATATAATATAAGAAATAAATAGAAATATATATATATATATATATTTTCTTATTTATTATCACGAGTATTAACTTATAATTTTTTATTTCTATTTTTTTAATCATTTATTTTTACATATCCTTTTGATTTTTGTTTTTATCTTTGATTTAAATTTCTTTTCGTTTTCACTACTCTGTTAAATAGGCATAAATCATAATTGTCTGTATTGTAATAATAGTGTGAACACATGGCATGTCGTATGTGGTACTCGTGTATATCGTCAACAATCCGATAAATGTTTAATCATTCGTAAATGAACGAATTCACACGCGAATGTCGTGTGCTACCGCGACGGCGATGACAAGCGTGAGCGGCATACAAGAAATATATCTTTATTTATTTATTATATTTATTAATTTATTTATTTATATAAATTTATCTTCGTATACAGAGAAAAGCACGTGACCACTACGTTGAGCACTACGCACGCGCAGTACTCTGGGGTTGCGTTTGTCGTTCTCGTATACGACAAATAGGTCAAAATATGTTTATCCGTAATTCCTACGCGTTTAATTGTCGTTCTCGTTCGTGTTATGACAGTATGCTTTTAAGAAAACATAATATGTATGTCGGCATTTCGTATACGGGTAACAGAAACTGGTTTTTTTTTTTTTTACCTTGTGAAACACTCCTGCACCAGAAACCATTTACGACTGGTTCGTCGTACTCGTTTCCGTTCTCCGAAAGAGTCGCAAAAGCTCCGTATTATTTTCGCCAAAATATACGGCTCGAAATGGATGACCCGCGACCGGGGAAAGAAATCTGCACTGTTATAAACATTCGTTACCTCGTTTTCGACGTCCGAGGACGATGTTGTGAACCACGGGGCAGTCCATTGCGATGCCCGCATGTATACGATCTCATAAAATCATAGACCTATTACTTTACAGGTCTATGTATTGAATATTATCTCTGGTGTCTATAACGTTGTACAGTATTCAATCATATGTAAATATTCTTTAACGGCAAAATACACTGACGCAGTGGCGTGACGGTAAATGCAATCTCGAAGTACTCACTACATAGTTATATCAATTATAAAAAGTCTAAACTATATAAAACTATCATAATCTGCGGTAATAATTATGGTCTGCGGGCCAACTTCTGTGGAGTGAGGAGGACCACCCATCCGCTCATCAGAGCTATTCTTCTTACAATACCTGAATGTAGGATTCGCCGCCACTATATACGAGTATATATATATATATATATATATATATATATATATTATATACGCCCTTGTAGGGGGGTGTTTGTAAATGTAGTCAAGAGATTTCGTGTAACATGTGCAACTGATTTGAAAACGATGTCGATTGTGTTATTGCAGTATTTTGAAAATTGAATGCGTATTTCGTTTTTCGAGAACATCGTAGAATATCCCGAAACATACAGTTGCAAGTTGATTTATAATTCTTTTGAAAAGTAATAAGTTTAAAATGTTCACTAGTTTTATTTATGAAATTTTAACTAAAAGCAAAATCATAGTGTCGAATTTTTTATACAACATAAAAATGTTGACGTGTCTACAACGGAAAAAAAAATTACCTATTCAACCCTTTGAGCTTTTTAGGAACGTAATGTATAATAACAATTAATATATATATATAATTATGTAATTAATTTATTTTGTCAGCTTCTTGAAAAACGTTTTTTTCCAGAAGCCTATTGCAATAAATACAAGTATATATATATATATATATATTATACCACTATATTAATGAATGGACGCACAATCAATATTTTAACGATTTTAAATGATTCGGATAAAGAAATTGGTTTTCGTGTACACATTATACGTAAGCCAAACATATAGATTTATAATTAATTATAAACAAAAGATTTTATTAAAATGGAATTAATAATTAAAATTTGTTTTAAACTAAATATTCGAATACATATCAATTGAGCTAATTTAAAAGAACACAACTGTATTAAGCTATTTTAAGTTAATAAAACTCTATTGCTAAAAATAAAACGCATGAAATTTTGTTTCACTCGCACATTGAATGTTCACTGTGAAAATATAGAATATTTTTGCTTTGAACACTATTAGTCATGACTGGATACCCTCTAGAAAACGTTTTTCATTGTCACAATCACATTTTTATTCAAACACATTTGATATTTAATGCGTAAACGGGTTGTTTTTTTTAAGTGTTTAAAATGTACTACACCCAAATTGTAGCCTCTTCTTCAGATAAAATTTTGATGACCGTTTTGATTTTGTCTGATTTTATCTAACTGATTTGATGTACACGACCAAAAAAAAAAAAAAAATTGTTTTTATCGATTTAAGAAAAAAAAAAATTAAAAATCTTAAATATCCTAATTCAATTTTGCCATCTTAATGTACAATCGGTTTTAATATTAAATTAAATATATTAATATAATACTTATGCGAAACATTTATGTTATTTCATCAGAAATCATTATGGACCCAGCACTCTCCAACAGTTTTGTGTTTTCTTTGAGATTTTATTTTATTTTTCAAACTGTAATAACAATAAGTAACGTCGTAAATCTAATTGTAATCAATAATATTATCAAATAAATAAGTAATATAAAATTATTGACACATAATAGATTATTATTTGAACAAAGGTTTTTAAATACTAGATTGGATCATCGATTGTATAATTCTCACTCGAATGACGAATTTTTATGATACGGTTAAGTATACGTTTTATTATAGTTTATATCCATAAATGATAACAACTTAATAAATTGTGTCGACATTCCGTATTGTCATTTAAGCCAATTGATCGATAATTGTAATGTTTGTTATTTATTATTCATGCAAATGTTTTTAAATAGTTTTTGGAAATGGAAATAATATGAAACGTAGTTTGAAAAATAAATATCATAAACGTCATTTATTTGACAAATTACACATTTATTATTTTGTTTTGCGATTATATTGAAATAAAAAGAAATGATCGATAAATGATCTAAAATGATCTCCAATATTTTTATCATTCGTGTTAAATTCCATCGTCTGTCACTAAACTGTTGGAATTATTTATCATTTTCACGGATTAAACTACGGATTCCTATATTCGATTTCGAGCGTTTCTCATCAAACGGTTCCTGTCTCGTTATTACAGGATAAAATAATATTTGTTATATTAGTATTATTCTGTTATATAAATATTCTATTACTATTTACTGTACATTAATGTGTTAACGTATTTGTATATCGAATGCAATAATCTCGAAGACTATTACGGTTCGATAAATTTCAATCAGGAATTCACATCGATTAGAACAATAAATAGATTGAATAATTAAACGTGCCAGGGGATTGAATATGTGTGTGTGTGTGTGTGTTCAGAAGGTCATAAAAGCTTCACCTACTTTGATAAGGTTGCTTTTCATTTGTCAACACAGTGCGTAATTAGAATTATATATATATATGTGAATATTGAAGGTGACAATTAACTCCTATGCGTCAATTATACTTTTTTGTCCCTTTTCGAATATTTTTTTTTGGATTGAAATAAAATTGTAAAGGCACATGAGTAGCTATATCTTCCCTTTTTCCCCCCTGACAAAGTAAATTGTCGTTAGAGATCATCAAATTTTTGTCGCGTCTATCGAATAAGGTGTTTAGAGTATATTTCGTTAACGTTTTCTTTGCCAGGTCTCTAATGAATAATACACGGTAATCGTAGTGCAAAACAGAATCACGTCATAATATTATACGCGCTTCGATTATTATAGTAAATTACGCACAGGACTTTTTCAAAAACATTCGATTTCGCTACAATTTGAAAATTCTATTATATCCATTTTTTTTTTTTTTTTTTTAATACATCATTTAACACTTTTTTTTGTAATTATATAATATCCGTAATAAACCTTACACGTTTGAGGATACTGTGCCTGGAATGTAAATGTTCGTCACAGACTAATATTACGGACGATTTTACGAATATTGTTAAAAATCACGAATCGTCGTAATCTACCGCACCAACGCGGCATATAACACTACAATCGTTATAAAGGGACAATGACGGAATAATTTATTTTTTGGCGAGGTGAGTTTACCGTTTTTTTTTTTTGTTTGTTCTTTTTTGTTTTCTTTTTTTTTACAAATCAGAAACTCGCATCATTAGTAAATTAGAAGCTTCGCGTTATCGTAATTAACGTTGACAATTTGCATATTTTCTTCTTTAACCCGTCAGACTGGAGAATACACGTTGTCGAATCCGATGTTTTTGCAAGACGCGTTATTTATAAAACGCAGAAGATATTATGCGGTTACCGTTTAACGTTCAGTTAAACGACGCATGTTGAATTAAAACAAAAAGTCATCGTGTTTTGCTATGCAAATGATACCCACTAATACTGTATTCTTTGGCACGGAGACAACGGTGATCCGAGATAAGGTCGAATTTCATTTTTTCAAAACTGATCTAAAAACGAGACAGATTAAAAGCGGAAGTTATTAAAAACACACAGAGAAAAACAATGTCATACTAAAATAATAATAAAAAAATGTTACTCCGAGTAATAAAACGTGATTATTTAATATCATCTTGTAACCTCATCATTACACTTAGATCATAAAATGTATATTCGGTGAAATACATTTTATAACGTGTTGCAATGAGACTCCGAACACAGTTACGTGCCAATTCTATTGTATACGGATAATGAAACGATTCGGATTTTCACTTTCACAAACAAAAAAATAAATAATTTATTAAACAAGTAAATTTACGTGCTACGTACCATTCGCTATTCGCGCAAAATCATTTTGATGATGAGAATTATATGATAAATGATGTTATACGGTTTTAGCAATGCTCGAATTTGGCATGTGATTGCGCGTACAAAGGAGATCATTTTACTCGATATTTTCGATCCCGTGTATATATGTATTTGGCAGTGTACTTTCAAAGATTTATAATAATAATAATAATCAGTGATGTATTGTAGACACGGATCCAGAGAGCCGGTATTAGGTTGGAGAGTGGGAGAGAGAATGATTGAAAATTGATTAAACATATATCATATATACTTCATAGTTTTTAAATAGAAGTGATTTCAAATATATAACAGAACTAATTTCAAAAGTGTATATTTCAAATATACGGAGTTATTAAATCTTACATACAATATTTTCTACACTATTACATTTACAATTATTAAAGAATGAATTTTTTTTTTTTTTATACTCTTTTAGCTGAAACACTTAGAAAATTACAGAAAGAATGAATTCTAGACGATATTTTCCTTGGTAGACAAATCATTCGATAACATTTTCTACTCGGATATCAATCATCAATGCCATTAAGTGTATGCATTGAAACAGGTTCATTTAATTTTTCTTTGTCACAGTGGACTTTAACCAACATTAATGTGAAGTAGAATAGAGAATTTCCTTTCAGCACTTGACATGCCATATCTGATAATGCGGCGTATTTTTTTAAAAAGAGAGACTTATAACTCGATATATATCTTTATCAGATTTTACGAAAGAATTTAGGGCATCTTTCAAACCAGCGACTCTTAGACTGTGACCTACAGCCCCCTGGGGGTCTGTGACATTCATGTTGGGATCCATAACGCTATCGATACACAACATAGGATAGTGCAATAAACAAATTATTCGGTATAAATTTGAAAGTGTATTATACTCGAGTTATCGAAAGTTACTATACTCTCTTGTTTTAGACACGTGTAAAAACTAAATTAGACACAATTTTACAATTAAATGTTCGTCGGATAAAGAGGCTGACATCATCAGAAGAAAGCAGTCCTATAAACATTTCTACAAACCGTAATTTAAAATAAAATTTAATCGGAATTCGTTAGAAATTTTTTCTAGTCGGATGTATGAAAATATTATCCGGAAATAACAAACGGAGCTCGGAAACATTTTATTCAACTTCCCACAATTCATTTATGTGCAAAATTCAACACTGCTCTTGAAGTTTACATACAAACAATTTTTGAAACGACATAGAAAATATTGAGTCCGGACTATAATCATTAAATTTTCGAGTATTGAGCTTGATGTTCAAAATATTTGAGATCCGATGTCTAATATGCGACACCATTTAATTCTTCGTATTAAATAAATAAAAATTAAATTTTCAAATATAATAAAAATAAAATATTGTAATACATTTTCGCGTAAAATCAAGTATAACAAAAATAATTATTTAATATGTATGTTTTTACGTATCTGTCTATGTAATTGATAATATAAAAATATTGAAATACAAGTTGTAATAGCATAAGATACTTTGTAAAAAAAAAGGCAATTGATTAAGTTTTTTTTATACAGAAAGTCTGATTAAATATATAATCGTAAATTAATTTTTATAATTTAAAATCATTTTAAAATTTTTTTTTGTATTTAACTTTATAATTTAAACTAAATTTTCTTCACGTTTTTTTTGTGCTTTTTTATAAATAAATATACTAATTTTTTTTTTTTTTTTTGATTTTTCAAGCAGTTGTAAGTTTTTTTATTTAGTGTGCTTTAAAAATCAAGCCCTACTTGTCTCATATCATTTGTAAGCATACGAGTAGACGTATTTGAAACACATTTTATACGACGTCTATGATTATAACAATATTGTTTTTCATATTTTTTCATTAAAATATCGTTTTTTTCTCAATTTCCGTGATGTGTTTACAAATTACAATAATACAACATTTACGTTTGGTCTGATTTGCATTTTGTAGGCAGCAGTTAAATTTTAAATTTAAATTATTCTAATGTAATTAAAACGAGTTCTGTACGTTAATGAATATCCAAGGCGTATTCAACTATTACAATACCTATTTAATAACAATATAATCTTTACAATAAACAGAAAATAACAAAATATTTTTAAATATAATTGTTATATTATTATTATTCTAATTTATTATCAAAACAATTTATTTTGTTGTAAATCTGTGATTTTTTTTTTTTTATAAGTTCTACTTTTGATTATCATCAATTTCCATTACGTATGTGCCTTGCCACCACAATGAATACTTCTAAATACGCCTCAGAAACAAATAATTGGAAGACGACTACACAAGAAGTGATTTAAATTGCCTATACTCTATTCCGTTTTGCAGGGCTAAGGAACAATTTTTTTTTTTTTTTTTTTGTAGGTATTTTTAATACATAATATTTTTAACAATATTTATATTACGTTCTTATTATCAAAACACTAATTTTTTAAATTAAATCAACTGTTTTCCACACATATTTACATCGTGAACATTTGTTTAATGATAATTTTCTATATTTGTACATTTTTATGCACGTGTGAAAAAAAATTATTAAAAATTAAATCATAACTTTGAATAAATCGAAAATTCGTTACCATTCATTAAATTTATAGGTGCGTATCTTGTGAAAATGAATTTTTACCCAGATTATTTAGCGTACCTAGATTATAATTTAGTAAATTTCTGTTCTAACCAATTTCGAGTTTTAACCGCAACGCGTTGCCGAGTCGTACACTCAGTCCGAAATAATTTCTGTTTAGGTTTTTCAAAAGCAATACTGTTGGATGTCATTTTAGAATTGAAAGATTCAAGTTCACATACGTATATTTGTGACTTCGTGTCGTATCAGATTTCATTTGCCTTGTAGACACGTATCCGAATTCAAATATATACTCGTATATATTAGCTTCGTGTTGAATGGTGATCGTAACACGTGTTTCATGATGGGGAAATACATAAAATAAAAAAAAACTATACCGTAGGACGATGTTCTTACATTTTAGTGGAAAAAAAAATTCTTTCGCATTTTGATTTGAAAAAAATATTCGTCTCGTTGTAATACGACTCGGCTTCTGAATGCGATGGCATCAAAACAACGGCAACAAAGTCCGGAGAAGTGCACAATCGCGTTGCCTGAAGGGACGAACGTAAAACGAGTTCTTCTCAGCGTATTAGATTAAAACAGAACGATACTGGATTGCTGTTACGAGAGATGACGAGATAAATTCTAACTTCAGTCCGTTATAGGATCGAGAGAAATGCGACATACGTAAGTATATTATATTATCTTGGTGAAACTATTTATAGACATTACGCGAATTTGCAACATTATGCTAAATAATTCCGACTATGACCATATAGATATAAGATAATATATAAGAATAAAACCAAACGTTTTTGTCCATATAAAATAACGATAATACCGGAATTCGGTGTAAATATATTACAATAAAATCTATTAAATAATATACAAATACACGTATTCGGCGAAAAGATGTACTCAATATTATTTAGTATTTTTAATTTTAATTAAACGCATTGTCAAACAGATTTATATTTCCTATGAAATAACATAAAATTGGACAATTAGTAAAAACAAAACTCTTTAAGCATTATCTAACAATAATTCACTTAAGCGACATCTACAACAGCCGTTGCTCGCTACTACTGTTTTCCCTTTTTTTTTCTTTTTTTTTTTTTTTGTTATAAAATACTGTACAAAAAGTAACTCATTTAAAAACAAAATACTAATAGCAGATTAGAAAAGAAAATACTAATTTTCAAATTTACGTGTATTAATTTTAAATTTAATTCAATACCAATCGTTGAATTAATGCGCAATTTTCCTAATTTAAATTGAATATTTTATTTATGACATAATATATTCTCGACTGTTACATTTAGTTAAGCATTTTTCAATGCGGAAAAAAACGCGCAAATGACACATTCAATATTATTCGAAATTGAAAACGAATGTGATAATTCTGATGACGGTCTGTTCGTATTGACGTAACTCCAGTTTTTTACAATGTTCGCGACGAAAACACAAATAATACACCGTCTTATCTTTGCAAATACACTTCAAAATGAATACGCACCGCGGATTACGATGATATTATTTCTGATTTACCGTTTTACTATACATATTAAAAGGTATTGATGATGTAATATCCAAAATTGTTGGTAATATGACTATTGATCAAACGCTAAACTCTGAACCGTAAGAAAATATAAGACGAACAAAGATGGCTCCAAATAATGTACAAAGACAACCCGTGATTCGTAATTACAAATAATGTGCAATAAATAAAAGAAAAATGGTATAAAAATATACATCTGTTTATATTTGATATCTTGTATTTAAGACAAATAATAAAATCGTTTTTTTTTATCCACATCAAAAGACAGATATACAATTATTGTTAAATTCGTAGTATGTATATAAAAGTAATACATTTAGAAAAGAAAAAAGAAAAATGTGTACAGTGTATCATTAAAAAAGTTCAATTATTTTCTACTCGTTGAATCAACTTTCGTTATTATTATTATTATTATCATATTGATGGTGAAATAAATTTGTGTGCGATTTGGGATTAATTTAAAAACGTTTATATTGTTTTAAAACTAAATACTGTACTGTATTGTTACGAAAGTATAAATTTACATGTTCATACAGTATTTCAATATTATGTATAACATTATTTTATGAAAGGATATGTATATGATTGTTGTATCGTTACACGTAATATATTAAAATACAAACACTACTTATTATTACGAGTAATATAACGCAATTTACACGTAAATATATTAGACAATAATCCATTTATGGTGAATTGAGCTATTTTTTTTTTTTTTTATTATTATTATTATTATTAAAACAGCGCGAAATATCTAAATAATATAAAATTTTAAATTAAGTTTTAATCAAACGTAGTTTAATAATACAGACACGTAATGACGTCTGGAATACTAAATATTCACTTATGCATTCACACAAACTTGGCATTAAATTATAAATAACTAGTTATTTACTACTGTTCTAAAATGATTTTACCCAGATAACAGGTTTAGTGTTTAAAATGTTGGACATTTAGTATTTTCACTATCTTGTTTTTAATTAAATACGCAATACCTGTATTTCCATAACCACATTCTACAGGTAAGTATTGACTATTTAGTTCGTATAAAATACACATAAGTATTACGGCGTTATATTTGAACGTGCAATACTCGTTTTTTCAGTCAATTTTTAAGGTTTAAAATTTTTACGAATTATCGAGGTGAACATAAATAATTTAATGCTCATTGCTACGTGTATAGGTGTTTTTTTTTTTTTTTAAATATTTTATTTAAGCATAAATATAAGAATTAATTGAAAACTACGTATAGATTTATACCTACAGTTTAATTAATTGCATAAACAATTTGAATTTATATTTTAATTGGACAATACCAAAAATCCGTCATATCTTCTCATAGTAATAAAAATAACATATACATTTATCGTATAAAGAATTTCTACATATTTATATCTATATTATATTATATTCAAATCATAATAAGTGTGAAAACGGTTTAATGTTATTTTCAATGATTCTTAAAATAGAATAGAAAAAAAAATTAAATTGTATATCGCATTCTAATGGATGATTCAATAATACCGGTTTACTGATACAAACGCATTGTATACGTATCAATGTTCTAACATTGATTATGACCTATAAGTTATAAAAATACTCGTAAGAGTAAATTTTAGAAAGAAAAAACATCGCAATGAATTTAATTTTGGTACAGAATCATGTAGTGAATGGAACTCAAAGTTTTCACCTGGGAAAACGAATCCAACAAATAAATATTATGTTATATATTTAAAACATTCGTTAAGTGTTTACTGTACCGAGCAAATTATTCAACTGGTCGGATATTGCGGCACACGGTATAATTATTTTCTGCATACTTGACTCGTCAAACTTTATTATACTGACTGTAATCATTATTGTTGACACAAAATATAATAATTGCGAGTGATTCCTATAAGTCATATTATTTCCTATTTGAATTTATCTTGGTAAACACTATTGCAATCTACTGTATAAATATAAATTATAATAATCTTTGAAATTATTTTACAAGATTAGAAATATCTTGTTTCTTGTTGCAAAGTTTTTTTAATAAATCGATGTGTAAAAGAACTATTAAATATTTAATGCCTCACTGTTTTCCATAATTTAGACACATTTATATAATCCTTACTTACACTATTTTCATTTAAATAAATAGATAACACAAATATTAATACTTCACATTTAATTGAATATATTATACACATCATACTTCATATATTTTGTTGAAAACAGTTTTCAATATAAACTACTTAGTTCAATTATGGTTATAATACGATTAATACTATACTTACAAAATAGTTAAGGAAAATTTTCACAAAAACACCATTTTTATTTAATTGTTGGAGCTCTATTTATATGTAAATAGTTATCTTTTATTATGTTTAAATTATATAAATTTTTTGTGTTTATACTAATATAAGTAAATAAATTTATTTTCTAATATCTTAAAATATATATTTCATTTGAAAATTGGTCTGTAGTCGTTTTTAAATTGTTTTTAAACAGTTAAATACTCGTATTTCAGCATATAGCCATAGTAGTAAACGTGTGCAAGTTTTAAAAGAATCACATTTCTTATTAATAATTTATTAATCATTATTAATAATTGTTAAGTAAACAACGTCGATTTAGAGAAAATTGCTTCATAAATTCCAATATGGGCTTCATAGAAATTTAAATTGTGTACGTTTCTAAACAGATTCGATATTACTAAGTTTTGTGCGTTTATTGCATAAAAAAAAATTGTACTAAGTAAAACGGAAAAGTCGAGTTTTCGATTTAAGATATTCTATGTTATAATTTGTTATCGTTTGTATCAATGAATGATTACATTGATTACAGTAGTTAACATAAATTTTTTCATTATTATTATTTTTTTTTTGCTACTATCTAAGTAGTACAAAACGTCAAAATAAATGATTAAATAATAACAACGGGATATAAATGAAATATTTAGATCATTATTTATTGAGAATTGGAAAGTTGTGTTAGATTTATTTTTAACCTAGTTATAATTTACGTAATAAAAGTAACAGAAGTATTTGACATGAGTTTTCTTCGTATTACTAATATAAAGAATAAAATTTAAGTTATATTTTTGTTTGTTCTTGAAGATTATTTTTGTAGGTGAATTATTTTTTTGCGTTTGGAAAATATACACTATATATTTTGTAAAACAGTAATATAGCACGCGTAATATTGTACTTGTTCTTAATACGATATTAATTTATATATATATATAACGCATGTATTTAAAAATATGTAAGATGTAAGCACTATTTTTCTAAGTTATTAGATTATATACTTTAAAATGTTGTCTTTTATATATGTAGTTTTTCAATTTTCACGCAATAAAAGAAAACTTCATAATACTTTTTTTAATAACCGGATTTTTCGGTCTCAATTTCAATACAATTTTGTATTTTATAACTAAATAACTCTCTGCGTAAAAATTGAATAATTTAGGGTTGCCTTTTTGTTCAAATTTGTATTGCTTTCTAACATATTTACAATATACCTATATTTTATATATATATATATATATATATATAATAATAATAATAATAATAATAATAATAATAATAATCCATAACTTAAACATAAAGTTCAGTGTTCCTTAGAATTTTGAGAATATGATCAATTATTTTTTGCGCATTATATATGATCCTATACATTTTTA
Organism: Chaetogeoica ovagalla; assembly: GCA_032441825.1. Classification (NCBI taxonomy): domain Eukaryota; kingdom Metazoa; phylum Arthropoda; class Insecta; order Hemiptera; family Aphididae; genus Chaetogeoica; species Chaetogeoica ovagalla. Next base: position 1,771,186 of record CM063728.1, read on the forward strand.
CATTATTAATAATCCGTAAACATAAATTAATACTACGTTGATTAAAAATTTTAAACGTGATAAATTGACGTAGATTTCAAATTAAAATGAATACCAGAAAAATCACATTTAAAATACATGCACATAATGCGTATTTTGTTGTCAACCAACTAACTAAAGTCGGATACATATTTTAATAGACGCAAGAAGATGTGACGAATTTAATAAATATGTTCACACTGAATAAATTTGAAAAAAAAAATCTTGTTAGATGCGCGCCTATACTATCGAATAATTTTTTATTAACGTACCAACGTTAAATTATTACGTAATAATAATACGACAGCAATGTAATTATATGCGGAAAAGTTTTTTAAGAAAAAACATTATTTTTCCCTTAAGTCCACCGTGAATGTCAGCAAAGTTTTTGCGCTGTTATAAGGAATCATTTAAGTTGTATTGTATAACGTTATTATCACTATTAAATCAAATATGTTTCTAGTTATAATTAGTTTTTTTTGTTTGGTCTATCACTTACTTAAAAAAAAAAAAAAAACAAAAATACAATACATTTAACTCAAAATCAAAATCTAATATATGATATAAGTATATTATGCGTTATAAAATTGTCACCAAATAAAGAAGAGCTTACGTTTTTGTGTACAAAGAGTTACGACACATTTTGTGTAGTACGAAATAGGAAATATTATTTCGCCAAGATTTATGGAACTTATGGTCAGTAATCATTATTCGAATTTTCTGTTTATGAATTGTTCAGAAAACGATTTTTTGAAACCGATTTTCGAAAAGAAATCATTCCATTTAATTAGTAAATTAAAAAGTTTTCCATAGTCTGACTATGTTCAACATTAATAAATAATATTTATACAAATCTTATTGCGAAATTCTGGTGGAAAATGTAATGAGCGTGCAGTAAAAAAATCCACATAATATTTGTTTCTGGAGCAATGTTCTTCGAAGTACTTATTTGAATTTGTTTACAAGTATTGTACTCGTCAATGAACCTAAGCAATTTAAATTTAAATTATAATTGTTACGATTGTAATGGCATGCACTCATATCGTTAATTTAAATTATCATTTAATTACATTTTATATAATTTGTACACTGTATTTGACGAAATAAAGTTAACGGAGCACTCGCGCGTACCATAACACCTGGAATACGTATATAGGCCATAAAAAAAAAATATGTATAAAATCACGCGCACGAATGTACAATTGGGAGGTCGCCACGCGGCAAACATCCCTGAAACAATAGACATAACCCGAGGATAGCGGCAAACCCGTCACTCCAAAGACATACCAATGAACTCGGCATCTCTTTAAAACATCATTAAATAAAACGCACTTTTTTCATCAATTCAAAACATAAACTATAGGATTGACCGATACAATTGAAGACAACAGACACGACCCGTTAACACTATCCGTAATGCAGGCAATACCGGACCGGAGGGACCAAAGACTCGCCGACATCATTTGTGATCGACATTCCTTGGTCCGCGGGCGGCCGGGCCGAAATACGCCTTATAACAAGAAAATGGAAGACGTCTAATATAAATCATAGGATTTAGAAAGTCGATACAAAAATACCACGATAATGGTAGGGCATTTTGTATTAACCCGTTCATTGCCTATTTTCCTTGCTTTATTTGTGTTCTTCTATTTTATTAAAACAAGACATTCCTAACAGTTCTCGTACTGACGATCCCGGTACGCTCCTTTACGTCAACAGGAGTAAAGTAATAATTCGGATAGATAGAAGAAAAAAGTAAGGTAAAGGGAAACACCGCCCCCACTCGCTCTTTCTTTTTTTTTTTAAATTTGAGTTATTACACGATATATAATTATTTAAATTAAAAGACATTTGACGTACATGATTTTTTTTTTGCATATTTTAATAGGTCATACATCAACGGTAAGGGTTTTCCATTTCAACGTTTATCTATTTTAACACATTATTAAATCGGTAATATTAATTTCTCTTATTATCAAATCTTATCATTTGTTTCATATTAAATTTGTACAATTCGCGGTAAAATGCGTCGACTAATAGTTTTCGTTCTTTGGATTTCTATAGAATTTCGACAATCTAATAAGGATATTCTATTAGAATAAAAATAGAATTCATAACAGATCATTAATTAAATATGTTATGAACGTGTTTATAATTTATTAAGTAACTCTCTATCTATAACGCGTCAAACTCAAAATCTTTTGTCTTTGTTAATTAAAACTTACACTTACTCAAGAAGAAAATTCATTAATGTATACATAAATTTTTTTTTCATTATATATATATATATATGTAATCATCATAAATAAAACATCATTAAAATTAATTGATTGTCCGAAACTATAACAATTTATAATGTTCTTATAATTTTTTATTCGCATATTAATTTTTAAATTGAACTGTCATTGTGGCATAAAATAAGATGCTGAAAACAAAACGTCACTAGATTTTAATTATAAATAATTTTTTATACCAATGTAAATAATTTTCAATATTATGTTATCTGTTTTGTTACACTTTTATGTTATAAAGACATTAAAAATAGTAACAATTGTCCGATTACAACGAATTGGAATATACCTATCATACAAATAATAATAATAATAATATATTATTAAATAATAAATTGCGTATTATTCAACAGTAAGTGTATTATTTTATACATGCATCGATGCTAACATAGAAATACAAAATCTTTAAATCGGATATATCCGAGACGACCTTGACCAGTGGCGGACTGGCCAGGGAGGCGAGGGGGCCGATCGGCCGGGTGATATCCTCAATTTTTCCTTAAACTACTAAAAAATACAAAACGTAATACGTACAATCAAAATAATATTCAAGAGAATCTATAGTATTCTATATCTACCCAGTGGCGGATTTAACAGCGGTTTAGTGGGCGATACCCAACACAAATTAGATTTAGTGGAGCATCGGGCCTCCATATAATGGGATTTATTAATTCCTTCCGTATAAATTAGTAAATTAAGTAAATATTATACAAATAATACATTTTGGGCTCCTAAAATTTTAAAAACATCCTATTATTAGTAGCCTCTGACCTTGACGACCTTGAATTTCAAACATGTTCGTGTACAATAAGTTAATATAGGTTACACGAATTTTAGTGCTTTAAAAAACAAGAAATATCAATGCATATTTTATAAAGAAATAAAATAATTCTTAGCCGTTAGCCACATTTTTTTTTTTTTTTTTTTTTTTTTGAACACTTGTTTTCCTTCAGTCATCATGAAGTACGCAATTTATGAAATAATATGTTAAAAACATTCTACATAAGAAAGTAACTCGTTTTAAATCAATGGCATTTTATACAAATCGTTTTTACATGAAGCCTATTAAAAATATTCTACTATTTATTATTATTTACTATTATTTATTGCTCTTAACGATTATATTGCTACGGAAGACATAGTTATATTTTTATTAATGAAATATATATATATATATATATATAATAGACAATTCACAGTTGCTATTAAAACAATTCAAATAATTGTGTATTCAAACAAATTACAAACATTTAAACAATGACTGAAAGCTGTAGATATCGATTCGAATGAATCACTTGATGGATGGGGTATTGTTTGATTTGTATTCTTATATTAAATTCTGAGCGGAGCGAGGGAAGTAATGGTTTACAACGATGTGTTTTATTAGTATTATTATTATTACTAGACGTGTAGATACGTATAATTTACTGTTTTTACTACTATCATATAGGAATATTATAATAGTTTAAATTTCTAACGTAGATAGAAATTCTTACCGCCATAATACTTATGCGATATATAAGCAGCTGCAAATTAGGAAAACCAAATGTGACATTATGTTTAAAGAAAAATTTCGTGACTGAAGAAAAACAATAGAACGCAAATGAATACCGAAAGAACAATTTCGTTAAGGATCAGGGGGAAAATATTGTGGTGTAAGTTTAGTGGTTACGTTAATATCGATAATATTACTATAAAGAGCACAAAATTAAAAGGATTTTTTCGAAAATTATTTTTCCTTGATTATAATATGAAGTAAAATATTTAGTGAATATTTTATGTTTCTATAACAATTATTTTTAAAATTAAAAAAAAAAAAAAAATATATATATATATATATATATATATAGCTGATAACTGAATTCGAGAAAATTGTGTTTGTACCGCGATTTTATGTGACTTTTCAGTAGTTTTTGAGTTTTTTTTTTTAGGCGCTTTTGAGAAAATTGAAAAGTGTTCTCCCTAAAGTACCAATTACATAGAATCTGCTATAAGAAACAAACAATGACTGTAAAGATCGCGAATAATTTCTTTTGAGTAGAATTTTTTGGTGAAAAAATAGAAGAAAAAAATACATCATTGTAAAACCAATGCATTCAGAATCTAAAATTCAAAATAATACTTTGAATTATATTACGTATTAAATGTCTTGAATGACTTCAATCATATTGCATATAATATAATGTAACGGCGATAAGATTTGAAAATGTTTGTATGTCAATTAACTCTCTTATTCGAGACCAATTGCCAATGGCTAATTTTTTTTTTTTTTTTTTAGAAATTAAAGCACAATTATGACTTGACGCGCGAATCGATATATTCGTACGTTTAATTAAAATATACCTATTGAATAGACGTCTTTTTTTTCTACAAGGATTTATAACATATTCTTCCGGATTAGCTTCTCTACCGACAATTAAGAATCCACCTTTGCAGTGTTGCTCACCTCGAGTACTGACTGAAACCGGGTCCACCGTGGCTCGTCACCGCGACGATATTAACCAGTACGCATACACGTCGTTCCTACTTTCGCCAAGAACTAAGTGGGATAACCGCAACATTTTTATATTTTGTTCGTTGCCAACTGTTGTCTCTTTATCACTAGAACTTCACCTATACAATAGAATTTATCGACATTTTTGTAGACGCATTACTGCGTTGGATGCGACCATAAATCAATAACAAGACTCATCATTCATTGAATTCAACGTAGAATACGTACAAAGTAAGTGAAATAATATTGTATTACGATTTATTTAAAAAAAAAATATATATATATTAAAAATTATATCCTTTCAATATTATTGTATTTACATTAGTTTTTTCGATTTCATATTTATTTACAAACCGATAATGTACAATTTATTAATGTGTATTTTTTTTTTACGAAATACGTAATTAATAAAACACGTAAGACATTGCGAATAAAATGGGTACATAGCGAGCCGCGGAAAATTATGGATGACGCTCAAGTGAATTACTTGGATAAGAATTTTAGAATTTTGTAATTATTTATAAATCAAAAATCATTGTGTTCTATAAAAGCTTGACTTTGGCGTATAATATTTTATTATTTATTATTAATATAGTGTGTATAAAATACATAATTTACAATTAACCTCACAGTTCATTATTTTAGTAAAATTTCTCACGATAAATGTAGGTAGTTAAGAATTTTTAAAAATCGTTTTTCATAATATGGTACAAATTTATATAAATTTGGTAAAAAATGCATGACACTACAACAGTTAATTTCAAAATTAAGAAGAAAAAACGATAGCCGATTCTTCATATAATTTTTTTATTATGTAACTTTCAATTACATAAAAACGATAAATCACGTTATTATGTAGTTTTTTAGGTTTTTTTTTTGTTTTTGAGTTAATATTTGAGAATAAAAGGAAGAAATATTGTTAGATGTAAATTTATAAATCGGATTGAACAGAACAAATATACAATTTCAATTATGCTTGATGTTACAATGAATAGAATGAGGTGTGGCTGAACGAAGTGGATGGTGCGTTATAAAAAAAAAAAAAAAAATGCTCTTTAGTATAATAGAGAAAAATTATAAAACTGTACTTACACCTTACTACCAAAACAAAGTGTTGGGCATTGAATGTAAGGGATGAAAATAAAATAAATGTATCTGAAATGAGAATATTAAGGTGGATGTTTGAGATTACTAGGCTTCAAAGAATTCTGAATGATTATATAATATGTATATTATGTATAATCAAAGTATGACTTGCCTAAAGCACCAATTAGATGCAATTTACTATCGGAAACAAAGTGCGATTGTAAATATCGGAGCACGCACTCTTTCCGATAAAATGTTTGGGTAAAGACAAAAAAAAATCACATCGATGTCAAACCAATACATTCCTCGCTCCGCTAAGAATCTAAAACAAAATGTTTATTGTTATTATTATTATCATTATTATTTGTGTACTTTATTCATTGGTCTAATAATAGGGATACAAATATTGTGCAAGTTAACGTATCATAACGAAAAGTCATATTATATTTTAAATATAGATTTAAAAATAAACACATTTAAACTCCCTGGATGTTAATATAATTTATTTTGAACATGCCCTCGTCACGAACAATGAACAGAAAAATAAAAATCGTATATATAAAACATTTATAACAAGTTTCTATAAGAAAAACTGTATCTAATATAACGCATAAAGTGTTTTCCTCTTTGTTCCTTTTATACAATACGCATCGAATATACTGTTAAAAATTATTTTATATATTATTTACAATAAAGAATTGTAGAATAATTTAGTTTAAATGTCAAACACACATAGACAAATATATACATATTTACACACGACTATATCTCGTTATGTGATGATTGTTGACATAACCATGATTGATTTTTGACAATTTCTTCAATATTCCGCAATCGGTCGTATTTAGAACACAAAGAAATTATTCATTATTAACATTACTAATTATTAGATAAAAAATTAATTGTTGTTATGAGAAATATGTGGTTTTGTTACTGTACCAGTTGGTTATTTAAAATATACGTGGATATTGGTGTAACTACAATTTGAATATCTAGGATGAAGGTAGTAGCCTCTATTAACGTTTGCTTCGGATATGAACTGGGAGGGAAATAATTATTCTTTTTGCAAACAAATATCTTTCCTCCAATCTCTTTTAGTTCAATGTTATTTTCATACTATTCCAGCTAAATACACATTTCGACGAATTTCAGTTGAATATTTACCAAATAATAATAAAAAAAAATTTTATTATATTATATAAAGACATGTGTGACGAAGTTATATGCATTCCATTTCAATTCTCCTGTTTATCTGCGTGTAGATGAAGGTATTATATGTATTAATAAAATGTTAAGAAAATAAACCGAATACATTAAATTTTTAAATATCTATTGAGTTATTTCTTTGAAATAGCAAGAAAATATTAGGTTATTTTCAGTTTTAAAATAAATGTAATTATTATGTTAGTTCGATATAAAAAATAATGTTTTAACTATTCAATCTGTATTTCTTGAAAAATAAATATTTTTTTTCCTTTAAAGACATTGTTGGAAAACACCCAATTTCAAATTAAGAACGATATACTTATAATCCTTTAATAAAAGAATAATAATAATAACAATTTTGTTACAACGGAATATTCACTAAATTAATAATACCATTACTGCTTCACTGATCAAATGCTTGATATAATTCAATTTCGTAAAATATATCTAATTAAATAATAAGAAAAATTACATGTGTACTTATATTTTTTATAAATGTATTATATTATTTTTGAAATTCTAAAAAAAATATATATAAAATACGTGAATAATTATAATATATTGAAAATACGAGTACAGCATACCTACTCTGTTTAAAAGAAATATACATTAAAAAACAAGGGCAAAAGTTACTGAAATCGACCTTACTTATGTGACCGGTTTTCGGAATGACTAGATTCTGGTGTCGACGGGTTTTTGACCAGTTTTTTATGGCAATCTACACAGCATACATACACGGTGTACCAGCATACGACATTGGCCGTGATAAACACGTAAATTCAAGGATATCATAAAATAATCGTGTACGAATTAACTACAAATATTTACTAGTCATTAATCGATTTTCTAAAATACATAGAAAACAATTTAAATAAGTTTTATGCATTTGTGTTTCAGGAAAAAGGACATGGCGAACTATATTGGTTTCTTCGCCAATACTAAAGAACACTTAATAGAACTATTGAAAAAAGAAGTAGTACTCGGTTAGTAATGTGAAACGAGATCATAATGTAGACAATGTTCGTTAATGTGAATATTGTCAGTGACTATTTTGTATTTCGCATTTGACAATAATTACCAATGAACAAAACCATTATTAACAAACAATTGTAGTTCGCGTTCCAATATCAAATAAATATTTTCAATATTAAATGAAAATACATAAAACGTTTAATTATTTATTATAGATGAAGAAGTCGATTCATGGTTTTTAATGAACTCGGCATGGCCTGTGTTTACCATTGTGGCAGCATATTTGGTGTTCGTCTTAAAAATTGGACCACAAATGATGAAGAACCGAAGTCCATATAAACTAAAAAACATCATGTTACTTTATAATCTTTTTCAGACACTCTATAATGCGTTTCTTGTATATTGGGTAAGTTAAACTCAATGTATTTTTTTATATATTATGCAGTGTATGAACCATTTAATGTAGAACACTCATTTTTTCATTCGATTTATATATATATATATATATATATATATATATATATATATATGTGTGTGTGTGTGTATGTGTGTGTGTGTGTGTGCAAAAATTCAAATTTAAACTATTTGTATATCATTATTATTAGGATTCCTATGGTTAATAGTTAAATGTGTCTTTAAATTTTTATACTGATACTGAATATTTATTTCAAAATTATAATTGATAAATACAGTACGTTTCTTTTATTTTTAATAGATAAATTTTTAAAAAGTTGTATAAGAACAAATGAGCATTTTATTTTTTTTAAACTTGCAAAAATAATATTTATATCACATTGTCTTAATATCCGACATTTCTAAATTAAATTTTTGTTAAATACATTGGAATAAAATTAAAATTATTATATAGCATTGTTACAAAAAATAATAATAACAATATTAATAATAAGTAAATAAACAAACTTATTATACAATTACTAAAATTTCCTTTAATATAGTAGTGTAATATAATATATAAATAAAAATATATTTTCATAATAATAAACACTGACAGAAAAACGAATATCTTACGTTAATAGAATTGCATCACATTCGATATATATATATATATATATTCATGTTTTCCAAGAGTTAGCGCATTATACTATGTTAAATATAGAAAAAATTTTTTTTACACTATTCTGTATATAATATTTCAATTCAATTTATATGTATTCTTTATTTTAAAAACATTCTATTTTATTTTTAATTATTAACAGGTTTTAATTATATAACTAGGAAGTTAAAAATTGCAAATTCACAACGAAATACTCATTGCAAACCAATAAAAATACTAATGTCATTTTTATCTATGAACAATTTTTTATAAAAACATTAAATATAATATTGAAAATATAACAAAATAGTTACGACACTTTAATGTTGAAACAATCGCCATTATTAAATTGATCCAAAACGATATTAATAAACATAGACATTCATTATATCGCTGATTTCCGTAATTTTACACGTGTTCTTAAAGTGATATATTTTAAAACGACATTTTTGTTTAAAAAATGTGTAAAGTTATATTTGAAGTGTGGTCAACATATAAAGTGCAAAAAAAATTCGATCTCTAAACACGTGTGAATACACACATATTTATATTACGGTTTAAAAAAAAAAAATATATATATATATATATTTTTATATTATATATTAACAATATATATTTTATTGTTTAGTAAACAAATACATACAACAATAATATCAACAATGGGTAATTCGGAATTTTCCAGTGATATGATATATCACACATTGAATTATAGATTAGTAAATAAATAAGCGAATATTCGTGTAGGTTTTAATTCGATATCGAATATTGTAGGCATTTAAATTTTTTTCTCTACATCTAATATGCAGCGGTAACAGCAATGAATAAATATGTTTTAAAGTGTTTTTTTGTTACTATAAATATTTCATAATTTTTTTTTAACGTAGTACATTTTATAGTGATTTCGCATGTACGCGAAATACATTTTTATTTTTCATTGTTATTTTTAATATATCTTTTTTTTTCACTTTCGCTCTTTCAAATTAAAAATTGTGATTTTCAAGATATAACAATTAATTTAGAAATAAAAAAAAACAGCGTCGAATGATGGGTTCTTATATGTTTTTTTTTTTAATTCAATTTTCAGTATTTTTAATTACTTTTACATTATTTTTACTTTTACGTATAATCATCTATATTATTTATTATATATTTTTTTTTTCAAATAGTTATAATATCCTAATTTCAGATATAAATTTACACAATTATATAAACACGTAAACATAATCAAAATAAATATCATAAATTTTTATTAAATTGTAAATTAAAAATCTCCAACAGTATGATTTATGAGAAAAAATAGTTCAATTAAAAAAAAAAACTACTTTTAATGAACTTTTGTTCTAAAATTCTGACATTACATTATTTATATTTCTCGATGCGTAATGTTTCCGATATTTAATCACTTCATAAACAAAGAATAACTCATAATTTGAATCACAATAAATGTGATAGATAATACAATACACGAATAGGAACACGTGCACTTTTCTAAAGCGTTTTAATTTTTCGTTTTGGCCATCCTAAATAACAATTTATTTTCAGGATAACATATTTAAAGTTCAGATATTGTTTGTTGTGCTATGTGATACCCAATGCATTTTCAATACTGTTAGAATGTTTTAATATACTTAACATATAAAACATAATTCAATTAAAAGGTGTTGTTTTAGTTTTTCTCTACGCCCGGAGGAATAAGTCATATATGGAATTATACGTGTCATCCAATTGAAAGAAGTAAAAACCGTTTCTTTGTATACGAGGTAAGAATAACTATAATGTTGCGTATACAATATTAAGTACCAATTTATAAAAATATCATTAGAATATATTCCATTATTCTCTTCACATTAAAATATATACGTATACATAAATATTATAATATAGTCATATAGACATTTGTTGTCCTTGTGATTTTATTCTATTTTATTTTTACACCACTAATATATAAATATATACATATATAATTAGTATTTAAAATATAAAATGTATGCTCTATTAGAATATGAACAAATTTAATAAAATCAAACTATTTGGACGAGTGTAATTAGGATGTGATGTAGGTATAACATTAATTTTTATTCTATCCTCAATAGGTTTTTTTCATTTTGTTGCTAATTATTTTCATGTTATTAAAATATTGGAAATGTAAAAAATAGTAATGGATATAAAGTAAAAATAAATTGAGCCAATTTTTCTATACTGTACTATAAAACTTGACGTTATTAAATATAGCAGAACCATACAAAACCTATGAGTAATAAATAATTTATTATTGTAAGGCGGTTCAATATAAATTGTAATCTACAATAATATAAAAGTACTTAAATAAAATAATTAGCGTGTGTACCACTAAATGCTAATGACAAAACTTTCTTAATTATATAGTTTAAAAATAAATAATCAATTTCGTCCCTGTACGAGTAAATGAATTAAAATAATTATAAAAATTGGGTATATGGGATGAAAATATTTATTTACGTATGAACCATAAAGCGAATTAATTATTATTAAATTTTATTTAGTTTGATTTAATTTTTCAAGTACAAAACGAATTCGATAGAATGTCATATTTAAAATGATATATTTTTTTTTATCAAAAATATATTTCAGTTGTATCAAAATTGTTTTATGATTTCTTAAAACGAAAATACAGAAATCGTAATATGTTCTTATAATTTAAATTTTATTTACTTTTTAGATTTATTATTATTATTATTTGAATAAATTTTTATACCTATTTTATTTTTATTTTTCAGTTGAACAAAGGTGCGTGGTATTTCTACATCTCAAAAGTCATCGATTTGTTGGATACGGTAATCGCTTACAATTATTTTATTTCATACGCTATAAATTATTGATAAGTACATAGGTATTATTGTTATAAATAAATGTTTTTATACTTAAAAGTTCTAAATCAGAATATAATGTGATTCGTTAGCTAGTAATTGTTTTCTATACTATATTAAACTTTCTATTGACTAGTGACTGCATTTCAAATGTAAATAAAATGTAAAACAGAAGTAAAAAAAAAAAAAGTGTAAATAAGATTTTACCGGAATCAATAGGACGATCTGCAGATGCTTAACTTGCTGTGTGGTGTAAAACTCATAACAAAAGCACCCTTTTATTTTTTACAATGTAAAACGGTTGGTAACTATTGGAATGGCTAGTGAAAATTACTAAAGACGCAAAATACAGCGCTTCAATAAAAAGCGATTAAAACTTTATTATTATCTGACTAGAGAATAAAATCTTGAGTAATAATTGTGGCGTCTTATTTAACAGTATATGACGGGAATTAAGGTATTAATTTATTTGCAAAAGCCATATTGAATTTGACAGATACACTATTAAAGATCACTTACAGATGTAAGTGTAGGAGATGTTTACAACTATTATGTTCTTTTGGGCGTTTAACAAAAATGTATCAAATAAAAAAGTAGTGAAAACAAACAGGAATTTACAAAATTAAAATAAAAAATAGAAATCAAAAGGATATGTAAAAATAAATAATCAAAAAGATAGAAATAAAAAATTATAAGTTAATACTCGTGATAATAAATAAAAAATATTTATTTATTTTATATATATATATATATTTTTTTAAATGTATCGTATTTATAAAACATGAATGATTATAAAAAACGAGTGTAAGACTTTACAATTTATCGAAATAATTATAATTCTTTACGAAAATATTTCGTATTGTTTTCTTAGAAATTTAAAATGTCCTATATCAAAAGTCCTTATTATTTTGAGTGCAACAAAATGTTAATATATTTTTTTAATTCAATTTAAACTACTGATCGTGGATTTATAATTTATATTTAATGTCTGTGATGTATTTTTTTACAGATATTCTTCGTTTTAAGGAAAAAGCAGTCCCAAATCACGTTCTTGCATGTCTATCATCATTCTAATATGATTATCACATGTTGGGCTTACTTGAGATTTATAAAAGGTAACTATATATTTATAAACTAAAATGTTCATTTTCATCACCTCTTATCATATTTTCAAGTAATACAAATTTCGAGTTATAAAAATTGGCAATTCTGTGCATTGACGAGTTAATAGGTTTAAAGTTATGTTATTTTAACTTTTAACATAACGTTTTATATTAAGTTTTCGTTAACTTAACTTATATTTAATTGTATTAAACACACATTTATATTTTCCTTATATTTTGAAAATTAAAACTAAAACTATATTTAGACTAATATGAATTTATTAAAATAAGTGATAAAACTATTCATACCTGAAATAATAATTATTAATATATTTATCTATATTTTGAATACTTACTGGATAACATAAAAAAAATTAAATAATCGTTTAAGTTATATCTCTATCATCATTTCATCCTTTTATGTTTAATAGAATGGAAAATTTGCAATAAATTTACACATAAAAAGAAAATTGTTATTATATTTTTTTGTCATAGGTGAACACGGAACGGTACCTGGTATGATCAATTCGTTTATCCACGCCATAATGTATTTCTATTACTTCCTAGCAGCAATTGGCCCACACATGCAGCCATATTTATGGTGGAAAAAATATTTGACTAGAATGCAAATAGTAAGCATTTCATGCTGATAACCATAGTTCTAGTATAACTCTGCTTAATTTTATTTTTTCAGATTCAATTTATAATTGCCTTAATGTGGTATGTAGGATTGGTCGTATTCAATTGTGATTTCCCTAGAATTTACGTCTATTACATGTCTATGAATGTCGCTCTCTACCTGTACATGTTTTCACTGTTTTACAAAAAAACGTATGCGGAAAAACCGAAAACAGATAAAACCAAGTGAAAATAGATAAATCATTATTATAGACATTGCGATAGTTGGATGTTCGTGAACCTATACAGTGTATGCCAATGAACAACTATATATCGTTTCAAAATTTTAAGAATAACCTATTAGCTGTTCATAGTTATAAATTACTCTATAGTGTTAAATTTTTGTTGCAAACGACTCGAATAATAAATCAATTACGAAGTAATCGACACGTGATCAGCATGAAATTCAAATAATAAATTGATTTATATTTATATAAATTATATTATTTATATAACATATTGATTAATAAATATATTACAAATAAATTTGCTTTCATTTGTAAAACATAATATTATGGTTTTTAAACTATATATTGTATTTTAAAATTAATTTTATATGCACTTTACAAATATAGTTTTTATCGAATTAATAGGTTTCCGAAATGTGTGAAATTAGTGAATAACGTTGAATTGTTGTTATAAAGTTGAATTAATTGAGTATTGATTCAATTATATTTCAATGTAATTTAGAAGATTTTATTTTTTCATACAAGAAACGTAATGTTTTTTATAGGAAAAACATAAATGAAAACTTAAAGGATACTTTTCTATTAGTTTAAAAATAACGATTTTGGTTATATTTTTTAATTCGAAATGTAAAATACAACAGAGACTTGATAATTTTTCTATCAAGAGGCGCTGTAATCCTATAATTTTCATAAGGATAACAGTTTTACAAGGAAAAAACTCTAAAAGTCCCAGTTATTAAATACAAACTAAATTTTTACACATAACGAATAAAAATATTGCCTATACAATAACGTAGCCGTGTTTTAAATGCCTTTAATTCTAGTTAAAAGCATTCAAAAATACGATTTGCACCATTATTTTTTTTTAATCTCATGACTTCATAAGAAGTTTAAAATATTTTTACAAAACCCTCTATTATTTAATAAATTATATTTATTTTGTGTCTGAAATATAACTTTTGTTGTTTTCACAGTTATTTTCCATGCGAATATTTCAATTCTTGAACATTTTCTTTATTTTCGCGATACACCTAACAACGCATTCTCTTAAGCGTTACACGGTTTCACTTGCTTGTGTAGCGTTTTCTTCAAGTGATATGTACTGAATAGATAGAATACAATTTTTAAATATATGTTACCATGGTTATCGGCTAAATATAGTTATTGTTATAAAAAAAAATGTCACGTTCTTTTTAGTCTATAATATTGAGATTTTTATTTCAAAGTATTCAAATTTAGTACGAAATAAATTATTTTTCTCGACTACAACAACAGCAATGACAATATTTAGAATAATATAATTGGACAACTTGTGACTTAATCACGATTAGCAACATTTGATCGTAATTAAAATGATATCGATCAAAAAAATTTGAGCAAAATTTAATCGTATTAAAACGATATTGATCCATAAATTCAACTCATAATATTATCTTTACTATATTCGTTTGAATAGAACAACAATATAGCGCATTTTGTTATATAAAACGTTTATTTTCTATGACAAGATAATTAAACAAACAATATAAACTGTTTAATATTAAGATACCGTGTGCGGACGATAAGATTAATAATAAGTTATAATTAAAAAAAAAAACGTGTTAGTTTAAGACATTATAAAAATGTAGCAATAAGTAATAAAACATGGAAATCGTTTTGTTATATTTTGTTTTCAGTTAAATGTTTTTTTATCAGTTTAACATTTGTATCGAAACAGGATATATTCAAAAATTATTTTAAGCGTTTACTTTAGAAATTTTCAATTACATAATATAAAATGATGAAAAAATCTGAAAATTGTATTTTATTTACACATTTTACCAAGTTGAAAAAAAATTTGCACGATCGGTGTTTTTATTGTTGTATGTGGAACACATTTTAATATTAATTTGCAAAAAGAAAGAATTTAATTTAAATATAATCATTTTAATACATTGATAGCTTTATTAATTATTTACAGAAGAAAAAGTATACTTTTAAATTCCAACTTAGTAATTAATAAAATATTTGTTCCGTAGAGTTTAAAAATAACTACATGTCTAAAATAATTTCCTTAAAAAAAATTATCTTTTTGCTTCGGAGCCAAAATTATAGTATTTTCTTTAAAATAGAATAGAAGAGAACCAGTACAATAACAGCAACTGTTGTAAAACATCGTCTTACAACGAAATAAAATTGTCCACTAATCCTCAGTAAAGGTAATGGTATAGTAATACACAATGAAAATACAACAAATTCTTATCACTTACCGTTTAATTGCTTAAAATTACCGTCGAAATTTTTTTCACTTAAATTATTTCCGTTTTCCTTTTTTTTGTGCGTATAAATTACATAACTGTTTTAAAGATTCTATAGAGTTAAGTCAGGGAGCTTAGTAACCCAAATAATAAATAAATCAATTTCACTCTAGTACTCCATTTCAATTAAAATTTATAAATACTCAAATTTAAAAACATAAATAAATAATTATAAGCATTAATTGTACAATAATTTACTATATGTTAATTATACTTAGTGTTACATGAGTATATGAAGTGTTATCATTTGCATAGAAATAATAGACAATAGACGACTCTAATATTAAATTATATTTGTAGAGTTGGCGCGTTTTAAAATCAAGTAAATTATATAGAATTTGAGTACAATAATTAATATACTCTCACTTTCAAACATTGAACCGGTTTAATTCAATTACCCACTAGATGGCGATGTAATAATATGATATTTCAATATATTCCTTTAGACGTCCTATAGACGTTCTCGAGATTTCAGAAATCAAGAGCAATTATTTTTCAAATAAATTTTAAAACTCTTCTCATATATATGAACTAATAGATAATATATAATGGCCTAACCTTGACCCATTACATTTGAAAAAATCTTAAATTTTAATCATTTTATCACACAATAATATGCCATTTTATGGATCTGTATAATAATAATAATAATAATAATAATAATAATAATAATAATAATAATAATAATAATAATAATAATAATAATAATAGTAATAATAATAATAATAATAATAATAATAATAATAATAATAATAATAATAATAATAATAATAATAATAATAATAATAATAATAATAATAATAATAATAATAATAATAATAATAATAATAATAATAATAATAATAATAATAATAATAATAATAATAATAATAATAATAATAATAATAATAATAATAACAACAATAATAATAATTATAATAATCGGACAAATTTCGTGTTTAAACAAATCATTTAGAGACGCTTCATTGTTAAAAAAAAACGTCAATAATACTTCTGAAGTGACCAGAATACTAAATTGTCTTTAAATAAATCCAACTGAAATATCGTTTTTATTTTACTAATTTCCTTTTTTTCTTTTTGTCAACTCAAATCGCGAAAAGCTGTGTGCGATTCATAAGTCAATTAAAAGCTCAAGTAATACTTACATATATATAAATATATATATATTTATATGTTCATTAAAAATATTAAATTTAATATAAAAAAAAAATATTTCGAGCACTTAGTTTCTTTATGTGTGGAACAAATAACAACAATTTAAGAGAATTCAGCGCCGAGTATCGTTTGTGATACTTGTTTGTTATGTAATTGTTTCATACGAAATAATTAAGATTTAAATAATAAATAAATGTATTCTAGCACATCAAGAAAAACGCCCGAGATGGTAAAAATAATTTCGTCGGGGCCGTAAATTAGCGAGTAAAGAACATTATGTAAGAAAACCGAAGAGAATAGGCTAGACTTGAAAGTTTGAACGCATGAATTATTTAATGTAATTCGGATTAAAATGAAGAAGACACATAAGTTTTACATTGTTTTACTCTGTTGTATTGTTGTACGCAATTAACTGCACTTCAGTGGAAGGAAATTCAGTTTTTCTCTATAGTATTTTTTTGTTGCGAACACTCCGAATCGCCTAAATTGTGTTAGTTATATCATTTTATTCACGACAATAAGGACCAGCACCGGTTAAACTTAAACAAATAGCGTACTATAAATTTCGGGAAAATTTCACTTTCTATTTCTTTACATTTAAACGTGGGTTAGGGTGATGCGATACGCGCGCACTACCAAATATTAGGGTCCATGAATCAGCGATACAAACGTCTTCTTTCTAACAATTATTTATTTTCTTTCTTACAGTATTAAAATCAGTATAAAAAATAAATCTCACTTTTCGTGCGGAATACATTTAAACGATCGATTGAATAAACACGATCAAATAAATTTCACAAGCTAATATTTAGAAATAATACCTTTTTTGTCATCATCCACAAACGATTAAACATAGTTTAATAATTTAAATGAAATTAAATCCAATTCGAATCAAAAGTAAAAATATATGAATATCAACTTAACAACAAATGACAATATTTCATTAATTTTTTAACTACAGAGTATATATTCTTCGATAAATAGAGAAATGTTTTTATTATAAATAACAATCATATTGTTTTAACATACGTATTTATCGATTGATATTAAACTAGATTTGAAATACATAAAATCAGTTGATAAATCATCGATGATAGTATATATATATATATGTATACACAAAAGCGATCGCGATTGCTCACTTATCCAATAACATGATTTCCCATGGTTCCATCAAGGCTCTAGTCATAACAATAAACTTTCATTTTATGTCCAAAGTGAACAAAGAGTGATCATATATAAGACATTTATAATAAATTAATGCAATTTTTTTCTAACATAAATTGATTTAACACGTAAATCATAAATATAATAATAAGTTGTAATTTTATGTCTAAATTCAATTTTTATTTCTTTTTAAAACTTTATAGTGATCGCACACAAATTAATACACACATAAATAAAATAAACCAATAATGGAATCACGTTTCTTTAGAGAAAAATGAATATAGTAAATGTTTATAAGAAATTTAATACAATATTTTTTAAATTCATCATTTACAATTGGTGTTTAAACATTAAATGCAATTGTTATGTCCCGAGACGATTTGTGTAGTACACAAATATAATACATTAATAATTCAGATGATTTTATAATTTTATACTGAAATTTTCAAATGTAAATATAACGCCTTAATACATAAAAGTATTCATTTCGATCATTACTACTGCACTGTATCTAAAATTAATAATAAATCAAATATTTATGTGATTTATTATAATAAGGTGGTATTATTTGGAGAGAATCAAAATGAAAAATCGACAAAAACAAAATCGAACGATTTAAAATGATATTTACGTTGATCGAGTTCCATGCACGCAATCTATATTTTCTTATATCGTGATAAAAATTCTCATATATTAGTGATTTTACTATTTAATGCGTCGGTCGATATCTATATAGCAAATATTTCTAAATTTCTTTATGTATCTCTTCATACTCGTCGTACTCGGTATAAATACGTTTTCATTTCAGCAGCTTAAAAATGTTTTTGATTTGTTAAATGAACAATATTCTGATACATATCGAATATGATCTATAGTAAAATTATTTTTATCTCTGTGTGTTTGTATTCGAAAATATATTATTTCGTTCATCAAATCGAATATAATTCTTTCAAAAAAAAATCAAAAATTGTGTTGTGAATAATTAATTTACTAATTAAAATTTTTTTATTTTATTCTCGAATATAAAAATATTGCGTTTAATACAACGTATTCCGGTACGTGTTGTTGTAAACTGGTATAGAATTCCCAGGTGACTAGGAATGTATGCATGAATACGTAATTTCAGGACAATTTTACATTTACGATTAATCGAAGACTACAAGGTAAATAAATGGTTAAAAATAACTTATAAATTCGCTTTTTTTAAAAAGAATGTAAAGTTTTGGAAAATTTTAATAATTACTAATTAAAGTCAACGATTTTCACCGGTGTTGACATTTAAATACATAATTCTTGTTATTTAAAAGAAATAAAAAATTATGGTTTGAATTATGAATATAATTTATTATTGCGTGTTTTTACAACAATACGCGTATAAATTATATATTTATTGACTTTGATATTGACACTGATTAAAATAATTGATATAAATAAAAATCTACGTACATATAAGTCCATGCTTTAAATCATATTTGTCCAAGTCATTTATAGTACTGTAAGCGTTTAATTTTATTTTGACATTGGAAGAAGAGATGAATGTGTCGAAATGAAAAAAATGATTTTGGCCGAAATGAAAGTCGACATATTCTCATTATTTTGATCAAAAGTACAAGCACCTGTGTGTTCGACGTTAACGTTTCTAAAACGGCTTTAATGCAACTCGTTATGATTTCTATGTGTGGGTGACAAATCGTTAAATATTATAATTTGAACAAATCCTATTCCAGAGATTTTTTAAAAACATTCATTAGAGAAAAACCGAGTATTCGAGGGAGACAATTGACTATTTAGAAAGAGTTAAATTATAATCATACATCTGAACATAAAATTACGTATAATTTAACTCGGACAACATTAAAGTTGTAATCTCGATTTAAATAAATGGGTTTCATATCGCTCATTTCAACCAAGAATCAATTTTCTATAATTTAAATTGTTAATTGTTGGATTTAAAAATAATTCACCTTAATAGATCACCATGGTGTTTCAGTGTAAACGTTAGAAATGTAAGATATTTTTTAAAATAAACATATATATATATATATATATATATATATATATATATATATAGATCAATATTTACATTTCGAAAAATAGATTGTAATAATTATTAATTTTCTTAAAGCATCTGTATAATGTTTAGCATTATTATTAAGAACCTAATGGATTCTTAAATTTATTATCAATTCAGTCACACTTACTTTATGTAAAGCGCGTTTATTGCATTAGACATTTAAAGAATGAGAAAAAACAAAATAAAGGGAGATATAAAAACCAATAAAAAAAAAAAAAACATACTTTAGGCAAAATCGATAATTATCTACTGAAAATAGTATATTTAATTTCTAATATTAAAAATATTACTATAAATGTTAGTTTAACTGAGAAATGATAATGTTTCTTTGAACAAATAATAATAAAATTATATAGGTATTAGGTATATTTATTTTAAGTTCAGGTTTTATAATTTCTCAGGTGCCATCGTTTGAAAATAACACATAATTATAATAAAACATAATATGTTACTAAACGACAGTTCATTAAATGCCTAGTGTTTTTGAAATTAAATTAATCCAGAAATATTCTTTTTAAACAAAAGTTTAAACTATATAAAATAAAGAATGATATATCGTACGAATATTTTGTAAATATTTACGTTTTTATGCCTAACGTTTATTTCTTTTTCTATTCATTGCATTAAATATGATTCAAGAAAATAATACAATGTTTCTTAGTTTTAACAATTAAAATTAATTATAATAAATTATCATGAATTATACTTACATAATACGACTTCAATGAAATATTAATAACACTATTGTAATTTATTTTATTTCAATTGTTCTTATCAGAAGACAAACACGTTTCATAAATATTTAAAACTAAATTTAAATACCAGGTTATTTCAATATAAATTGAAGTATAACTACGTTATTTTTACATCATTTTGAAACAAACAAATATTGAATCGAAACCAATTCGTCAAGTATGCGCGTTTATCAAAAATAAAGATGTACTCTTCAATGACCGATACTCATCTACGAAACATAAAATTTTTCACAATGAAATTATCAGTAATTGGTATTCGAGAATAATACAAGTTGCAGATTATGGTTACTTAAAAATACACTACATATGTGTGTAATTTATAGATATTTAAATGCTTAAATTTAAAAGTGCAAATTATGTTTTGAATTTATATCGAAAAGTAAAATAAAATAGACACATTGTCTAAGCACGTCTGAGACTGTCAGAGTCAATCCAGATTTTTATAAAAAAAAAAAAAAAAAACAGGTAATATTTTCAAATAAACATTGAATTCATTACGACTGAGAATAAGTGGAAACCAATTGTATAACAATTGTAAGCGATAATTAGTTTATTGTGCCAAAATAATTTGTTGTTTAGACGTATATTTGTATAGAAACACATTTAACAACATACAACAAATTGATAATAAAGCTATAATTATTTACGAATATTTGATTGAATTTTAGCATTGTGTTTGATGATGATTTGTTTACGTGCCACAACAATATCAGTCGAATAAGTATTCGAGATGAATAATAAACCTCAATAGCTTTGACAAACCAGAAATATGAATCTCGTATTTATGATGTGAATAGACGTTCCAAATGTAGGTCAATAAGGACGTGGGGCATCAATAAGGATATTACTATGCCGTTTATGAACATCGAAGTGAGACTATTATTTATACAAATAAAGATATTATAAAAATACTTTAAATTTTTTCGGAAATACACGATTTTAACAAGGGAAGAAAATCAAGAAATATTTTTAATTTACACATTTATTAACAATTGTGTAGAATAATCTACACTGTAGATTATGGACGAGTTATTGGATAAATAAATAAATCAACCTGTTGATTTTATTTAATATTATTATTATTATTTAAATTGTTTGTATTTTAATTGTATAATTATTGAGAAAAAGTTCAATTCAAAAAAAAATATCCGCAAATTTTTACATAGAAATGTTAAGTTTTAAAACTGGCGAAAATTGAGTATCCTTCGGAATTATTTTTAATAGAAGGTGAAAAACATAGCAATGGTACATGTGTAAGAGAAATAAATAGTTTAGTTTGGAGTACGAACTTTCTGAGAATATAACCCACTATTTTGCACTTATGATGAAAAGTTATTCGTAAACTTCTTAATGAAAACATTTAAATAAACTATTGACACAGCAGAAATACTTGTAAATCAATATTATGCTGATAATACTGAGTGATTGATATGGGGTTTATATTTGTATACTTTGAATAAAATTGTGTGCTCAACAATAAATAAATAAACCTGATAAAATGAGATAGGTTTAATTAAAGGAAGTCAAAATAAAATGTGTTTTACTTATTTCTTGCTTATATAATACAATAAATCCCGTTTACATAAATCAATCACGAATTATTTAAGTGTGTTTAATGTAAAAAAATAAAAAAAATTTTCAATTTCGAGATTATTGTACATTAGTTTTTAATTGTAAATGACTAATAATAAATTTAATACTACAGGACTATACGCTAAATTACGAGATGATCTATAAAAACTAAAAATCGTCCTGTTTTTTTCGTGTACAACAACTTATTTAGATTAAAACCCATGTCTTAATTAATAATGTTTGATCTGCGAATACGCAGAGTCCGACTTTGGGCGTGCGAATGAAAAGCGTAAGATTTTATTGTGTTGTCTTGCATTGAAGCATACGTATTTGCATTAGAATTTGTTGTGTTTGTTCAACGTACAATGACGATATCGTAGTCACAATTTTTTTTAATGCATATCGAGTCATTGTAGAATTACGAAAGAATAACATTTTCTACGATTAAGCGCGTAAATTTAGTTTTATAAAAAAATTATTATTATTTTTTATTTTTGTTAATTGCTTATTATATAAGTATACGAGTACCATGACACATATATTTGAAAATTGTACTTGAAAATTAATTAATTAACGAAATAATGCAAAAATGTATAAACTTTATTATTTTTATTTTATAACAGGTCAGTTTATTAAAACATCAACGGGCGATCCAATAAATTTTTCAATGTCATTACGTGGACGCACATACGTGTCAAAATCTGGTATTACATTATTTATAATCATTGCATGATAATTGTATAATCATTGCATGATTTATTTTTACATTTCACAAATTCAAATCGCAATGTTAGAATGAAATAATGTTTATTCTACAATAGTTTTAAATATTCGTTTTTATTAAATATTAGTTGTTTGTAATCATTTAATAATTAAATTTAAAAATCCACACACACACAGAAAATAGTATAAATAATAATAATAATAATAATAATAATTACGGATGATTAATAAATTCAAAAATGCAAAAACTTGTATCAAGTTACAATGTATGTACGTATGACAGGTGTACTTACTTTAATAATCCGTGACATAACTATAAAATAGTATATACCCAAAATATTAGGTAAATTTTAAAACTGAAATGGTCAGTTAAACATTGAACTGTCACATTCAAAATGTACCAGTGTACTAGTTAAAAATAAGATAATTCTGTCATCGAAACGAAAATGCGGATCGGCAACAGGAATTCTAAAATATTATTTCTACCCAATTCAATTTTATTTATTATTTTCATATCATATCATTAATTCAATATACTAATACGAGCATTAAATATTTTGTCGTTTAATGTTTTATGACTACCCTCTTTTTGAAACACAAATTTTATGTACCAGTTTTGTGTGTCTATGACAAAAAATAAAAAAGCAGATGCTGGAGCAACGTCACGCTGGCATCAGAAACTAAAAACTCGATTTACATGGTTTTAGGGTTGTACAAATTTTGGGATTGTGATTAGGAATATACTACTTAACACTATAAACAATTCAGTGGCGGACATGAGGAGGCGTCCCCCCTTGGGTCCTGCTTTTCTTGTATTCCTGCATAATACAAAATTTCGACAAAAATTTGGAAAAGTACAGAAATAACAAATTTTTTTTAATATATTTTATTGTCTTGATAAATGAAAAACTATAAGTAAAAATAAATACTTAATACAATTTTTTTAAAAATTCGCCCCCCTTACACGACATTCAGATCCGCCACTGGTTCGGATGCGCTTTGTTTTTCGCGTTCACCCGCCGTGAACGAATGTCGTGTGCGAGCGCAATACCGTGTTTGCGACGTTGGTATTTACCGTTAAATGATATTTCAATTATTGGTGCTCTGTATATAATAATTAATAATCCATGCTATTATGCAAATAAATATATATATATATATATATATACACAGAGAGAGAGAGAGAGAGAGAGAGAGATCGAGTGGAAGAGCGCACAAATCTGTAAACTGTGTATTATATTATGTATTCTATGGTATGTCAAAAATGTATAGTGAACATTATTGTATTAAAACTAAATTAAAAATTTCTCATTTTAAAAAATCTCGAATTTTAAAATTGAATAGTTGGCAACCCTGAGAAAGACCCACAGGCAGACACAAGAAAAGATGGATGGATGGAATGCGTCAAGATCTAGAGAGACTAGAAGTAACGAATTGGGAGGATTGATCCAGAACTGTGATTATTGGAGATCAGTGACAGTGGCAGTCAAAACTCTGAGTTATGAAGTTATACAAAGAAGAAGAAGATTAAATTTGCATTATACGATAGATATAAAAATATAACATATTCGTACATTTCAAAATTGTTGTTTTAAGTATTCGTAAAAAAAAATATTTTATTTATTTATTTTATGAGTAATGATTACACACATATAGGAGTGTTATATATTTATATATAAATATAATGTATTTGAAATTAGTGTTTTTGTGAATATTTCCATCTTATTGAAGATACATTCATTTATTTGATGTTTTAAATCTTTTCTAAATTTTATGCACGGCAATAAAGTATTTTTTCTTTATATATATAATTTTTTTTTATCATAGTTTAAAATGTCACTTTTAAAGTTTCACGGAACTCCATTTATAGATTTAAATTCTGAATAGATGGTACTTTAAACAAGTCATTTTTTTCGATTTTCTCATTTTTTTTTTTATATATATAAATTACAACTAGGAAATTGAATTGAATAATTTATAACAATAAATTGTATAACACAAGTTCTAAACAAAAACGATTTTGTAAAATACAAATATTCATAAAATATGAAATTTTGATTTCAAAGTCTTAAAAACAGAAAAGAATTGAGCTTGTAAATATAAAATATTTATTAATTTTCACATGTTAAAATTACAGTGATTTTATTAAATTTAAAACGATTGATATTCTCTGATTCTATTTAATACACCTCGAATTTTAAATTTTGAATATTAAAACAAGAATTAACAATACAAGTTGTATTAAATTAAGTATTATAAACACAATTCTCATAAATTAAAATATGTTTGATATTCTTGATAAAGATTTTTTTTTTTTGAGCATTTATGTTTTGACATAATTTCAGTTAAACATACATGTAAGTACATATATAAATTATATATAGGTACATATTTAAGCTTAGAATCGTTTTGAAAATACGACGTTTTGTATTGCATTCAAATTCAAAATAATAATTCAAATCAAAAACACTCATCCATATAATTCATTCGAACCGACATATGCAGCAGTCCGACTTCTCCGGTTCGTATATATATCATTTGAAATATCTTATAAATTGCTTATATTATATTACGGTGAATTTATATATATATATATATAAAACATTCTCATTATTTATTACAATTTTTAATCATTTTCATTTGATATACTTCATATCATAATTTATTAACTGTTATTATTATCAAATCATATTACACATTTAATAGCCATATTGCAAAAATTATTTATACTATATTTATTTTAAATATAATAATATTGGTGTGGTAATATTTTTAATAATACAATAAATAAAAATGTAAAAAAAAGTGTGAATACAAGTAAAAAATAAAAATGTTATTTGCAATACCCTAATATCCTTGGATGAACAACTTCAACTGGATATAAACCGATGTACATGAGTAATTGCGAATTAATTCAAATTCTTTTTGTGGCTAGTCAAACGTTGAATTAAATGCCAATCATAAAAATCAGACGAATTTAAAAAAAAAAAAATAACGATAAGTTTTCGCACTGTTCCCCGAGGAATAATTGAAGTTAGTGTACGAAACCGTCGTGTCTAATCGCGTAACTTGTTCACCGCACGCGCTTATGTCTTCATGGTCGCGAGAGTGAAAGTTACCTACACGATCGACTGGTATCCGGTTTACGAATTATGTTGTGCACATCGTACATAATAAAATCATTTTTGTAATCAATTGATTTACCGCATATTTAATTTGAATGAAATCAATTTGTTCGGCTTTAGGAAAAAAATTTACAACGTTCAGGATGTATCCGAAAAACGCAATGCAATTGACGAGTCATATTACACAGCTCACATTTTCTGAAACATGACCAACTAGTTTATCAGATTTATCTCTTAAATGCGTTATTCTTGATTACGCGCCTACGTTGATTTTCGCGTTGAACCACAGTGCAATGTTGTCAAAGAGAGTTTTATTATTTTCAACGTTATTTTAAAATTCGATACAAAAAACTGTATTGATATTCTATACTGTATGGTTAATTTGAACAGTATTAGCCAGGAAGAATAATTCTGTCGTTAGTTTTTTCTTTTACTTTTTTTTATGTTCACACAGAACAAGAAGCGATTTAAAATTTATCGAGTATTTCGTTAATTTTACGGCCAGTGAGTGCATGTACTGCGAAATAAATATTGAAAACGATATTGAGGAATCCAAATTTGCGGAATATAATATTATTGTCCCGATCGTTGTACTGCGCGCGCGCGCGATGCGGACAAAGACGTTAATAATCGCGAATATATTTTGACGTAATTGTGGCAACGAAATATCGTCATTGTTTACGAATACCATGTGTGTTGTTGAACAATTTAATTCCCATTTGGAT
The DNA here is from genome assembly GCA_032441825.1 of Chaetogeoica ovagalla. Lineage (NCBI taxonomy): Eukaryota > Metazoa > Arthropoda > Insecta > Hemiptera > Aphididae > Chaetogeoica > Chaetogeoica ovagalla. The sequence continues at coordinate 1,798,715 of CM063728.1, forward strand.
TTATTTTATATTATTTATGCGGTTCGACGTTAATTGTTATTAATTTTGACACGTGATAGAAACGTATGCCAATGAGTGGCTAAATTTCGGCTAAACCGACACGAGCGCATATTATTATCATTTGCACGACTTCTGGAAACGTTTTGTGTGTGTGTGTGTGTTATTCATGTCGTTCGGTTCAAATCAAAATCATTTTTTTGTCAGAAAGCAATTTGTATTCTCGCGCATTTGAATTTCTATGCAGCGCAGTCTATATGCACCACGTTCTTCAAATATTTACATTTAAAAAAGTAAATAAATAAGAAAACACACACACACACACACGTATATATAATTTTTTTTTTTTTAATTTAATCAAACGGACATTATTGTTTGTGTTTTTATTTTTTATACTGAAAACTTATTCGGCTCAATTAAACCGACCGTCGACGCACGTATGTACATTTGACGTACGATTTGAACATTTTCCAATTATATTAGGACGATTAAGTTTCCGAGCTATACACACACACTAATAACACTGTTTGCTGTTAAACGCGTAACACATTCGCGATTCGCACATTTCCAATTCAAGGACATAATTACGGAAGGAGTTATAGGAATAGATCTCCTCTCCGTACGCTTTATATCGCGTATTTATTATGCCGCACGGTATTTCTACAGCAAAACATTATGCTCTTATTTTGTAAAACCGTAGAAACATAAAATAATATCCAAAAAAAAAAAAAAAAAAAATGAATTCGATTTCCAAAGATATTTTCATTTATCCTAATTATTAATAAAAATGTTTTCATAAAAGTACATATTACGTGTGGTGTTTTCCGCGTGTTTTCAATCCGTATCGAAAAATCGCTTTATTAAACAACATTTAAAAAAAATTAATCACGTGGTTCAGCCAGGGGTTTTCAACCTATCGGTCCCGAAACTGAAACGCGTTTCAACGTCGTATAAATTGTTTTAAATTGAAAAGACGGAAGAAAGGGAGAGGACAAATCATCTTTCGTTAGCATTCGCTGCGAGAAGAAAAATTGAAATATGCACCGTGAAACATTAATTTCACACAAAATAATTTTACGAATGACGAAAAAAAAACTCAATTCACTACAAGTAATCGTATAAATGTTACGTTACGAGAAATTTGGAATTGCCATTGCAATACAATTTCTCAACACTCCGCCGCGACAAACTTGGGTTTGTCCGATTAGCAGCGTCGCTCGTAAATGTCCACCACATAAATTGATTCCGCGCTTGGGTTCCGTGCATTCATTTTCCAAACGTCTGCTCGAGTAGGTATTATAGGTAAATATTAAATGTATCTCACGCGCGAATTCATTTTAAACTCGTAGAAAACTATTCCGGCGCCAACAACGTGCACAATTTTTCTATTCAGGCCCACATATACTCTTTGAGCTAGTTATTGATGATGCTGAAGCTCGATAATACTTTATGGTGAAGCTCCGGTGACAGTGTTCTATGGCGAACGGTTTTTTTGAAAACTCCTATATGCTTTGGCGCTCTGCTGCATATTTCAAACATATCTTGCTGCAGATGTGGATTACGACGACTTCAACAGTAAAATCAGCTGAAAATTCATCGTTTTAGAATTAAAAATTTCTGATATTTTGATTCGAGACGAAAACATCGGTCTGTAGCTTTGCGGGCCAGTCCAAAAAACTTATTTGGTCGGAACCGGCTTGTGTGCCGTACGATTGAGACAGTAGCGGAATTGAGGGTAGGAGCGATAGGACGACCGTATTCCCCATTGGACCGTGTTTTTCTTGTATTCTTGCATTTACAAAATGTCGACAAAAATTTGTAAAAATATATAATTAACCAATTTCGTTAGACAAAAATAGTAATTTCAATATAATAGAACATTAAGTAATGTTCTTCTTCTATGACCGCAGCACATATTGCCTGTTACGATAGTTTTTACGTCTCGTTTGCCCAATTCCAATAGATGAAAACTCAAAAATCAGTGGCAAGTATTGTAATGTAACATTAATCGCAAATGTTCACATTATATTATCTTGATATTGAAATACTATACTCTAATAATTTTCTTTCCGAGCACTTCAATTGTCATATTTAAGTACGTTATGTTATTAATCCGTGTGATTTGTTCCAAAAATATTTATCTCCAATAAGTAAACGTTTAATGAAAATTGTAGAAAATCCAGAGTTGACTTTATTTAGCACTTTGATCGTTCAAAATGTATTTATATACGGAATTAATATATTAATAATATTTTACTATGTTTGAACAATTTTTCCGGTGCGATTTAATAATATATAATTAATATTTCGCTATAAAAGTATTATTGGGATTTTTAATAAAATCATTATATTTTTAATTACACTGAAACTTCCTTAGCATACGCCTGAAATATTCAGATCTTTAAAATTTTTAATTCCTATTTTCACTTTATCGCAAAAATGTCAGAAAAATTATGTTCATAATTAACTGAAATGTTAAGCAAGAGTTTATGTACATTTAAACCTGTTCTTTATGTTTTGATAATTACGTGTAAAAAAAGATTTTCATATTAAAAACTGTAAAATTATATTTTATGGAAAATATTAATTTTTTTTTTTTTTTTTGATAATATTATGTGAAAGTCGTGAGTAAAATTTGACATTTTATAATGTCAACAATTCAATTATCCTATTTTGTATATTTAATAAATTATAACACTTTAATTATTAAACATAACACTTTAATTTGGGTGAACAAATAGCCTTTTTTAGAAACATTAATTCAATAGTACATAAAATTATTATTTTTGACAATCATCAAGTCTCAATTCAAAGAATATCTCTAGTGGAAAAAGTACTTGACCAAATTATATGCTCCAAAATAAATCCATAGAAATAATGAATGCGTCATTTTTACAAATTATCGTTATTCTCAACTTTAATCTTTACGTATTCAATATTTCTGTATTTGATTACAAGTATTCAAAATTGCTTATCGTTTATAATGCTATTGTTGTTTTTATTTTATTATTATTATTACTATTACAACGGTTGAATTTTTTTTTCAACGTGATAGGTAATTATTTATCGGTTTCAAATTATTTCATGAAAATTGTTGTTATGTGTAAACATGTAATGTGTTATAATAAAAATCATAGAAGAAGATTATTCAAACGTATTGTTAAATGCAATATACTTTAAAATTCATTTAGAATTATATTATTTAATAAATATATCGATTATGATAAAATTGTAATTTATTTATATACAACTACACATTTTGTATGAAAATATTTATCAAATTTTTTTTAAAATTATTTCAATGCATTTTTAATATTAGTGTAACTATATTTTTGTATCAAATTACTTCTCGCAATATATTTTATAATATAAAAGCCTCGTGTATGACTTATATACTGAAAGGTAGTCGATGCAATAAATTATTTTTATAATTATTATTATCGTATGGTATTTAACAAACATTACAACTCAATAAAATTGTTAACAAATAAACAAATATGCTTAATAATAAAAAAGTAGAATATACGAATAAAATAATAACATATAATATAATATTGTTAGTCAAAACTTATAGTAATATGGTAACTTCTATTTGTTGAGCTATCTTTAGGAAAATATCAAGTGATCTCAGCCAGGTTAGAGCTGCATTCAAAACGCTGTGGATGTCGTTATTTGGTTTATTGAAGGCTCGGGTTGGACAATACATTATGATATAATCCATTGTTTAAGATGGGTGGCGGTTACAAGCATGAAAGCTCCATACCCCATTTAAATAAATTTTCTCCACATCTTATGATTTTCATAATCAAATTTAAGCACAGAAATTCTAGATTATAAGAATTAATATTATTTTAGTCTATTACATATATGTTGTACATATGACCTATAAATTATAATATTTATACGTTTTTTAATGGAAAAATACAATTTATTATTATAATTATTATTATTAATTTTAATCAATAGTATTCGTATTGAATTTAAAAGAAAATTTCTCAAAATATTATTATGCCAAAATGCGTTTTGTATAATTAGACGAGTATAAAAGAAATGGGGTCCAATTATACATTTTAGTTGCTCACCTCGAACTCTACGATCTTCATTTAAGGTTTAGAACGGTATTCACTAATACGCAGCCATCACTAATGAATGTAATCGTGTAGCGTTCAGTTCGAAAATCGTTTATAGTGCCTTCAATCGAATTTTACGTATCGATATTATTATATGTTAATTATAAGTAAAACGAAAAATAATTTGTTTTTTTCTACAGTTATACGTATAATTCCGAATACATACTACATTAGTGAAAAAATTTGGATATATCGGATAATGACATCTTCACTTTCATTCTAAACAAATTACAGAATTTTCGATTTTCATTATCGTCCGTTGACAAACGCAAAACATTATTTGGTAAGTTCGCAAATTTGACACACACACGAATAATAATAAATTACACAAGTAAAGACATTTTTTAATAAAAATACGACTTTTTAATTATTCGTATTGTTAAAATAATGAAACACATTAAATTAATGTTATTATATTAAACATTTTTTCCTCCGTAATTGTAAATTAGTTTATAGTAAAAATTTAGGCATTTCATAATAGTTTTGATTTTTTTTTTAAATTGAAATTGAATCGCTTTTTATTAAAAGGGCCTATGTTACATTTTTTGTTAAAATCGTTTTATTTTAATTTTGTGTCCTCTGTGTACAGGTCCATCATATTGTGTATTATAATTAATTTGGCAAAAATACCAAGTACCGTGTACATAATTATGCAAATAAATGAATTATTTACAAAGTTACCATATTTTGGAAATTTAGCAGTTTTTATCAATTCCCGAAACTTCATCTGTTGAAACATGTGCCTTTTTAACAAAAAGCTATTCAATTATAATTTAATTAATCGGCGACACTCGTTTCCCCCGCGAAAAATGTACTTTAACAACGAATATTTTATAAAAATCTCAAAATAAGAAATTACAATTTTCAGTTTAAAAAATGTACTAAATATTTTGTTTTACTTTTAAACACTTTTTCATAAAATCAATCCTTGTATTTTAAAATCTTGTTGAAAGTATTATAATTTTCGCATTCGACATATGCCGTGAGAAATTGGCATAAGACTTTAATATAATCAATGAGTGAAAACGATAATAAATAATAATAATACAATTTTTTTATAGTGAAAAGGGAAAATATAGAAGAGACTATGTCGAGAGTTATGCAAGTGTAGGGAACGCCGAAAGATTATTTTACGAAAATTCAAGTACATAACTAGATTTTCCGGAAATAAAATAATACGAGTAGGTTATCTATGCATGCATATTTATTATATATCCAATGAGACTCTGAATCATTGACCTTGGTAAAATTATTCATGTTAAAGTTATATTCAAATGGTCATGCAGTACGTAATTCTAAGTTCTAGACTTATAATCATTATTATAACTTTGTAAGTGTTAATTCATAAATTTTTTCCCACAAAAAAATAATTGATATAAATATATTTGGTAGTTATAATACTCTTTAGTCGTATCAAATATATATATATATATATGTATTATATTATATATACATTTTTTATACATTCAACTTGTAAAATCGGTTTTTCTTCTCTTAGAGAAATGTAATATAGGAGTTTAATCATAAATAATTGCAGTATACTTATATAATGTAAAATATTTTAACGTCCAAATTGAATAATAATATTTAGACGTACCAAACAATACTAAATGACAGTTAATTTTGCATGTAATAAAATTTGTCCGGCCATAATTTGAAAACAATTTTACAACGGTGATTGTAATCAATAACGCAATATTATAAAATAAAATAATTAGAAATTTTTCAAATTTGTCGTCATCGATATAATAAACACGGCCGAACGCGTTTTAATCGATAAAAGTAAAGTGATAAAGTGGTACATACAGATTATGTAAAGATACAAAATATGTATCTATACAAAAATGATTTTATACTCAACGAATACTACGTTTCTTTTTAATTTTTAAAATTTTTTTTTTTGAAAATAATCATCGTGTTTTATACACATAATATGACAACGATATTCAAAAAAATACGGACACACATAATTAATTTGTTTGGCAATCTGTTCGTAAAAATGTCAATAATGTCATTGTTCGGTCGATTGCGTATTTAAGTCGAGTGTGTGTACGAGGTGAAGGCAGCTGGATACACTTTTTTATGAGCGGAATCTAATGGCTATGATTATTTCGAGTGCAAAACGCACTGATGACAAAAAAAAAAGAAGAAAAATCAATAACAATAATAACCTCTTTATGTACTCGCGTCGAAAACATTGATTTGTAATGAAAGCAATCGTAACAAAACCATTCTCGGAATTTACTCATAAACGTCGGTTTAATTCGATTGATTCTTTGTAGATTATCGACTCACGATTTCTGTGCGTACTCAAAAAATTCCAAGTAACGTTCAGTTCGGTTAAACATTTTTTTCACTAACGCTTTATACAAATTTCGCGAAATAGGAGCGACATCGTATTTCAGCCTCGTTTTTCCGCTTCGTGTGTTTCCTGTGAATACAAAATCATTTGTCGTTTCGTGTGAAATTACAAAATTAATGATGTATACATCTACGTTTTTAACACATAACGCACTGACTGTTTAATCACTTTCTACCGCCGCCTAAACGCTAATTGTAATCGTATGAGCGCACTCGATGCGTACGTAACGTACACCGTGTTCAAAACGACACGCTGTGAAATTACTAACACATGTTACAATGACGATTTTGAAAATAACAATAATCGCGTTTGTAAATACCGATTACCAATGTACAAAATTAATTGTTACTGTATTTTCACAGTGAGTACTGTTATAAAATATTCTCGTTTCACCCCTTTTTTTAATATTGTTAATTCAATGTTTAATTTCCTCCGTTTCGAAATATATTCGTTGTATTTTTTAAATTACCTGATGATGACTTTATGTCGAAACCGGTAGTAATAAAATAATTTATACAACAACCTTCTTTTATTTTATTTAATACTCTTTGGCTTTTATTGTATATTTAAGTATACATTTTGATATATATATATATTTATTTATTTATTTATTTATTTTATATATATTTTCTTAAAATATATTCGTAACACGGTTTCGCTACGCGGTTTCAAACCAGCACATATCGTATTGTCTGCTACAAAACCCCAACCGCTCTGCAATATTTTATAATCGGGAACATTGAGAACATTTTTAACATACGATTCGTCGTATACAGACCTCAACATTAAATGTTGAATTATAATTATAAATAATTAGGGCTCGGATTTCAATACGTCTGTATCGTTTTTCCGAAATTCTTGATGTCTGATGCTTTCTAAGATACAAATATTGTTTTAAGCGCATGCTACTCTGATCTCATGCTTTCTTTTAGTGGAGTGCATTTTTCGACATTTCTCGTTTTAAGATATTTTTTATTTAGTGCCCAGGTCATTTATACTCTATTTCTAGTAATATTACAAAATACAAATGTCACTTCACCGAAGATAAACATTTAATTTTGTACTAAATATACTGGGTATATTAGTAAGTATTGTATTGGTTGAGAAATAAAAGGATTCTTGAATTCATCTTAATGTCAGATATGCGCCGATTGGTGAGTCGACTACGTCTTTTGTCAATTTAGAAATTTTTATCAATTTGTATTCTTATCGTACGATAACACTGTTTCGGTGCAGGTGTACGTGGCCACGACAATTGTCAATGTTACAAAAAAATTTATAACTCAAAGTGTTTTTTTTTTTTTTTTTTTTTTTTTACAAAATTATTGTTTAAGGAGTATTCTTTGGAGTATTTAGATGATTAAAAATGTAATTTTTCGATATATTTTAAGACCTTAAAATCAGAGATCGGTCGTGATTTTCGTAAAACGAAGATCTTTTTTACTATACAATTTTCGAGACATTAGACAATCGACTTTCGCAAATTCCGCGCGTTAAATAAAACAATATATTCTGAACCTAAACGTTTACTTTTTATACCATTCGATAAAATATCATCCACCGAATTACAATAATGTATGACGACATTGAAATTACGCTTCGATCAAATTATCCTGCAAATTGTATGCAGTTTAATTGAAAATCACCCACAGCCCAAGTAGTGAACAGTCACGGACACTAGGCAGATTCAAGGGGAGGCACGAAGGTCCCGCCCACTCGACTGGTAATTATATATTCGTAGTTGTTATGAGTAAACAATTATTATGGGCCGTTGGAAATTAAATATACTTTTCAATTTTTCATGTTAGAAAAATTTGAGTAATATCTACTTCATTTGAAGATCTGACATTAAATCCTAAATATTGTGCTTATTTTTATTATACAAAATTTTGTCTTCTTTCCTTCTTAAAAAAAAAAAAAATAAAAAAAAACCATCCTTGATCTGTCACTGGTCACGGGTACGTTAAATGGTGAATATTTCTTAAAATTCGTGTATCCACAACTCATGTATCATCTGCATTCGTAACATTACTTTACGCAAGTTTTTCCAATATTATAATGCGTACAAAAGCGTTAGAGAGTAGCACACCGTATCCATATTCCAATAGAAACAGACAAGAAAAATTAAAAACGAAATTTCAATTTTGTAGAAAAATAGCAGTTTTTATGGTTTTATTACCACGTGCAGTGACATTGTGAGCATATAATTCTAATTACAACGTTCATCAAGGTTGTATATGTAATAATGACAATAGAATAGGACTGTATAACTATCACCCCTGACTTTTTTTTTTATGGATAACCTCATATAGCGTATCAAGATTATATGTATTATCGTTTAAATTTCTGATTTCAAGCATTTATGAATATTGTGTTATATATATATACATTTTTTTTAATAGCTTATTATAAGTACTCCTTCATTTCTATTTATAAATAATTATTGTTTGTTTTTTAAACGTTAATTATGGTTTACCGCAATGTTAAAATGTTACAAAAAATTTTTAATTTAATTCATAATAATAATAATAATAATATTATAATACAAATTGTTTTTTTCACGTATAATACCTACGCATTATACGCGTAATACGTAAAGTTTATTCTGCAAAAAAATACTCGATTTCAAAAATACCCGTCAAAAAAAGAACTTTCAATGTTCAACGAAATTATTCCTAATGTAAAAGATAACTATCAAAAGGAATCAACTATATTACCTTAATATTACCAATTAGAATATGAATATATTTTATCTTCGATAATATTTAAAAAAGATTGAACGAAATATATTAAATTTATAAAATATTCTGATATATAAATACAAACATATGCTACGAGTTTCTAATTCGTTTTTTAAAATTACAATTTAAAAATATTTCTGCACGCCGTGTTTTTAAAATGTTGGTCCAAACAATAATCAAATAAACAGTTTTACTCATTACACGAATTAGTGACTAAACAACTAAATATACGCATAAACAATATCAAAATTATAAAAAAAAAAATTCTGATATGTGTTTTCATACCTGTTACACAATACAAATTGATGTTATTCAAAACGTTCGACAGTGTTTATTGTGATACTGTTTATTGTATTATTATTATGCACATTTAAGAAGTTAACATAATTTAATCAATTATACATTTATATAAAGTCCTTGAGTCGAACAAAACAAAAATCGAATTCAAGGTTAGCAATCACATTTTCCTTAATATTTATAAATGAAAAATTGTTACAAAATAATATAATGTATTAATGTGTTTACCGTTTTATACGAATAAAAAAAAAAGCAATTCACAATATTTTCGACAAAAACAAAACACAAACAACATAGTATACGCAAAATCTTGTTATTTTATTCATATACAAACATATAAATTAATATTATACGTCGAAAATAACTTGTTATCATAATATTTTCTTAATACGTTAATGGACAATGAGCCAAAATTACTGTTATAGCAGTAATGTTAACAATTGATGCCGGGGAACACTTTCAAATATTACTCTTATAGCAGTTATGTAAAAACGGCTAACTAAAATAGCAGTACTGCTATATAGCAGTGATATTTTCTATAGTCTCTTATGGAAGAACAGATTGTTATGATTCTGTAAATCACAAGGAGGCATTGGGCACCGCCAATCTTAAACAAAAAAAAAAATAAAAATAAATAAAACTTAATTATTTGTAATATTCTATTTTTGATAATGCTGTGGTTTTCCACACATTGACAATATAATAATCCGATAAACAGCAATATAGGAAAATGCTTTGAAGATTTTCACGAAGACGGAAAATGAAAAGAAAATGTATTACTTTTTATTACATACCATTATATTAAACACATTATTAATAATACATACTTATACTTATATTGTTAAAAATTTATTTAAAAGGACTTTGAATAAGAATGTAAACAATAGTTTTCGTTTAAAATAAATTTTTATGATATTACTGCTATAACAGTATTATGAAATTTTTGACATACGTACATCATAACTTTTGCTGTACAAATGCTATAACAGTAATAAAAATGCGACTATTTTTTGGACGGTTTGTAGGATAATAACAAAATGAAGTGTCAATCAACGTGTTGAATATTATAATAATAGACCTATTGCGATTTTATTGAACGGACGAATAAATTGTACTTGTTACAGAAATATTTGCCATATGACTATATCTGTGTTTAAAATTAATAACGATAAGTAGCAAAATAATGTTTTTATCTATTTTCTATTTTTACACATTCGAATGTTTTGTTGTAGAAAAGAATAAGAAAAAAAAGTATTTTTGTAACTGTATTCGATATAATATGTGAAAACATTTATGCCATAAAATTCTCATTTTTTTCCAGAAATATATATTCAAATTATATGTACACCGAACCGGATTTCTTTATTTGTAAAATTACCTATTGTGGAAAGCCTTGATTCATGCACGGTTTGAATGGCTGCACGCGACCTGCTAAACTTTTCACTGCAATATTATATTATCTCACATACTTTTTAGATCGCTTTAAATATAATACAATCATATTCTAAAACTATACTTAATATTACGAATTAAATAACGTATGTTTATAAAAAAAAAAACAACAAAATATATACTCGTACATATATTATCTGAATTACCCGGCTTCGTTCGTGAACAGTTAAGCTGTTTTAGTTATCATATTTACATTATTATGTGTACAATTTCCATTTATTAATAGATGCTACTTAACATTGTGCCACATTAAGATTCGTATAATTAAAAATAATCCTAAATAAATCACAAATACAGCACTTGATAATCGACAGAAGAATCTTCAGGAGACGCCAAGTATTTATTTTCTCCTTTCGGAAAATAGTTATGGCCAATTTCAGTAAACAAAATCAGTCAAATAGTCGAGTGCCAACCAATACAAAATGCGTAATAAAAATCGTTATTGATAAGTGAATTTTAGACATCATTTTCATAATTTTATACGTTATGTGATGTCTGAGTGTTGACTACCGTATTCACGTTAAATATTTCAAAAAAAAAAAAAAAAAAAATATCACGATATTACTATAATAATGATAATAAAATTGTTATCATTAATATAAGATAGATATATTCACACGGGTAAAATATGATTACACATTTTAAGCAACTGAATTCGTTGGGTAAAACGAAAACAAAAATATTTTATTAAACTAGCGCAATATTTCTAGAATTACACGTCAATTCTAATACGTAATTATTGTTATAAGAAATTATAAAATGTGTACACGTAAAAATGTAAAAGTGTATTATTATGATAGCCCTATTTAAATATACTCGTATTTTAATTGTTCAATCTTATAAATGTTACAAAAACTAGATGATTATTTATTTGAATAGAAACATCCCGCGTCAAATACATTATACTTTAGACAAAAAAGAAAATAATTTAGCGGGATTTAATACACAATTTAATGCGTGTAATTTTTCTTATACATAAAGAACGAATCGTGTGCGTACAGTTTCAGAATATGTTTTCTTTAAATTCTCTATTTCCAATATTAACAGCGTATAGGCGATTAGAACGACATTAAAATTTATATAACTACAGGCCATAAAATTCGAAATCATACGAGTCGTATACAACAGGTATTAATATTAATCGACGCGTCACGTTAATGTAAAATTAAAATTACTAGAGACTGCGGTACTTTCGAAAAAAAAAACCTATCCTAATATTATTATTACTGTTATATCCCAACGAATATCGCGTTTCTTAACTATAGAAATGAATGAATTCAAAGGAATTTGAAATTTAAAAAAAATTAATCACTGGAACTTATCGGTGTAAAAAAAAAACAATTCGTTTTCTTTACGCCGGTCGAGTAGATTAGACAAGTACGTTTCATCGAATAATCGTCATTATTTTTCGCAGTCTACGAGTGTAACAATTTTTTTTTAAATGTTCAAGCATTCATATTTACGGACCCACAAACTTTTCCGATACTGTAGCTTTATAGTGAAGATTATAATATTGTCGTTCGATAATATCAATTAATATGAGTATATTGCACGAATAAATAATTCGATTTATCTTACCGTTAATCGTAGTTATCTCAACGCATGTTTATCTGTGTTTAAAAATAAGATTCTATCATCTAGCGGAAACGAATTTTTTAAATTTCGAAATGCGCGAATATCTCACAGATTTGCCGTAGATCGATGTGGGCTAAGAGGAATCATTCTTCGGTTCGTCAAGTTGAAATAATTACGCCAATACACAACTTTCGCGATTTTATAAAGCTTTTATTAATTTATTAAGTATCGATGTTTCGCTGAGCTCGTCACATGAATTTACAGATATAAAATCATACTGTGATGTTCATGGGCTAAAAATATTAATAAAATATGTTCACGACGATTTCGGTCGGTGGTACGTATTGATTTCGAACATCAATTCCCGATCCATCTACCAATTATTTTTGCTGACCGTTCGCCGCGTCCGAAACAGTTTTTTATTGTTTTAATATTACAAAAAAAAAAATAAATAATTAAATCGTATCAGTCCAGTAATTAGGTATGAAATTAAGCGATTCATAAATAATTTGGGGGAAAGTAAGATGAACACGCGTTTACGCAGGTTCTGAATAGACTGGTCAGGCAATAATGATTATGCAACCTTCAGAAATGTCCGCAAACTCGTTACACGAGTTAGGCTTAAGAGCCGTTTATCGTACCTAAGTCATTATTGAGATTACATAAAAGTTAGTGCCCTTCGTAATATTTAATTTTCAATTCAATATAAAAAAAAAAAAAGAAAAAATTGTAAACGTATGGCGCGTATGTAGGTTAAACGTAATACATATTTATATATATATATAAGTATTTGTCATATTTATGAATAAAATTGCTAAAAAAAAAATCTCAACCTATTCACCGCGCAACACGTTTTTCTCTCTCTTTCTGCAATTCCATCGTTACAAATCGATGTAAATAAAAATAGCACATTTTACTATTTAAAAAAATAAATAAATAATGATAATAACAATAAAAATCGAGGTTTTTTTTTTACCTGACGCGTAAATATAATACGAATATACTATATAATACATGTACTGAATTTAAATAAATTTTAATCGATGTCTATTATTCCTTAAGAACAAAGTTTTACCGCAATTGTATTTTTATTGGAAAGTTATGCGAAAACGATGAATTATAATACAAATGAATATAAAACATTTTATTAACGCATGTAAATAATTTTCATATTATGATGTGTAAAATATAAAATAAAGCTGCGCTAATTTTTACAAATATACGTTTGGTTTTAATATAATTTTTATTCCCTTTTTATGTTCGTCATAAATATTTTAACGTCATTTTAACTTTATCGGGTGTATGTAAATGAGAAATAATACACTGACCTCGACTATATGGTATAATCCTAATTTTATCCAAGTCGAAACGAATTTAATAAAATTAAATTATAAATTCGTTACTATGACCGTACGGCGGAATTAACGTATTAATGACGACCCAGCGAATTCACGCAATAGCACACCCTCATTTATGGCAACATCGGAACGTGCTAAAATAATATAATTATTATAATGTGTGGCATAATTGACTAAAACTCGATATTTTCTTATATAACGCTGCCGTTTTTGTTTATACGTCGTATTAAAAGAATAAAATAAACTTTTAAAAATATTATATTATGTATAGGAGGGGCAAGAACAAAAGTAAATATTGTTCTGAAATTTCGATTACTTACTATATATTTTATTAATATATTAAATTTTTTTTAAGTCATAAATAGTTCGCGAGAGTGTATGAGTGACCGATTTCATTATTATTATTATTATTATTATTTTTTTTTATTAGCATTTAATTGAAACTATTATATAGACAAAAAATTAACAAATTTCAAATGTATCCTTTAAAAATTCGAAACTAAAATTAATTATCTTAAATACATAATATAGTAGCAATATAAAAACAACAATGTACATATATTATGTATATAATAATAATAATATTAATGAAAAATAAAGAGCCCATATAAACTATGGTGTAACAAAGAAAATATTAAAGATTCTAAGGGCTGTGACTCAGTGGCTGTGCAACAGAGATTAATACTTCACCTATTGGCATGTAAAAGACGTTATCTAGTTTAATTTGGTACATTGTAAATTGCGTTAGCTCTTATCAAACTGAACATATTGTGTTATGATTTTGAGTTACGTTTGCAAAAAGCTATATTGAGCTACAAGAAGCATTTTTTGTGATTGAATTCGTCCACACTCAATTAATAATCGCAGTGTAACGAGAATGTCGACAGTAATATGAACTTCATCCTCTAAGTGATAATAACATTCGTCGATGGTTTCGCCAGTTTCATGCAGTGGCGGATTTAGTTCTTTACCTATGAGGGAGGGGGTCAATATTTTTGAATATATATATACCCATTAAAATGTAAATATGGGTACCCATATCTTCAGTTGATTATTTTTATGCAAAACATCAAATTTCAATACAAAAACTTTATAATATAATTATAATAAAAAAAAATTACAAATTATTATAATTCAATTGTAATAAAAAATCAAAACAAAATATCTAGAGGGTCATGGTCCTCTGCCATGGTCCAAAAGCATCCTCTGATTTTATAACACTGGGTATTTGTGTAAAGATAAGAACACTGACCAACCACGTACCTCTTCCTCTGCCGAAAACGTTGCCAGAATTCAAGCTGCTTTTACCCGTAGCTCCTCTAAATCTTTTTGGAGAGCGAGTAATGAATTGTAAATATCACATATAAGTTCCCCATTACTCAGATGACAACTACTAATAAAATCGTTTCGTCTGCAACTAGTTAAGGCACTTCGACGGAAAGATAAGATACCACGAATGGAATTCGTAAGGAACCGTTCTTGAAATATTAGATATAAAGGAATATTTTTGTTTGAAAATCATCTTCAGCGACAAAAATTTGAGTGCAATAGTCATAATATGCGACTATAGGGGTTAGAAAATCCACATTCAACACTTGAACATGATCGTGACTTCCCAATGTACTACAAAGAGTTTGAGAAAAACTTGAATACCGATTGGATATTGTAAAATCTACTCGTGGGGAGGGGGCACATAGAACAACTTTAGACAATGTGAAGAACAAGTGCAATACATAAAAATTGTTTTTAAATTTATAGTTTTATCCATATAATTGAAACTTTATAAAATTGAAGATGGCTTTAATAAGGGAAGAGTTACTAAAAAAAAAGAGTATCAATGTAAGAGAATACGGTGGAGTGAGCAGAAAATAATTTTCGTGTGATATTTCTGTTGGTATATGGGGATGAACAGGAAATTATTAGGTGACGGAAATCGCAATAATCGTCTGCGCAGTTGGGGAGGGTACACGCAGAACTCTGATTGAGCTCTAACATAAAAGCGTGGTCTGTTGATAGATTATTAATTAACCTCAATGTGGAGTATAAGTTTATTTTAATGGACGACTAACGTTTAGGGATTGAAACCATGGTTCATTAGGAATTTTTTGTGTAATAAGTTTACATTGGAAGGCACAAAGAACTGGAGATTCTCCTACTCGTGTTCCGATAATTTGTGACAGAACTTGCGGAGAAAATGTATATGAATTGTGTGAGGGCGTGACAAAGACACGTTGTTAATGAAACCGGCAAGGTTATCCTACCGCCCAGTACAACATTTATAATATAATAAAAACACACTCTAAAATGTTTTATACGAATAAATTAGTAATTCACAGTGACGTTCATAAACATCCCGCGGCTCTCCCAACTTTTTCATCTCGTACTCGATAAATACGGAAATCAGGTCTCTATCGACACACGCATATAGTCCGTCGATGTGCGCGCAACTTGAGTTCCGCGCCTTTCAACTGGTGAAATTCAATTCTCGACGCACGACGACGCGCACGAGTTATTGACCACTCGGTAAACACATGTTATTCGCACGCGTATATTATTATTAATATTATTATTATTATTAATATTCATCGGAAACGGAAATGTTATTGCATTGATTCATTGGGTCATACGCGTATGCACGCATGTTATTGATGGTAACGGTAATTTCATATCATACAATCCGCGGTGCACAGCAGTCGGAGTGACCGATGACCATCAAACGCTCGTCCGAGATATATTGCTCGCGGACAATATTATAACGTCGCGTGTCGTAGAACTATTTTTTTTTTTTTACTTTACGCCGCCATTAGAATAATCACTCGGCGTCGGCGAATTTAATTCGTTTTCGTGTCGTCGTTAACACTATTTCCGTAAATACACTGCGCGTTCGACGATATCGATACGGACGTGTCTGATCCGACGATTCAATAATTGCGTTAAAGTCAGGCACTCCAAGTGTCGGTGTACAAGTGTTCCCCCCGCAGACTCTTGTCGATTGCACGACAACGGTCGCGGTCAATCGGTTTCCTCGTGTAAATTATATCGAAAATCGTTAAAGAAAACGTCTGTGTGTGGGTGTGGACCACGGTACAGTGTTTTCATTATACGACACAGATCGCGACGAACACAATACCCGCGAGAACGGACGAAATTCGTTTAGTAAGATTGATTATTATTTTTTTTTTTCGATTCATAATGATTTCGTAGAACGCTTGCGCATTCGCCTTGACATTATTTCTTAAACGCGAAAATGTATACCGGTTTTCGACAACTGCAACAATCGCCGCGTTCATCATACGCGTGCCGGTCATAAGAATATTCTTGTCCGCCCCGCACGTTTCATGAGCCGGACGGTTGCATCATTATGAAAAACGTATTTGACGAATGGCCCGTGTGAAACGAGAATTTTTTGACTGATAACTGCCGTCGATGGGAAAAACTTTGCGCGCAACTCCGGCAATGCTAATGAATTTTAAAAATCCGATACGTTTCCTATCGTGAACACTGTTCCCGGTCGTTTAACGCGTTTTCCCTCATCTCGTTCGCAGTTCAAGCAAATAGCGTCGCGTACACGTTCACTGTAGCGGGGTCCTGTAAAATATTTATTATTTTTTTTATATAAAATTCGCAATGAAATTATATAGACGCAGAGGACTCTATACGTATACGGAAAAAATTAACCGCGAACGCGTTGTTTATCTACGAAACGAACGAAAACGAAATTATCGCGCATACGCGCATACCTCGCCGTCAAACGGCATCGAATGCCGCGGCGACTACTTCGCACTGTTTGTCCGATTAAAACATACATGTTTCAAGTGTCAAAATTCGTCGTATTAAGACTATTGTTCCGATATGAAAAAAAAATTTTTAGTAATCATTTTTTTTTTTTTTTTTTCTAATTCCTACTTTATAAAATGAATAATTTGACGACTGAAGGGAGGGCGGTAACACGCACACGTATTATTTTCTGGGAATCGCACATAGGTATATTTTATCAACTGTTGATTGAAATTGTCTGATTGTTGAGTCATTCCACACCGCGTAATCACGAAATAAACGAGTGAGTGTGTAGTACGGTTATAACGAATTTTAATTTAAGAACAAAATCATAAGATTTTCACAACTCGAATGCAAAACTTTTTACAATTGAAACATTATGCCACTGATTTTTTCTCTCGGTACAATGAAATAAAATAACATGTCAAATGTAGGATTACTAAGAAAAAAACGAATTTATATACGAGTAAATATATGGTAATATTTGAATTAAGATTGACCTGATTACCCAACATTTTAATAAAACTATGAAACAAATTTTTTAAAAAATTTATTGTATTTTTATTTTTTTACTTGTACATTTTTGACGGTTATAAATACCAATTGTAATTTATGTTTTTATATTACGTGAACACATTAACAATTACAGTTCGACGAGTGCGTACGAATTACGTGGAATGTACTTTTTGAACGATGTTTTAGAAATTAAAATTCAATCAATATTAAAATTAAAGACAAAATCATAATTATAAAATTATCGTTTTTAAGGAATTCAACGTTATGGTAATTATAGTGAATATTATTTCCTTTTTTTTTTTTTTTTTTGTTTCGTGATATATATGAATTTTGTGTTTCATAGAAACGATTTCGAATATTTCCACGACTATTATAACTGTACACTAATCAAATACTTATAACGGAATTATGTAATAAATGTATATGTATATACAACAGTAACGCTTTAAATATAAAACTTTTTAATTATAGCACGTACATATTTATATTATGCGTCTAAAAATTAACTAAATATGCCACGTAATATTCAATGGACGGAAACATTCGACGAATATGTAATAAAAAAAAAAAAATGAATAAATAATAAGTAAAAAATGTACGGGGTTTTTTTTCTTTTTAATTAATTAAGTTGAATATTTTTTTTTTTATCGTCGTTCACTCTTAAAATACGTTATGAATTTATGTTTAGTTAAACATTGACTTCCGTCGGTTAGTTAATAAATATGTTTGCACATTGAAAAAAATCGTTCATTATCAATTGGAATCCCATGGTGCATTAGTACTAAAAATAACCTAACATAACTGATATGCTTACACAATTTGGTCTATCAATAACTGATGGTGAAGTGGTAAACGTATAATATAGTGCCGGATTACGTATACAAGTATGATCAATTCAATCTTGTATTGGCCGTTGTCATAATATTTTATATTCACATATTATGGTGCCTCCTACACGATTTTCCGCGTTGAACTTGTTATAACGGATTTAAAAATTATCAACGCCTGCGTATTGTGCTTTAGAGCGATTATATTTTTTGTTATTAAATTAATTTTTAGAATATTTTTTTTACATTACAATGAGACGATTTCGGGTTAATTTTTATTTTATTATTATTATTATTATATTATTTTTATACGAACATTCAACAATTATTTAGTATATAAAATATTAACTACACGTATTATTTAATAACGGGCGTTCTATAGTATTAACCACTATGTGGAAAATCTTAATGTTTAGCTCTTAAATACTTCATTAAACCGAAGTTGATGTATCCGTTTAACAATTGACACTTTTCACTCTGGTCTATACAAAATATGTTCGTGTTTATATATGATTTTTTGGTAAATTTTACTGTTTTCCCGTATTACACTAATTTCAAACGTATATTGACATTAAACTTTTAATTAATTCGTTTTTTTTTTTTTATTTGATTTTAGGGGATATAGACAATAGAACAAAATATGGCCAACGCAACACGAGCAAACGTTGTATATTATTTATCAGAAACACAAGATCACCTATTGAAATTATTCGACAACGAACTAGTTTTTGGCAAGTATTTATTTAACTCGTGTCCGTTTATGATTTTTATTATTTGCGTTTAGATAAAAATTTCGAAAAAAAAAGAAATTTATAAATCGCGTTATTGTGCAGATGAAGTAGTCGATTCTTGGGCATTTATGAGTACACCGTGGCCGGTGCTTTCAATTTTATCCGTATACTTGTGGTTCGTATTGAAATTCGGGCCAAACATGATGGAGAACCGAAAACCGTTTAACATTAAATACGTGATGTTATTGTATAATGCAATACAAACCGTTTATAATGCTTGGCTCTTGATGTGGGTGAGTTACATAGTTTTACTATTACAATAAACGCACGACAAATTTATAAAAACAAAAACAAATTATTTCCCGTTTAATATAATTAATATTACGATAAGAAAATATCTTGAAAATTCGAGGTTCAAGAATGTTCTTCTATTACAAAAAAAAATTACAATATTATGCAGTTTGTTCACGGAGTAACATAAAATGTTGATGGAGCATTTTGGACATTAAGAAAATTATAATTTTCTCGTGTTTTACGCGTATATTTTAATAACTTTCATTTCTTAAAATTCTAAATGCAAATCACATCTAATTTAAACACAATCTTTGATCTTGATTAATTTTTTTTTTATTTAACTGTACAGCGGATAAAGTACAGAAATGAAAAACTATACCTGTTGAATGAAATTAAGAAAATATTGATATACCACATAAAATAATACGTGACACATGATACATGAAAATTCCTCAAAATATCTAGTTATAAATGTCGCTCAAGTGAATTATTTGGATAAGGATTTTAATGTTTATAATTACTATACATTTGAAAGCAATGATAGATCATTGCATTGAATAAAACGGTTCCAAACGAAGGTTCGACGTAATATTTTGTTTACACACGTTATTTATTGTTACATCACAATCGTATATGAGTTACTGGCGACATGTCAAATAAAAATATAGGAAATATATTATTTCCTTAAATTATTTCGAAACTACATTTTTCCCTATACAATAATAATATACGTACGTAGAATTTGTTTTGTTCGACGCTACATGTTATGTGAACGTTATACGGGAAATTAAAATTAACGTACGTAAATACATATATTTTTACCTATAAATAATGCCACAATATTAAATGATCTAAAATATAATATATATCCTCGTATAATGTATATGTTACATAATAAAATGGTCAATCGTCAAATACGTACAATGCGGCTTAATACACTCATAACATGAGCATATTATAATCGATGTCACGTTATTTATTTCGGAGTATACGTTAAAAGATAATCGTAAACGCCTTCAATCCCATAACGTACGTCACATATTTTTTTAGTAATTTATATATGCAAAAAAAGTGTACGTTATGTACATGTGCAAATATAATAATAAAATCAAGATAAAATGTATTATAAAATATATATATATATATATTACTATATATAACATATATAAGAGTTGAAGGAATTATATTTTTTTTATTAAATTCCGGTTTGGACAAAAAGCGATGGTCAGCGGATATTAAGTGAAAAAAAATATTTTACGTATGTAACAAAAACTAACCCTTTTCATAAAATAAACACCTCGAAACCTATAATTACTACAAATAGTGCAAAATTAAAAGAACGTTTTTGAAAAAAGAATTTTTTTATTTCTTTATATAATATAAAGTTACATATTTGATGTAAATCTTAAGTTTCTATGTGATCGTCTGTGTTTCGAAATTATGAACAATCAACGATAATCGATTTCGACGAAATCGTAATTTTTACCAAGTTTGTATA
Source organism: Chaetogeoica ovagalla (assembly GCA_032441825.1). Lineage (NCBI taxonomy): Eukaryota > Metazoa > Arthropoda > Insecta > Hemiptera > Aphididae > Chaetogeoica > Chaetogeoica ovagalla. The sequence continues at coordinate 1,820,270 of CM063728.1, forward strand.
ATTTTTTCCGTAGTTTTTTCGTATGCTAGAAAAAAGCGTTAAGAAAATCAAAAAATTGTCTTTCTAAAGCGTCAAATAAATGCGATTTGCTACCGGAAACAAGGTATGATTGTAAAGATCGGAACACTCCTTCCGGTAGAATTTTTAGATACAGGCATAAGAGAAACACGTATCATTTTAAAACCAATACGTTCCTAGCTCCGCTCAAAATCTAAAAAAATAAAAATTATATTCAATATTAAAAAAAACTTTTAAAGAAATCAAACATTTTTTCTTTAAAATTATTTGAAAACCTATTCTTGTTTTATAAATAAATAAAAAAATTGTATATATATATATATATATATATATATATTGGAGATTTAAAATTAATACAATATTTTGTCTTATAAAAATTGTATTCGTTTAACTGTAATCAATATAATTTGCGAATGATCTGAATACCGCTTTTTGATCACCTTGTTGCAGTCATGTTACTTCAAAAAAAAACATTTTATTGCGTATTAATGTTTATTTCTCATACAAACATGTCTATAAATAAAAAAATAAATCGAAATAATATGTGTGTTTGCCTATTTTAAATTTAGTTTTTTACCACACCCGGAGCAGTTCAATATCACTTAAATTATATGTGTCATCCACTTCCTCGTCATTTGAACCAGTTCCTTATACACGAAGTAAGTAAACTTTACTTTTTATACAATTTTTTTTACAATTTTACTTTTTGACAATTTTTCTTTTTATAGTTTTCAACGTTAAAGTTTATAATACAATCAAATTTATAACATTTAAATTATAATCGTAATATTTTATACTCATATGTCATACACTGTAATACGTATAATATATAGTACAAACACGCATACATGGCATACATTATACTTTACCAAATACGGGAGATATAAATTAATGTACAAAATAAAAAAATATATATGTATATTTATTTGAACAAATTCAGTACCTATTTGAATCTCAGACTGAAAATTGGATAAATTAGGCGATAATTGTATTAAATGTATTACGAGTAATTAATAATACGTTTTTGTTTTTATATAAAGAAATTTAGAAATTTTCGAATATTTTATGATAGTTTAATCTTGTTAAGGCGGTACAAGTAAAATATACTTATATATTTATACACAGAAGCATAATTGTTATAACCGTTATACTTTTTTTTTAAATCAGACATAATATAAAAAAAAAATATTTGCTCCTAATTAGGCAATAAAATATTTGTGTAATAAATTCGTATATTGTTCTAGTTTAAACATTTGTAATATACTTTATGATTATTTATATATTTTATGATTACTAATTATATATAATTTAATTTATTTATCAGCAACTCTGCATACCATAAATGACGATGAAACTCGTGATATAAATGTATAATGGTCGTATTAAAATCTAATAAAATAAAAAATATATACATACATCAATAATTTTAATTATGATAATATATATAAAAGACACTTTTGCTTCACCATTAATTTCCGTTACCGAAAAACGAATATTTATTTATTTTTCATTATTTGATTTTAGGAATCTATTACGTAATTATACATAATAATAACGTATGCATATATCATTACAGTATATTTGTAAACGATATTTCGTTACAATATAATGCTTTAGCTTTTTGAAAGCTCGTCGTACAAATAAAATTAACAAAAACGATACACTTCGAAAATATTGTTTTTAAAATTCCTCATTGAATTCTAAAGAAATTACAATTATTTTACGGTCTAAATAGAAATTTAAAAATGTGTCGCTTCTAAAATATTAAGACTTCACGTTTTAGCGTAAACATTTTTTTCCCCATTTAAATTCTACATATATATATATTCTTATATATATATATATTCTTATCTCATCTATATATTTTTCGTATAAAAATGTTCTTGAATAATTTTGAACAGATATACTTATTAGAACAATGTCATTAGGAAATTACTTATATAAATATACTGGATTTACAATTTAAATTTAAATGTAATACCGTATAGTTTATTTAACAACTTAACGCTCTAGTCGAAAACGCTTAAGTCAGTCGTCCAAATGCAATGATGAAATAATTTATTATCGCTTTGAAAAAAAAAAAATCCGTTGCCTACAACTTGAATTAAATCGCAGTGAAATTGAGAAGATACGTTTTCCTACAACATTTGGTCGTAATAGATTACGCTTTTGTAAAATAAATTATTCGTCGGTCGTGAACGACCGAGAATAAAAAAGAAAATCGTTATCATATCGTATAAACAACATAATATCATATAATATAATCGTACGTATGTATTGGACTAATGAATTATAACATTTGACCAACACACGCACGCACTACTTTAATGTTAATAAATTTAATTGTTTTATTGACGCGTGTTTCAGTTGAATAAAGGTTCGTGGTATTTTTTCCTGTCGAAAGTAATCGATTTATTGGACACAGTAAGTACAATAACGATGTATAAAACATTTGTATAAATTAAACGCCGACACAACCGGATTTTCAATCGGAAATATGTGCGCGTCATTTTAAAAACAAAATCTGATTTTTCGTTAGATTATTATTATATGAATTGTTTTCGTTAACGTTAACACGCCACGAGCGAAACAATGCGTTGAAAATCAATAATTCTTTCGATTACTCGCATTTCGTTTGCGAAAAACGCGCGAGAATCAATTTTGATTTTTCGCGGAATAAATTCTAAGTGTGCAGATTATAACCCAGTCAACGCAGCTATAAGCGTCTGTGCACAGTGATAGTGTATATACGCAGTTTTTTTTTTTTTTTAAATATCCTTTCGTACTTATAAATACCAACGTGTTTCAAAATACATTCGGCCGTACAATAAATTATTCGTTTAAATTAGAACTTTTAAGAAGACATTTCTAAGCGCCCAATTTCGGAGCGCATTTTTCTAACGCGCACGTTACGCGGCAAAACTGTAATCTCTATAGAGTTATCCAATTCACGTTACACATATCTGCGATCAGGGCCGGTTGCCCGGGGCGCCTTAGGGCCCCAGACAGACGACCAGCGAAATCCGGACATTTTTTTTCTCTTCGTTCAAAACGCTGGTCGTCTATTCTAAATCCGATCACACTCCAAAATAGCAAAATATTGTGAAAATATTTAGAATAATATTAAGAATCGCTATGTACTTAAAGAAATAATAATACATTTATCGATAATAATTGTGTCCGAGTAATTATTTTATCCAGAATTTTATAAATATACTGTCGTTTTGAACAACGAATACCTATGTGTAAAATAGTATTTAGTGTATTTAATATTTTTTAAGGGCGTATTATAAAAATTCGCCCGGGGCGCTATAATACCTCGGGCCGGCCCTGTCTGTTATCTGTAATCTAAATAAACTTTTCACCTCCGCGTTCAAAGAAATAAATTCCAACATTTTTTTTTTGAACGAAACGAATATTACGATATCGTGTAATTACAAAAGATTTTCAAAAAACAAACATAACGTATATCTCAATGTAGGCGCATTAAATTTAATATTACACTGACGTCTCAAATAGGAAATTCGTATGGTTAATTTTTCGTTGTGAAACACTTTTTTGTTTTTTTTTTTTTTTTACATCGGATGCATATTCTTTTGTCTTTATAATACAGTTTTGACATTTAAGAAAATCCGTATCATTTACGGTTTTTGTTTTTTAAATTATTCAATTTGTTTTAGATATTTTTCGTGTTGAGGAAAAAACAATCGCAAGTATCTTTCTTGCACGTTTATCATCATGTAAATATGGTAATCACGTGCTGGGCTTACTTGCGATTTATAAAAGGTAAAAATATTTTTTCATTTCAATGTGTTTTTATCACTTTTTAAGAAGCGTTAAACTACTTTTGACACGCAATTTAGCTTTAGATAATAACTTATTCATAATTATTATGCGCATTTGTCGTCTTTATACGCGCGTTTGCGTTTAATTCTCAACAAAAGATGAAAATACAAAAAAAAAAAATTATACAGAAATTTATTTATATTTATATAGCTAATTGATTCCGCTTACTCGTGTAAATGAACGTTCTCAATAGTTTTTCGATTTCAATATGCAATTAATTTCGAAACGTTAACATAAAAATTTAAATCTTACTTAACAATATAAACTCGACAGTTTTTCTATAATACACTGGCCCAATATTTTTGTCGACTCACTTTTATGACACATCTGTACATCATATTATTCGAAATCAACTATTCAATATTTAAATTTAATAAATTATATCGAATTAGTAGGTTACATTACAATGTGCTCGTAACAAAAAAATTATTTTATAATACTTCATAAATTAATAATATTTTTAATTTTAGGAGAACAACTGATATTTGGCGGATTGATCAATTCGTTCATTCATACGGTTATGTATAGCTATTATTTTTTGTCAGCTTTAGGTCCACATATGCAAAAATTATTATGGTGGAAAAAATATCTGACTCGTATGCAAATCGTAAGTCAAACCAATGCTGAAGACCACAATACGCTCTCAGCTATAACATATTTTGATCAATCATAATTCTGATTTAATTATATTTTCAGATTCAATTCCTCGTCATCATGGCCTATAACATAGGCTTGTACACTTTTAACTGCAGATTTCCAAGATTGTTTATGCTGTATATTATTGCCGATATTTCTCTATTTCTGTATTTGTTCTTAAAGTTTTATAAAAGAACGTACGAAAACAAACTCAAGACAAAAATACACGAAAACTAATAAAACAAAAATAAGACATTACTAGATTACCGAATCAATACTATCTACTCATTATTATTATTATTTTTGAGGAAATATTATTTTCTAAATTTTCTATACTTCATTGAATGTGATAAATTTCACAATGGTTATGTTTTTTTCTTAAATTAAGTAAAATAAATTGTGTCACTATATATTATTTTAGTTTTAAGTACATTTTTAGTTTTAAAAATTAATTTATTTTATTTTGTTTATCATGTAACTGTTGTTTCATTAACGAAAATAATATCTAATAAAATTTTAACGAATTCAATTTTTTTTTTATCTCCCGAAGAAGTTATTTATCATTAATCAACAATAATTCATAAATTATTAATACCGAACATATTTTAAAATAATTTTTATTTGTATATCTTATTTATGAATTTTAAAAAATTAAACATTTTTATCGTGTCATATATATCAATTGAATTATATCTAACATATGTCATAAATATTACACTACCTAATTATATATATATTACTTTATATCTTATTTATCTACTAATTATGTACAACTATTTCAAATATTCTGTTTTTCTTGAAATGGTTCAAATTGTATTGATCTGATTTGCATTTTAAAAGTAATTTTTTAGAACTTATTATTAACATCCTTTTATTTTTCGTATACAAAAAAATATTTTTATACGTATACTTACTTTACATATATGCGAAATAAATTTTTGAAACAAATACCAATTTCTTGATACAATGTAATTAATACGTTTCACGTTCGTGTACAGATATTGTTTTAAAAAATATTTTCATGTTATTTTTATAAAAAAAAATATGCCTATACAGAAAAAAAATTGAAATATTAATGATTAAATTTATAAATAAACAATTTAAATCTAAAATATTGATTATTTTATTGAAGATTCAAAAGTAATATAGAAAAATAATTTAACCTATTGCACAGAAAAACAGAATTTATAAACTCGCATGTTGTTCATAAATAATTTGATACTCGTTTTCAATATTATTTGAAGTTTAACCATTAAAAGTTTTAATACTACGAATGCTTTGTGCGCAAATTATACGAGTATATAATAAATAAATAAAAATTATGAAATGATTTTTATTGTATTCTATCATTTCATACGTTATACGCCGTTCAACTTTCATAAAAAAAAAATGATGAAATTTGTTTGAATGAATTTTCTAATAATAAAAATATATATTAAAAATTAACGAGAAATATTAAAATAAAAAATATACAATACGAGATTTGTTTTTATACAGACGTTGAATCATAAAGTAAATTCACTTTAAATATTTGCCGCAACTATTATTTTTCTCATAATGAATAATTTAAATTAGGTATCAACTTTTTCATTTATTTCACATATCGATTATAATGGTCAAATGATTTATGGTTAAGTCAAAATCAATGGTTTAAGTAAAATAAACATTTTTTTTTTTATATTCTATTACCATATATTGTATTTCAAATATTTTATTATTAATGTCTATTTATACTCTCTACATATAAATGTAATTTTTGTTTTTTTAATATTTTATAAAATGGCGTCAACAACGGAACCGTTACTGTTATTAATAAACCATTGTTATCAATTTAAATTGGAATAATACACCCTTCAATATTATTAATTTAATACAAATCCAAAACATTCATTTTTCACCTTTTTTTTTTATAGGGGTTCAATAAAAAATATATGATAAAAAAAAATATATAATATGAATGTTTTACAAAAATGTATACATTTTCAAACTAGTCCAATTTATAAATTTAAATAACTGATTTACTCCTGTATTACGATGTAATAAAATATTTTTTAAATGTAAAAAAATTGAAATTTTAATTAAATATTTTTTAACATAACTATAGTTTATTGTATTCGACATTTTTTAAATGACAGCCAACAAATACGAAATGATAAAAAATGTTAATATCACAATTAGTAAATAGTGAAATATTATTTGCGTATTGCACCTGCCAAACGTAATTTTTCAGTATTTGTTATTTTATACTTTTGACAAATCGTTTCTAATAATATAAGGTATGTATACATTTATAAAGTATAATTTTAAAGAATATTTTATTACAGGTATGGTTATATATGTACAAAGTTTAAATAAAAAATTATTTCATTTCTATTTAATAAAAAAATAAAACGCATATATTCAATTACATTAATATTAGGTAATAAAAAATTAAGATAAAATTATGTAATTTTGATAATTATCCTAACTTTATTATTATTATAATATATTTCAACAAGTTTCATTCCATTCACTTTCAAACATAATTTAACTATATTATTATACTTTGTATTATAATTAACGCATATTATTAAATGAAATGAATTATGACTAAAACCTTTAACGGCTGGATCCACATAGATATTCCTTTTGTTAATTTATTGTTTGATTTCGTTTAAATATATAAAGTGTTAATAAATTATAGTGTATCTTATGATCCTAACATTTATCAGAAATCAAACGTTGAAATAAGTACAATTGAAAAAAAAGGCATTTTTATAACACGTTGAATATGTTAAACAAAATACAAATCAATAAACACTCGCGACTGTACATTAGTTCAATAGTACTTTAGACAATAGTTAACGAAAAAAATATGAAGTTCTTATAAAAAAAAAAAAGTAAATAATGATAAATAATTCTTTTTTCTTCATTTTAACGATGTCTACAATACATAATCATAAAGTAAACATCATCGTCCTTTTTCTTTAACAAAAATATAGCCATTCCAAATTCATCTGTGTAACAGCAGAGTAATAAAAAAAAAAAATCATTTTCATTAAAAACGTATCCTGTAACTAAGGACAAGAAGATAAAATTACTTTTGTTTTTATTTGAATTTACGTAATTATTAAATATAAATGTAAATATTATTGAATTAAAGTTATGTACTTGTTATGTAATACATTTTAATAATTTACTGACTTATAAAAAAAAAAATAACTTTTTCTTAGTAAAAATAATGCTCTTATAAATTTATTTTGATTAAAATATTTTAATCGTATTTTCATAATTTGATTTATCCTTAACGTTTATAATCATCTAAATCTGTTATAAAGTAAAAATAATCAAGACATTCAAAATAAAAGTAGGAAATTTATTTCCTATTATCAAATACTGAAAATCTCTAAACAAATTTTAATAAATATGTTCATGAACCTACCAAATATTTATCGATTTAAAATGCAATAATGGCTGATACAACTCGAACATTCTATTTTATTTCATTAATTTACAATTTGAATTAAATATTACTTTTAACTCTACAAAATTATAAATACAATTTTTATTATTTTCTTTTATAGAAAATAACTTTTGAACACGTTTATTAAGTTTCAAACGTAGAACACACCGTACAAATGAGTATTAATTTAGATTTTTATAAGTATATCCAAACGTAAAATTTAACTTTCTCATGAGCTACTTTAATACAAACGTATTGAAATAAAATGAATTTAAAGGATTATGTAGAAGAAAAAATTCGTGGCTATTGATGAGCAAAACCGTGACCGTTGGCCAGTGGTAATTTTACAATAATCTCAGTGTACTGATTATTATTTGTGATAAATAAAATGTACTAAAAAAAATGATGGCGAATCGACGGAAACCGTGTATTATCATTAATGCTGGTTTTATCTTCAACTAAACGATCCTCCTGAAATGGTCTACTTTGCTTATGACCTATTAAGGGCAAGTCAATGTTTCAATGTATTACGAAAATGGTATTAAAAATGCATTAAACCGATAATTTTGTTAATTCAATTTACATGTTTTATCAACGTTTTTTTTTTATAATTACTTCTATAACAAATGTATTTATTTTTTATTTATAGTTTGACAAAAAAATATTAACACATATTGAACGCACATTTGATTACAATTATAAGACAAGTGAAAAATATTATTAATAATTACTTTTATCACTATGATCATGTATATAATATTACCATAGGCGTTTATGACTTCTGACGATTGTATTTCTCCAATACCAACATTATTATATTTTTTATTTCGGGAAAAACGTTCACGATATCATTTTAATACTTTAATTATTCCTCAGCGTTTAAAAGGACAACGAACGAACTGTGTATTTTGTAAAGACGTTTGGTGTTTCAATAAACCAGAACTAAAAGTCACGTTTCCCATGAGTACATTTTGTGTAACATCACAAACTTTAACGTTTTAAAAATATCCTGTATTCGTCTTTGCGATTTCATTTTAGTCCACGTACGCCAGAAGCAAACTGTATTCCATTGTAATGATCTAAAAACCAATTAACATAATAATATTGCGAGTTGCAATAACACTAATTATATTGTTTTGAAAATATAATATATTTCACGCGTGTATTAACGTTATAATATTAAATAACATGATATTTATAAAATAACGAAACAAAAAAAAAAAAAAAAAAACGAATTTTTAATTAATTAATAATGTTAACTGCTGTATACAATTTTGATCCTCTTGTACGCGTAGATTCAAAGATAAAATATATATATGGGGCGTCGGCTACAACAGTAATACAAAAAAAAAAAAATACGTGTGTCCCCACACGCCGTTTACACGTGAAAATGGTGTCATTTCGCAAACGTACATATAATATTCTATTTTTAATACACAAATGAACACAACGATAATACGTTTGAATAATAAAAAGCATTAACGTTAATTAATTGTAATAATAATTCTCGTGCACTTTGTTTCTTTGATATTTATTACCTAATTATCGTACGTGAATACAACACACAATTATTCTTCTGAAATTCACAAGTATTGAATTTGCATACGTTGTACAACAGACGTTGAGTAAAATTCATACACGAATTGATGGTAAACAAAACATGCACGTTTTACCTCAAATTCAAGTAACAAATTTGAAAAATACAAATGATATTCCCGGACGATACGTAATTATTACCAAAAATCGTAACGAAAAAAAATTTTAAAAAAAATGTAGCGAGCAGCATAAGTGTCGTGGACGTCACTCGAGCGAATCACGTAGACGGAGGAGGTTTCATAGTTTTATTGTGTCAATGAATTTGAATGCAAAAATGAATCGTTGTAGACGAAAATTAAAGATTATAATGCATATATACCTACATCATAATAGACGAGAAAAATTATTATTTAATTGTTTCATACTATCTACTTATGCGTATTAGTTGTCGGTTTAATTTCACTGGAAGTATTTTTTTCCCCACACTTGTCAATTGTACAAAACTTTTCGTGATTTTCCTATTGTTTTAATACAAAACACGAATTAAATTGCGCATAATGAACACCTAGAATCTTAAAATGTCCCGTTGTTCACAGTCTCTCTGTTCGATCCTAAGGCGATCAAAAAACGACTGTGATTGACAATGACTCCGACCACATCACGGCTTAACGTAAAATTTAATACCACTATGTTTCGTATACTTCTATAAAATTCATACAGAATTTCCTCTTTACATACGTATATACAACTGAATAAAACGTTCGAGCTTGCTTTATCCTCGTTATCATTCATAAATAGCGTTTTCAAAACCACGCATCGTAATTATTTATTTTGTCATTAACTACTATTATTTAATAGAGATTTTAATAATATATTATTATCGTTGTAAATGAGTCAATTTCTCGAGTGCGTTAATTGTCTACTTTTCTATTGTTCCCAACGAAAAAATAGATTTTAAGATTTTTATCAAAATAAATATTTGTATATCTAAACGAACTTTGTACAAACTCGAAATCCAACGCTGATACAAATATATTATATAACAAATGTGTATAATAGAAATGTGTAGAAATAATATGTTCAAGCTCATTATATATATATATATATATATATATGTATAAACATAAAATTGTAATTCGTATTATTTAATATATATTCTAATTTCGGTACCTCTTTTTATGATATTTGATTACGAATTATGGAAATACTTCCAAATCAAAATTAAAAATTGAAAATGTTATTGTTTTACGATTTCGTATTGAATAAAACAAAATTTATAAATATAATATTTACGAGTATTAATTTACAGTTTTTATTTCTATATCTTTCGTGTATTCTTTTTATTCTTCTCTTATTTAATTTTTTGTTCTTTTCACTATTTTATGTCAAAGTAATCGGGTTGCATTTTGTCATTCATTCATATAATTATCAGTCGTTTTGTAAAAAATCGAATGAAATGAATAGTGTTCTCTATTTAACGGAACATAATTTGTGTGATTACGTTACAAACATAGAGAATAACGATACCTTACCTCAAATTAACGGTATAACCTATATTATTCATATAGTTTATACACCTATAATCCATACTATATAATTTATACATATACTAGAGGTGAAATAACATTAAGTTGTATAAAATTACATGCAGGAATAAAACATTAGTGTAATGTATGAGAAACGAAAGGTCACTTTAAATTTGGTCTTTTTTTCTTTTTATAAAGCGCAATGAACATTAACACAATAACGTGAAAAATTCATGAAACGTTTACGAAAATGTAATTAACATATCCTATAAATATAACAGATCGTATTAAGTAAACAACCGAAAACCTAACTTAAACAGCAAAAAAATACGGGTTTTATCGTCAATGAAAACAAAACGAAATTCACAATTATATCCAAGAGTGTGTAAGTACAAAACACAGTAATGGTAAAAAATTTGTATTTCGAAATAGTCCATAATTTTAAATACCCAGGAATAAACACTTAAAAGAATAGTCACGAGCAAATAATACGTAGGAGTGTTACGGCGGGAAACGAGTGACTTTTTTCACAATATTCGTTTAATTAAATTGTGAAAGTTATCAAGAAGGAGAAGATTCGGATAACATAAGACTCTTATATTACAATAAGATTGTGATGCATGAGTTTGCGATAAATCGTACGACAGAAAACTAAAGGTTTTCGAAAGGGAAATTTTATGAAGAATTTATAATTCAAAGAGGAATAAAAGAGATGGCTACCGAATTTGAACTAAATAATTTATGCGTACAATCACGAAACGGATACCGAACGAAGCGCGACCGACAGAAAGACCTAGATAATGATCGATTCAAAAAAGATTTAAAAATGTTATGAATTCCGAATTGATTAGTGGTAGCATTATATTGGAAAATCGTATATAAAGCATCGTCGAAGCGATGTTGGACTTACCTAAATGGCTTGGTCTAAGCTATAAGAAAAAAAAATAAAATAATAAGTACATTTGTTAAACTCTTAAAAATATCTGCTAGTTATAATACTATTCGAATACAAGTATTTAATTTAATTCAAATAGCCTCACAAAAATTATTAGATTTGTATTATTATTATTATTATTATTTACTATTACACTTTAATATCTAGACAACGAATTAGTAATGTCAGTAATTACTAAAAAAAAAAAAAAATAACTCAAATAGCCTATTAAATAAATAAAATGTATTCGCAGTTTTGCGCATGTAAATTTTAGATGTGATAATCAATATATATTACATAAATTATTCTTAACATTTAAACAATTTTCTTGAGTCAAAAAAAAAAAAAAAACGTTTATTCCAATTAATTATAAACAATTTTTAAGTGTGGGAGAATTTCATGGAACATGGAGCGTCAAGTAATCGTATAGCTATGTATACGGATATTATTTCTTACCACGGACGACACACAAGTAAAAAAATATTTATGGTGAAAACTTTATGTGACTCGATTACAAATTGTTAGTATCAAAAACGAAACTATACTTATGAAAGTATTGAAAAATGTTGACATGTGAAACTTTAAAATATTTTTCCCCATACTCGACTATTTATTACAGTGTCATACGTGATATTTTTGTATCAATATATGATAGCGGGATGCCGAGAGCATATTTTGTACTGACACCTTAATCTTCTCGTATTTATTTGTTTGTGCATTTTTCAAATAATCACATATAATGAAAAGAAAATAAAGAAATTTGAAGAAAAATCTGGATGAGACGAATAAAGTAGATCAAGAAAAAAAATCATCTTAAGTATATAAATATCATAAAAAATGTGTTCTTTTTATTACTGCTAAAGAAAATAACTTTTAGAGTTAAAAAATAATAATCATTTAGAAACAAGTGTGTTATTTAAACGCATAAAATACGATTTGAAATAATTTGATATATTAAACAAATTGACGATAATATTTTCTGTGATCATATGAACTAATTTCGCTTATTAATTTCAATTGTATTATTGATGTCGAATTAATAAATAGTAAAGTTGAATAACTAATTAATTTTTTTTTTACATTTTTAACACGTTTAAAGTATTACATATTTATTTTTCCTCGTAAAAAATATTATACCTTAATAAAAAAAACTTTATCGAGTTGAATAAAGAGTAAAACATATAATGAACATATATAAACATAACGTTTCTTGTATATAAAACATAATGAACATTCCAAATTTAAAACAGGAAATTAAAAACATATAAATTTATGAATTTACGATTTATATTTACATATATAAGGGGTAATGTTTCAATATCATCGATGTGACATAAAAATAATTCACTAAATTCCTAATTTAAATTCGTTTCACAATATTTACATTTCAGTTCCAATAAATAATGTTGATTGAATAATTATTTCTGTTTTATTTCTAAATGAAAACCTCGTATCTGTAATAAAATAATATAAATTTTTTACGCAATACGCCTATGCTTATAATTCGGAAAACAAGGGCCTATTGTTAAATGCAATCAATTAGTTATGAGCAGTTATAGAAATTTCATATTTTTTTCCATGTCTTCTATTTATAGCCGGGTGAGTTAAAAATCTATTCTATAACCAAGTGATTTCATATTTGTAGTTTATTTTTTGTATATTTTAAGATTTGTTTTTTTTTTCAAAAATAGCGTATTAATGATTTTTCGTGCATATAAATGCGTTTTTAGTAAATTTGTATTTATTTCCAATACAATTTATCCCATAAAACAATAACTAAACACAAAACCTGTAGTCTCAATAATACGGCGTTCAAGCTCATAACGTAAAACGTATAATTATTATTATTTTTTTAACGTATCGTATTATTCGTCTGTTAGTATTTAAATTGAAATGTAATGGAACATAAATACTTATCAAGAAACTAATGTTTTTATCTTATCTGTGTGTAACGCGATTTGTCGTCGGTTAGATGTTGAATATCTCAAAAAAGCTTTGAGACGGTCCAATGCGACGAATTTAATTTATTTAAATAGACGCGTTAATTTTTTCGGTTGTACAATTATTTAATAATAGAAAATCGGTAAAAAAAAAATAGTAACTATTAAATAGTATAATAATATAAAAAAGTATTCCTGCATACTTTTTGTTGTAGTTTTCGTGCATATTTTGCCAATTTCACCTCTTATAACTTCTCATCCCCAATTATACGTATGAAACGCGTGATGCGATATTGCTAAATAATTGTCCTCACACTTCACATCACCGTTTAAAGATAAAAAAAGGAAAAAAATTACAATTTTAAGGCTTATACAAGCCTACAAGACTATGTGGTTTTAGATAGTATCGAAATATTATTCTTGTCACTTTTTGAATACAGTACGTCCCCTACCCCCTCGTTAAACGTATACACGTATCGTGACGTCTCGATCCGTTTCGTATTGGATGAGCGTCACCAACCTCATGATTCAAAAGCCGGAGCACGCGGGAATCTTTCTGTCGTTGGGCGTGAAAATGAAACGAACGAAGGAATAGAAAAATAGTCACCGTATCGTTTATTAATAATTTATTGTGAAGAAAAACTTTATGCCGGCTTGAAAATCTCGCGCGAGATGAATAAAAAAAAAGGAACCATAAATTAACTTCCACGCTCATCCACGAGGTCACTGGATATAAGAAAACGTGCTCGTCGTAAGGGACGTTGTACTGGCAGTACTCTATCGACTGAGTATTGGTGGTGCCCGAGGCAAAACTTAAGACTGCGCCCTTTTGGTTCCAGCACGGGAAACTAATGAATTATTATCGGTTTTATGAACAATATTCGAATTAATTATTTTAGTTGAAAACAAACTTTACATTAATACACGATATATTTGTATTTTTATTATGTCGATTTATAATCTCTCAAATTGTACGCCCTTTAAAATGTTGCGCCCTGGGCGCAAAGAGAAATACAAAACACAACGATGATATACGCAAAATTTTGACGTATTTTAATTTTAAATTATAAATGTATATGTACATAAATTACGTTTTTAAAACGTCTTGTTGTGTCCCATACTGTATTTGTCGTAATAAATGTTCACAAACAAGTCATTTTACTGTTCCTGAAGACACTACTTTACACTTAGAGTGAGAAAACATTTTAAATCATTAGAAAACATCTTAGTTGTCATAGTAATACCAGGATTTGTCATAACCATTTCAAAGTAAACGCTGTTATGGATGAATTTTATTCACGATGTTGTACATGAATTTTCGACACAAATGACATTTGATGGTCTAAAAATAACATTAAAATCAACTTTAGATATTGTAGATTATTTGCTAAACAAATGTAATTTTACACGTGTTTCAACAGCTAAATTAAACCGAAATTGTGTTCGGAAGTAAATTAAAACATTATTAATTCCTTTTTATTTTCATTTTAAACAGAGAAAATCTAATTACTGTGATTTACAGAAACTTCTTGATATCATACGTCAGGTTGCTAAACCAAATGACCATCCTTTCACTCCGATTTTTCTTCAACAATATAGAATGTTGTCTTTATATTCTCTCATCAAATCTCCTAAAAGTGGAAACTGTACAATTTTTAAAGGTTAACCAATTACAAGACAATATATTCTTCATGGTACTTGCAAATTTAATATAGATAAATATATATATATATTTTTTTAGATAATATTCCAATTATTACAACCACATATTTAACACATACTCACGAATATTGTATGCATACATACACGTATATAAAAACGGTTCAGAATGTGTAATTAGTATTGCTAGTTGTCATCTATGAGAGATTATACAATTTTTTCTGATACATACTGCAATATGGTATACATATACTACTTAAGAAAAATATTTTTATTATTCGCCTATATTCAGAGCACGCAGATAAATCAACGTGTCAGCCAGGTTTTTTTTGGAATCGGTTGACAAATATTATTTAACATTAAAAAATATTGTTAATCACAATTAAATATGACCAATGTCACTCAGGAATAATGTGACTTTTTATTTGTGAAAGAATTTTCAAAAACGATTCAATAGTTCCAGAGATTACTTCCTACAAAAAGAAACTCAAACTTTACCTCTTTATAATATTAAAAATACATATAAATATAATACTAAAATAATTTTCAACTAATGTATTATTTATGAGCAAGATAACTCTGATATTATTGTTTCTGAGTATGTATAATAGACATTTGGCCGTATTAAAAACGTAGTGATAAGATTATCTCATGTGTCATTAATAATTTCCATCATAAATAAATAGTTCCTCCTCGTTTTTCGCGCAGCTTTCTCGACATCAGCACTTTATGCCCAAATAAGACAGTAATTAGTAAGGCAAAACTATTTCTCTGAAAACCTTTGATGGCAAGTATAACGCGGCGCGTCAATGCCATTCACTCAAGTCACCGACAATTAAGTTTACTCTACTCGAAACACATACGTCAAATTTGCAAGAGCTTTTTTCTTACCCGAACAATAATACGACCGATAAAATTCCCTCCATCAAAGTTGCCGTATCAGCCGCACATAGTTTAGTGTTGAGCCTGCATGACTGGCTTGTCAAATGTAACAAACGTTTCTTCGCTTCCCCGGAGTCATTAAATGAAAATGATACAACAGGATCAAACAAGATGTTTCTCCACTCTAAACCACTTTGATGTACGAAATCATTATGTTCCACTAATTAATATGTTACCTACGACAATACTTTCTTCAATAAATATTAAATTATCACTTCAAACAGTACACTCGCATCTCTCTAATTAATAGTCCAATCCCACAAGAAGAAAATATAAAGCTATAAATAATAAAAACGATGAGATTTAATGCGTGATAACCAAAAATTACAAAACATCTGACGAAGAACTGACGAGAATCCAAAATAATTCATGAACAGAACATGAGCAACACGAAAAATATCTAGTACAATGATTTACAATATGTTTACAGTTAAAGTTGAAGGACGTACACAGAAAATATATCAAAGTAATAATCGTGTCCCACGCGCGATGCCATTGTAATCGAAATCCTAATAGTGTATGCCCGTTTGTATGATAAAAAAAATATTTTGCAATACATGAAATTCATATAAACTTATAATATCTATAATAATTTATGATAAAAATTCCAGAAAAAAAACAACAAAAAATTATCAATCTAATTGTTTGATTAATATGATACAAATATCATATAATAAAAATACTGCTCTGTTACAGCATTGTCTGTCTAGATATTGTCTGAACCAGTGTTTGGAGAAAACGACGTTCGAGAACGTCACTCGTTTTTAAATAGAACGTGAACGACGTTAATCATATTAACGGACTTAAACGATTTGCAGGCCGTTTAAATGTATTTGAATACCTATTTAATATATAATAAATATATACATATAATAAAATTTAAAAAAATTTCCGTAAAATTATTCCTATTTATGCGTATTTATAAAAAATATAATACGTGGACATTTTCAATAGACCCGTCTCGAAATTACAAAAAAAGTAATAATGTGGTTTCTACACATTTATAACATCAGTAAATAATAAATTAGTGTTGAAAATACTCTAAATATTCTACTAAAAGAAGTGAAAATAATTTTAAATATTAAATTACATATATTGACAAAATAAGTAAGCTTTTTAAAAATTATATTATACATTATAATGTTAAGTAAAAATTATAACAATTGCTTCATATGGTTCGTAAATTACGAGTATTATTAACTCATAATCATTCGTTTCTACGATTGTCATAGTAACCTATAGGTAATATGTAATCGAATTTTTCCATTTAGAGACGCCTCCAATGCATGTTATATAATTCATTTAATTTACAAATTTTTGTATAACGCTAGTTTACATTATATACATATTAAATATATATTCTAGTGTTGATCATATCGATTATTATTGTAAAAATTTCTTTTAATACGATAATAATATAATGATTAAATACTTGATAAAGAAATAAACTTGTTCCAACGATAAAATGTTTCAATCCATTTAAAATAATCAGATATGACGCTAAATAATTTTTAAATAAAAATTTATCAGTATTGTTATTCTTTACACATTTCATTAAGGGTGTTTTAATAAACAAATAATTACGTAAAATAATATATAGACACGAACAAAGGGGACACAAATTTATTAATACGATAGTACAATAAATTTTGCTTGGTTTAAAAATGAACGGTGAAAGTTTTAATTGAAAAAAATAACTGATACATTTGGTAAAAATTAATTCTCTTTTTCAATAAGCTCAGCTGGTACTTTTGAATTACGCATAATATATAAGGACTAAACACTTCAAAAATTTATCTTAAATACGTACTTATCTTTAGTAACCACTTATCAATATCTGTCGTATAACACTACCTAATGTCATTAATAGTTTAACGAACACATAATAATTTTAACAGTTCAATTTCAACTGTCATACTCGTAAAAACAGAATTCAATTTTTTTTTAATTGAACGATTACACATTGAGTATAATAATTATTATTTAAAGAATTTAGTTATTATATTTGCATGGTTTTACAAATTTAAAGGTAAGAAAATTATTAATATTTAATGGAATACTTTTTTTTTTTTATATTTTATCAATGAATTCTTGAAAGTTACTGTAGATTTCTTATTGCGAAGTACAATCACAGTTATTTAAAAATTTCCGTATACTAATTGAAACCGAGTATAATCTTCTTTATTTCTGAAAAGAACGTATAATATTTAAAGTAAATAATTCATATTTCTTCTAAATATTTTATATATATATATACAGTTGAAAAATTTAAATCTTTTTAATTATATATTGTGAAATTTTATGAAGTTTAAAAGGTTCGAAATTAGAAATTTATTTTCAAATTTAGAACAATCCGATTTGAAACGAAATTACATTTAATCATTCATAGATTTTTTTTTCATACATTTTTATTTTATTTCTTCAATGACTAACCCCTGTAATTTTCTGGAATTAAATAATTACGTGGAGTCAATAACTAAAAACTTAAAATAACACTAAATTATATTTATTACGTTAAACGTTTAACCAAGAAATATCTATAAATCGTGTTTATGTATCACGATTTTTTTTTTTAATTATTTAACTAATTTTTGTTGGTATTCATAAATATTTTTTAAAGATCGAGTAGATAAAGAATAATTAATATATTTCGTTGCAAAGCAAATTTTATGATCGATAATTATAAGGTATTTTAACAAGTAATAATACAATATTACAATTATTATATATTTGAAATATAGTACACAATTTTATCCCAGATACGTTTTAGATATACAAATATATAATATAAATATCTATCTATAAATGACAATTTGTTCTATTGAATATAATTTAATTGTTTAATGAAGATTACTAATCTATATTAATGTTGACAATTTTTATACCATATATTTGCTACGTTAACTTACATTTCCGTGTACATACAATGTAAATATAACACTTTTTACAAATACTAGGACATATTTTTTAAAATATATGTACATCTTTTTTATAAAATAAATCAGTACAAAAATATACATTTACAACAATAATATTTCTTAAAATAAATCTCTAAAAGCACTGTTGTTTAAAATGTAAACATTTAACTTAAGTGTTAAATAATATAAGACTTAATAATAAGATAAAATCATATTGTAATTCTATAAATTCAATAATAATTAAATATTTATGTAATGCATTATAAATATCTAGATAAATAAAACGCTAGTTTGATAATATTGAAAGTTAAATTTAAATGAATGTTTCTTTAATGGAATATAAACCATAATGGCCGTGAATTTCAATATGATTATAATTTTTAGTCAATTATACTTAAAAAAACCTATTTGTATAAATAAAATACAAATAGGTGCAAATATGACATATATAATTTGTATATATCATCATTTCATAATTTAAAATAAACTATATTGAATTTGCATATGATCTTGTTATAGAAAGCATGTACGATTAACTAGGCTAGGTCACTGATTTTTGTCGATTGCTCAATTGTAAACAATTTTTAATTTATTTAATTTCTAATTTTCATACCTATAAAAGTAGAACTGCCTCTTTTATAGAAATATTATTTAAAAAGATATATATTTTTTTAATTGTACATTATTAATAAATTAACAAAACCGGTCATATATTAAATATATAAAATTTAATTTAAAAATTCAAATTACATTCTATTAAATTATACGCACATAAAAAATATAATAATGCATAAAAACTTTTATCGCTTAAATTTCATTAGTGAACAAAAATGGTAATTAATAAATCCATAGAAATAATAAAAATGATAATTTCATAAGATTACGTGTAATTTTTAATGTAGTTAATTTCTATTCAAAACTTAAATTAAATAACTAGAACCAATAATTATATACTCAAATGAGAAGATTCTCAACATTTATTCAGCAATGATTTAATTAATAACTTAAAAACCATTTTTTTTTTTAATTAAACACAAATATTTGTTTTATTATTTTAATATTGTAATATAAAATAAAAATGTTGTCGTAATGGAACTTAGTTAACACGACTATAATATTTAAAAATTCTTTAAAAAAAAAAAATATAGGTTATTCAAAAAAGAAGCTTTTAAATTTTCAAAAATAAAATTTACATATTTTGAATACCGATGGAGTTTTTTTTATAATGCCATTATCCAATGTACTATAACTTTTGTATTGATCACTGGCAAAAACTGAACTTAAAGTTATAGATTATTCGTTAAGAATGTAACAAAACTGGAAAATACTAATATGATATTTATGATGTTTCACAAAAATATTTTAAATTATTATTTGTTTTATATGTTACAGATTTGTAAGCATTTGAAGCTTCTCACCAATCTCATAACAATATTAAATTATATGGGTTTAAAAAAAAAAACTCTAAGTTTGTGAACCGATCTTCCAAAATTTACAGTCATAATTTGTAATACTATGTTTGTAATACTAATTTAAACAGAAAATGGCAAACGTGATTTATAATACCATAAATGAAAATTTTAATGATTTTTTACAATTTGTATACAAAGATTTGAAATCCGGTTAGTATTATAGATTGTATTGCTGTACGATACGCCAAAGTCATTGAAATTATTTTTTTCCACATTATTAATAATAATAATAATAGTAATAATCACTATTATAATTGTTATAATGGCCAATTGTAGTGTTTAAGATTCAATTATTTATACAACTGAATTGTCTGAAAAAGTTGTTATTATAATAATCAATATATTTATATATGTAATTGCAATAATTTAATTAAATATGTTTATATTTAGATAATTACGTTGACTCTTGGCTATTTATCAACTCGCCGTGGCCAATATGTGTTATTCTAGTGGTCTACTTGATGTTTGTACTGGTAATTGGTCCAAAATTAATGGAAACCCGCGAACCGATTAACATTAAATATATTTTGCTACTTTACAATTTTATGCAAACTATAATTAATAGTTATATTTTGACAAACGTGAGTTCATACGTACGACTATAAAAAATGTCAATAAATATTTGTTTGCCTGATTATATTTTACATAGTGTTGACTTCATTGAATATTTTAACTGTATTATATTTTAATACTTTTACCATTGACTTAATCAATATAATTTTATATATTTATTATTATAAAATATTTTGTTCGCTGCATTTAATTTGGTTATTATGAAAAGTGACAAAAAGAATTCAAGCATATAAATTCAAAAAATTATTGTACGTCAAAAACATACTTTTGACACCATAAAATATTTTTGATAGAAACTTTAAATAACCTGTACAACACTGTAAAATTCCGAAATTTTTCGTCTGCCGCATAAATTTAACTTATTAGTAAATTTGAGCCAGTGTAATCCATGTAAACATCATGTATTTACAAATTACAATACCTTGATGATTCCAATTTAATCTATAATACAAAAATCGCAATAACTTTCCGTTCTACCCATATGAATCCTTTTGAAACTACCACCCCGGAAACATTTTACAGTACTCTTGAATATTTTATTATTGTTATTGTTATTTATTTTTACTATTGACAAATTTCAATAAAATATATATATATGTTTCAGCTCTTTATTTCATCGGAAGTACCCAGTTATTTGTGGAAGTACACATGTCACCCTGATAAATCCGGAACCAAAAGTCACATTACACTTCAGGTAAAACATTAGCTATTAATAATGAATAGATTTTGGTAAGAGTTATACAATATTCATATTAATATTTTTTTTAACAGTATATTATTATTGTTATTGTTATTATTATTATTATTATTATTATTATTATTATTATTATTATTATTATTATTATTATTATTATAAACAATCTAATACTTACCGACTTTTATTGTTAAATTCTTATTCTAACCTTATTTTTAATAAAGAAAAAAATATTTTTATAATTATTGTCTACAGAAATTATATTTAGTTAACTAAAATAATGTACATTTTAATTGTAATACAAATGTGAAAAATAACTGCGTGAGTGACATTTGTTATTCTTGTTTCATTTGGACCAAAAAAAAAACAAAAAATTGCTAAACACTAACATAGTTTATTTTGTTATTTTATTCTAGTTGCATAAGACATTTTGGTATTTTGCCGTATCGAAAATCGTAGATTTATTCGACACAGTAAGTAAAGAATTTATTTCCAATTTGAATGAAGAATATCTATTTTAACATTATAATTTTTATGATTAAAATATCGTTTCAGTATTATATTGCGTTTTTTTTTAGGTTTTTTTTGTCCTGAAAAAGAAACGATCGCACATATCATTCTTACATGTTTACCATCATGTTAACATGGTAATCACATGTTTCACTCATCTGAGGTTCATAAAAAGTACGAATTCTCTAAGTTTTGGATAAATATATTGTACTATAATATAGAGATTGGAAGCGAACCGATAATAGTTTTGGAATCCGGAATCATTTGAAATATTAGAAGTGTAACACTTATTTAGTACTCATGAAAACCGTAACCGACATTTTAAAGTTGAGATTGGTTTTTCGATTTCAACAAATTCGGATTATTCTTTTTTATTTCTATTTCTCTTCTTTTATCACATTGTCGAAAACCATATAAAATACTTCTTTAAACCAGAATTTGACGGTCTCTATTCTTTGTCTTATTACGCGGCTTAGTAGCTTCTGCTAATCCGGTGGTAAAACAATCAGGGATTCACAACTGTTTAAGGAACTTCTCTTGGACCGTAGACCTTTTTATGGTCATATCTGTTCATATATTAAATTGGTGTTCTATCCATTTCCTTCTTTGATATTTCTGTCATTTAGTTTACATACTGGAGAGTGTAAAATACCGTACACTCAAACTGTATAGCTTTTCAACATGAATTGGTCGTAAAAATCCAGTAATCAATCATCCTGCTTCATTTAAGGCCATATCAATTTTCATTAAGTATTCTGACTCACCTCGTTCCGGGTAAGTCTATTCCCTTGCCGAGAAACATAATTTTAGCCCTAACGTGCAAAATGTCTATGCAACAGCTTCCTATTTGCCGCATATGAGTTTCCATACGATGTTATTCCTGAATTCCACTTTAACCTTGGTTTTCTCCAATATCCGTCTTATAGGCTTCGATCCAAATACACTCCCAATTAATTCGGATTATCACTGTACTATTAACTGCAGTAGCTTGTCATTCCGCTTGAGGTGCAAGATTATTTTTGTTTCTCGTTTCTTAGAGTGAAAAACGTTCAGTTGGGTCCTTTGAACGGTATGATTTTAGTCGATTCTTTCATTGTCAGAGTATAAGAGCTTTATACAGGACATTTTCAATTTTGTTAATTTCTTTTCCTTGTGCTGTAAGTGCTTATTCATCTGCACATATAAATAAAATATTGTGTCGTTGTTCCTATAAGTTGGTCATTCGTGTAGAAATTAAACAACATTGGTACCAGAACATTTCCCTGAGGTAAACCATTTTTTTTTTGTTTTCATCAATCATTTTTCTTACCAATTAATGTAACGGATATACATTTATTATTTAGTAAACATTTCTTTAATATAATTTCCGTAAAATTTGTTTTTAAGGATTGCGTGGTTTACCGTATCATTCACAGCCATAGAGTTAACAAAAGTTACTCCAGTTATTTGTAGGAGGAGGAATTTATGTTTTAATGTATCTGTTATTGGCGATACGCAAATAAAAGCTTTAGTGCTTGGAATTGTATAAACGTTAGTCAAAGGACACAAAAGTGTGATAACAATTTGAATTCCTAAAAAATAAAACGTTTTATAAACTATTGTAAAACTTGGTCCCCACATACCAAACATAACTATAATTCTTGAAAATTATATTTTATAACACAATGATAAATATTAATATTAGTATTTTTATTAAAAAAAATACAATAGATCAATATCATTTTCGCTCTGATACAAGAAAGAGTCAAACAATTTTTGCTTTAATCTTTTTTATTCTTCCTATAAAAGAGCTAAAATTACTAATTGGGCCCTGATATTAATATATTTTTAAATAAATTCTTTCTCATTTTCCAATTCAAATACTGAAAATAACAAGTACATTTTTAACTTTTTAAATTATTGTAAAAATAAACTAATTAACTACATTCATGTGATTCGCAGATGAAAATGCTATCGTCGGTACCATTGTTAATTCATTCGTTCATATAGTGATGTACAGTTACTACTTCTTAACAGCACTTGGACCAAACATACAAAAACATTTATGGTGGAAAAAATACTTGACCTGTATACAAATTGTAAGTAAATGACATTTCACAATTCTTTCAGAAATGTTTATGTCTAATAAATAATGTTTAATTTTCAGATACAATTTATATTCGGCATATTTTATTGTATTAGTCTTATCACATTTGACTGCACTTATCCGAAATTATTTATTTTTTACATGTTAGCTGATGTAATCTTATTTCTTTACATGTTCATGAAGTTTTATAATAATACGTATAAACCTAAAGACAAGATTCAATAAAATCCAGGACATTATGCATTTAGAAACAATAATTTTGTATATAGACATAATATCACACAACTCCAATTGAAATCAATAACATTTCATTAACGATTAATCTATTTTAGCAGACAAAATATTATAATAAAAATACAGATTATTGTATAAAATCGTATAACGGGTAGATAGAGATCCTTGGGAAATTTGTCGTTTGCCTCTAGTAAATTGTTAATCAGCTACGCCACTGCCATTTTCTTACATAAAGGCCTAAATTATAATTTATTTGTTGGTATTCACACAATTGTTTGACATTTATTTTAATTTTATAAAAAAAAAAAATTTTTTTTTTTTTTTACTTGACAATTTGATAATTACTCAAAAGTTAACACGTACGGAAATTATAAATTGAGTAAATTATAATATAATATTTAATCCAGAAATTTTAGGCAAATATTTTCTCAAATTCAATCATTTATTATCTAATTGATAATTTTATTCATCTTCAAAATTTGTCAATAATACTAAAATAATATTGAAACGAAACACATTTAATACGTCTCAAGTGCATGGAAAAATTATGGATGTAAATTTAATAACAGTAATATTTAATTAAATCATTATGCGCGCTAAATATTAATTAAAATGAATATCGATAACTATGAAATACACATAAATAAAACTTTAGTTTAGATACGTAGTCAGAAAATAATGACCAAGTTTTTTTTTTTATGGTTAAGTCGTCTTCACTCTAGTTTACGTCTTCTGTATTATTTTCACTCGATTAAATAATATGTTTTTTATTGCCTTACTAAGCACTAAAAATTACCATTCGCAATAGGTAGTTTTTTTCTTGTTATGATCTCTTATTATATTTATACAAGCAGCGCCAACTCCCGTGCATATACGCGAACATATTACTACTTATATAGGTAATTCTTATTATTATAAATTATTTATTATAAAGTTTTTTTTATTCGATGAACATAATGAGTATTCTTGATGCAGTTATTGAATTTAGTACTTAGGTACGGCACACGTGTGTACTTAAAAACGATTCAATGCACATAACTTAATATATAAATTTTTTACTTTCATTAGCATTTATTCAATCATAACATGTTATTTGAACTCTGACCTATTGTTTCTATCCGTGTACTTAAAAATGGATTTTATATTATTGCATTTAAAATTCATCGATTGGATATAGTATATGATAATTTATTATAAATACTTTACTACAATGAAACAACAGTAAATAAATTATTTATTTGTTTAAAATAATTGAAAAAAAAATCTTTAAACGGTTGACGTTATTTAACTCGGATGATAAATGTACGAAACGCGTGTATTCGATTTAGATATAAAAAAAAAAAATAAAGTACTCATATAAGAAAGTGTAACGGTAATGGAAATCAAACATCTGCAGTGTGCTCGAATGAATTTAACATTTATGAATAACATTATACATATGATGTTTTCAATAATTGAAATCTGCTTTAGGAAAATATATATTAATTTCAATGAAAGCTGTAAACTTACGGTAAAGTTTTAATGTAACAATATGGTAAAAATAAAACTGTCGAATTATATAGTTGTATACAACGAATAATATACAACTGTAATGCAAAAGAAAAAAAAATTAATATACGTTTCCATGGCAATACGTTTGCTTTCATAAAAAAAGATTACAGTTACGTCATATTGTCGTAAGTAGACATAAAGAACACGGTATTCGAAGAATATATCGAATGTAGCGAATTATTTCAAGTAAATCCATTACAACATAATGTAAATTTACAAAAACGTATATGTTCTATAGGAAAACGTTTATATTGTCATGATTACTGTTGTTTGCAGTAACTTCTTGAAATAACTGTTGCGTTCAATAATACGTCCACAGTTGTTCGACCTGTACTCGAAGACCATAAGACAAATCGAATTTACGTTAAATCCTTATGTTTTCGTAAACTTTTCTCGAAATAATAAAATGTAATCTACGTTTTACATAAACAAAATACAAATGACTGTTCGATCGGTCTGGCTTCTGTACTATGTTAGTCTTGTTTTTACCGTGCAACAATAGCAGTGACAATATAAAAAAAACAGTTATCTCGTACACAATAATATCCACAGTACTGTTGTAATAACAAAAATTCATATAATATGTGTACGAAAAATTATAATCGAAGAAGAATTAGATGAAATGTTTTTATGTAATTATTAGAAGAACAATCACTATACGTATACGTAATCATGTCTAGCCGTACAGACGTGTTATAAACATACATTTTATAAACCGAGTGGAACGCGGAATTCATTGGTTTTACAATGATGTCTGTACCACAAAAATTCTAGCAGAAGATGTAGTTTGATCTTTACAATCATAAACGGTTTCCACTAGCAAATTGATACTATATAGAGGCCATTTTTTTATTTTCTCAAGCGTTTACAAATAAAAAACTACTAAAAAAAAAAAATATATATGTATATAAAGTATAAACGCGATTTTGCCATTTTTGGGCTCTTTAAAGCGATTATAAATTTTGAGGTATTTAATTCATAAGAGGTTTTGGTTTTATGGCTTGAAAATGTAATATAACGTACGTATTTGATTATAAATACCGTTTCAAATCTTTCGACAAATTGCATTATTTCGATGGCAAACGACAATTGGAATTAATCATTTTCAGCTACCTGATTATTATATGTAATTGTATTAAAGTAATATACTCAGTGAGATTGATCGTAAATTATGTATTCTATACATATACACGACTAAGTATATTATTATTCACATACATTATTAATAATAATAAATATAATATTACACCGAGAGTCCGTTAAGAATTGTTTTATAGAATACAATGATTTACAGCATTTTTGTTCAAACGTATCTAATAATAATATAACTCTAAAATCTTCATCCGAGTATAATTTACTTAAACGACATTCACAATATCCCGTAGCTCGCTACCTTGTTTTAAAACATATTATTTCTCTTCCTTTTCTCGTATATAATCCTTTAAAACGTGTGTGAAAAAATTATTATTATTATTATTATTATTATAATAATAATATTTCGCCAATTGAATAGCACAATGTGAACAATACAAATGTATTGTATAGTGTTTTTTTTTTTTTTTTTTTGTAAATTATAAAATAAAATAAAAATTATTATTTGTAACGCGAATGATAACAGTGTATTAGTTACCGTTAAACAATAATTCGTGTCTTCGTAAAAACGCCCTGTCGGCGAAAAAACGGCAGTAAGTCTTCAGATAACTTAATAAGTTTTTCGGGAAGGCTCATCGATTGTACATCAATGGTTAGGTTGAACATTAACGTGCGATTATACTTTAAAATTATATTTCTCGGAAGCGTATAATTTGAGCATTTTCGGCTTTCTCCATACTGTCGACTAATGTTAATCGATTTTTCGAAATGCGCGTCGCTCGTGAACAATAATTTCCTACGATGCGAGTGTAAAAAAAAAAAAAAGTAACACTCAATTACTAAATTTCATCGTAATCCATAAATATCAATGGTCTCTTGACCTTCCATAAATGCAAATTTCAATGCCCTGCCGTTTTTTTCCATTGTATTATAAAACAATATCGACGGCACTATGCCGTTTAGTCGTAGTTCAATAATCGTACGTAAATACAGTGGGTACAGTATTCATCGCGAATACGTTGACACAACCACACGAATATTATAGCGTACAGAGACGATTCAATTTCATTCCCGTGAACGGAGAGTATCTATAGATGAATAGACTTCTGAACGCGTGATGAAATAATATTTATCGTCGTTCCTTAAATTCTCATCGGTAAGTTCGATTAGAGATTAAACTATTATATCAAGGTTAATTCCTAATGCTAGTGTTTAGTTTTTAACGTAATTTAATGCGTTATTTATTATTCGATGATTTCATCATACACATCGAATGTACACGAAAATGATATTATTTTATAAATCTTTTGTCAACGGTCAAAAGTCGCTTTGCGCGCTTTCTTATCGCTTATTAAGTACGTGATATTACGAAAAACACAGAAATATATTTTTGTTCCACCGTTTTCAACCGTGTTCCGATTAATAAATAATAAAACGCGTGTAACGTACTCCGTAAGTCATTGAAATTATAAAATTATGTAAATTATAAAATACAAATATAAAAATGTATTTAAATTAATAGTTAGTATTAATATATAAATCTTATATATATATATATATATATATATATATAAAAGATGTAACTGTTATGTATTTGCGGATGAGTTAGGAAAAAAAAAAGACACGTGGACATACTCGTATTTCAACTACGACCATAGAGACTCGCATTTTTATCGCAACGACGTATATAGGAATATCATGAATAATACAATGACATTCAGCGGTGCTGCCACAAACATAACATTAATTTAAGTCTTGCTTAAATTAAAATCAATACTCGCTATTGTTTTAAACGCATATTTATTCCATTCGATTCTTATTTCATCTCATATACTACTCCGATTATAATGTTGTGCTACAATTTATTTCGGATAGGAAATCTTATTTTCGAATTGAAATAATTATCAACTTAAACAATATGAACAAGTCTGATGCGAAAATCAATAACATAATAGGTAGTTATTTCAAACAGATATTTTATTATCTCCTTATATTATACGATGCAAATGGCAGTACGAGAAGGAGTACAATTACACACTATTCAGTAAAATAATTATTCAATTTTTCTAATACCAGCAAAATTACACATAGCAGTAATACGCACTGATCATTTTTAGAAATTAACTCTAAATTATATTGAAATTATTTGAACGACAAAACGTTATTTATTTGAAAAAAAATAATAAATAACAAAGTTATAAATAATTTTAAAACGTTTCATCGCCCTACTAGAAAATAAACTTTTTAATCACATTACTTGAACAAAACTGTACGTTTTAAAAATATTCTTTTTATTAAAACTAAAATATGTGTACCCAACATATACGTAAAACATTATTGTCATATTCATTTTCCAATAATCGTTGAATTTGAACGTGATTGTAATAGGATTTATATAAAATTTTCAAAAAAATCATTTAATAAATATAATACCTTACTTTATACAAAAATATTTGCAGAACTAAGGAGTACACTGTACGCTTGAATTTAACTAATTGTAAAAATAAATATGTACATTTATTGTATAATCATTGACCGATGACTCAAAGCGCACGGAAAGTTTAAATAAATTATCAATTCGTATTTGTATACATTTGTTTTTTCTTAATATATATAAAACATTCCTCGTACACTCACTGGCCATTGCCAGGTCCAACCTGTCTTACAATAGGTTAACAACAATTTAATAAATTTAAAAAGAAATGATTAAAATGTATTTACACGCTCCACGTCTTCGATACACACCTACTTATACGTATAACAAAAATTTAAAACACGAATGTTAATATTTTCTCGTATAATTAAATTGTTGAGCATTACAATGCATAATACGAACCATCAATATATAGCACGATTTATATTTTGATTTTCGTTTTAAACATATCAAACATCTGCGTAATGTGTTTTTTTAATTCGTGTAATGTCTCTTGTCCGTGACGGTAATAGGTAATTAACTATATTGAAAATCAGGCCAGAAATTCCACTAATACTATTACACGACCGTTTACATTTTTAAGTGTTTTCTTGTAGAATACCTACGATAAATTATATCTTTTTTTTCCATCTAATTTAAGTTATTTTCTAATGTCATCGAACAAAAAAAAAAAAAATAATTTCCCTTGTACTCCATACCTTAAATATAATAATAATAATAATAATAATAATAATAATAATAATAAAAATGTTCCAAGGACTCCCAAAACATTAATTCGAGTATAAGTAGAAGTGTTCAATAATTGTGATTTAATTGATTTTTGTTTACGTCTATGAAACTGTCTTCGGGGCTCTGTTTTCTTCTTCGAATATTTTATGTTACAATATATTTATACTCGTACCTATCAACTAAAAACGGTGATAAATAAATTACTACTTATATTGTATTATTGATTTTATATAAATTGTAATTTAACCATAAAATCAATATTATATAATTCTTTATTATTATTATTATTATTATTTTTTGGTCCGAAAAGTTAATAGTAATAAATGTTCAAGTAGTATGAACGAATCAATAATTGTATACATTGATACGCACACATCAATATAATTATTATGTTCAACCATTTTCAACGAGGTCAATCATTATCTAGATTTTTAATAAAAATACATTTTCTGTTATTGTTATAAGTATTTTAAATTGAGATTGCACAAAATATGTGTTTTAAAAGGAAAAATAAATCTAGTACACAATTTGTTTGTCAGAGCTTTCATTCGACCCGAGTCTTCATATGAGTTAACTCTCAGGTTTCAATCATTTACTCAAACAATCGTTTGATTATCATTATTAGATCATTACGTTTTTTTTCTCAATAAAATTTTCAAACTAAAACATTTTATCCGTTTATATAAAGGTTTAGATAGTGTAAAAAAAATTTAACGCGTTACTCTAGCGACATTTTTTTTTTTATGTAATTCGTTACTGCGTTAAAGCGTGTCCAACTATTTCATTGCTCTTGGTGTGTAATTAAATATTAATAATACGTTACAAAGATGAAAAAGTATCATATAAAGAAAAAAAGTTCTTAATATTTAAAAACAAAAATATTATTTATTTTAGTTATTTTTGAGTATAAATGAACACATTTCTTCCAGTTTAATTGTTAAAAACACGTAGATATATAGTACAAAACCATTAAACGTTGTCACTATAACTTATTCGAAGAACACGAATAAATTATTATCGACCCATAACCGGTAAATATTATATTATATTTTTTACGTATTTAACTTAGAATTTGAACAAAAACATTTTTTCTTTTCAATATTCAATATGAAAATTATTTATTGCTAATTACTTTATATCTGTTGAAAACTAAAAAAAAAGAACATAGTTAAAATTTTATTTTATTAACGAAAAAATACTCACTTAACTGTAAGTAATGAAAAAAGTATATAATTGCATCACTTTTTATAAGTAATTATTACATGTAGCACTGACTACATATAGTCAACGATTGTAAATCGAGGCGAACAATAGTCGTCGTAAATTATTTTTATTATAAAAAAAAAAAAGCGAACGGAAAATTAATTCAAAAATAACTCGGTTAAAAACCATGGAGTTTACGGAAACCAACATAATTCGTTTCAATGTGACTTTTCAAAATATCAAATCGAGAAATGAATAATATTTGAAAAATTCTATAATGTAATTAGAAATATTTCATTTTAAAATTGTGTTTTAATTGCTCATAATTTTAAATAAAAATTATTTTCTTCTACTATCTATTGCAAATAACAATTTACAATATGCTAAACTAAATCCGAAATATTGTTCAAAATATGTTAAAACTTTGACAATAATAAAGAATTGTAACGCTTAGAGCGATTTCATAAAATACAAATCGTAAACGATTTTACGTATTTATTTTCTAAACATAATAAGAAACTGAAAATAAAATGTGTTTAAAATCAATTTACGTACTTAATAAGAGACCGTATTTTCACCATTTAAAAAAAAAAAGAGTTTTTACATATTTTACCATATACCACCGTAAAATTTGATTAAAATCAAATAACACCCCATTCTACAGGTTTTATTTATAATATCAAATACCTATATTTTAAATTGACAACTGTAAGATGTAATAGTCGAATGAAAATTATCCGGATTGAATAATCAAATTAAAAAAACTACTAAAAGTATTTGTTGGATTCATTTATATAACAATATACGAATAAATGATAAAAGTATAAATTGTAATAGAGACACCACTCGTTTCACTCACCACGGTGCAAGCGCCGGTGATGTATTATTATTTAAAACTTTATTCCGCTCTATTATAAATCGATAAAAAAAAAAAAATTCTAATCATTACATCGTTTCTCTCGATATTTCATAAATTATCTGGAAGATATTGTGTAATTTACATTTTTTACACAACTTATATTCAATTACAAAACGATTGATGATAGTGCTACGCGAAACATTAAACTTATTACTTGTTTTTACAGCGCAAAAAAAAGAAAGAAAAATTTAATCGGAGAAAATACACATTATTATAATATGCATTTTGCGGCGCGTCCCGTTTCGCTCAAAATCGTACGAAACAAAATATGACGTAGAACATAAAATACAAATAAATAATTCCAATTCTAAAATGAATTACATCAAATCGAAAGAATAAAATTACAAACTAAATCTCTATAGCACACCGCGTAATGTATAATAATCTATAAAATTTCATTGGAAGCAAAGTGTGTAGGTATATGTGAGAGTCTGCTACGAGTAGACAATGAAAGCTTTTTAGTCGTCCATGTAATTATAAATGCTATTAGCTATCGGTGACTTTGCATAGCGAAGATTTCTGTCATTATTTACTTTTGGAGTAAGAGGGGATTACCTGAACAAAATCCATTTTCGCAGCCTGGACACTTTCCCACACTATGTTCGACGGTGCTACGTAAATATTGTTTTTAATATAAAATATGTTTCATTTAAATGCATAAAATAACAGTTTAAAAATGCATTTCAACTCGTGTTAATACATTGATTATTATTTAAAATAATGTTAATGCTGACATTAAACAGTGATATTTTTATTTTAATTTAATATTGACGCGTTATTTTCTAACGGTTCATTTTATATTTTCACATAAAATTACAAGTGTGTGGATGCGTACCAATCGACGAAAATATGCAACAGAAACCTTGAGAGTGAAAATAACACGTATTGATATTATGCTGTTTTACTTATCTATTATGTTATTAGATAAATCTACGAACCTAAAATATTAATAATACCTAATTATTTACATAATAATAATAGACGTATTATTCAGGTAACATATTTTATTGTAAAGTATATTGATTAAATTTAATCAATTTTAATAAATTAAAATTACTTTACACGGTTCTTATATAAAATTATTTAAGTGAGACACTCGTAATGACATGCAACGTGTAGAATAATACAAATATGATAATTCAAAAGTCACAAAGTACACCGTGCATACCTAATTTAATATCTAACTTAAGTGTTGACACTAATTACTCACAACACATTTTTCAGTTGTACGTTGAAATCTTTTAAAGACAAAACGTTATGAAATACAAATAATTGTTAATGTAATTTTACTTTTAAATTTATTTCGTTATTATTTTAAATATATGCATAATTAAAAACATGCAACATAATGAAATATTTGTTTTTTTTTTATAAAAACTTCTAAAAAACAATTACATTCTCAAATTTGAGTTTTACATTTCGAGCGAAATGCTTGGTCGTGCTATTGGTTTTATGTGTTTTTTTTTCTGTTCAGTCATAATTATCACTATTTATCAGAGAAATTATTTTTCAAATTTTTTTCCCTCACATAATTCTTTAAATTTGAGGAAGCTATCAAAAATAAATTATAAAAACATATAATTATCGACAAAAAAAAAAACGGTTTTGATAAAATGTCCTTTTAAAATCTGAGCTAAGCGAAAAATTAATAACACAATACCTGTTATAACTGATAAGTACACATATCAAAACAACTAAAATCAAAGTGATAATAATCCAGTGCAAATCTTCTATTGGTAAATTTTAACATAATATCAGGGTTTAAAAATATGATTTTGAACCAAATCGAACCGAGTTAAGAACGTACGCGTAAAAAAACTCCAGATAAAATTTTTTCAAGGTTTACTTAATTTTTTGTTTAATTATTTTTATTATTATTTAAAAAAAAAATATTAAATTAATATA
The DNA here is from genome assembly GCA_032441825.1 of Chaetogeoica ovagalla. NCBI lineage: Eukaryota > Metazoa > Arthropoda > Insecta > Hemiptera > Aphididae > Chaetogeoica > Chaetogeoica ovagalla. Next base: position 1,855,069 of record CM063728.1, read on the forward strand.
GGTTGCAAATCATATAAGGTTGAAGAATTTTTTCAAGCGTTTACCTTGAAATTTTAAATATAGATAATATTAATTATTATTACCGTTATATTACTTTATATTTTTTTAATATATGATAAAACATTAAATATAAGCTTCGCTCAGATTCAATTAAATATGTATTCGTTTAAAATGTAAAATTATTGTTTTTCAATATTTCTCAACAATACTGAGTGTTAATCCAGTTTTTTATTTGAGAGAATAAATTATTTAAATAAATAAAATAAAATTTATTATAGCATTTAATTATAAGGCAAACTTATATATAAATATTCTAACCAAAAATACAATTAAATGAAAATTCTAAACTTCTAAAGAAATTCTATCACTATCATATATGATTACGAATAGTATCATTATGGTTTCGTCAAGAATATTCTTAGTTTACAATTCACGCAGTAATCACCGAACAATTTCGCCATTATTTCAAGCTTCTCAATCTTAATACATAAATATCATTAACGAAAACTCATTAAATACCTCTAACATTATGACGGTCAAAATACTAGTAAAGTTAACGCACTGCATAATTTATTTGAGATCTTTGCCCTAATAATAATATAAAAATATTTATTGGCAATTAGTTCATCTCGAAAAAACTATTTGCACAATTACTATTAAAATATCTTATAACTACTTATATTTTAAAAAAAAATGTTATTCTAAGTGGAACGAGGTTAGATTTGTCATTGGTTATAGATGAAAAAACAAAAATATGGTTAAAAGAAAGTAATTTAATAGAGGTAACGTGAATTTATGAAGAAATGTAATTAGATATATATATATATATACACAAAGTAAAACGTTTGTAAAATGTAGAGTGCGTAAAAATTTTAAATAATGACATTTATTTAATTTTATCAAAAGTGTGCATTATGAATTGAATAAAATTTTACATCTTCCTCAATCAATTTTTCCTAAAACAAGAATTTAAAATTTAATTTTTCTCAAAAAAAAAAATATATATACATATATAAATTTCGAATATCATTTTACCGAAAAAGAAAACAATGAAAAAATATATTGTTGGAATAACTAAATTTCAATTTAAATACTAAGTATACTTTTATGTAATTATTCTATAACTACAATCCACGTTGTTTTATTAGATCTCAAGATCAGGTAAAAATTAGATATTTATATTATTCATCAATTATTGTCAAGTACTATTCAGATTATAATAATTTATTATATTTTATAGGAATAATAATAATTTGTTTTTTACAAACACACACACACATATATATATATATATATATATATATATACATAATTAAAAATACATTAATAAAACACTAATTTGTCCATAACAATGTTACAATTTCATACCTTCGATACCTTAACTGGGAAAAAATGGTATTTGAAAAATGAAAAAAATTGATTGGAAAAACTGCCTCCTAACCATTAATTATTAAATAATAAAATTTTTGCACAAATGGTAACTTTGAACTGCTAACTATGTTTTTGTTTTAGTGACAACATAAATTATACAAACCATGGCGAATATTACCCATGTGAGTTTAAACAATTTTATTACCGAAACGCACCATCACATCATACACATATTAAATCAAGAATTAAAGTTCGGTCAGTGCTTTTTCGAATTTTTTATATATTTTTTTTTTTTTGTATTAATTTATAAATATATATTCATTTATATATTATATAAACAAAAATTGACCTTTGCTTTTTTTAATATAATAAATTAATAATGAAATTCAATCGATTTAGATAAAATATCTAATAGGTATTAATTATTATTATATGTCTTTTGTAGATAAAGAAGTCGATTCGTGGATGTTCATGAGCACGCCATGGCCAGTTTTGACAATATTAACAGTTTATCTGTTGTTTGTTATAAAACTAGGCCCAAATATGATGAAAAACCGTGAACCGTTTAATATTAAACGCATTATGATGATCTACAACCTTGTACAAACCCTGTATAATATTTTCATTATATCAGAGGTATAATGAATATGTTATTTATTTTTATATTATCGTTTTATTAATTATATAAATCATTGTCCGCATTGAACCGTGTGAATAAAAAATACGCCATGTATGTTGATTACCGTCATAATTATCATTACGATAAAATAATAAATGTTATAGTTCCCATATTGTCAAAATCGGTTTTTTATTTTTGCAAAATTACATTTTACACGTTTAAACATTCTCGTTTATATTTACTTATATCATAACACTGCAGACATTTTTAGTAAAACCGAATTCATCTGCCGTACTATTACAATAGTTATAAAATATAATATTTAATATATATAGAGAGAGAGAGAATAATATAAAGTTTTTGGTGTACGAACCGCGCGATTTTTCGCAGCATGCCGAGAGATATTTTTGATTTAAACTTTCCGAACAAACTTTTCAGTCTGGTATGCCCATAAATATGCGTAATTTATATTGCATGTGACATTGTGAAATAACTCAATGATAATAAGTAATAACAGTTACAAGAATATCAATATGTCTTTAAAAAAAGAAAAAGAAAAAAATTATACATTTTAATTACTTTTGTTCTTTTTTAAAATAGTGTAGAAATTTTTGTTGCAAAATACATAAATATATGTATATAGGTGTACCTACCATCGAAAATAAGTATGATTAGTGAATTTTACCTTTCACACTCAGTACAGTCATCATGAAATTATACAATAACTAACGTTGATTCATATTTCAAAAATGTCATTTTGTATGAGTAAATTATAATTTTTCATAAAACAATGTTTTTTTCTACTTTTCACTAACGCTTCGTATAATAACTTCCAACTTTACATATATATATATATTGTGTTTACCAAAACAAAAAACATTTCCAAAAATGTCAATTATCGTTAAGTGTTGATAAAGTAGATTTCAAAAATAAACATTACACGTATTAATATATTACAATAATAATAATAATTTCCTTCTTGTTTCGTTATTATATTTCACTCCTTTCAATGAACGTCTAATTTACATCTCTTTTACGTAATATCGTTGTTTTAAACCGACCGTATTCATCTAACTGATTTGATAAAATATTTACCAATTAATTTTTCTCAAAATAAATATTAAAAAAAAAAAAATGTATTTATTAATCAATCAATTGAATTATTGTATAATTCATATCGTACGAAATGCATTTCATTGATTCAGTATATATATATAATATTATAGTTGAAAATAATTTTGGATAGAGTATAAAATTTGAGTTTCGCTAAAATATCCTCTCACACTGCTTGCAAATCTATTCTCAAAATATACTTATTTCTATGTTTAACGCACGATTATATTTAGATTTATTCGAAATTTTACAAAACACAAATATGGTCGACTCGTGATAGCGTTCGCCACCTTTTATGTTATTTTTTTGACGTCCAGAATTCCAGTATACTCGACAGCAGTTTTCGGAACGTTTATAAAATATATCAGATGTCCACTTGCATAAAGAAGCTGCTTTCCTTTGAAAACTTCCATTTGAATCAATAATTACAGCGATAGTTAAATAATTGCAAATTAAACGAAAACATAATAAACCTAACCTAATACACGGAACGATATCGAACGACTGTATGAACAAATATTTATTAATATTATAGGGTTTTCGATTAAATTCGTTCCCATCGGTCGCTATTCGGTTCGATAATAAAGATAACTTACGGCTTAATTTACATTTCACAGGGTTATAACGTTGTTACACGTGTGCCCACGTTCAGTGTGTTAATATATTATTATATTAAATTAAGCCTACGTGTTTTATCTGAAAGTTAAATGTACGTAACTATAATTCGTTGGTTACCAATACTACATCAAACGGCTTTTATATACGAATAATCCGATGATAAAAAAATTATCGTGAAAAATATTATTATTGTTATTATTCTATCCAGAAATTTCGGAATTTGTAAATATATTTGGGAATATATTATATATATATATATATATATATATAATACATATTTTGAAAAAAATTGATTGGAAAAATGACTCCCAAAAATTCTAACTCTATTGAACTAATATATACTTGTCTATTTTAATTAATTGGAATTTTTTTTTATTTCAGATATTCATTACACCCAACGTATTCAGTTATCTATTGAAGCATATATGTTATCCAGATGACTCGGAAAACAATCGTTTTATTATAAACAAGGTTAGAAAAATTTGTATTTGGATAGACCGGTATAATTAAAAATCAATATGTGCCAATGTTTTATAATTATAATTTTAATTAATACGAACTTAAACTATTTAATTAAACGACTACGCATGCCGCGAATGATTATATTTACTTCAATTTTCATCCCGTGTATATCTATTCAAAGTCAATTTTTAGTATTAAAAAAAAAAAATCGTATTTTAAACACACGTGTTGTTATTAAGTTTCATTTTATAATAGTAATAATAATAAAATTATTATTTGTTCGTTTTTTTAGATTCTTATATAGTGCTTGTAACTCATCGCTTTTTATTGATTTACTAAATATAAATCTGAAATTCGAGAGTTCTGTATCGAATTTCAATATGTGCTATACTTGTTCACTAATCGACTAATCCATCATTTATTGGTATGGTTAGATCAAAGACCGAAAATCATTTAAACTATATTATGTACAAAAAATATGGAAGAAGGCTCGTTTTTTTTTAACGCTAAATCATAATAAATAATTTTTTCTCGTAACCATAAATTAATGATTCTATTATTATTGCAAATTTTTGTACTAAAATTAAAAACAAAATAACAAACTATATGTGATGGTCTAATAATCCATCATACATTCCCTGTTCTTCCTCGATGGCCACAATTCACGTCGCCTTAAAACGTAAACCAAGTTAACTAACGCATACAATTTAACTATATTGATTATTCCGATAAATCTTGTAAATCAATAAAATTTCGATTACAGATTCACTTATTCGGGCGAAAAACATATAAGTATACGTTATCGAAATGGAGTTGTTTATAAATAAAATCACATATTATAAAATACCGTTATGGGCATATTCTTATAAACATATATTCAAATACATAAACATATAAATAGTATTATTTTTGTTTTGTAAATAATTTTTTTTTTTTAAATAACTTGACTCAATTGTCGATTAATTAATTGATTTACAGTTCTACAGTCAATCGTGGCATTATTTTCTATCTAAAGTATTTGACCTCCTAGACACAGTAAGTACATTGCAATTAAAATATTGATATTACACTTAAATATATATATAACATTATACTTTGACATACACGTAAATATTAATGAACCTAAATTGATTTAGTAAACTCGTATCCAAACGAATAAAATATTATAATTTAAAATGTTCATTCAAATTATATTGCGTACGTATAATTTATATTAATTTATTAATAGCTATTTGTCTTATGACGTAAAAATGTATTTGCGAATCTATACAAAATTTAACGTAGAAAACAATTAAATTTTACAATTTATCAATATCGAAGAATAAAAGAAAAAACAAAGAAGTGTTTTTACTTTAAATAAGCATACGAAAATTATCATAATAGCGTAATAGCGTTTTACTTATTCGTATACTACTACAGTTACACAATTTAAAATTATATATATGAATCACTTCTACCATAGCAATACCACCTAATACTGTTTCAATTATAAATAAATTATATATTCTTGTACGATGAACAAATGCACACGATGGCAATAATACGGTACGTAGTTATTCAAACATGTGATAATTTTTCTATTTATTGTAATGTAAACAAACGAATGTTCAATGAACTTTAACTCAAAATTAATAAGTGCAACGGCATTATATTAATATTTATTGATTTTTTTTCTCTAATAATGTCCAATGCATTTTCTCGTTTATTAATTATTATTATACAATAATCATTTATATAATAATATTATAAACACATGACGAAACCATAATAATTTCTAACACTATACCAATTCATTCATTTTATATTTACTATTCCAAATGAAATGTACACTTTTAATATATATATATTTTAGATTCGTTTTATATGAGTTTACAATGAATCGTACGAATATTATACAATACATTAATTTCATAACTATAAAAATAGAAAACGTATTGTCTAAGGAATAATTATGATTGATTTTAGGTATTCTTTGTGTTAAGAAAAAAACAATCGCACGTGTCATTTTTACACGTTTACCATCACATGAACATGGTGTTCACTACTTGGACTTTTTTGAGATTTATCAAAGGTAAAATTTTTAATCGCATTATATTTTACTCTGTCGACTAAAAACAAAAACGATTTTTAATAAATAAAGCAAGTCGATATTACTTACGTACATGGGCGCCCCGTGGGAGAGGGCGAGAGAGAGCATCTGTCTCCCCTAGGGTGGCCGTTATTTTTAAAATTCCAAATTTTTCATTTCTCTCCCCCTAATTTTGTTCATTACTATAAAAAGTAATTTCCGTTAAATTTAGTCATGATTACTCATCCCCTGCACATGCTCCATGGGGGTGGAAAAAGTGCAAAGGAGGGTCGTTTTGTGATTTATTTAAATTTAACTAAAAAACTATTGCACATATCGCAAAAATGTATATATTCTAAATTATAGACATTTATATTGTCAATAAAAAATCTATTTACAACATTTTTCATACATCTATTATTTCCTAAATAAAATGACAAAACACCGAATAATTCTTTTATTTGACAAAATTGATTTATTTACGGTTATTTAAATATATTAGAATAACGCATTATAATAGGAAAAAATATTATTTATAGAAATAATGAAAAATGAATTAGTAAGTAGTAGCAATTGCATTGAATTATCTGTTTTATTGTAACAGTTGGATTTACATATGGTTGAAAATTTAATTACCTAAAATATTATTTAATAATGTCTTTAATAATACGTTTTTGGAGATAATAAATAATAATAATACCATTAATACAAGTACGTAATATAATTTTGTACCTCATCGATTTTATATTTAATAAATACATGTGTAAATAAACAAAACTTTAGAGATGTATTAGAATCAGCAAATATTTTAGATTAGATAATAATATATCGATAATGGTATTATATTCTACACTCAATTTATTTGACACAGACAGTTTTCAACAATAAGTTATGAAAAAACGATACGTGAACGATTTAACGTGTTATTTTCTTCTTTTCATGTGTATTAAATTTAAATTCGTTGGGTATAAAATAATTACTTAAAGTTTACAACTAGTAGGTGTTCTTACTTTATTGTTTTTATTTATTATTATGGCGTCATCATCAAAAATTAATCTTCGTAACTCTAGTGAAATAGTTTTAATTGGAAGTATTTCAAATCACATTATAGGTAGTAAGTTACCTTCAATAAAACAAGTGTCATAAGTGTACTTTTTTTAAATATGTGTAACGTAAATTTTAATTTACACAAGAGTGCTAAATTAGTGATCCGTAAAGTTGTTATATTCTGGGAAAAAGTTCGTATTTCTATTGGAGAAGAATATCATTTGATGAAAAATATCGAGTCATTATATTATAATGAGTGGAGGAATTTACAAAAACATGCGACTAGAAAATTACCTAAAAATCGAACAAACGAAAAAGAATTTGTAAATAAGTTTGATGATATTTTTGATATCGTTCATTTTGACGCTTCAAATACAATAAAAATAAAGAGTGATAAACAATTTTTAATTGCTCAAAGGAAAAAAGGAAGACCCGGTTGTATGTTAGGAATAGATGTAAAAAATCAAAATCTTAAAGAACGTGTTGAAAAAAGATCGAAAAATATAATGAAAAAGAAAAAAAGAGTTTTTTGAATAAATGGAAACTTCAGGTAACTTATTTTTGATTATGATTTATGTATATACAATATTAAAAATTTTCAATAATAATTTTTTGTAAATATTTTAGGAAGAGTTGTTAATAGCGGGTTAGGTGCTAATGCTAGCTAATGTGCTTATGTATTACTGGAGCAAAAGTTAAACGGTGATATTTTATATTTGCCATACAGACACCATATATTTAAAGTTCTATTGAGAAGTGCTTTTGAAATTAAGATTGATATTGCATCTGCTCCAGATGTACCAATTTTGAAACGGTTTCAAAAATGTTGGCCAAATATTAATTTAAAAAACTTTCATATTGGATTGGAAGATATTTATGTTTTACAATCAATACAAGATGTAAAAGAAGAACTTTAAATATTCTGTATATATCAATTACAACAATATAAACCTCAAGATAATTATAAAGAACTGCTAGAACTATTATATTTCTCGGTCAATTTCCTCCTAATGGTATATTTTTCAAAGTTCCTGAACCTGTACATCAGGCTCGATGGATGGCAAAAGCTATTTATTCTTTAAAGATGTTTTTATTTCGTAATGAATTCAAATTAACATTAAAAGAAAATAATGCTTTTTGTGACCTATGTTTTTTATAGTTCAGATATATATATATATATATATAAAACAATGGCTGTGTGCTCCAGTTGCTGCTCTAGCACCAAACATGGACTTGCAACTTATTAAAAATCTTATATCGCATGTGTTCGTTGATGTACAAAGTTTAGCATTAAAAAAAAATGTGTGGCCACCTATGGTACTTAACACCAGAAGCGACTTCATTAGCATTTTTTGATGACAAAATATTATTCAAAACAAAAATAAAAATGGTCAAAGCATTGAGTCTCGTGAAATTAAATCAGAAGACAATAAACAAAAAAATTTACAATCAAATGAAATGTACGAGTATGCTTATAAAAATATTGATGATTTTATATCAAGCCATTCCAGTCATATTTTTAATAGTTTTGGTTTAGCGTTAGATTTTTTAGATTTAATTCCTATATCGTGGAACGAAAATGACCAATATAAAAAAGGGAAAGTATCGATGGAAAATCTACAAATAGTAAACGATGTTGCAGAGAAAGAGAGAGAGGAGTCAAGTTAATTGAAGACTATAACAAGCTAATAACATAAAACGAAGAACAGAAGCGATATTTACTACAAGTAGTTGGCGAGTACCGTCACCGATTTCCAAATTGTAAAAAAAATCACTTTGTCCAATAACTTTTAATAATGTAAATGTATAAATAAAATGTAATTATAACAAAATATATTTAAATTTTACAAAATATATATTAAAATATTATATTATTGAATTTGTTATATACATATATTGTACTTTATTGGAATTTTTTAACCCCCGTGGAGCACGCGAAGGAGTGAGTAATCATGACCGATTTTAAACCACATTACTTTCTTAAAGTAATGAACGAAATTAGGGGGTGAGCAGTCAAAAACAATAATCTTTGTTTTGTTCTTCTATAACTAAGGGCCACCCTAGTCCCCGTCCCCCTGAAATTCGAAATTTTAAATTTAATTTCTTTTGAAATTTATTATTATTTAAATAAACATTTCATTAATCTTTTAACTAGTGAAAGTACCTTTTTTTTTTAATAAATATTTTATTCGCAAAGCGTGACATTTATTTCAAGTACTTTTCGGTATTTGATTTCATTATGCCCCTTACTGATAAATTTTTTGCGGCAGGAAATTACAATGACATCCAAAATTAAATTTCTCATTTTTATCCGAAAATTGATATTTCGTCGTCACTTTAAAAAGTATCCAGTACTATATTAGACGTCATACAATACAAATACGCATTCTGACGTGGAAATGTCTTAACTCTCGGTGGGGGGGGGGTCAGTAAAAAAAATTTTCGTCACGCAATATTACTGCGGGGAAGTAACGCAATCAATCACGTGACGTTTCTATGCGACGTTAAAGCAGAACTAATGCGAAAAACTCGTTTACGTAAGCGTTCAATCCTATTGACGATTGAGTTCAGTGACCACAGTATCCGTGTACCGATACATCTGCATAAAGTGTTGATATATTTTGATTTATTTTTCTAATTTAAATTCAAAAAAAAAATATCCAAATTCCACTAACTCGTACGCAATTTAAGAGTGATAGTTTCGTTAATCGTCCGATATAGGGACATTATCCGTCGACATGACGGAATGGAACACTGTCGATAAGTTTAAAAAAACCTATTTTTCTCTTCTCCAAAAACGGATGAAACGATAGATGCTTAATATATATATATATATTTTAAGTAAAAATGATAACAAATTTAGTAATTGGACACAGTTGCTGGGTATAATTCATAATAAACAATATAAAGATGTAAATAAAAATCACAGCAACATACAAATAAATAACAATATAAATATGCAAATCAATAAATAAACGAGCAAATGAATAATAAATCGATAAACGAATGACCCCTTTGGTCCAACAATACTAAACGAAATCCAATATAAATAATATGTAAGAAATAATATAAAAACACAGAATTTTAAAGAATAAATAAATCGATAATCACTGAATAACAATAATATCCCGCATATGAATTAATAATAATTTGAAACAAATCGAGTATACAATTCGAATATAAATATATAAAAACATAAGCTCCTTTAGCTTTACAATAATATCAAATAATAATTGCTATAAAAATTACGACAATGAATTTGTAATATGTCGCAGACTGGCCAGCCGCGATAACTAAATCTAAATCGAATAATTTTGTACGTACGCTTACAGAATAAATAATTGAATAATAATTCAATTCGCCGTGCGCGAAACAAAAACAAATAACGATATCTGCTAGAGACAAAAAATATTTATATAATATTTAGCTGTTCAAACTATTTCAAAATCAATAAAAAAATGTGACTATTCGAGCCAAGAACGATGTCTATTAGAGACATAGATACGAGTAAATAATATATTCAGCTATTAGAGCATAGTAATACACAATATGCTATTAGAGCACAAAACAAATAAATTGCGGCCATTTCGAATAATTATAAAAAAATCACAAATTTAATATAATAAAAATATTGGACGTATTTGACGATGACAAACTTCTTAAGATGATTTGGCTATTCGAGCCACTAAAATACAACGTAGACGAAGACGATTTTTCCACATAAGAATTGCACATAATGTGTTGACGCGACGACGATTTATACATTTTTTGTGTACGTATGTCACGGAACAACGGTAGGACGGCGTGAGGAAACGATACTAACTTTAAATATAAACGAAAATAATAAAGCACAACGCTTTTCGTATATCACGGGCGTTGCCTTCTTACGTAATTTAATTTATGAAAATCGATAACAATATTATTATAATAATAATTTTAATTATATTTATATGCGATTATATATTATGACCGTTGACTTTTCGGCGGCTTGAACAACGTGTGTAAAATTATTGTAAATGTTTTGTTTTAAATCATATGAAACACTAAAATGCCTTACAATAGCGTTCAAACATGATATTTATTTGGGTATTTTATAGCCTATTAATTAGTTACAATACATTCATGTTGAAATGTACGAAATGACGTTAGCGTAACAACATAACACTAAGATACATAATTTCGTTCGGTTTCTAGATATAAAATATTACGTATAATATAATGCGTACGTGGTATTTAGTTAGAAACGCGCATAGGTCACACACACATACAATTAATTGACATTTATGATCCAGAATAAAATTCAGAAATAATACAGTACGAATCGTGTTTAATGCAGGTCAACAAGGAGCCCTTTGTGGTATTCTGAACGCGTCTATCCATTCGATCATGTATAGCTACTACTTTCTAGCGGCTCTCGGTCCTCAAATGCAAAAATATTTATGGTGGAAAAAATACCTGACCCGTTTGCAAATCGTAAGTGTAAACACTTAATAATGTGCCTGCAATTCGACTAATATTTGAATATCGAATTGAAAAATAACTCTTCTTTTTTTTTTTCTATTTACAGATTCAGTTTATAATAGGTATTATCTATGGAATAAGCCTGTTTATTTACGATTGTAATTTTCCAAGATTATTTAGCATATACATGATATTCGACGTACTCCTTTTTTTGTATTTATTTTTGATTTTTTACAAAAAAACGTACCGTGAAACAAAAAAATCTCAATGAAATCAACTTTAAAAAAAAAAAAAAAACAAATCACATCGAATGGTCTTCGTAATTATAAATTCGACAATTAAATTTAAACCACTAAGCAAGTGGATATCGTCAGATTATAAACGCTCCGGACGTCCCCGAAGCAAACTTTATTAATTGTCTGCTCGCTTTCTTTTATTTTACGACATATCGCATTTACACGCCCAGACATCAAAAATATTATATATTTTAAAGGCCCAGCCAGAAACACATTTCTCCGTTCTAATCGCTCTCTATAACAGCTCACTTAAGTCATATTAATAATATATATATTTTTATTATTATTATATAATATATATATTAATAATACCTTTTAAACAGGTACTATTTAATGTATATTTTTTTTTTTTATTTAACAATAAATATTCCTATATCAATTGATATTTAAACATGCAATAGTTTATTGTCTCGAAAATCCAAATGTGTTCGTTTTTTTTTTTTTTTTTCATTACATAGGATATACATTATTTATATAAGACATTGCCGACATAAAGGCTTATAATAAATATATGATATTACATTTATTTGTTTTGTTTTAATCTATATTATATTTCTTTGTTTAGAAAATAAATAAACGATTTTTAGTTATTTTTTAAGTACTGTGTAATGTAATAATCTAATCGAAATTATATTTATAAAACATCTAATCCAACGTTATTCTACCTATTAATACGCAACACACGTTTTTACATTATTTATCTACTTTTGTATATTGATATTTTTCGGCCTAAGGTGTATTTTACTATTTTATAAGTGTATGATAATTACTATGTTTTATTTAATGTTAATCGTTTATATATATATATATATATACATATACATACATACTCATATGTACTAATATAAAAATGTAAATTTATGCGATTTAGTTTAACCGTTATTACTTTATAAAGAAAGAAAAATGTATAGAATGAAAGACTTTCTACCTTATTTCCCTTTTTAAAATCACATAGTATATCTCTTGACGTTCCTTCTATCCATAATGCATAAACGAATGTGTTATTATTAAAATAATTTTTTTTTATTCTGGAAGCTGGTTTTATTATCTAATTTAATCGTATAATACTATATTTTTGTTTCTTTTTCTTTGCCCGTTCAATTTTTTTTCTTGTATATTTTTAATCGTCGAAATAAATTGTACCAAAAAAAAAAAAAAAAATTTTTACATATTATATAAATCGATATCGACGATTTTTACCGTTAATATTCCATCACCAAATGATAGCATTTAAAACTATCATTATTGTATTTTATTATCGGTAATATTTTATTAGTAATTTAAATGGACAGAGGGACATAGGATATCAATAGCAAAATAAAATGTCTATGTACAACAGACCCGTTTTTATAGTCCGTATACAAATAGATAAGTTGTTGCAATACAAAATAATTATTAGATATTCCTGAACTATAAAGCTGAAAAGATGCCTGAAAAGTATTTTTATTCTTTTTTTTATTAAGATTTGTTCGATCACAAGGTGTAACTGATGAACGGTTAGATACTCTCTTCATTGCATAACATTATTGAATTGAAAACTAATGACTTGTTTACTGGTTAGAGGAAATTAGAAGCGACAATTTATTAAAAGGTACTATATATATATATATATATATATATATATATATATATATATATATAGGTATAATTTCGTAAGCAAAGTATGCTGTATAATTTTGTATACTGCGTTGGAGCGCGATTTCTTGATTTTTTTTAAAAAATTTCAAAAAAGTGTTATTATTTATGAATAGAAGAATGCCGAAATGTCGTAAAATACACAAATTTCGTTACAAGGTGTATTTACGTAAATTAAACGTTTTGTAGACAGATTAGTATAGGCGCAACTAAAGCTCAAATTTTGCGCGAGCTAAAATTATGCAACGCTTACTGGACCGTATAAGAAAATAAGAACAAATTATAAATACCAACAAATAATATTGTGAGCGAAAATCTACAGAAGAAAAATACCCGTTCATTTTAACACAGATAAAAAGTCTAAATATATAATACGAGTACATTTAATAACATAATCAACCACTCTATTCGTATATTTAATATTAATCAATAACAATTATTATTATCATTATTGTAAATATATAAAAAAAATTAATAATAAATATATATTGGTATTAAGTTTACTTATACTTGGAATATTAAAGCTTTTAGCCTATCGTCAGCTGCAAAAGCATTAACTATTGGCTGCCATGAATACCATAATAGGTATTCAAGTGGTTTGTATCCTAGGCATTAATACTTTAATCATAGTTGTTCTACACGCTTTGAGTACATTTTTTGACACTATTTGACTCTTAGGCTTTGAGGGACAACTTTGTTACTCATAATATTTCGTGATTACGTAACTAAGGACCACTATTGATACTCAACTCATCAATTGGAATGAATATAGGAGAATGATTGAATGGATTAATGAGAAAGATAATGTTTTCAATTTTAAATTTATTCGTTAAATCACTATCAATATTTAATAATAGCAAATTTGAAAGTCTTTCTTTTGCCATGCTAGTCCAGAGAAGCTGATTTTTTATCCGCCATATATATAAAAAAAAACCTTTTACGTGTTACCGAAAACGAGATAAACTGCAATACCGCAAATTTCATATTTCATCAAATTATTTAAAGAAGCTTAAACACCCATTTGGGGGTGCTAAGCATTCAGCACTGGCTCTTACACAATTGCGCCTATACCGATCATTATTTACTGTATTTTACCATATAAAAACAATAAACGACCACGTCGAATATTATAATTAAATCAAGTACGAATATGTGATAATACTCATTAAGCCAATTCATACGTCTTATAATATTTAATTTTTGTGCTTTTCGATACAATTTTGCAATTCTGTATCGATCAAAACTTGCGAACTCTGTTCCGAGTCAATAATAATAGTAAGTATAACCGGAATTCGTATTGTCAACGGCAAACTTTCATAATATTTCAAACTTGATGGTAACTCGTTATTCGTAGAAGCAGTTTTCGTAGCAAGACGCAGATTTGATAAATGTATATGATTGTGAAAAGGGAACTTCTTCTTTTAGACATTTTATTATTGCGCAGTTATCTAAGGACCGAAATAATGTGAGTTTGATCTGTTTAAAGTGAAGAACATTTATGGCTGTATAAAATGGCTATCGCTTATGAGCTCGGCCTCTTCTCAGGTAGAAAAAAAACCATAAGTTTATTTTAGCTTGTAAAAGTAACGCATTAACACTTTACAAAACAACTATATTATGTATTTTCAATGGTTCGATCAAATTACTCAATGGATTATCTCAGTAAATATGATTCATTAGATCATTTTGAAAAGAATACAAGTCGGTCGTTTTCTTTCAAGCCGAGCTTAAGAATACAATATGATTATTAGTTGATTATCAGATTTCTTTTTTTTTCTTTTACTATCCCTCCCGCAATAAACCTGCACTCGTTAACCACATCTCTTAGAAATCGGACAACTCCAAAATTTCGCTAACTTCTATTAACTAACTAATTTGGAAACATAATTTAACAATGGAATGGATTTTTTAGGATTATTTTTAACAGTATTTAAAATGATAAACACGTGGATAAACATGACGCCATGGTCTTAGCCAGCAAACATTTTTAGGAAGTTAAATCCGAAAGTATAAATATGAAATAAAATGAAAATAATAGAATATAAATCATTGAAATTTGTTTTAAGAAAAAATTTCGAGGGGGGGGGGATCTGAACCCTAAACCCTTCTGGCTACGGCCTTGCATCTTATGGTGATGTTGAATAAATAGATATCGATAAGTGAGCGACAAATTATCGAGGACGATGGCACCTAACTGTACCGGTTGAGCGCGTATATATTAAAAATTATTTTACGTATTATTAATATTTTATATATAAAAAAAAAATATATATATATATATATATATATATATATTTGTACACAAAATTATGCAATAGTGAACTCGCGTATTTTCAAAGTACAAATAGCGTACCTAATAACTAATACGTAACTACACTTATAACACCGACTTCATACATATATCTGCATAATTCCTTTGATCTCGATTCATCACGAATTACTAGGAAATCTTGTTATTATACCGTTTAATATACCACCAGGACTTAGTCTAAACTCGCGTATCACATACAGTTTTCAATGAAAAAAAGTATTTATATTGCACTGTTGCGCACTTTATTTATTATTTGAAAACTAACGATTTATAATATGTTGTACCCGCTCATTTCTGATTATAATATATTAGTTAGCAAAAAAAAACGTATTAGGATTGAACGCTGCTATATATTATATTATATAGTCTATATAAGTAAAAAGCGTTAAATCCTTAAGGAAATTAACTGATTTCCAATTTTTTTATTTTACACTGATAATTGATCCGATGACGTGATTCGTGTTTAATATTTTATCCGTGAAATATCCATCAATTCAGTGCAAAGTTAAGTAGGTACCTAAATTAAAATAACAACGATAAAACTCTAAAATCAGAGTAAAAATACGTATATTACACCGAGGAAAAACAATGAATACGTTAAATTTTCATTATTCCGCATTCTGTTATTTGTATACGTTGTTGCTTCTTTTTTGCTGGTTACATTATAAATACTATTTTATTTGCGTGTAACGCGAGATGACTGTAATGTAAACATTTAATGTGGATACTATAAACTGACTACAGATCTGGAAAAAATAATTTCGCGATTATATTCAAGGCGAAACAGATATCACGGGTACGTTTAAACACGGCAAATTATCGATAATCAAAAATTTTGATAATCTATAAAGAATAAAATATTATAAGTACGTCCTCTCGAATCATACGCTCATTGAAACGAGTGTTTGCCGTTTGTCAGTTTAAAAATCGGTACAACATTTCAATAAGTTTAAAATCTATCAATATACAAAAAAAATAATAATAATAATAATTTTCGTCATCGTCATTGTAGGCAGACATTGGAGACCGGTAGTTAACCTTAAGTCTTAATGAAAATATCACCTTCAACGCAATATAAAAAAAATATAATACTAATATTGCGTAACGGTGTCTTGACAAACAGAAAATCTGGAATACATACACATCATTCCACTATTTGTACAGGTGTTTTCATAATTATTTAATACCTACTCAACCAAATAGTAAAACGCTTTTAAAATAACAATATTCATTATTTATTATTATAAAAAAAAAAATCATAAACTAGATAAACATGAAATCCATGGGTTAAAATTGTTAAAGATATTTTATATATATAAACATATATGTAAAATTCAAAACATCCCTTTTTTTCTTGTACGCATTGGCATTGGAGTTTATGGTCTTAGCCAAGGATGACGAGAATTATTCGGTAGACCTTGTAATCAAATAATATCTATGACATTTATGTAAAATCAAAACAAAAAAAATTTTCAATACTATTGATAATAAATTGAAAACGGGAGGGAGGGGTTACCTGAATACCTGAATTAAATTCATTTTCACTGTCTGAACTGATTCTCACACTCTCTGCGAACGCTATGATTACAGGATGTGTCTAATAAAAACGTAAAATATATATGTGTATATAATATTCAGTTAAAATTCGCTAAATGTACAAATTTTTAAAATCTATTTTTTTCGCGCCAAATTGTTGATATATATATATATTTTTTTTTTATTGTAAAAAAATTTTAATTGTCGTTTATTTATTTTAATAAAATAGCGTTCAATTATTTTCTGAAGTGTCTATTTTATATTTTCACTGAAAATTTAAACGTTTCTGCTCATCGATAAAATTACCAAAAATAGTGTCACAAAAAAACAAAAAAAACTCATCGGTAGAACACGTAAGTATTTTAATTTTCAACAATTTTACGTATATATCTAAATAAACATGTAAGTAGTCATTTCATTTGTTTATTTATCTGAATTACATAATTATATTTATATATTATATAAATATAATATATTATTAAAAATATTCTTTACACGGTATTAATACTATATAATATAGTTCAATATATTATATGTAAATAGGTTTAAAAATTATTCGGAAATAAAAGAGGCATTATAAATTATATTTCATGAAATTGTTATAGTTTTATATTCATTTTATCATTCTTTAAACAGTGCGTAATTCACTATGCAAATTCTGTAAGTATCAATAATTAAATAATCTTTATAAAAATTTCACAAATAATCCTGTTTTCAAATTTAAGTCTTTTATATTTATTTACCGATAAAATTTAAAAATTTACGCATAATTTTTTGTATGTCGTGTTTTAGCCGTTTTTCTCATACATTGGTAAACTTACTTGATTAAGGAAAATAGCCTTTACAAATTATCTATCAACTGTGTTCAATTTTCAATCGATTAATAAAGAGATACATAATATAGTTTTTGAGAATATTTACTACTCGAAAAGTAAGGTATCTATCAAAACAAATTATTGAAACCATATTGAAAAAAATTCATTTTGCACCGCAAAGTCTAAAATAGAAATCTATTTTCAAATATTATTTTATAAAATAATGGTTTAGTTAGTTGTGATATCAAAAATATTATTTCTCCTGTTATTAGACTGCTTTAAAATTGTATAGCCGTATAGCTATATTTATAAATGATAACTTCACAATATACATAAATATTTTAAATATAAAATAATATAACATTTAAAACAGATAAATGTAATTATATTCAAATAATAACTAAATATGCGAATAGTCAAAAACGTGTTGACTATCCATCTTTAAAAAAAATTCACCATTGTTATATATTACAATATGTAGATACCTTAGGAATTGAACGTGAAATATAATGAAATCTATTTAATATATCGGTTAAAAAGAAAAACTGTAAATTTCTTCTCTAGTTTTTTGAATAAACCAAATTTAACTTATTTAGCTTTAATAAATAACCGGTATTTAACCTGATTTAACAATTATAAATAACGATTCAATTTATACAACTTTAAAATTTCTAATCATTTAACAATATCATTGTAATTATTATTATAATAGTAAAACTACTTTTGCAGTCTTACGCCTCAAATTTAAAAGTATATAGAACATAAATACGTAAGTCCTTTCTATTTGTTATTAAAACTTATATGCGTATAAAAGTACAGGACAATGAAATGTTAAGTCGAAAGACTTATTTTTAACTATTTATTAAATTATAATATTTTTATTTTACTATCAAAATAGATAAGTAAAATTTAATATTATGGCGAATATCACCCACGTGAATTTGAACAACTTCATTGCCGAAACGCGCCATCAGTTTGTACATTTACTTAATCAAGAATTAAAATTTGGTTAGTAATTTTTATAAACTCGTTAATTTTATTTTATTTATTCATTTTTTTTCTTTTTTTTTTTGTTAACTTTGTTAATATTTCTAATATATCTAAAAAATTATAAACACGTAACATATTAAATCAATACTGAAAAACCACTTAAAAATGTTATTTCACGAAAAATACAATATAATATTTATTTTATAGACAATGATGTCGATTCGTGGATGTTTATGAGCACACCCTGGCCAATTTTATCAATTTTAACAGTTTATCTGTTATTTGTGTTGAAATTAGGCCCGAAGATGATGAAAAATCGTGAACCACTTAATATTAAACGCATAATTATGGTATACAACCTTACACAAACTATGTATAATTTTTACATTGTATCAGACGTAAGTTTTAAAAACTGTATTATTTATGTTAATACAATTTATAAAATTAATAAACAAAATGTAGGGGCCTACTTTCTTTAAAAACGCCGAGACCTTTCCGTTCATTATTATTTCATACGTATTTTTAAGTATAAAATAAGAAGAAATAGAGAACTAGGGCGGAAATCGTGTTATTATATTTTGAATTTAAAAAAGTGAAATTATAAAACTTCAAGTATGATTCTTTATGAAAATCGATTGGCACTTTTAAAAGGCATTCATTAAAGGCATTTTTTTAAACTTATAAATGTTCAAAAAGTAATTAAGTAAATTCTGATTATTTTGCTCTTGAAAATTTACCGATTTTCAATAATATTTTAACTATACAACGTAGTAATATAACGTTGTAACAATTTAACGTTTATAAAAAAAAAAAATAAAAAAATTTCCAGACAACATTTTAGAAATTTTTGTCTATTATCCGTATCAAAATAAAATAATAATAATATCATCGTTAATCAGGAAAATAATTTATTTCGGCTTGATTATAAATTCTACATTATAGTCGGGTTTATTTTAATTTTGGTATATAATTAAAATAAAATTTCAACTTTTTAAAATTAAAAAAAATATATATGTAGTATTGTTGTAACACTCGAAATATAATCATATGACTCTGTATAGTATTCATACTAAT
Source organism: Chaetogeoica ovagalla (assembly GCA_032441825.1). Taxonomy (NCBI): domain Eukaryota; kingdom Metazoa; phylum Arthropoda; class Insecta; order Hemiptera; family Aphididae; genus Chaetogeoica; species Chaetogeoica ovagalla. The sequence continues at coordinate 1,875,485 of CM063728.1, forward strand.
TAAATAACTCCCTCATCTTGACACTATAAAGAAGAACAATTCTTCGCTTCCCCTGAGATTTTTCAACAATTTTCCTACAAGTGCCCAAAATTAATTTACGTCTATATAGCATATATGATTCCCTAACCCATTGAAGCACGTTTATTTTTATTTTTTTTACGTGTATAACGTTTTATAATAATAATAATAATAATGACAATACAATTGCGTTTAAAAAAAGAAAAAAAAATGGTATGAGAAACAAATCAAAATCCATATTTTCCCTGTCCTCTTATATTTTATATTGTAAAAATAATAACTATTCCGTTATTTCATTTTTTTACATTTAATATTTTTTACCTCTTCTGTTAAGTATGTTTAATGTACGCGCAGGTGCGTAATAATACCCATAATCCTTTTAATTATATTTAATCGTAACAATAATGCAGTCGGTATATACTTGAATATATTTGATTAAAATCTGTGCAGTTCTTCTTTTCATCCGAAATATCCAGTTATTTATTGAACAATATGTGTCATCCAGACGAAACCGAAAATAATCGTTTTATTATAAACAAGGTAAGAGACATTTAACTGCTAATAATTAATCAAATACCGATATTTATTTTAAGAGTGTGCGCACGCGTTCTTATTGGTACCAAATTTAAATTAATAAATCCACTCTTATGCACATAGGTTATAGATATACCGTTTAACACATATAATCGAATATCAGACACAATACTTACTATAATATGCGCGAACGTAGACGTTCGTTTGACTCCAATTGGTTGATCATTTTACTATGATATAACGGGGGAAAAAAAGTTTTCGTTTTTGTACAAAAAAATAAATAAATATATATATTTTATACGTTTCTTCGAAAATCTAAATAACAGCTGTATTAGCTGTAATCAAAATGAATACCTATTATAAGTGCTACAAAAAACGTTTTCAACAAATAACCATTCGTTTATGAATGTTATAATACATCTGTAAACGAAAATACTAATTGATGCAAATTATTCGCGCATATACTCAAGTATTTTTTAAATAATTATTATGATTTTACACGTTACAGTTTCATATATCAGCGTGGCACTATTTCTTGTCCAAAATATTCGATCTTCTAGATACAGTAAGTGCATTGTTTTCGCTCAAACTAAAATCATTTTCACCGACTAATTAAAAATCTATATTCGTTGAAAACTAATTTTTAATTTATAAATATTGATTTAAATATGTGATCTCCTTTTCTTTTTTTTTTTAATAAATTAAATTTTTTTTACAAATGCATTGAACTCGTTATTATAAAAATAATATTATCAAAAGCATTTTAAAAGGTACGCTTGTTATTTATTAACGAAAGTATTTATTATTAATTATTAACGAGCGATTTTTTTTTTTAACAATTTTGTTTGTATAAAAAAAATTATAAATATATATATATGATAAAATAAAATTATTCAGATATAATTAAAAAATTATATTCTTTATTCGTGTGAATAAATGAGCAATTATTGAACTCTGACTTATTTAACATAATTGGTTCATTACAATATAATATTTTTTCGAGGAGTACACAAGTGTTCATTGAACTTTGACTTGAACATTATAACGAGTAACGATTATGCATTAATTTATTGGATTTCTTTCTTTTCTTTTTATCATATAACAAAGGTAGTTGCCGTTTTGCCAAGTTTATTATTGCGTACGCGTAAATTAATCGATTTTAATAAAAACTTATTCACAAATGTTGCAATAATAAATTAATAAAACGCAATATGTTTAAATCCGTGTATTTATTACCAAGATTTTAATTTACTCTTGCGAATATTAAATAAAATATTAATATTTGATTTTAGGTATTCTTTGTGTTGAGAAAAAAACAAACGCATGTGTCGTTTTTGCACGTGTACCATCACATGAATATGGTCGTCACCAGTTGGACCTTTTTAAGATTTATCAAAGGTAAACTGAAACACATTAAACGTAATTATTATGCTGTGTATTACTACCCGATACAAGTATTCGCTTGAAAATAAACCGATTTGATACGAATGAAAAAAAATCAGCTTTTTTTTAAATATAAGAATTTGAAAAAAAAAACAATAAGATTAATACGAAAAACTCAAATAAAATTAAATCGTTAATTATAGATTAAGAGCTGATACATACTAAGGAACTTTGATTTTCACTACAATTATCCACTAGAAATTAGAATAATACAGTAATATTAGTATATTTGTATAATACAGTATTAGTGTTTCCATTAACATACGTGTCGTCAATTAACATATCTATACGTAAATCAAATAATTCATCTACAGATTTAAAAAAAATTATATTATTAATGTGGAAAAAAGCAGGGAACACGAATAGATTTCCAAATACTAATTAAATAAGTTTTTAAATTAAAAATAAGAATATTTACTGTGAATTAAAACTAAACCGTTTTACCCTTGTCGCCCACTTCAATTACTTTCGTTAATCAGTAATAATTTTATATTATATGAATATTCGAAAATCAACGATCGATATTTTGCTTTTCATGATTATAGGTAAGTTGTAATTATGAAATAAATGCTGCGATAAATTAGGTAAGCTTCACTTTTAGCCGTTCTTTGAACACGCCAATATATCGACAGTTTACGAATTCAATATTATATAATATGTATACAATACATTTCACGAAATAATATGATCTCTCATAAAATACCAAACTTGTCCGATTTTCCACGTGATTTCAGATACAGAACGCGAAATGTGGAATATGTTTAGTTTTATATTGAACGTTTCAAGAATATATATATATATATTTTTTCGATTAGCCTATTGTGTTCCGAATCGACTTTCGTTACAAATCAGTAATTGAAAAACTCAAATTCGCTCGCTCGCGCAGTATCATCATAAAAACGCAATCATAAAATAATACTTTTATTTTCACCCGACGCAATCCAGTTTATATACAAACACTGATTCGGTCGCTTTCGACGATGGACGTCAAGTGCGATGTCTACGTCATTACAGATGCAGCTGTGAGCCACGGTCGGCTTTTTTCTTTTTTTCTGGGAAAATAAACTACAAAATGCCGGTTGCGACGTTTTCGCTTCTCGCACGTACAAAGAACGCGAGAAACGGAGAATATCGATAAATGAAGCCATTAATAACGGACGACGAGAATGAATATTACATCACCACTTTCGTCTTGCAAATCACTGTCCGAATGGATAGCGTAATTCCACGTCTGAACACAACCAGCCTCCGTCGATTTGTCCGGAGTATTTTCCGTTTGCAGTCGACAGTCGACTTTAACTATTGCGCTAACGCGATCCGGTGATTCCGTCGACGATTCATCACGTCTCCGATAATTTCCTTTGACCATTTAAGACTAGAGATGTCGACGACTCGCGTGACACTACTTTTCGCGCGTCTTATCTCCACCGTATGATTACGCCGAATATTCGCCGGTACGGAATGGTCGATGTGAGTTTTTTTTTTTTGTTCTCAAAAAAATCTCTAAGAATCACGCAGTTTCCTATATATATATATATAAGTACCTGCGCAATTTTCAACACCGGCGTTGTCCGTTATTAACACACAACGACGTGTCAAGTGATCTCACGCCATATTATGTTACGACTACGGTTTCTTCGCCGTTTTTCTATAAAGTATTTATATTATGGATGAACGTGACATAAACCCTTTGTAAACGTACTCTGACAACGGCGTACTGCACGTGCTTTATATATATATATGGTGTTTGTACCTCACTATCCCGGTAGGATCCTTGACGAATATTTCGAAAAATAAGCACGAATCACAGACGCGATTCGAGATTATATAGTACCTACCTGTCTTATATGGTTTACAATTAATAATAATAAAATCCACCGCGCAGACGGTATATAGTATAATATATATCTGCGGTTGATTATTGCGTCGTTAATCTGAAGCGCCTGTATAATAGGTACACCAGTACGAGAATATTGTACGAGAACAATATTTAAAAACAAAAAAACAAAAAACCTCTCGTGCCCAAGCTATATTTCAGTTGAACCATGTGCCGTATTTGGTACCCAATACGTGTTTATCATCCAGAATTACACGGATCAATATGTCGCCAAAATGTGAAACGAAATACTACTATATATTCTTAAACGCGTTTGTTGTACGATTTGTATACACAATAGTGATCAACGCGCGTTGGTGTTCGTCATGCAGCTACAAAAATAAACCTATCGTGTTTACCCGTTAAGTATAATTAATCGTAAATTACACAACATACACGCATTATATTCGCAAATTAATAATAATTTTAAAAAAACGCGCACGATTTATAATTCATTACGATATTGCGCTTCACATTTATACACACTGAATGTGATATTATAAAAACGAGAGCACCGGCAAAACATTATAATAAACGTTTTTTAGAATACCAATTATTTTTCCACAATACGCGCATGTAAATAGGCACTTATCGAAAATATTAAAATGTGTACAATAAAGGATTTTATAATTCAGTCTGGAATTAACATATTTGTGCGTACTTATATAATACGCTTCCGATAAATTTACTCGATAAAAATATATTCCGTATAATATTAACAATAATAATAATAATAATAGACAAAAATATGTTTTTTTTTCATATGTATATATATATAGGTCAACAAGGGGCCCTTTGTGGCGTTCTGAATTCGGTTATCCATTCGATTATGTACAGCTACTATTTCCTAGCAGCTCTCGGTCCTCAAATGCAAAAATATTTATGGTGGAAAAAATACCTGACTCGTTTGCAAATCGTAAGTATGACGTGAAAAATAACCGGTATCGGTCTCTATATTATTTACAGTTTGATTTGAAACGAATTAATCGATTTTTTTTATTGCCCATTCACAGATTCAATTTTTAATAGGACTTGTCTACGGAATAAGCCTTTTCGTTTACAATTGTAATTTTCCGAGATTATTCGGCATATACATGTTATCCGACGTACTATTATTTTTGTATTTGTTCTTGACGTTTTACAAAAAAACGTACAACGAGAATAAAAAGTCTCAATGAATTATTCGTAAAACAATTATTATTTTTATCATCATTATTATTATTATTATTAATGTTAATATAGGCGTGTTAGGTATATATAGATCTCCATGATCATTATAATGCGAATTCAGCAACGCGAATATTACATATATTATAGACCAGGGGTTTTCAAACTTTTGAAGTTCATGCTCGCTTTTTATACTAGTGCAGCGGTTCTTAAACTTTTTTGTTCGCGGAGTCCTTATGTTCCTAAAAAAAAAAATTACGGAGCCCAAAAAAATCAGAAAGGTCTATTTGTGACAATAATAATTATATGATGTCAATTGTAAATGATTTGCTTTTTATTTCCCCCCCCCCCCCCGTAAAATACGAATTTATACATATTATTTAATTAATTTAATAGGAAAAAGGAACATGTTATTTTAGTAATTTATAAATTTTAATATTTAGTAATTTTAACGTGATCCATTATGTTGGCCTTTTTATTGACCAATATTTTCATATTTCGCTTGATAGACGAGAGTTGGATGCGCATGTCTGCTCCAGCATTTAATTTATTGCGATATTTTATTTTCGTTGATGCATATTATGATGAAAATCCGATTTCACACAGATATTTTGTCGCGAAAGAAAGAAGCGCTAATATAGCTTTTTTAGCCAAAGATTGATATTCGTCAGTAATACTGCTACTGCACTAAAAATCTGTTAACGATATTTTATCGAATAAAGTTTTTAAAGATGAATCGGTGATCGTTTCAATAAATTCCTCATATTCCGTTATAAATAAATCTTCGGGCTTATCGTTGATTAAAAACGGATTTTCAATCCAATTATGTCGTTGGATAAATTCTATATATGTATTTACTCTCCGGAAAATATTTTTCTAATGTGCGATAGTATTTCATTTAAATGTTGTTCAATTTCGCCATGTATTTCATCAAATTCTTCAATATTACCGTCAATCGATTTTAAATAATCTTTTAACAAAGGAAAACTATCAATTTTACGCTGAGAAAAACACACGGCCCAAAATTTAATTTGCCGTGAAAACTATGGTCATTTTACCTTGTATTGAAAAGTTTACTTTATTTAATTTTTTTTATAACTTTTTAAACTCGCACTATTTAATCGGCGTGATACATATTTTTTCATTTGATGAGAATGATCCCAATGTATTTTTTTGATTTGTTTAGCCAACAATCCATTTGAATTTAAAATTGTTAACAATAAAAATAATTGATGGTAAAATAGTGCATACGAAATAAACACGCCTGAACAACAATAATTTCGAAGGCGGATGAGTAACGAATAGAATAATGCCCGAGGAATTATTAGAACTTCGTAGAATGTACATAATATATTGTAGATAAGTAAACTAAATTATCGCACCTGTCAAATGAACGAAAAACCCGACATTTATCTAATCTCGTTTTGACTATGACACAAAATATGTGGATTTATAAATATTTTTAGGCTTTAAACGTTTAAAACAATACATATTGGTACGGTTATATACCGAGATATATAATAATTTCAATTTAATTAATACAGATATGCCCGTGGAGCCTCTAGACTACTCTCGCGGAGCACAGTTAGAGAACCACTGTACTAGTGTACCGTCCTTCCCACTATTACATCGCGATATAAATATCGTGTACAGAGTGACTGGTGATGATAAAACGTACGAACTTCAAAGAGTCGCCACCCCAAATGGTATAAAAAAAAAGTTCCTTTTAGGACTATGGTCTAGATTCTGAAGTATATGGTATAAATTTCTGTTTTTTGTTTTTTTCCCCGAAAAAAACGTAATTATTTTCTTCTTTATATCTCCTGAACTATTAATCCCATAACAAATTTGAAAAACTCGTACAGTTTTCTTCAAGTAAACGTACCGAGCCAACGGCTCCAATATCGTTTTCGCAAGCGCAAGCACAATCATAAAATTTAAAAATTCGAAAATGTCTAAATTAAAAAAAAAAAAAAAAAAAATTTACTTCCAATGATTGTTTTGTCACTCAGAAGTATGCAAAATTCCATAAAAAATTCATATTTTAAACAAATTTCACGTCCCCCAGTCTGACAATCCTTCATATAGGCTACACGTCATAATTACAATAATACACGCTAAAATATCGTTAAAATTAGCGGTCATTGAACTGTACGCGCTGTTAAACGACTGCTCCCACTGCTTAGACTCGACCGCTGCAATGACAGCGTAGTGAATACGCCTGTGCTGCCAGTATATTTTTAATTGACACCATTTGGCTAATACAAAGGGTGGGATAAGGGATTGTATAACCTCCTCCGAGATATTCAAAAGTCGTGGTTTTTATATAATAAATATTATATAAAAATATATGGTTTTTATTTAATATTATATTAAACGACAAGAATTTTCCGCTACAAAATGAATGTGATCGGTAAAAAAAATATTTTTTTTTTTTAAATGACCCTTCCTTATTCCCCTCTCAAAAAAAAAGAAATTCTGTGCGCGCCAATGATTGATATTAATTACTATAATTATAGCAAAAAAAAAAAAAAAACCAAAAACGTGTTACTCTATAAAAATTAGAATTATATTTTATTATTTCTTATGTTGTTACCAATATTATGTGGTCGTGCATTTAATATAAAAAAATATTGTTAATACCCGCACTATATTGTGTGTGTATAGTAAATTAATAATATATATAATTATTGAAATTGTTATGATATTACGTCATTTTCCAGTGCTAATTATTCCTAATATATTTAATAATCTATTATTGTTTTTATTAAAAATTAAAGAAAACATAATATACTGTATGAAAATAAAAAAAACCGCGTTTTTTTTTACCTATATTAATACCACAAGTATAATTTTCTTCTTCTTCAGCTTTATAGGCCATTAAGGCCCACACACAGCCCTCCCCTCATTCCTCTTTATAATTTTCCAATTCCTCCGGGTTATCAACCCCAAGTATCCGAAAAATCTGGTTGGGTTCGTCTGTCTACATCTTCTTCGGCCTACCCAGTGGTCTCTTACTTTCTGGTTTCCAGTTCAGTTCATCCTTCATTATGCCACACGTATCCCAGCCAACTCAACCACCTACCGCAAGTATAATACAATTTATAAGTAGGTGGTAGATAACAAATAGCATACTTTTTAATAACATGCAAAAACACACATTTGAAGGGCGATTTTCAAATGTCCCAAAAACGTTTTTTTGGCAATTGACATTTCAATCCATTTGTAAGTAATGCATTTCAATGGCTGCATTATATACATTATACGTACATTTTCATTTTACAAGAATTTAATTAAAAAGTTCAACATATAGAGTTCTCTTTGTAATTTCCATTTAAAACTGTATACCAATACATTTTTATTTATAAAATAAATATTAACATTAAATAAATCTTAATAATCTCTTAACATTATAATGACATACATGTATACAACAATAATCTTAATGTGTACAATATATTCATGATTTTTTTTTTACATCCTGCACATGGTGAATTTACTCAAGTTGTATAAAGACAATTTATCTTTTTAATTATCTAATTGAACAAATGTAATGTTAAAATAAAAAATTATGTATTAACTTCGAAGTTAAAAAATGTCTTTAATATAATTAATACATCGGTACAAAAAACAATAAATAAAAACTACTTTTATCTTATAAATAATAATAATAAAGTTAAAATACATAACAAAATAATTATAGTACATTAATTTGTACAATGTCAATAATAAACACATTAAAATATAAATAAAAAAAAAACTAAATTTATTGTAGCCGTGAAAAAAAAATTAAAACAACAGATAAAACTCCAAATTTCAATTATTATGTTTAAGTTTTGGTTTCAATTTTTAAAACGCTCTAGATACCAATATCAGTTATATTCAAGGTAGTTTCAGTCCATGTTTTAAGACATATAACTATTAAATAATATAAATTTGTCCTAATCTCTTAATTGCTAACATGACATCTGACCATCTTCTCACATCTGGAAAATCTTTCTCATCATCTAAAACGGAAATAGTGCAAAAGACCCCCAACCACAACTAACTGCTGAAGTTCTGTCAACAAACGGTTTTCTTCTATCACTAGAAATATGTCTTGTCTTTTATATTTTATAACAAAATATGTACTCTATACATTTTGTGCATAAATCATATTTTTCTAATAAAATAAAAATATGATATAATATAAAAGTTTACAATAACAGAAAATGGATTAATAAAAAAAAAAATACATTAAAATACACGTAACAATACTAGGACGACAACCGACGCAACAAACACTTTATCAGTAAAAGTTATTTTCCTATTCAAACTTCTTAATTTATAAGATCCTATGTAATCAACTTGTCCTATTCTCGCTTTTTTCTCCAATATTTCAAATATTTTACTTTCAGTAGTTCTGATGTGCATCAAAAGTGTTAAAGCTTCTTGACCTTTCTGTGGATTTAAACTGCCATCATAAGTTTCTAGGTACATAATTGAAGCATCCAATATATTCAATTGTCTCACAATAGCTGCCAAGACTTGTGCAATATGTTCAGGGTCCACTCCATTCTTTTTAATATCTAGACAATGATTAGACCAATCTTGTGTATGAAAACATTTAAGTGCTGTAGTCAATATGTGACGATGTGGTGTTAAAGTGATTCCTACTTGAACAGATTGATCTTTATTTCCAGTGATTAGGCTTTTAAAAGTTATTTTATTCGAATTAAAATAGTCTATATAGATATCCATTGATAAAGTTTCCAAAAACATTTGAACATCACTGTTATAACCATTTTCCACTTCAGCCATAACTTTATCCCAGTAAGTATATTCTTCCGCATAATACACTTCTAAATGTTTACCATGATCTACATCTAACAAATTTAAAATATCAACCATGTTTTTATTTTCTGCTATTACATACAGTGTTTGGCCTTTCTTGCTGGTAACATCTTTATTAGCATTACGCGATAACAAAAATTTCACAACATTAACACGGTTGTAACGAACTGCAAAAAACAAAGCAGTTTCGCCACTATGATTGTCTTTTATCTCGATATCTGCACCACGATCGATTAAAAATTCCACTATTTTCAGCCAACCATTTGAGCATGCATACATGAGTGCTGAAATTCCATTTCTGTCTTTATTATTGATGTCAATACTAACGAAATCGGCTAGAAGTTTTAAACAATTTAATAAGTCAATTTCATTAGAAACTTTTTGACAATTACAAACACACATGATAACATTATGACAGTCATACTGTATTAAAGGATCAGCACCATTTCGTAAGAGATACTTTATAGCATCGAAAGATCCATTAAATGCCGCATACATAAGAGCAGTCCAACTATTACACAAATAACTGTTAATATTAACAGATCCGGAGTTTAAGGCACGTTCGATTTCGAGCACATTATTCATTATGCACGCATTTTTTAGTAATTCTTCAAAATTTTCTACTTGCGGTTTTCCACGACATATTTGTTTTTCAATATAATTACCAAATATGTCATATTCTTCATCACTTTCACATCCAGCTGGAACAATGTTCTTTTTCGTCATTTTGTACTTTTTAGAACTAGAACAGAAAATGTAAAACAAGTTTTTTACATTTGGTTAGGTAAAAATACAAACTCTACAAATGGTATAATTCAAATATGTCGGATCTTAAATTAATTAACATTTTGAAGATTTATATAGAAGTACATACAACTCAAATTGAAGTTAAATAAAGTAAGACATAAAAAATTTGCTTTTTTTTTAATTTTTCAAACATGGTATTTGCAATGAAAATTATGGAGATAAATCATTGTTAGTTGTTACATACATATTATGTTTCTTTCAATAAAGTTAGAAAATTAAGTCAGACATAATTGAATATAAAATATTATTAAAAATTATCAATATAAACGAATCTGCAAAAACTGCACTACAAATTAAATTAAAAATTATCAATATAAACGAATTTGCAAAAACTGCACTACAAATTAAATATATATATATAATGTATATTTTCTCCACAACCATTACAAGCAGAACACTTGCATAGTAATACCTCTTTAATTGATAATTATAAACAAAAACATTAATCATAGAAATGATTATAAGTACTAAAGAATAAACAAAGTGTTAAATCAACCATCTACCAGCATTAAATGCTGTATACTGCATACTGTATACTATATTGAATCGTTTGTACTAAATAATAAATGAAAAAATCAACCTTATACACAAAACGTATTCCAAATTACATTTATTAATAATAATTATTATTAAGTTATTCACTGACATTATTTAATACGTATAATAAGCAAGTCTGTCGTCTTAATCTGTGACAAAATGTTACCTAAAGATTTTTACGAAATTGATTCATAATGAAAATTACAATTAATGTTTCAAGTGGTAAATACCTTATAAGCAATAATGAAAATATACAATGTCTCTTGTCTTATAAACACAGAAGCAAAGTATAAAATATATAATGAGAAAAGAAGAGAAAATTATTGAATTCCAAAAAAGAAAAAGACCTACTCGACCTAATCAGAGTATAGGGCAACAGAAGTAATATTTCAAAAACATGCAGTATTACTAAAGGTACCTACTCATTAATGTATATGTGTGAAATTTAATTGAATAAAAGTTTTAATGTTTATTTATATTTAAAACTAAAAGTTTTAATATTTACTTTCTTTGAAATGTTTGTACTTTGTTTTACTTGTTAATTTGAGATACAGCGCATACGATAAGTTAGCTGTTTAATTTTTTGCTACCTATTACATTCACATACTTGACTATGTAAATATGTGTATTGAATTTAAAATATAAAAAAAAAATCCAAATAAAAAATTATGAAATGAATTATTTAGTCGAGTTTTGGTTATTATTGTACTCTGTATTTTTTAAAAGCAACGATAAATCGAAGAACAATAATTCTACGCAAAATTTTGTTAATTATTTTTTCAGTAGTCTTTCAAAATTCGAATTTCACGCTTTGAAATAAAAAAAAAATAAGATTTTTATCATATTTCATTAAAAGACGCCGGTTATTGAAATAATTAATAGATTTCCGTCCTTGACTACAAAAATTGCATATGCCCAAAATGGATGGAGGTTTAAGGCGATTTTACAATTTTCTTTTGTTTTTTGTTTTTTTTTGACACTCGAGAGAACTTCTAAGAAAACGCAGAAAAACATGTCAAATGAGCACCAACAATTCCTTACTGGAATACGTAATGCGCATGTATAAATTTAAATATACATTGAAAAAAAAAGAATACATCATTATTGTTGCTTGTTGGAAAAATGGTTAATGAAAAATCAGATTCGAGCGAAAATGCTGCCTGACTAAGCGATGCAAGAAAAACAAAAATAAATTTCGTCGACCGCAAAAATATAGAACAGACTGTGATAGAAATTATTCGTCTTACGTACACGTATCTCTGAAGTCTATGCGGTAAATTAAATACGCGTTACCTAATATTTTCAAAACACTCGTTGACGACTTCTAGCAAGAGGACGCTTACGACGGATCGATTGAAATAAAAAGGTCAGGGGTACAACTGCAGCTTTACACCGTCCGTTTTCCGAGTACCGACTCGTTCGAATCCCTCGTGTAGATTACACGTTTAAGTGACAACAGCACGGCCATCAGCGATGAACCTCGCTTCGTTTACCAACAGAGGTGCATCGTACGTTGTGAGTACCGCTGTATTGACACAATAAAAAACAGCATTGCCGACGGTTTGTATTGGACGGTCCGTACACATAATCTACAGAAAACAAAAAAAAAACCGATACAACAACGCAACGGCCGGTTCGCAAAATACCGTTATTCGCCCGCAGCCCGCGCGTGCGTGTAATAACAATTGTGTTATTGTTGTTGTTAAATGTTGAACGTACTTTACAACAGTTGAAGTGTTTTGAAGTATTATCGGTCCGACGACTCCTGTAACGATTCTCACGGTTTCGCGCCGCGTGCCGCGTGCCGCTACACGACCGGATCGCCGCAAGTGGTTCGAGCAATATTTTCGTAACAACGTGTGGCGCGCGCGGTCCGATAACAACGCAATACTTTGATAACAACGTCCCGGGGAGCACGCAAACGAAAGAGAAAAATCATCGTCGCGCGTGTATTTAATGTTGCCTACTCGACTCCTGAAATATTGTTCGATGGATAACGCGCAGGGGCCGACAAAAACCGCAGCGGACTGAATAATTAGGCCCTTGACCAGGGTCGTATTTACACTTTTTGCGCCCAGTGCCTTCTACAATAGAACGCCCTCTCCCTCCCTAAAATATCAGTATAATCAGGCCGCCCGCTAAAAAACCATTACAATTTAGCCCCGCCCGGGTGGATTGTCCCCATTGCCTCCCCCCCCCCTAAATACGGCCCTTCCCTCGACAGGGACGTCCGAGGAAGGGGGATGGGGAGCAGTGGGTGCCGTCACGCTCATTGACATTACCATTGTGCTAAGAACAGCCGTTTTATAATAATCTTTTAAACGAAATGTTTATTTATGATTTGAAACAATTGTAACAGCGACATTTTTTTTTTTTTTTTTTTTTAATAAAATTTCAAAAGGCTATTTTTTGAATTAAAAAAAAAAATAGTTAAATTTTTTTACTTAAAAAAATATAACAACAGGGCAAGATGATTATTACGAAACATAAAAAAATTGAATGTCCAGCGACACGGTAATGTCGCGAAGCTGAGTAAAAAAAAAAAAAAAGTGCGTAGCATCGCGACCGTGTGTATTATACACAAAACTATTCCCCCGTTCAAACCGTGTAAATATTTTAGTTTTCTTTTCTCAAGCCTGCACGTCTGTTAAGTGGACCGAATCGTTAGAATGAGGTGTCGATCGCAAAAAAAAAAAAAAAATAGCGTCGTGCGATTTGTAGTGAACGAGAGCAACTTTTTTTGATCTCCTCCCCCTCTCATTAGTTATATGTCATTTAAACACGCGTTTAAATCCCCGAGTATTATTTTTTTATTATCACTAAATATAAAAGCCCGAGTCCGATAGATATTTTTTTGTCCGTGCAGCTCTTTAGTAGGTAGGTAAAGGCGAGTGGCAATGTCGTTACGATTACGATGACCATCGGCCGAGTCAAATATGTTGTATAATGCGGATTGAAACACAATCGTGTATTTTCGTCGAACATTCGAACATTTCTGCCGATAAATTGATTTGTACACATGGAGCAGGGTACAGGGAAAAAACGATAGTAGAGTCCATTTCTGTAAATTTTTCAGGGGAGCAAACAAAAAAAAGTCTATAGACTTACTCTACCCGTCTAACAATTAAACAAAAAAAAAAAAAAAAAAAAATGTTTTATGAACTATTATATTAGCAAAATGTATTAACTTTGAAATGTAATTAAAATGAATTGAAAACTGTAATGATTATTATTAAAAAAAAAATAAATATCATAAAAAAAAAAGATTGGACTTCAATCTTTTTTCCCCGGTAAATCTTGTTTATTATTATTATTATTATTATTAAAAACGCGCATTTTCAGGAGACACAAAAACCATTAAGTTATTTTATTATTGTCAAAAAAAAAAAAATGTATTTCAATTTATTTATGATCATTTTAAATTACAACACGACAACGCTTCGTTTTAAATTTAACAATGAATAATTGATAATAGCTTTTTTTTAATCTTCGGCTTCGTCCAACGAAACGTTGTCGATGTCGTTTCTTGTCTTCATCAGAAATATTTTCGAAACAACGATACCGTTTACACTTGCAGTCGGGGGCCCTAATTCGTGTGTAGTGGCGCGCATTTTTTGCAAAACAACCCGTTCTCCAACTCTTTTTCTAGATGTCCGTTGCTTACTAATAATATCATCATTAGAATCGCTAAATTCACTATCCATTGTGAAAAATTAACACAAACTAATTGTTTGTTGTGGCGACAACAGCAGAAATTAGGTCGAAAACGTGACAACAGATGATTATATTATTAATGTTAACGTAATATTATCGTTGAAACGTGCTACTGGGAAGCATGCACTTACAAATATTATAAATAACACAATAAAAAATTAAAACTACAGTAGGTATTTTGTACTATTATTGTAGCAAACAGAAAGTGAAATAAAAATAGTATTAGATATTTCGGACTACAACCTATTTTCCCCACAACCGCCGCATGGACTACAATCTCTCTTACACCAGTACACCTAATCTTTCCCTTTTAATAACTATGGACCGAATGACTTTTTCACTGAATCGATTTCAACAGTCGATATTACTCCTAATCCGCTATCGAATCAAACCATAAAATAAAAAACGGACTACTACCGTTTTTCCCCTGTAACCTTCAATTATTTTACTCGCGACTCGCCAACAATATTGTCGTCGTCAATCAGTTTATGTTAAATTCGTATTTAATAATATTCTTTGAAATTATGATTTTATGCGAACAGGTGGCGATGTAATTTAAGGGTGCACGTTATATTATATGCGTTGTATCAAACAAAATTAAAAACTATTTAAACGACATGTAAGTATTAACTGTTTTAAAAATTTTTAGTGGCAAAGAAAAATTTTTTTTTAAACGCTATTTATTCGTATACCGATTTTCAAGTAAACATAAAGCATGTAATATTGATGTTTGTTGAGGGAGGTCATGACCTCCTCCTCCCCCCCGGATTCTCGTCTGTCTACAACTCGAAAAATCGAAATCACTCGACACAAGTTTATTTTACTCAGTGTCAATAAGATTACGAAAAAATAAAAAAAATAAATACATACATACATACTCAGTCGGTACATCGCAATCGTATTGCCTTATTTAGTGTGAGAAAAACTCGACGATTTTTCGCTTATTCTTTTTCTTATTACACGTCGTGTGCAAACGAAATATCACATTCCCCCCCCCCCCCAAAGGCAGAACTCAATATTTCATCATAAGAATTTTCACTCGTTTATAAACTAAGCGTATAGAGACAAATTGCAATTAATTGTTTCGATATTTTCTAGTCGAGGAACAAAAGCAAAAAGAAATTGAAGAAAACCAAGCAAAACCCGATTCTGTTTACACGTATTTGTAAAATTAAATGTTTTTTTTTTTCATATAATGCACAACAAGCTGTAACAACAATTGGAACTAATCCAGCAGTTAAATTTCAAGAAAAAACAAACAAACAAACCGTCCACGGTTAATAAATTTAAAGAGTTTAAGGCAGCGTCAAAAAGGAATGTGCCAAAAAGTACTTAATTATGTTATACTTTTGAGAATAAAAATCTATTATTACAGTTGCAATATTATGATGAAAATACGATGTATGAAAAATATTATATGGGGGGGTTTGGTGTTAAAGCTATTCACGAGTTTATCGAGACGTTTTTATAGGAACGCAAAATTTTATTGACAATAAACTTTGACTTCGAATCAACAACCGATTGTACTTTGAGCGATTATTGATAAATATTTAAAATGTTTAAGTGTCGAATGGTTTTCAATTATTATTATTATTATTTTTTTTTTTCATTTAAAGAAGACGTGGCCGTAATTTTGTTTTGTATAGGTATACGGTTTTGGAACCACTGTCTCATTTATCAGTGGCTTACTCAATATTTGTGTGTTATCATGACACGTCTGGATTTGCAATTTTGTTTTTTAACCTGAAATACTGTTATAATATTCGATACAATATAATATAAAATGAATATTTTTTCGAGTAATCGCTGTAGTCTTTCAAATAATTTCGCTAGTGCCGCCGAATGAAGACTGTTTCTCGTCATTCTACGTTTCTGTTGTTACACGCATAACACACACACACACACACATAAATATCAACAATTATGGATGTAAGTACATTTTGCTTTTAGCCATGTTACAGTATGATTTTAAGGTAAACTGGTGATTTTTTTTTGTTTCATTGATTATTATTATAACTCTTGGATATTTACGAACGTTTTAATAACCGCGGATCCAATATTTTGTCGTTTTTGATAATGTTACCTACCATTTTTATTCGAATATTATTGTCATACATATCCTGTGGGTATACTACATTTTTTTCCTACTTATTTAAAATTTGTTTTAATATTTTCATTTTCAGTTCTTGAACGCAAATACTGGACCAAGTGCTTTCAACGGCCAAAACGGTGGTCATACTGCAGTTGTAAGTGTAAAGACTATATTAATCATTTATTTTATTTCGTTAAGATTGAATCGTTTATTTCACGCTAAATGTACAATTTTATTTTAAGTACATTGAAGACCGACCAACAGACAATGTTGAAGGACGAATGACCGTGTCCGGATCGATAATGCAAAATCTCGGCGATCCTGGATTTAATACATTAGATGAACCTATTAAAACTACTATTGTAACTATATCATATATTAAACATTACTTCTATATACATATATATTAATGAATAATTATTAATTTTTAGATGAGAGATTTAAAAGCAGTAGGAATGAAATTCAAACACGTATTGTATTTAAGAGAAAAAAATTCACTTCTCAAAGAATGTAAGTTTGAAAATTATGAATGTTTAATACTTCATGTATCCACTTGCATTTTTTTATTCTATATAATTTCGTGTATGTAAAAAATTGTTTAGGGGATTTATGGGGCCCTCTGATGCTTTGCACGTTTATGGCCATGTAAGTCTACTAGTTTATAGTCAAATATTTATTGGTAACTATATTTTGAAATATAATTTTAGGGTGCTTCAAGGTTCACCGGATTCAATACAAGTCGGCGACGGAGGTCCAGAATTCGCTGAGGTTTTTGTCATTATTTGGATCGGTTCAGTGATTATAACATTAAATTCAAAATTACTCGGAGGCACAATGTAAATGTTTATAATTTTTAATAGTCTAATTAATATTTTATTTTTTATGCCATACATAATAATTCCTATTGACATCAGAATATCATTTTTTTTAAATTAATCTACTTAATTAAAATTATTCACTTTTAATTGGGTTGTATAATATTTTAATGCTTAATAAGGTTATGCAGTAAAAACTAAAATTAAAATTTTCTGTTATACTACTCGTAAATAAGCTCTGTTGAATTATGAATTATGGTATGAAACATACTCTTAACTCGTAAATCGTACATTCATGGTTTATAGTTCACCTCATCAAAACTAAATAATTATATTCTCAAATAAACCAGAGAACATGAATTTATAGATTGAACTAGTATTTCGATAAATTCAAGTTAAGGTGAATTACTGTAGTTTGAAAATACAGTAAATTGTTTCTCATTAATCGTTGTTGCAATTTTGGTTTAAAAGTTTTGATGCTTATTTTGTGTAGTGTATATTGCCATTTCAGTCGACTGCAATTTATCATTAATACGTTTATCTCCACTAACGATTACTCTAGCCACTGCCGTCTCATAATCGTCATTAGTATATATTATTAGGGAAGTATTATTTTATTAAAACCAATAAATGTTTAT
Source organism: Chaetogeoica ovagalla (assembly GCA_032441825.1). Lineage (NCBI taxonomy): Eukaryota > Metazoa > Arthropoda > Insecta > Hemiptera > Aphididae > Chaetogeoica > Chaetogeoica ovagalla. The sequence goes on from CM063728.1 coordinate 1,893,959, forward strand.
AAAAACTATCTATTAATCTAAAATTTACATTTTTGTACAATTTTTTACAAATTTGCCTATTTAATAATTAATTATTAGGATATACGCTGATCTACGATCAGCATTGGCTATTATCTGCATTGATTATATACAGTAACCAACTTTGATCACGTTTTATCGTACGTATAATGTTGTCAGGCAATTATTAAACTGTGTGTGCAGTATTCTACTAGGAATGTATGTGCTGCAGATGAAAATGTGTTGAATTGTTTTTTTTATGTATATTTTATTTATAATTGTTTGCGATTGTCGTATTAAGTAATTTTGTATATCCTATTTATTAATAATTAAATAAATTATAATTTTTTTTTCAGATCATTTTTCCAGAGTGTATGTGTTTTAGGTTATTGTTTACTACCAATTGTCCTGGCCTTGATCTTATGTAGATTTATTTTAATATTTGAACAAACGAACTTCTTATTTTTCATTCGTTTTGCCATATCAATTGGTTCATTTTTGTGGGCAACTTATGGCAAGTTTGTAATCAATATAAATATTATTGAAATGATTCTTATGATTTACATGTTATTGTAGCCTCTGTTGTGTTTCTTGGCGATAGTCAACCTCAAGGGAAGAAAGCACTTGCTGTGTATCCAATATTTTTATTTTACTTCATCATGTCATGGCTTGTTTTGTCACACACAGTATAGCATTGGTGATCAAAATTGGATTTTGAACGGTTACATGAGTTTCTTTTCTAACTTGTAATTATTATTTTTTTTATTCTGTTTTCGATGATTACTGTTCAGTAATTATTTGATTAAACGTAAGACACAATGATGTTTTAAAACATGCAAATGGAAGTTAATTTATTTCTTAAATATTTCTGTGCAATAATCATTTTGTGTAAATATAATTTGTTTCTTATATAGTTTTATTAGAGGAATAAACAGTTTTCAACTTTAATATTTGTATGTTTAAAGTTTAATGTTACACCCAGTTTTATACCTAAATTGATAAAATAAATAATTTCAGTTAGTGTTTTTAATAATATTAATTTCGATAAGTATTATTATAATAAAATATGTAATACGTAATTTTAACACAAGATTATTTATGTAATTTTTCAAAATTGAAAATGTTTTTTTTTTATCCGAAGTATGCATTATGTTATTAAATAAGCTTTACACTGATGAAAAGGAATTTGTAAAAATGTTTATCTATAAGAATGAATTATATAATATAATTTATATATAGATATGGATATGTTTGTATATACACATTATTTTATAAAATTCTATTTGATTTATTTATTTATTTATTTTTGAATAGCAATAAAATTATAATTACATTGTATATAAAAAGTTAAGTTTTAGAATTAAATTTCATATTGAAATATAATCATTTATGTTAATAATTTATTAATAAATAATATTTTATTGTTTTTAAATATTTTTGTTGACATTTAAAACAATCATTTTTATTAATATTTCAAATTGCTTTAAAAACTGGTAAATTTAGTTCGAGATCGTTTTTTTTCATTTCAATAATTATGTAACATTTATTCATTTAGATGATGTTGTGAATGTCTAATTTTCTTACAATTTTTTTTGTTTTCTTAAATAGGTTTAAAAATCAAGCAAAATTATTGTTATTATTATATTTATCTTTATGACATGGGATGTTCATAGAAAAAACAGTGGCATATTCAGTATGAGATAACGCACAGGAGGGGGAAGATATGCTTATCGAATTTATTTGACTGAATAGTAAAACAAAATTGTATTTAAAATAAAATTGTTTCAAGTCATTGTGGAAACATTTGTATTTATCAATGTAATATTATTCAGAACAAACATTTCATAGTTTTCATTCAACTGGTTTTTAACTATTTTATTACATTGATATTGGACCTCGTTTTAAAATACAGTTAAGTATATCTTGCATAGTCGAAAAACTATTTGCGTACATGAAAATCAATTTTCGAATTATTAAAATCGTATAATGCATTGTGTCATAAGTAATTAAAATGTTTGTCATCCGATTGAAAATTCAATAACTAATTTTATAAAAGTAAAAGCTAATATAGCCAATAAGTACAATAATATATTTTATTAGAAAAAAAAAGTGTGAACTGTTTATTATATTGTTATAAAATATAGACTATTACTTTACTTTTTAATAACTGTATATGCACATTATTTGATGTATACATTAATCAATGATTCTATAATATTTTATGTCCACAGAAATATTTATGTATTGATGGTTCGAAAACGTACATTAGAATGATGCGAAAATGTGAAAAATTCATGCACAGTTAGGAAACCTCCTTAGAACGAGTCCTGATGAAATTCATGTTTATTACATTGAACATTTCAAAAACCGATGTTTTTTATTAACGGTTAAAAAAAACATCAACTGGTTAAAAATATTGAATAAACGTGGAATTCGTAAAATTCATTTTATATTGTAGAATAAAACTTATTTGTATAGGATCGATTTCATACACTGTCGCAATAATTGTTTGAATGATTATTTAAATGACTAATATCGATAAATGATATTGTAAAATCTAAACGTATTTGAAACATTGCGAGATGTATACAAAAAAAAAAATTTAGCAAAACACACTTGAAAAAAATATTATTGCATTATTTCTTTAATGTACGTAATATAATTATGTATGTATATATAAAGGTTTTTCACAACATAAAAAGAAAAAAAACTAGGAATGTTTAACAAAAACAAAAGAGAGAAAAAAAATTATAATAATAATAATAAAGATACTTGACAGTTAAAATATATATACAACGAAAAAAAAAATATATATACATTAAATTTAAATTATAATGTTTGGGAGTGAAAGAAATAATAATGTGAAATTTGTCACTTGAAAGGTTTAAATAAAACTAATTATTGTACACATTGAGTACATATAGAAATTGGAAATGTGGGAATACACGACTCAGGTAACCAAAAATAAAAAAAATTACAAATATTTTTAGTTAATTTTCGTTTTATTATTATTATTATCTTATAAATATAACTTTTTTTTTACATAACTAATAGACTAAAATTAATTTTTCCTTAATATTTAGTTACCTGACTTTTGACGTATACAAAACCGATATTATACGGCCTCTAGTATTTATATAATTATAATAATAATAATAATAATAATAATAATAATAATAATAATATAATATTAATAATAAAAACACAAGTACACTTAATAACTATTTAATTTTACTTATAAATTTATACGCATATATATATATATAATGTATATATATATATATGTATATATATATATTATGTATATATATATTATGTATATATAAATAAATGTGTGTGTATGTCTGTGTGTACACGCACATACATTAATTTACGTTAACACGCCTCTCTATTCTAATGATATGAACAATGGAACGGTATATAATAAAAAATTTTGATGTTGATTTTGTTATTGGAGAGATGATAGTTATCATTTTCAGCAAGATTAATAAAACACAATCAAATTGTATTTTTTTTTTTTTTATTTTAAGTACTAATGTTTAAAGCAAACATGTTCAATAAGATCGGTTATAGTTGTGGTCGAATGTCTCGGCAGTAAACGCACGTTGTATGTATACCAGTAGAGTCGACACATTCAAGCGCAACTTTAAATTTATGAAAAATTACATAGTACGTAAGGTGTCGCAGAAATTTATTTGAGTTTTACGTAAGAATTATGGGGGATATGTTGGAGCGGGTATATAGGATCGCTATGTCGAAGAAAGAGGTTGAACACATAATTGTAGGAACAATATTTAAATAAATAAATAAATAATAATAGTAATAAAAACAATATTAGAACATTAAGTTTTAGAGGTTTTACTATATAATAGATAAAAACTTAATTTATCGAACATAATATATAAATGCAGAGAGGTCGGTCGTTAATACTAATAACGTTTACAAATTATTTTCTACGGATAAATAAATTACATTTTTATAATATTGTTATTACATAATTTTTTTGGTAAAAACTTTTTACTATAGTCGTTTCAAAAACTACTTTAAATTAATTATGTTAAGAATCGTTTAACGACTACACAATTGCCTGACAGGCAAGATTTTAGGAACTTTTGTGAAAACAATAAATAAAAAAAAATGGGGCGAAGAATTTTTATTTTAATGATATGTAAATTAAAAAAAACAAAAAAAAAAGACGTTTCATATAGGCTGTGAATGGACCCAAAAAACCGATAGATGTCCGTTTTCAATTAAATTTATAGAATTGGACAGATTTTTATGTAAAACTAAAACGCATTATATAAGTTCATGTGTGACAAAGAGTTAATACTACAAAAAAAAAAAAAAAAAAAAACATAGCAAACAATTACGAAAACCGATTATTGTCTCCTTAAAAGTGTCTTCACATCAAAACATAATAATAATTTGAGAATAACCAAGAAAAAAAAAAAACCAATTGTACTGTTTCAAGTCTCTCTTGTATATAATGTTAGAGAGGTTTATCGATACGATTAGAGAGTGTGTTTGATCTCCCCCTCCCCCTCCCAAAACAAAAAAACAAAACCACGACGCGCAATGGTGTACGTTGCAAAGAGTGTAAACAATGCAATAATACGATAACAAATTTTTAACATGCGGTGTCCTGCAAGACACTGGCCGATGGTTTTCTAGAAGACTAATCAACTCTCTCTCTCTCTCTCTCTCGATATTAAATATTTTAATCCTAACTAATTCATTAATAACAAAACGTGTATAATGTATTAAAATATCACTTTTGTGTATTTATGAACTTTACAATTAGTTGTCGTTGTCAATAAATTCAAAGAAAAACTTAAAAAAAAAATAATATCAATTAAACAACAAAAGAAAGAGCTTGTTAGCACGCAATACAAAATAATAATAATAATAATAATAATAATAAACTTAAAGAAGTTTGATTTTCAGACAGACAATGACATTATTTTGATTAATCCCCAAAATTTAACTTTCTATTTACAATATTGAAAGAAATTTAATACTTCATCACTAACACAGAACAAACAGAGATAACTTATGTACCTAAATTAAGTTACTATATTATATAATATTACGATAATATACTAATCACCATTAATTTTGTTACAAAATAATGATAGTTTTTATTATATACATTTTATTATTTATAAAATACACATAAACACACTATATGTGTAAATATAATTAAATTTTTTTTTAAAATTTTTTTTTTTTGTTATACAAATGGAGTGAAAACAACGGATTTTTAATAATAGTATTGCGAGGATATATTTTTATTATTATTTGTTTTTTAAATTTTAGACTATTTTAAACATATTGTTTTTTTATGATTATTAATTTTTTTTCCGTCTCCACATTTCCCCCGGATAGGAAACCGTCGCTAATTTTCGATGTAAAATTATCGAAAAGAACACGAAATGGCGACTAACAAAGTGATAATTTGCCATCAATAGGAGGAGCCCTGAAATATCTACGTTGGCCGAGCTCATCAAATCCGTTGTTCAGGGACGATGAGACGGACCAATGTCACTCGCTGTTACTTTGATGGTGATGATGATGGTGGTGGTGGTGATGACCTCCAATGGACGGAGACGATACCAGTGCCAGTGGATGGCCCGGAGACGTCAGCATGGGAAACATGTCGCTTTGGTTTTGTACCGACATCGATGCAGTGAACATGTCCGTGTTGGTAGACGTGGTCTGGCCGGACCCGGCGGCCGTTGTCGTCGGCGGATTAATGCGCTTCTCCTTTTGCCTGCGGTTACAGAACCACACGCGCACCACTTCTTTTTCCATCGACAAGTTATCGGCCAATATGGATATTTCTTCGGACGTAGGCTTGGGATTCGCTCTGAACGCTTTTTCCAAAGAGTATCTAATCGACGTTTCAATGGACGTGCGTTTCTTGCGACGTCTGCCGATCGCTTCCGGCGTGGTCAGAGGATTGCACAAAGCGCTGGGATTGGTCATCGTACTGTCGGCGTCTACGAGCCATTTTTGCAACAACGGTTTCAGCTTGCACATGTTTTTAAACGACAAATTCAACGCTTCGAACCGGGATATTGTCGTTTGAGAGAAGTCGTTGCCGTACAGTTTCCCCATCGCCAGACCGACGTCGCCTTGAGTAAAACCTTATAGAAAAATAGAAATAAATAAACACAAAATAAAACAGATTCGTCCGGGAGAGCGTGTAAAAAAAAAGAAAAGAAAAAAAGAAGCGCGTACGTCGCAGTGCCCCCTCCCCACCCCACACACACACACACCTATTACAATCGTCGTATATATTTATTCACTTACCTAGTTTGATGCGTCTTTGTTTGAACAGTTTTGCAAATTGTTCCAGTTCTTCGAGATCAGTGGTGTCGTCAGTGCTAGTTTTGGTTTCTGCCAATCGGCTCAGAGCTGCCGCGGCCGACGAGTCCAGATCGTTGTTAGACGACTGGGTCTGAGCGGAGTGTTTGGAATGATGAGACGGCGTCGACGAACCGGCGGGGCGCGTCGACTGATTAGGACCGCCACCGCCGTTGCCCACTGGAGAATGCTGATGGTTGTTGGTCATGTTTTGAGCCTGTTGGATCTGTTGTAGCTGGAGCGACGCTTGAGTCAACGCTTGGTGTACCTGCGCGCGTTTCAACGAATTAATAATGGACGCGTGTAATCGCCGTAACGACAAACACTCCACCACCACCACCACCACCACCAGCACAACGCGATTTGCGGTAGATTAAAAAAAAAAAACGAACAAAAAAATTTACTTGATTCTGGAAAAAGAACGGAGTCTGGTTTCCGTGCGTTGCCGTTGACTGTCTCATTAATAAATATTGGATTTGTTGCTGGAACAGCGCCTGCAGTTCTTGAGGCGTAAGCGACGATTGACCACCTCCCGGAGGGCTTCCGATTAACGGATTACTCTGCGGCGACAAAACTCCTAATCCGGGAATCTGCGAAATGGGTATTATTATTATTATTATTATTATTATTAATTCATTCGTTCTTTCTTTGTGTAGTAAAAAAAAAAATAATAAATAAATAAATACCTGTGCGAACTGCTGACTCTGAAGCGCGGCTAACGGATCGCCGGTACTAGCAGCAGCAGCGGCGGCGGCGGCGGCGGCGGCGGCACTCGTTGTTACGTTTGCCGAACAATTTCTCGACGGTCCGGTACTGCTAATGCCTGAACTCGAAGAGCTTCCGGAATGTCGGTGCGAAACCTAAAAATGAAACGCAACACAAACTGTTCAAACATCGAAACATATTCGTCGTTTCTCGAACGGTGAGCACATATGTATATATATATATATATATATATAAAATTATATTAATAATAATCGTTGTAATACCAAGAAATTATATTTCTAGGTCATCGAAAATATATTTTATTAAATTTTTGTTTTTTTTTTTTCATTATTTTGCACGAGCTTTTATTTAAAAATAAATTCATAAATTGCCTGGGCGTCCGGTGAATGTGCACCGGTGACTACTAACTACTAATACTATTATGTATATTTAATATAGCCGAGCGCGGTATATAATACGCATTTAACGCGAGACAGCGAGACAACAAAAACGATTGGCCGCCGTTGTGCGCGGACGTAAGTAAAATAATAACAATAATAATAATAATAATAATACATTTTTTTTTTTTTTTTTTTAAATACGTACTCGTGCGTGTGTCGTCGACCGAATGAGAAACGAAATAAATACAACAAAATTTTTTTAATTCTTTTTTTTTCTTACCACAGATCACCACCATCGGCGTTATATTATATATATATTACACGCGTACGTTATTTTGGAAAAGATAAACGACGCGCGGAGAAATCGTTTTCGATCGCGAACATTTTACAATACGTATTCGTTATATTTATCGCGGTAAGCGAGCGCGTGTAACGTGAACCGTACGATTATAAAAAGCGAAGACGTGCGGCGCGTCGCGGCATACGCAGTGGGGAAACGAAAAAACAAAAAAAAACCAACGCGCCGTATAACGCGACCGTGCGCTGGTGCAGGTGTATATCACATTTCGGTGGAGGGAGAAAAATAAAATTCGAAAAAAAAATTATTATTATTATTATTATTTTGTTAATTTTCCGCTCGTACGTACGGAAAATCGCGAGATATTATCACAATATTCGTGGTCGTCTCGAACGGTAAACGAAAAAGGGGAGGAAAACGGAAACGAAAATATTTTTATCCGACGCTGTTTTACGACGATTTCGTCGTCGTCGTCGTCCCCGCAGAGCCGTAGTGAGGCCCAGGGACCGAAAAAACATTTGAAAGCCTCTAAACGCTTAAAGGAGTCGAAACCTGGACACTAAAAGAGTTAACATATATATATATATATATATATATATATAGACGAATGCTGAAAATTTCACGGAATGATCGAAATAAGTATAAGTATAATAATAATAAATAAGTAAAATATACTGGAGGGGAGGGGAAATGATGAAGAAAAGATAAGGGACTTGTATAATAACAATAAAAGTTAAGAAGCTTTGAATACATTGCGGGACATAATAAACGATACGAAATACACCAGCTTATACATTATGTACAAGGAAAAATCGAAGGAAAAAGAAGTGTGGGAATAATTGGACGAATATATCCTGGCTAAAGAATCCCCGCGACTGGCGGCGAATAATAAAATATCAATTGATATATTTCGAGCATCGCTTATTGACGGAGACGACATTGTCAATATGATATCCAACACCGGCAAACGGGTATAGGAACTTGAAGAAGAAGAAGAAGAAGAAAAAAAACGGTTAAAATAATTTTTTTTTTTTTTTTAAAAACACACGTGAGACGTCATCGTATCATCAGCTATAAAAAAATTATATAAATATATGTATATATATATTTTTTTTTTAATAAAAATGCCAATTTCTATATTAGAATCTCCGTAATTTCGTTATTGTTTGATAATTTCAAAATGTTTAATATTTATATATATATATAAAAAAAAAATTTAATATACATATATTTCTTTCTGTTATCGTTGGGGATTTATTAATTTTTATTTTAAATATCTAAGTAAAAAAAAAAAAAAAATGTATATCAGTATAATATACGGTATTTTGTAAATAAATTGGGGCCCGGCCCGTCTATATAAGCACTTGCAGGTCGTCCGCGTGCGCGCGCGACACACGCACGACGCCTGCTGGCTGTACTTATATACACATAAATTTCGATAAGTGATGTACTTGACACACACACAAAATTAATACGTATCGGCGTTAAAATGCTAATAAAATATTATAATATATATATATAAAATAATAATAAATGTTTTTTTTTTTTAAATTGTTTTAATCGTCGCCGTAGTAATATTTACGGGAACACACGGCTGATATACGTAGACGCGCGTTTATATTACACGACAATGAAATTTGCGCGTTACATATATACAGAAAAAAAAAAACAGAAACGTTCGGGGAATAAAAAAAAATTATTATTTTTATAATTGTTGTAATGGAACACTGACTGGCGGCGGTCCGCAGGCATACGTCGTAGTAGTCGCCACGGCGGTTTTTATCGTCGTCACGCGGTTATTATTATGATTATTTTTTCGTTTTTTCGCCTAAATTTTTGTTTTATATATTTTTTTTTTAACGTTATTTATCTCAAAACGGTATTTACTATAATTTTCTCTCCTCTCGGTTTTTTTTTTTTTGTCAGTTATCTTTTTTCCCCTCCGTCGTATTCGCGCGCGCGCGTAAAAATAGCGAGAAAAAAAAATACATCGCGGACACGTACGCGAAAGTCGCGTACAAACTGCGACACGCCGAGTCTCGTTTTCTCTGTACCGGTGTGTGTAGTGAAGAGGAGGAAGAGAAGGTTTATCGCAAATTCGACGATATTTGCACGCGTGCTTTTTTTTTTTTTTTTGGAGGCCCTTCCTCTCCTCTTTGCCAATCGAAATATATTCAATTTTCGTCGTTTACAAACCGCGACGGCACATACACATGATGAAGTAATGGTGATGGTCGTAGTGGAGTTTCGCGGAAGGATTTTCGAATTTTATAAATGAAAAAATATCCGTATATAACGATGATATTTTCTAAAATAAATTATATTATTCATTTCTCTGGTTATCGCACGCGTTGGGTAACCACCGCCGTTTAAAATTCAATTCGTTTTTTTATTCGCTATTTTTTTTTTTTTTAGATTCTTTAACAACACGCGTCCGTTACACGTTTTTTATTTCTTTTTTTCATTTTCGTACCACTCGACTACCCGCCGTCTCAAATACCCCTTATAACCTCGAATAGATGTTCCATAAAAAAAAAATTACACATATATCTTTATTTTCTTTTAAATACCGTTTCAATTTTATCATTAAAAAAAAAAATGTTTTACTTCCGAGGGAGACGACAGACTACACGTCATTGAGAGGAAAGTGCCACGAAAAATACATGTTTGGGATATGCGAGTGTGGAGGAAAAGACATGATCAAAAACTGATGGACATATTCAAAAGAGGTGAACGAGATGATTAAACGAAGTCGGTTGGAATGGGCAGGCTGCATGATGCTTTCCATGATAGAAAGAGAACAACCAAGAAAACGGCCGCTAGGCAGGGGGTTAAGGTTACGTTGGGAGGACGGCATCAGAAAAGACTTTTTCTGAATGTTACGGAAAAAAATTATCGAGAGACGGGAGATAACGGAGAATAAAGAAATATGGAAGACGATTTGTAATATATGGTGAGATGGCCTTAAAGGCCTCATAAAAAAAAAAAAATAATAATAAATAAAATATTATTATTAGATTTTACGGTATTTTCTGTGTTTCACGTATATGGCGATGAGTTGTAGACATTTTTTTTTCTCTAAAAGGCCGGAAATCAAGAGTGGTCGCTTTAGGGATTTTTTTCGACACCACGGGATAACGTATTCTAAATAACGGTTTGTTTTCTCGCGTCTGGATATTTTTTACTATATAATGTTACCAGCATTGCTGTATGTTCAGTGTTTAAATTTCTGATTTCGTACATAAATCGAATTCCAACGTACAAAAAAAATCGATTAATTTTTAAGATTTTTCGAGGCGCAACATAATAATATTTAATTTTACGAGTAGATGAACTACAGGCGCGTCGTACAATCTCTTTAGACTCTACTACAATAAAATGTAATTTGTTTTTATGTATTATTATAATATATGTATATATAAATTTGTGTACCGAGTACGCGACATTTTTTTTTTTTTATGAAATATACTTATATTAGTAGGGGACGCCGGGAAAAGTTTTAATAACGATTGTTGCTACAGGAAGTGCAGTGGAATTGAATTTTGTCTATATAAACGCGTATGTATATATATATATATAAATAAATACTATATAGTTTTTACTGAAATGAATCGTTTTTATTTATTTATTTTTTTTTTGTAAACTTGAAAAATTTTAAATTGTATAACTTCTTGTCGGTAAACGAGACCTGGTAAAAACTTTGCGCACATATTTTTTATAGACTCTGCGCGCGCTTATCCTACAGATGAACGCATGCGACATACGTTTTAGGATGACTATCTATATACTCTCCTCGTTCCTTCCGATTCTACTTTTGACGATTTGAAAAAAAACCATTGGATTCGTCACCGAATACTTATGCTCGTATAATATAAGTCCATTTTTCTACTATATAAATATATATATATTATATATATAAATATACACATGGAAAACGTGCACTCGCGCGTATTTCAAATGCGAGATTCTAAAGCGAAAAACTGCTATACTGCGACGTATATACGTCGTTTGTTTCTATATATATATATATATGATATATAATATACATTATATTATATACGTTTCAAATGGAAATTCAATATGATAAATTCCGAATTTGAATTTCAAATTTAAAAGGTACGACTAGTAAAAAAAAAAAAAAAAATTGTATATAAATTGCGGATAATATGACATAGGCGACGGGACGCGGGATTCGATGAGTTATATATTATACACATATAGACGTGTAACTGGACGAGACAGTTCGTACATATATCAATGTATGTGTGTGTGTGTGTTTTATTGTATAGATATACATATTCGATGAGTTCTCTGCCGCATACATAGGTTATAGTATATAATATATTATGTTGTATACTCACCGCGTGCACGTTTGTCGAAATCGAAAAAAAAAATAATTCCCTCCTCCCCGTTCTTTATGAGTTTTTTATTTATTTAAATAGCATACGTCTGGTCATGCTCTTTTTTTTTTTCGTTACTCTTTATACACCCGCGCGCGCGCACGCAGTTCACACTCTTTTTTATTTATTTATTTTTTTTTTGCGCCGGACTCTCTATATTAAAGAAGGGTCGAGAGAATATTAGATAGCCTCGAGGCCGCAGAAACCACGTCTATATAGAAAGAACAAATCGATGTATAATCTTCAATAGACCGTAAATGTTTAAATATTCGGAATGGAAGTATAGTGCGTAGCGGGAATTTCAAAGGTTTATATACGTGTTGTACACCGCACGGCGCGCGCTTGTTCGTCGGACGATTGCACTACTGGCTCCGGAATACATTACACATTTGCACAGCGGAGATAGCTAGAGAGAGATCACAGGCTTGTTTCGCGCGCTGTTGGAAAAATAAAATAGCGTTTGACCGACCACCGAAATTTTGCGTAATCGAACAGGCGCGTGACGGATTATTATTAATGAATAATATATCGTAAGAACACGAGGCGGAAGAAAAAGAAAGAAAGAAAAAAAAAAACGATAAATTCCCGACGAGAAGGAAAAAAAACCGATTGTTCGTATTATCGCGTCAGTTAGTCGCATCGGTTACAATAATAAATAATTGTAAAAAAATTAACCGGTGCGCGGGAGTGTCTGGCGTACGAAGTAAAATTCGAGGCGGGCCGCACACGCAGCGGAAACTTTTCTTTCGCGAAACGTTGAACGTCTCTCCCCGAAGTCCACTAAGAAATTTCGTTTAAAAAAATTTAACAGTAAACTTTTCAACGAAAATAAAATCTACACATTTGACTTTATTGCATATTCGTTCCATATTTTTTTTTTTAAACATTTTTCCGTGCATATTTTTTTTTTTTTAATATTTTGTATTGCATAAAATACATATGTGGCTCTAGCCGTAAGAAGACGCAAATGTCTCATACGCGCGGAGCCTCTAAATACAAATGACATTACATATATTATATTATATATAAAATACGATTTAAATGACATAATATTTATACACAGAGAGAAGAGTAAGTATTGTAGTAAAAAAAAATATTGTAATAATGACAACTGCAGTATAGGGATAAAATACAGACGGTGGACACGGCTAACGATCGCGTCCGCGAGAATAATAATATACATACGAGTGAGTACATACACGGCCGTCGAATAATATTTTCTTTCGACTATTCAAAATAATTATCGGGTTAATGTTGCGTAGTCTGTGTATCGCTGACCGATTATCGTTGGTAATTTCTTCGCGCGCCACGATAAATTAAGACTCTTTCATCTTTCTCCTTTCTAAATTATTATTACTGTCAATCGACGGCGTATAATATTATTATTATTGTATTGATAAATTAATTTTTTACACGTACCGTTATTATTATATTTAAATGCGTTGAGATTTCGTGAGAAAACGCATCGCCGCGACTCGGGCAAATAATCTCGTCGAAACGGAGCGGCGGCGATTCTTAGGGATTTTCTTTCGACCGTAATTGTATAATATTTATACGTGTATGACAATAATATAACGTGATCGTTTAAATATCGTGACGTAAAAAACAATAATTATCGTTTCGTCGGCGGAATTATCGTATAAATTGCCGATGTCGAAAAGCGATTAGTAAAAATCGATAGCTGCACGGTAAAAAACATCGCAGAAGAAAAATACTGAATAGTGATCTCTTAATATTAATCATACCGCGTGTGACATATAAATATATAAACGAACAGAAGAAAAAAAATTTAAGTTAAATATTATACACTGCGTTATTATGTACGTATGCACACATTTTAGCCGATATAAAAGACAAGAAAGAAATTTCCTAAACGTCCGATGTCATAATGAATTCGAGGAGACTGACTGGCCGGCCCCCGTTAGATTTTTTGTATACGCAAACCCTTTATGAACTGTGGCCCGTCCTCGAAATTTCTAAACTCCTGAGACTTAAATGATAAAATAGAGAATTTTTTATTTTTAAACGTTTAAATTACAAAAAATTTAGGAAAATTATTATAAGGGCCCGGAATTATTATACACTAAAAATGTAGGAAATATTGCAGAGATGCGAAAATAAAAAAACAAATATTCGTATTAATTAAATTGAAAAATGATTAAACAATGGATAATATATATTAAAATGTATTAAATAATTATTATGTATAACTTTACTTATTGTATTTTAGAGTATTTACTAAATAATAATAATAATAATAAATCGATGATATAAACCAATATTATCAATTGATACCGTGTTAACAATTAGCCGAAAAGTCGAAGAGTCGATGATAAATAATTTGAGAAACAATCGAAACGTGAATAAATCTTTTAGTTATATTTATTTATATATATATATATATATATATATGTGTATGTAATAACTGAATTAAATTTTTTCTTCGACATACGCGTACTATGTTTTTGAAAAACTCTAGAAACAAACATGCGTAATAAATAATTCGATACACGTTCCAAACACGCAAAAATATGAGAAATCAAATTTTGTACATCGAAATTATTCAAACCGAGATGAAAATTTGTATCCTACTACATTTCATATATTTGTATTTATTAGCTATACTTTCTTAACTAATAAAATGTACAAATATGCAAACGTCTATAATTCCGTACGCTTAATTTTATTATTCCCATAACTACCCATGCACCGCTGTTCTTTATAATATAAAACTATTAACAATGACGTTTGAGGGGGTAGGGACATTTAAGAATTTTCACAAAATAATAATATATCGCGGAGTGATTACAATGTATTATTATTATTATTATTATTATATACATAATATTGTAATGCGCAATAAATTATTATTGTATAAAAACGGGAATGCGGTACAATGTTTCTCATCCGCGCGAGTGTTGTTATATTCGGGAAATTATAAATATTAAACTTCTTCCTATTCTCGAACGTACCACGCGTGTACAACAAGAAAACTAACTTAACTAAAAGTCAGTCGTCCAGGTGTGGAATTTTATAAGTATCGTTTTCCAGTACATTATCATATATACATATATGCGTATAAGTAGCTCGCAATGCCGCTTTAATTGTTGCGCCACGTTTCCCCGGGGCTCGTGCACGCCGAACGGACACCTCCTCTTAAATACAGTCGTATATTTATGAAAAATAAAAAACGTACAATGACATCGAACATAAAGCAAACGCCAACCGATTGTTATTAACGCGCGAGTACATTATAATTATTGCAGATACACATTATATGCCTTGAAAATCTATTAAATATGTTATGCACGCGCAGTTACGCCCTAAAAAATTACAAGAATATGCTCTTAAAATATACTCTAAAAAAAAAAAAAAAAAAAAATAAATAATCTAATGAAATTCGAAAATTGTGTTTTATTTACAATTTTTTTTTTTTTTTTTTAATTATTACACTTAATCATAACCCGAAAACGTTTTACGTTTTTTTATTATTATTGTTATTACAATTCGAAATTTTCAATACGTACGTGTCCGATATCAAATATTCATTTTAATTAAATTACTTATCGAACGGCGTTCATTTTACATTATTGTTTCACAGTTATTCCCTTCAATCCGAAAACCAAACAAAAACGTTTGATATTTTTGATAATGAAAGCAAAAAAAAAAAAAAACGCTATGATTTTAATAACACAAATTCTTATTCGATGTATCATCCGTACAATAATATTATTAATGATTCGCGGACGGGTTTTCAAACGAGAACGAACGTCGCAACAACGTTGTCTGTTGAGTGAGATTTTTGTAGCATTAAAAAGAACGTTCGACGTCAACGGACGTAATAGGACACTTGTTATTATTATCACGGTTCGTTATGCTTATTATTATTATTATTATTACGGAACGGTATTCTGTGGTGATTATCGATTTTTTTTCTTTTCGCGTTGAAAATTCATTTAGAACGTACGAAATCCTAAAATGCGATCTACTACGAATTACAAAAAAAAAAAAAAAAAAAAATGGCGAAACGTGCAAATATAAAATCGTGTGTAAATAATATTATAGATCACGAAACACAAATTTCGATGTAAACTAGCTATTTTTTTTTTTTTTTTTTTACTTTACTTTTTTTACCGACCGATAACAATGTGCAAAAAAGCATATAAATATCTGCCCTGTAAATTATAATATTACATCAATTGCGCAGCCAGGAATTTCTTACGTGCTGAGAGGATCGTCCACGTCGAACGACTCGCAACAACCCTAGTGTGGATAGCAAAAAGAAAAAAAAAATTCACAAAAAGTATATACGTAACGAGGAATCGTCTGTTTTTCCAGAATATTTGCGAGCGAGCCCGCCATATACGTCCTACGCTCCATCAGCTGTTAACTTTTTTTACAATTCAAAACGCTGTTTTGATAAAAATAACAAAAAAATACTTTTCGAAATCGTGAGTTCGATCTCGGCAGAAATACGCGCGCGATATGGCGTGTATGAATATAACAATCTTTTTTTATATTTATATATATATACACGCACAACAGACGGTAATTTCAAAAACTTTTGATTCTCATAGTTGTCGGTGGACGGAATATTCTTTTTTTTTTATTATTATTATTATTTATTTAAAAATAGAGTATTTTCAATCTGTATCATATGTACAATAAGCAAATGCGATTTTTTTTTTTAAATATGTTAACATACCTTGAATAATATGCGGAGGGAGACTGTCCAGTGACAGAACCCTCAGAAGAAAAATTAAAAGCTCAGGAAATTAATTGATCTCCACACCAACGTCTCTTTTTAAGCGACGGGGGGGGGGATTATCGGGAATGTTTGCACTACCTTGAATGGAGATAGGTGGGTTGGAGTGATTTACCAGTGGAATTTTTTATAGTGGATGCGAGCAAGTTTATTGATGGTTTCGATTTTGAGGTCTTTGTGAAAAGAATAATTGGAAACGTACCAGAGAGCAGGAGGAGTAATGGATTGGAACGACTGAATTGTTTTAATTTAACGGGATATTCTAGGCATTATTTTACATTCAGCGCGTGTATGTCTGAACAATATTAGCGCGAATCTCTTGCGTTAACAGTGTTTTTCTCTCCAGAACTAATCTCACTGAATAACCACTGCCATCAATCAATCAATCAAAGACACGGCCAATGGGGACCATATAGCGCTCCTTAACCCTTCTCCGGCTACACACCCTTTAGGGTATTTATGGCATCGCGACTCGTACCATTGGACACGTATTGGAATATAATTCGTGTGTAACGCGTTTACAGCGATTTGTTATTGTTATGTACGTCGTCGTGTGGTGTTTGGGAATATTATAAATGCGCGTTTGTATATATATATACACACGGGCATAATGTGGGCGTCGTCTATAACGACAGCGATTTTTGAAGTTATTATAATCGTTATACGCGCACTACACTAAATAATGAGAACGCGATAATAAATCTTTGGACGAGAAAAAAAAACACTACAAAAATCGAAAGTGGTTATATAAGACACTTATATATATATATATTATATTACGTGTTCTATATACAACAACAACAACGAATCGTATAACTAATAATAACAATAATAATTAGGACTTAAATAGCATAAGATTTTACATTTTTTTTTTTTTTTACGATCTCCAGAGCTGATAATAATATAGGGTTTCAATCGCAAAATGTGTTTTAATATTATCAACGATTTCAAAATATATAATTTTTATTTCGCATTTTTTATGTTTTTAATGTATTTTTTTAGCGTTTTTAAGTAATTTTGTTTTTTAATTTTTAAAGTCGTTTTTACGCTATTACTAATTCTGAGTAATTCTTTTGTTTTTTTTTTCCAATTTCCGTTTACGTTCGAAAAACAATTGTTTTCAAATGGTAACCGTATAAATCGTACGTTCGTATTACATAATTACACGAGATAATATCGTAACATATTTTATATATATATAAAAAAAAAAAATTGTCAACAATTCAAAAATGCCAATCGTTCGTTACACTCTCGTCGGTGGACTGTTTCCTTGGAGGATAATCAAACGACTTTTGATAACGAATTTAAAACGAATGGGTGAATTATATGAATGCGCTCGGATTACATCGGTGAATGCGAAGGAAAAGAATTTGTTCATCTCACGAAACATTGTCAGTAGTCGTTTTTATTCGGAAACTCGAAGAAGTCCGTCTTCGAGTTGTTTCCGGCGTGCGCAACAACAGGTGTAAATACAATTTTGATTTTGCAATACCTGTTTATTTATTTATTTATTTTTTTTTTTATCGTATTAATTTCAAACCATTTCACGGCAATCACTACAAGAAATCATTAACACGTTTAAATAAAATGTTTTCAGTTATATATATATATTTATTTTTTCGAGCATTTTATAATTCCATTTGTTTTCAAGCCATTTTTTTTCTTTTCGTTTTTATCCCTCGTCAAAATCTCCTCAGCCCTAATAACGCGCGCGCGTGTGTATCGTTTTTCCGCCGATTGCAGACGGGACCGTACGCCGGTGAAATATCGCATTTGTATTATTACTCACCAAATTCAACGCGCCAATCCTGTCCGGCGATCCGTCCGAATTGAGCAACAAATCGCTTCCGGTACTGTCCTCGCTGTGATCGTCAACGATGCGTTCCACCCTTGCCCTCTCGTCGCCGTTATCGTCAGCTGTAACAGACACAACGCGGGCACACAAATATTATTATTATTATTATTATTAATCGAATTTCAAAAATAAAATAATAATGGGACTTCTACGCGCGCGCGCGCGCGCCGGCCCATAACGGAACGGAAATTTTTTAACAAGCTTTTTTCATTCCGTTATGTACATATGCTATACAGTTTGCAGACTCCCGTTGAACGATTCGGCGTCGGGGTACATAAATCATTCCGCGCGTGCGTATTTACAACAATACTTCTTTTTTTTTTTTTTTTTGTTTCGTTGTGGTGATGTGACGTTCGACTCGTGCACGAGCGAAAGGGGTGTCGTCGTCGTCGATCGTTCGCCACGAGCCACGACGAGCCTTTTGTATAAAAAAAAAATAATAATAATAATAATAAAGGGTTTACAAAAATGATTATCGAATAATTTACGCTTGTATGTGTGTAATACACGCGCAGCATCGTGATTGGGCCGATGACGACGATGATGATGATGAACGCGTAGAGAGAGTGAACGAGGGACAAAAGACGATTAAGGGGGTGACGGAGGGCAGGAGAAATACTAACCCCTTTGTATCTAAGTCGTGTATATACTTTCGCAATTGGTTAGTTATGCAAACGAGGGTTCGCGCCGCCGAGCACGATGGCTTCCGACTACCCCTTTTTTTTTTTCATTTTTTAACCCGTCTCGACGAATGTTCTCCTCCGCGATACACGCCCAATTTTATATAACACATACGGTAACGTACGCTTTTCTCTCTCTCTCTCTCTCTCTCTTTTTTTTACGTTTAACCGACGTATCAATTTTATCCGGGTTGTAATAATCGTCCAGTTAATCTATACGATAAATATACGTCTCGGCGTCGTGCGGTACACGGACGATAATTTCCGTCGTGTTAAAATTTTTTTTGTTTTTCAATACATTTTTTTCCTCTTCCCGACGAAATTCCATTAATATGTCAATTATAATAAGACAACAGATCAGTGGCGAGGAGGAAAAATCGTTTTAATTTTAAACACCGTCGTAATACAATTAAATAGTAATGCGCACAACAAAAAACTGACTGTATTACGTGCACTAGCAAGCAATTTTTATTTATCGAAGACATTATAATACGAAGATATATTACGTTTAAAGGAAAAAAAAATTATTTTATCAATATAAATGTAACTATATATATATATATATATAAAATTTATCTAAAATTTGAATCTAATCGCGCGCATTACAAATCGTCGCATTTTAGTCTACGATTTTACTTTGTTTTTTTTTCCTAAAAACAAAATGTTTTTATTCAGAACTTTGTATTTTTTTTTTCTATCATACTCATATTTTTACGTAAAATAACACCGATGTGAAAAATTGAATAATAATAAAATCATTAATGTCGGCGTCCTAGGTGAAAATATGAAAAAAAAACACAATAATGGTCAACGCGTCTGAAAACGTTACCACTGACCCCTACTCCAGCGTACAGTCGTACCGTGTTCGGAAAAAAAATCTCATTTCACCGTTGAGAATAAAAATGGCAAACGAATACGCGTTGTGAACGGTGTCGGACACGAAGTCGGTTAAATATTTTTTCCCGTGGCACAACACAATATTCGAACGCATTTCGCGCGATGAGGCTGTAAATAATAATGTGATCTTAACCTTTTCTGGGTCATGGACCCATTTCGAGTATATTAAAAAAAAAAAAAAAATTCAATACAATCATTTTTATTGATAATAGCCCGTGAGAATGAGCGAATAGTTGTGAATAATATCGCGTTTAGGTGACGCGCGGGTGATTTTGTTTTTTCTTTCAGTTAAGTTCCAGCGCGCGGACATTCTCGCGGTTCTTTCGATTGCCTTGAAATCTCGGACCGCGTATGCGACGGAGCGATAAGCAAATTAATAAAATCGTCTTCGACGTTCGATCGGTTCCGTGATTTTGTTTTGACGGCGGCACGTTGAACGAAGTGCACAATAAAAAGTGTATAAAATATGTGAACTGCGGTTTCTACGTCGAATCGTCGTTTGATTTCAAACGAATTAATTTTCGAGTCCGTGGATCAGCGCCGGTTAAAACCTCCCTCCTTCGCCTCTCGAAAGTGGTTACAGGAAAAACTCAACGGCCTCGCCCATTGGGTTCAGGTTAAATCGTTTAGAAAACGCGACGATAAAAATTGGAATAAAACCCGCCGCGACGTGGAAATTAAATAATGTTTTTTTTTTTTTAAACGTATAAAAAAAATATTATATATATACGGATAATCCATATTATATAATTATCCGTTTAACGCGTATATTGTGAAATAATTACAATAATACGAAATAATATCCTGTATCGGCTGGACGGGACGGGGTGGCCGCACCAGATTTCACGCGGCCAAATCGGTGGTAATTGAAAATCCTCCCGCCGTCACTGATGCTGGTGCCCGTATGTCTGGCGTTAACGTCGGCTAACGTAAAAATGCGTACAAAGCGGCGTGCTATGCTCAATTGCGTCGTCAAAACGAGAACGAGGAGAGTTTTTCGGCGTTAAAAACTATCAATCGTGTCGTTATATAAAAATTTGTGGAAAAATCGTGCTGAATCACTACTCTTTCGGCCCCTATATACGGGCGAAATTATACGTACCACCACACCCTCACGGGGCGGGCGCGCGCGTGTGTGTGTGTGGGGGGGGGGGAAACAAAAGGAGAGAAAAAAAATAAATAAATAAATAAGTTTTCTTCAGTGTGTCAATCACGAGAAAAATATTTCGTCCTCCTCCCATAAACGATTGGTAAGTAGGAGGGATAGATTTTAAATCCGAAAATATAGTTTTACGGGTCTGCGAACACGCGCAAATCGTGCTCACACGCTGTAAAGCAGTTTTTTTATATATGCACAGAAACGGGGGAAATGTTTTTTTTATCCCCGTTTTCACCCTCTTATAATGCAACAGACGGTTTTACATTTATTTGAATTCCTTCCTTCCTCCTCTCTTTTATCCTCTACTCGTCCCGCGGAGCCGAGGTTAAACCGCGAAAGCTTTTTATTCCCACAACGACGGCACTACTACACTCGTATGTACGCGCGTTATTTGTCGTCATATACGAGTATATATATATATATTATCTATAACACTGCGCATCGTAATGTTACGCGTGCGTGTATTACATGGCGAATAAATAATAATACACACGGCTCTCGTACGTCGTAATATCGGACGGACAGTTTTAAAGGATTTTTTCTGTCCAAAAGCCAAATGAATTTTTATTGAAATTCACGCGGACGATCACAATAACGTGCTATCCGTCTTGCCCCTCGGAAAACAAAAATATGTTTTGGAAAGAAAAAAAACAATTTTTTTTTCTAAATTTTATTTCTCGTTCTATTCGATTTTTTAAAAGAGAAAAAAAATCGAGTCAATTATAGTCGTAATGTATAGGTTAAAATTTCGACAGCGCGCAATGGCTACGAAAAAACTTTCTTTCACATTCTCCCCCCCGCCCCCCCGCAACAAACGATTAGTGTCTTCACTTCCAGCAGAACGTGTCACTTTCGACGATTCCCCTTTTTAAACAAATTCCTTTCGCGCGCGCTTTACGAGTTCCTCTAAGACTCGACGATCTATTAAACGTCGTAATAACAACAACAACAACAGCGTTGAAATGCCGAAATGTCTACGGAATGCGTTGAAACGAACGAATAATCGTTTTCGAGCGACGGGTAATATTATAACACTTATTAAGGCACGAAGAACGTCGTCGTCGCGAAAAAACTCACCTTGTTCCGCCGGAACCGCAGGCGACGAAGACTTGGCGCTCTTAACACTCTCGTCGGCATCGGTGGTACCTGTGTTTGTAGAACAGAAAAAAAAAACCAACCGATCATTTCAATGTGTTTGAATACATAAAAAAAAAAAAAAAAAAAGAAATACATATGAGACGACGATGGATGGTCTGTCCGTCAAAGGGTTGCGCTGCGCATTGGGGTGACGAGCTCGTGCTATTTTGTTCTTTTTCCTTTTTGTTCCGCGTTGCCTTGTTCGCGGCGCGCGCGCATCGCCCAAAAGGGGGAATAATAATAATAATAATAATAATAATAATAATAATAATATCATCGTTCCGATCGCG
Source organism: Chaetogeoica ovagalla (assembly GCA_032441825.1). Taxonomy (NCBI): domain Eukaryota; kingdom Metazoa; phylum Arthropoda; class Insecta; order Hemiptera; family Aphididae; genus Chaetogeoica; species Chaetogeoica ovagalla. The sequence continues at coordinate 1,916,909 of CM063728.1, forward strand.
AGATATTTTGAATGGAATCCCGACGGCGGTGGCGGCGGCACGAGATACACAAGGAACCCCCGGTCGTCGCCGATTTATACAATATATTATTATTATAATAATAATAATAATAATAATAATATAATGTACCAACAGACACGGCGCGGCCGGTGGTATTTCGTTACCGTTTCTTCGTTTTGTAAACGAACGTGACCAAAACGTAGGAGTGGACAGTGAACCGGTGGGACGGTGGCGGTGTGCGCGTGTTGTCAAGAGTTATTGGTAACAGTCTAGAGCTCGGGATTTATATGTGGAGGAGTTGAAAAGGAGAGTAAAAAAGGCAAAATACGCACGAAAATGTACGGATCGTACGAAAAAAAAAATACAAATATTTTTTATTCAATTCGAAATTGTTTCGCGTTGATTTTTTTTTTGTTTAAATTCCGATTGTAATTCTTTTTCGATATAAAAAAAAAATATATATATATATATGTGTGTGTGTGTATTTCTCGGTTTTCAGCTCCTATAGACTCTCGACGACAACAGTCAATTATTAATAATAATTATTTGTAAAAAAATAAAACGTTTCTCTGACTGCGTACGGTCGATATCGCACTGTCGTTGGCCAGGCGAGGTGAGGGGGGCATAAGATTTTGTTTTGAAGAAAAATGCCCGGATATTCTCCCGAGGGTGAAGAATTCGCACACAATATCGGGGATTCGTCGAGCGCGATGACGGTTAAATTTCTAAATTAAATCGTTTAATTTCCAAAACTTAATTTCCCAACGGGCGCACACTCCCGCCGGCGAATGACCGCGCGGGAACCGACGATTATATATTACGAGATTAAATAGAAGGAAAACTTTTATTTATTACTTTTTTTTCATTTTTTTGTTCCCGATATACGGAAACCGTTCGATCGCGTGTATTGCGCGCGATATCGGATTACAAATTGAAACTCGTCGATAGAAATAAAACGTGAACAACATTTACAACGACGCCGATAAATTGTTGAGTAATACGGAGCGGTTCTCATAACGAGTGTGTGTGTGGGGGGGGGGGAGGAGAGCGGTATACAGGGTGAGTGGTCACGGGAAATAGGGTTAAAAAAAAAAAAAAGGAAACCAAGCACACGACGACGTCCATCTCGTGTTCGTAGCACAGGTCAGTTGGAAAAGTTTCGATAGACACGTCGATAGGCAGTCGTCGTCTAACGGTCGTTCATTGTGACGGCGGCAGTGTGAGGAGAATTTGATGATGGTTCATCGTCGAGAAGTCGTCGAGAGCACGACGGACACTATTGACAGGTTAATTTTTCTTTATTTTGTTCCCCGAAGGAGTATGGGGGAATCGATGACGAATTCATTTGGAACTGCACGCCGCCAAAAAGGACTATTACAACATTACTGAGGACCGCGCAACGAGAATTTTCTGCTGCGCAATACCATATTGAGCGGCAGTTTTGCTCGTTTCCAGATGTGTTGTCGAACGTGCGGCGGCGCCTCTGGTTACTCGCAAACAACAGCAGTGGCAAGCGGCAGCAGCAGCGTTCATCTCCAATAAAGAGTCTACTGGAAGTTTATGAAAGGAAAATCGTTTTTCACAAATTTCGTCGTATACTATACGACGACGACGACGACGACGACACCGCCGTTCCGCGGCGGGATGACTCCTCGACGGCCGTTATCCGACACGGATGATCGTCGAACACGAGCTTCTAATGATCACGGCATTTCAAAACGCCTATCCGCTGTTTTACATTCTACGTTGAGAAAACGAACGTTGTCTGTTTTTCGCCCCGTTTCCGTCATCCCCGTTGTGCGCGTGTGTGAATATGAAAACTCGCGCCGCCGCCAACACGCGCGCGTAACGTGTACGGGAAAAGAGAATAGCCCTGTTTCGGGAGAGACTGTAAAACGAGCGCATTGAACTGCAGCTATAGAAGACGAGCGAATAGAAAAGAAAACGCGCCGTAAGTAGCGCGCGCGTACTCCCGAGGGTGACATTTCTCGTGTTGGAAAGTGCGATTTAGTCAGAAGCGATGTGTCTTATTTATCTGTACGAGAACGTAACGCGGCGGTAAAGCAGCAAAAGAGAGAGAAAAAGACGAGGCCCAAGCACCCAAGCATCGCCCGTCCGCCACCCCAAGGCCATTTATTACGTTTAACCTCGGTGGACCGTAATGTGCGGCGTGCGTTGTTGTGTTCTCCTGCACGGGATCTCCTCTCTCCGGGTTGTGTCTGATAGGGACAAGTCGATGGGAAAATTTAAATTTATATACGTGCCGAACGAGTAGCGCGCGATAATAAGTCATACGCGGTGGGTGAAACGCGAATAACCTAACCTCCCGTTTGTCCGACGATTTTGCCGCGGGAAAATTTACCGCTTTTTCAATTTTTTATTCACAAAACCCGTATGAATTAATAATTTGTTTGCGGTTGAAGACGAAGCGGCGAGGCCGCGGGAGCCCGTCTATCGTCGTGTATCCGTGTTCGTTTCTATTTCCCCCCCCCGAAAATCGACAAATCGCGCGCGCCACGATAAAAAATGCACGAGTAAGCACTATTTCCCTCCCCCCTCCCCCCAAACCCACTGTCACTGAGTGTACATTAGACGCGTTATTATTGACGGATAATACTATCTCGGATGTCAAACCAATAATATATATATTATACATATATTGCGCCTAAGGGAGAATATTATTTTCATTTTCCCTGGAAACTACCACACGAAATATACACGAGACTCGATTTAATTATTAACGTGAGAAACGATACACGTTTTCGCGATATACCGCCTCTATGTGTAATTTTCGTGTTAGATTAATAATAAAAGTATAAACGAACACACAATATAATCGGATAAGCTTTTCTTTTTTTAATACTTTTTTTTTACAAAACTCATTTTGTACAATCGAGAGAACGTATTTTATTGTAATTATTATATTACGGCGTATCGGTGTAGAAACAATTGGGAATTCGCGTTTATAACGCCGAGTTTCGTTTTCCTACGAGCGCCGACATACGAAATCGGTTTTATGTTAACGTTTTGCGCGAAACGATACGCGTTTTAGGAATATACATAAATCGAGGTTTAATTTGAACGTTTTATAAAAAGAAAAAAAAAGTAATGGTTTATAAAAAAAATAAAAAAAATGCGAAAAGAATTTGTCGGTTTCCACCCGCCCGGCGACCAGGGGCGTATACAAGGGGGGGGGGCGATCGTCCCTCTCCCCCCCCCCCAGATACTTGTTGTATGTACCCATATCTACTGACAACTAAAATTAATCGAACTAAAACTAAAATGTAATAAAACATTTTTTTTTTTTATTTAAAACTTATTATTTTCATATAATTTTTTGATAATTCGAAGTCGGCACAACAGATTCGACGGGCCGTTTTTCCATTCACTCCCCTCCACCTAGGGGACGAAGTGAATACGCCCCTGCCGGAGACTCCGTGATTGGATCGGGCGGAGTTTACCGTTCGACTCGAACGCGCGACACATCAAATGTTATTAAGTAAATTAGTAAAACTTTTTTTTTTTTAAATATATTTACTATTATTTTCATCTCCATAATATAACCGAATGTTATTTTTATTACACTTAACATAAGTGAAATATACATTAGGTAATTCTTTTAAAGATCTCGATTATCTTACGATTTTTTTTTTTTTTTTATATATATAAATATTGTTACTTCTATTCCCTTTTCTTCTGCAGTATATAATAGACTTTTTTTTACGAAACGTCACACGCATAAATATATTTAAAAAAAATAAAAAATAAAATTAATGCCCGTATATAAAACGGATTATTTCGATGAAACTGTACAGACGCAGTGAGCATAAAAACGTAATTTTATTTTTAGTTAATTTTAAAGTCGCGTAGAATCCGGTGTCTCGTATAATCGTTGCGGGGAGACGCGCGTATTGCGCGAGCGCGTATATCACATGCGTACGCACTAGTAAACAATAATATGAAATAAATAACGTCATTGCGCACGCACGCGCACATAATTTGGAGTACAAAATTACACACACACACACACACACACGAAAAGAATTTTTAAAGAAAATCGAGAAAAAAAAATCCGTTTTAAAAAAAAAACACGCGGTTCGCGAGATGAGGAAGACCGTGCACGTAAAACTTATTCTGGTTTACACCGCAGAGCCGCATAATAATTATTAATATTATTATTATTATTATTATTATTTTCATAAAAGGACCGTTTTCCGTGTTACATATAACTCACTCTCTCTCTCTCTATATCGGCTGCTTGCTCGCAGAATGACTCATTTAGTAGATATTATATATAATATCGATCGTTGTTTGCGTGTGACATATTATTTCTAATACCCTAACGCGCGCGCGCGCGTGCAAACACACACACACACATATGAGAGCCGAACACACATATAGACGAAAAATCACCAAAAACGAGGGTAGTTTTTGTCTCGAAACTGGATATTATATGTGTACTACGGAATACATTATACAGTAGTTCTCTCTCTCTCTCTCACTGTGTGTGTTGCGAACGTTTGCCGCCGCACGTATATTCATTATTTTCCCCGATATATGGTGCGCGAGCGTACCATCGTCGCAGATGTCGGCGGGGCCCCGTTGCTCGGGGGCGGACGGTTTTATATAGGGGTCAGGCAAATCTTGCATATTATATTATTACGAGTGGAGGCTGTGCGTGCGCGGTGTATTTACTATTACTACTACGCCACGGCGCAGTGTGAATCATTCGACGCGCGCGCGCCAAGGGCGAATAATTCGCGCGAATATTGTTATTTTATGATAAAAAAAAAAAAAAATGAATAAATAAATAGATGCGCGCATACACGTAGTGGGGTTTGAACACACACGCAAATAGAGTTCAATTCGAATTGGAAAAATAAAATAAAAAATTTACAAGTATTTCAACAGTAATTTATGTACCGTTCAAAAAGTTCTTCGCCCTAAATAACAACAACGACGACGACGAAAAAAAGAGCGAACGTGCGCGGAGTTAAAAGAGAAAAAAATAACGTCTCCCCGAACGGTTAAAATAATAACGATAATATATATATATATATATAGCACGTGCTGCAATATATATGCTCTGCGATTGGTCTACGTACAACGGTGTGATATACGTCCGATTAACGTGCGACAAACAGTGACGGGATTTGGGCGGGAAGGAGAGCTGAAACGTTCGACACGTCGAACTATTATAATAATAAATAACTCGGATTATTAGAGATATCGCGTAAAAGTGCGTTGACACGGACGCGATAACGCGTCGTTTTCGGCTACGATCGTTCCGCGGTACGCGAAACGTTCTTGTGTTCAACATTTATACGATTATGCGTATTATGCGTTCAACGAGAACGGACGTGTCGGCGGGATGCTGTGTGTTTATGTGTTGTGTATCAAAGAATAAAATGAGAACAACAGAATCCTAATATAAATAATAATAATAATAATAAAATAACCCGAGCGTGAATCCGCGAGTGTCATCTGAAAGGTCCGAAGACAATAAACAGTATTTCGATTCGCGATATCGCGCACGGGATGATAATTTTCGCGAACGGACGCGTCCGTGTCAACGCGCACGGAACATTTGAAGTATTAACGAAATATGATATTGTAGTATGGACAGACTGGCGTTCGTGATTATCGTGTCCTGATGTTATTTTTGTAATAATAGCGATTCCACTATGGTTTCAACCGCGTTTATACACGCGGAAAGTAACGCTTTCTACGTTTAATGCGTATTATATAATAATAATAATTATTATTATTATTATTATTATTATTATACCGCGATATTCGAATTTTTCGATTTTGCGGTTCCTGCCAAAACATTCCGGTATGTTTCTGGAGAGTAAACGATATATACGAGTATATACACGCACATGGGCGCAATTGTTTTTCCTCACCACTCAGGGACTTCAATTTAAAATTCCTTTTTGCTGCACCGAACTTCTACATAAAAAAGTATTTAATTATTTATTATTAGTAAAATAGCGGAACCGCCGTAAAAGTACGCGTCCGTTCGTAGAGGGACGCGACGCAAATTCCGAATTGTACGAAACAAAACGATAATCACTGAAAACAATTATTTTCACACCGCGCGTTTCAACAATCGATTATTGTTATTATTATTATTATTATTATTATTATTATTATTATTATTATTATTATTATATTCTTCGTTAATTCTTTAATGGGTTCATTTGCGCGCGATAAAAGCCGATTTATAACACACTCGATTTCTATTCAACTCGTATCCAATACAAACGAGTCGAAGTGGAAAATTCGTGAATTCCGGTATAAAAGAAAAAAAAAGGCTGCGTAATATTATTTTCACACGGAATTCAAACTGTACCTCTTAAAAAATTATTGCGTAATTAAAATATACGCCTATAGCGGTTATTATAAAAAAAATAATAAATTTTTTATCCGTTTGAGAGGGGAAAAAAGTTGTTAGGTAAATTGTGGGGTGAAATTACGGCCCCATCCCCCGGGTGATGCTACTGCAGTCGTACGCAAGTTTGTCTACGAATCAGGCACACGCGGTTATAAATTCGTACAATAAATTGATCAAAATCGTCTAATACTGTAAAAAATTTGGTCCAAAAAATAGATAGACGAGCTTTGAATGTGCCTTATTACAAGTTCGGCATTATTGTCGATTAAATCCATTGAGTCTATGACGGCATTAAAAAAAAAATGTGTCGCCGATATGTCTCGAGGATGTTAAACGGTTCTGAAAATAATAATAGATCATAAATTGAACTATAATAAATAAACACGAATTCATTTAAGAAAAAAAAATTACATTTGTTCTTATGAAAAAATATCGATCTTCCCTCCACCCCCCTCCCCCACAAAAAAAGAGACCTAGCCGTACCTGACAATTGGTTTTTATGTGTTCTGCGCTATTTGATTTTCTAAAACTTCTAAGTTAAAACAATCAATCATGAGGTATAAACAAAAAACAAAAAAAAAAAAAACGTCGTAATACGTTCACGTGTGTAACAACAGAAACACAATATTCGAGGAAACGCCGTGAAATTAGACATGAATTTTATATAATTTTATTTATTAATTTTATATAATAACCCGTCTAAATATGATAACCACGATTAGTTGCAATATTGATTTGGTCGGATCGCCGCGATATTTGTATATCGTGATAAGTCGGGACTTATTATTATTATAATTTTTTTGAAACGCGTACAAGATTTAAAAGAAGCCTTTTCCTCCCTTAATTCCTCCTCTTTTTCTTCCTATCGCACTTCTCCCTTCCTGTAACTTGTCATCTTCGTCCCCTCGCCTCGCTTCACCACAATTTCATCTTTTCATTCGCAAAACGGAAAGACAATAAAAATTTAGATTAAGACGTTGAAAAAAAAATGCACGAACATACACACTAATGGAAAATAAAACGTACGCCTCGTTTTCTATAAACTTTTTTGTTGTTGTTAATAACACGATGAAAACAATATATAATTAATATAGACTACGAGTATAAAAAAAAAAAATCGTGAAATTTCTTCGGAATTTACGACAAAACGTTTATATATATAAAAAAAATCAGATTTGCGCGTTTTCTGCTCAGAATTACGCAAAAATCGTGTCGTCCGAAACACTGTGTCCAGTCGTAAAAAAAATCGTATAATAACTGCGAATATTACATCCACGCGACAGTCTCTAAAACATCCGAATTTTCGTACTACACACTTCGTCTCAAAATATTAATTAATCAAAATTATAACTATTAAAATAATAAATCGGTGAATTCGAATAACACACTTTTGAATTTCGTAATTACACACAATTTCAGGGACTGCCGCTTGATTGTGTTTTGTTGATTAAACTTATAATATATACGTATATATTAAGCGAGAGAATAAAAGAGAAAGTTTCTGTTGGACGTCAGGGCCACCCCCAAATACTTTTTCACTCCCTAAAGTACGCCACTGTATCGGCCTCGGGCAGGGGAGTATTAGGTATTGAAATTGGAAGGATAATGTAATAATACTACGACGGTGTATACAGTGTGTGTGTGTGTGTGTGTATAATATTTTTGCATTATACTGAAACGCTCACGTACGGTTTCCAAATAACACCAGGCCACCGCCGGCCGCGCATTCAGTCATTGTGAAAATACACATCGTGCGCCCCGTACTCGTATATATATATAAATATATTCTTATTATTATAATATATACAAAATACCATCGGCAGTTTTGACAAAAAGAAGAAGAAAAAAACGCCGATTCAGGGTCGGACACGGACATTTAAAATGTATATTTTATTCTCGTACACACACGCGCGCACGTTATTCCACTGAACGTATACTACCACACGGACACATGTGTACTGCACCGCGCATATATTATTTATATTATATATTATATACGTATGCTAATCCCGTGGAGTTGACCACTTTTGGTCATCGTCTTATACATGTATACAGAGAGAGAGAGAGAGACGACGATTTCTTTGGAAAAAATTTGAATAGACCAGCGCTGGTGGTTACCTGACAAAAGACACACACCACCACCACCATCACATACCCTTGACGCCGCATCCAATTGGCGCTGATGCTGTTGTTATTGCACTGACCGGCAAATATTTTTCTTATAATGTTTTGCTACGCAGTAAACCGCTGTTGACGGGGTGAAAAAATATAATATGCATCTTACAATAATAATAATAATAATAATAATAATAATAATAATAATAATAATAATAATAATAATAATAATAACAATAACAATAATAATAATAATAATAATAATAATAATTTTTCTCCTCTGGACCAAAAAAAAAAAAAGAATACACGTCCAACGATTTTAAAAACCTTTAAACGTTATACTTATACCGGTCATTTCGCCGTCCCGCGGTTTAAATATGTATTATAAACGCGTCGCCGCGGCCTTTGAACGAGGCTTGAGAGAACGTTTTTCACATTTCTTTTCCGACCGTAATTCATTATATGTATTATATATTACAAAAAAATTCTCGCCGAAACGCGACAGTTTTTCAGTGTACTTATATACACACGATTTGTCTTTTATTTTTTCAAAAAAAAAAAAACAAAAACAAAATGTATACGATATACATATTTTATAGAAATATAGTTAGTTTTTTTTTTTTTTTTAGATATATTTTTACTGTATGGACCCCATATCGGGCGGTAGGCACGGGCGAGTAAAACGTACAAAAGTATCCCCGGAGGAATTCGGAAACGTTTTATTTACGTATAACGTTTCAAAATCTCGATGAAATCCCGTCCGTTCGCCGATCAGAATACAAAAGTGTTTGTAAACACGCAATCCAGTATAAGACACAAAATAATGATTCTAATTCGTTTATAATATTAACGTTAGCGTTTTTTTTCATTTACATACATTATCATCAATGCATAAAAAATAAATATATATTATAATAAATTGTTTTTATTTATTTCCTCGCTCCCCCTTGTATGACTATAGTGTTTCTTCACTCGTACGAAATTTTCGTTTTTTCTACGTCGTTCGAAAATATTGTTGTCAATATCGAGATATTTTTTGCGACGCGCGCTTTGTTCTTTTCTCCCTCTCTCTCTCTCGCTATGTAATAATATAAGTAATTTTCTCCCGTATTATTTAAAAGCGTTTTACAGAAATAAGTTGATAAAAACTAAAAAACGGTTCCCCTCTCTTTTTGACAAACGACGTGTTATAGTATATATATATGTACGCGCGCGCGCGCGGCCCTCGTCCGATTATCATTTCCCATTAACTGTTTCGTATTGGATACGATGCGCGCGGCGGTGTTTGCAAGTCTGCACGGCCCCTTGTCCCGAGCGCGCCCTGCACTCCAACAACGCCGTTAATAATAAATATCTATCGCATCCCTTGCCCTTGTGCCACGGCGCACGTTACACATTACAGTTGAACGTTCTTTCTTCCGCTAAAGTGAGAGAAGCACGACATGTGCACCGACGACGACTGTTTCGTTCTCCTCTTGCGCTCGCGGCAACTGTACCCGCGGGGGAGAGAATCGACGAGAGCGCGTGTTCCCCACCGGCGAGTACATTAAACGATCGTAATACACTCGTATGCGTAGGCGCGGTGGCGGACCGATTTGCGGGCAAGTAGGAAATCAGGAGAAGAGAGGAGTCGCTATTTTCGAACACGGTCAGGAGGTTTCTCGCGCACGTGACATTATTCAATGGCTATTGCGATGAAATCGTCATATCTATTACCCGTGCCGATTATCATGTGTACGCACGCGGTGATGACAGTCGTCTTATGTTATACAATTATCGTTGGATGGCATTGTGACGTTTCAGGCGTGGACGACGGGAGAGGAGAAAACGAGACTCGATGGTGGAAGGAAGAAAGAATAAGTCACATCATAGGCGTGCGCACGGGGGCCAGCAGAGGCAGCATGTGCTGCCACCGAATCTTTTTTTTTTTCGTGCTGCGTGGGCCGCCCGCCATTTATTGAATTCAGCGCCTCTGTAAATTTTATTTCAGTAAAATAAAATTACGATACTACCACAAAATATGATGATGTACCTACACACAAGTTGAAAATACAAACTTTATAAATTACAAATATAAGTGTGTGTGTATATATAATTTTCAAATTTTAAGTAATATTTTTTTATTAATATTATTATTTGTTTATCTTTATTTTATTAATATGATAAATGTTCATCTTACTGAAAACGACTTTTTCCTGACAACGACTGACCTATAAAATGTTTGATACCCAAAATAAAGTACCTAGGTGACATACATAACGGGCCGGGCTTAATGGAAAAATTGGAATATGGACCGGATTAATCTCATGCTGCCCCTGAAACACGAGTCTGCGCACGCCTATGAGTCACATATTATATAATTATGCAAAAAAAAAAAAAAAACGACCGGAAAATGTGATAACGACGTATTTCTATAATCCATTGGGGGAGGTTAAAAATCGGTGGCCGATTCGAACGTGTGAACTCATTGTTAATTCATTAACGTTATTCGATAAAAAAAAAAAAACAAAAAAAAAAAAAATAACGTTTTACGTAAATGCACTGTTCACCGTCAGCCAGTATGGACCGTCCGTTCCTCTCTCCTCCGCCCAAAAAAACTAGAGACGTTACGCAAATAATTACTCTCCGTGTAATTATGACGACAGTATTCGAAACGGCTATGGAAATTCGAAAACAATAACACTGCTGCAGCGCGTATAAACGATACAAATGTATCATTGTCGTCGCTGTTGGATGGAAATCGGAAAACTTTCCGAGGACCGTTTACAATTATTGGTACATTCGTTTTTTCCCCCATAAAATTCAACTGCGATCCGTAATATAATACGATATAGTTATTAATACGTAATCGCATACGAGTATGGAGACTCTGCGCCGGTACGCGATGTCTGCAGGTCACGTAATACAAATAAATAAATAAACAATAATAATAATAATAATAATAAAACGCGTATTAGGAAAGAATAATTCGTATGAGAGCTGGGTATTAAAAAAAATTCTACGACTTTCTCCGAGTAGAACATGTTTATTCCGAAATGGACTTACGGTAGAAAGCGAATCGTCGCGCAGTTTCAAAATTATAATCGATTTGCAGAACACGATTGCGCGATCGCAAACGTATCTAAATGAAGTGCAAAAAAAAAAATAAATAAATATATATTGCGCTAAACAGAAAATGCGCGACGTGTCCTACGTATTTTTTCCCCTGACGGTTAAAATTGTAATTTTTCCGCAATTCGTTTTTTACAATATAATACGCGAAATTGTCGTCTTCGCCATTCATTATGCCATAATCAAACGTTGTTAAAAACTCACTCGGATAAGGAGCGTCGTATTGATCAACGGCCGCGGCGGCCGGTTCCTCCATCATCGAAGAAGTAGTCGTTAGTTTATATATATATATTTTTTTTTATGTAACTTCGTAACCGTATAAAAACGCGAATCGCGCGCGCGCGATACGTATAACGAGTTTGTACAAACGGAAAAACTATTGGAAAATTATCCGATTTCAGATATATGTATTTTTTTTTCTTTCTCCAAACGTAATTTCGTTCCTTTTAATCCCACAGTCGCCCGTCTGTAAACCGCACATTTATATTTCTATATAATATTTCGAGAATTAACGTAGCCGGTGTGTACAACGCACGTTTCTCCGTGTCTACCAAATTGTATCGGAAAAATTCGTATTGGAGAACGAAAATGCGCGCACGCGTATATAACGTACGTATATCGTAATCACAACAAAGAGATACACACTGCACGTATCGCCCGATGAATCATATTTCAATAACATCATCTAATGTTTTATTCAATGATAACCCGAAGTACATACGCGCGTATCAGTATCAGCGCGTTGAGATTATATAATTTATAACGTTTTGATATATATATATATATTTGTAATGTTATTAAACACTACTAGCGATAATCCAAGAATAATAATAATAAAAAAAACAATAATCCGAGAAAGCGAATTACGAGAAAAGCAACAGAAATATCAAAAAAAAAAAAAAACTATTACAATATCACTGATTTCGTGTGTTGAGAAACCCTAAATTATAATCTGCACGCAATCCCTGAATTCGATAAAACGGACTGTTCGCATCACGTTCCGCCGACGACATTCTTGGCGTCCCGCTGATTACTTTCGTACAAAACATTTTCTGTTCGATATTCGATTTATATATCCCCTATACCTGTATAATGTTTATGATGTGGTCCTTTGAAGTGCACATTTACCCCGCGCGCGTATACCTATATACGCTTTAACTACATTTATTTAAGTTATCTTCCGGTCTTATAGAATTCGGTTTTTTTTTTCCAGCAATCATTCTTTACGCCCTTAGGTGAAAGAAGAAGAAAAAAAATATGACTCCCTAACGTTACGATATTATATTGAAAGTAGCGCTACTCATTTCACGCGTGTTAAACACGATCCCTCGCCCTTGGCCAAATACGGCTTATCTGTATGTCCACACTCATAGTACACTGCAGCAGCAGCAGCACATTACGCACTGTATACTCGCCTATACAACTATTTAAAAATATCAACAAAAAAAAAATCAAACCGTTCTGTTAAAATATAAAACTATTTGAATAATATCAGTCATTTAAATGTATTTTCGTGTGTATATATATATATATATAAAAAACTACGTTAAACTTTCGATTAGAAGAACCCTCCCCCCCCCGTCGTTATTACATAGTACGACGTCTATACTATAAATAATGCGTTCTGTTTACACGAATAATAAAAATATTAAAATACGTATACGCGTACGGTATTTTTTTTTATTTTACACGGTAATATATACTTGTTGAACTTGTTCTTTTTACAGCTCAGTCCATTTAACTACTATGTATACACGTATATAACCCCAGACACATCATTATGCACACGACGAGGGGCTGAAAATCGCGGAGAAAATCCGAACGGAGGTCTAAGAGCAAAAAAAAATGACCGAATATAAAAAAAGGGTGAATGATACACAAGCGCGAGTTTATGATGGCATGTTTTCATCGTATTACAGCAAGACGTGTGTGCCGCCACCCTCGCACACTCGTTTGTTGTTTTTTTTTTTTTTTTTATGCGTTTTTCGCATGTCTGCACATATAAATCAGAGATTCGTAACACCTGCTGTTGAAATGAAATAGTCCCTTAACACACAAAAATAAAAAATCATACTACCGATATATCCTGGCAACGTCTACATTTACAAGGCCACCGGCTCTTGTGTGTGTGTGTGTGTGTGGAACACATGCAGCAATCCGAAAAGATTTTCATTGTTTTTTTTTTTTTGCTCTCGATCGCTGTACACAAAACCCGATTTTTTACCCAAAGCAGGTGCGTTTAAGTGTGCATAAAAACGTTCTGTAAAAATCCAACACTCGCCATATTATATACGCACATATAAAAATAATAAATGGCAGATATATTTTTTGTTTTTCAAATAGAACGCGTATTATTGTTTATTATTATATATTAATTGAGTTTACGTTTAAAATATTATATAACTATTAGTATTCTCCGTAAAAGTGACGAAAGCGCGTCTTTTAGATAAAGGAATTAACAACGTCTTCTATTACACGAAATAGGAAAAGGAATACGTTTTGAAACACCTACGGGTTTATAACGTGCATCGCGGACGTGTCGTTCGCACTGTTTTATCGTGGAAAGCGGAAAGACGAACCCGCAAAAGACGCGCGCAAACGTGCGTTTTTCTCCGATTAAAACAAACAAAAAAAAACCCACCAGAATCATCGGAAATCGTCAAAAAAAAAAAAAACAACTAAACACCTTATAAACAAGATATGAGATCCCGTACAACAGTTGCCTTTCAAATGACTTCGTCCGGAACGAATCATTGGACGAGCATTTGCGCCGCGACCCTTCGAACACAACAGGGCTCATCCGGCAATCATAACACACGTTTTCGCGAGTTCGTTCTATCGGAGAACACAGACGCCGTTGTTTTCGATGTCCCGCACAAGAGGGAATACGACGAGCGCGACGCATATGAAATGTCTACGTGGAAATTTCGCGAACAGTATTTTTTTGTTTTTCAATTTTACGCGTCAACGACAAGAGCGCACGTACTAGCTGTTGTCGACGTTACGATGAAAGCACCGCGCACCAAAGATGTGTCGAACGAAACGCCGATAAAACAAAAAAAAAATCGAGCTATACATTCCGTTCGCTAAACGTACAGTTTATCTATATAGGCGCAATAATCCAGCTCTAACACGGTTTATAAATAATAATTATATTTCGTTTAGGAACGAAGAGTGGAGAGCGAGAGGAAACGGAATGCCATACGTGACAATAACGTGATTTTGGCGGATGGCCGTCATTACATACGCGTGTATTAACGTTATTAACGTTATACGCGGCGTTTTTGTCGCGTGACAAAATTTCCCTTTTTTTTTTTTTTATAATAAGCCGTGTATAAATTTAATAGAAGGGTTGTTGTGCGGCTCGCGCATAACTTGTGCCGGGGATAAAAGAAAAAAAACCCTTTTCCCCGTGTATTTCCAACCGATGAATAGCGCGAAATCGTTTATACGTTCCGGCGCGCGCCCGTGTAACGTTCTTCTTTCTAACACGCGCTGTACCGCCGGCGCGGCGGACTCGGCGGTAGTTGTTGTTGTTATTATTTTTTTTTTAATACGTCCACAAAAAAGGGGGTGACAAATACGGCGTTCCCCTATTGGCCCGAGCCGTTTATTCCGGAGCTCTTTTATTCGTCGTCTTCGCGTAGCCGCGTTAAAAAAAAAAAACAGAGAGAAAAAGGGGTACAAAAATAAAAAAAAAAAAACGGTCGGTCGGTCGGTTTACTACTTTTTTTTTTTCTCTCCATCACCTGCGCGTCACGTGCTCGCTGCCGCGGCAGTGTCGAAAACGCACACCCTTTTCTTTCTCTCTTTATTTTTTGTCGTCGAAAAATCCATTTCTATACACCCGCGAACGTTACGAACTCAAAAGATCCCGCAGCAGCAGCAGCAGGGGTGTTTATAAAATGTCTCGGAGGAAGTGAAAATCAAACGGAGGTTCATTAATTCGACAACGTATATTTTCTCGTAACGGATTTTTCACGAGTACAAAGAACGTTATACCCTTCGCGCGCACGATGGAAAACGACGTGTTACAACGTACCAGCAGCATCAGCATCAGCCTATAAAAAACCGTTATGCAAAAAAGGGTCGATCGAAAAGGGTTCACTGTGTGTGTGTGTGTGTATGGTAATGTTCGTTATCCGCGATTGGTTATATTCGTCACGAGTGCCAACGACGAGAACGAAAACAAAATGGCGAGTTATCAAAAAAAAATATAAATAAATATAACGCGTGACTTGCACGTGAAGACGTGTGTTCTTTGAATGCATCAGATTCAAATATTTAAATTTTTTCTATATTATATATATATAACGCGTTATTTATTATTAAAAATTGTTTTATTTTTCTAACGCCCCATCCACCAACAGCGGCGTTTATTATTTAATTTCCGCGACGCGTTCGTCGCCGCGCACGAGATACACTCTCGTGTATATTTTTCTTTTTTTCGTTAAGTGAACTTTTCAACGTTAAAACGGAAATAATTCGATCTTCTAGGAGGGATGACGGGTGAAAAAATAAAGAGAGAACGTAATTTAAATGCCATTCGACCGACCCCGCGCGAAATGCCGTTTACACAGACTTATATGTTGGGGGTTTTTTTTTCTTCTTCTCTTTCTTCCCATATTGTCCGCCCGTAATCGAATTTCGGCCGCGGCCGACCCTTTCGCACGTATCTTTCAGGAGTTCTACTTTAAGTGCCTTTCAATTTCGCACCCGTTTTGCCCGAGTTAAGAGTTTATTTTCTAGTGGGGAAAAAAAAAAAAAGAAGAAGAAAAAAAACCTCGCTCCGCCAGACGACCACCGCTACTACTACTTGCTTGGCCTTTAAGCGCACAGATGTTGGCCAATACTACTACTACGGGGTAAATAAATAATACGAAACGAATTTTATTTATTTTATTCATTTGTTTTTCTTGTTTCGGAATGACAGAAGAAAGGAAGAGAGAAAAAATCCTCCCCGCGCTCAGAATTCCGTGCGCGGCCTTTGACGTTTTTATTATTATTTTTTTTTTTTTTTGTTCGATAAAAATAAAAAAACTAAAAAAAGATCTAAGATCTAAACGCTACACAAACAACTACCACGCATATTGAAAAGGACTGGTCGTCGCGTACAATTTAAACTGCGCGAGTCCGATTGAAATGTAAATAGAAATAATTCGGTGACCAAACATCGGGCGCGCACACCGTACACAGAATGCGTGTTCTTCTCCCCGCTTCAATAACCTAATGCGACGCGGGCCGCGATCGAAGGGAGTGTCTGTGTGTGTGTGGTATGGGTAAAAGATGGAAAATAGGAATTTCAAAAGGTCAGCGCGGAGCCAACAATAATACGCGAGATAAGAAGAGAGAGAGAGAGAAACATGGCAAAGGGCAGATAGCGAGGCTACAAAGGCCAGTGGATTGGAAAAAAGGGGTATGTAGAAAAAAAAAAAACGAGTTCGACGATTGAATATATATATTATATTCTTCGTATCCTCCCCTCAAATTTACTTACGAGTGGGTGGTACGTGTACACACGCGTATTGTGAAAATCTAAAAGTAAAAAGAGGGACGTTTTTTTATTTTTCTATTTCTGAATTTAATTCTATTAAAAAAAAATAATATATATATACCGGTCTAACGCTTTAAAATACGCGCGTTTTCGTTTTGAAATTCTAGAATACAAAAAAAAAAGAAAAGAAAAAAACCGCTCGAATGGATTATATGAAAAAAAGTAATTATTTAACACATTTCGGAGTGAAGGGGGAGAGGAGGCTGTTATTGAGTAATCCGCGCTACATTCAAAACAATTCAAAACGAATTTAAGTGACATTTCCGATCACAGAGAGAGACGTTCGGCGTAGCGGCTACGGCGGAGTTTTATTAATATTTTAAAATCGAAAGTCACAGGTAGCAATAATAATTATTGTGTGTGTCGTATTATTATTATTATTGTTGTTGTTATTATTATTATTATTATTATTAGTATTATAATTATTATTATTATTATTATTATTATTATTATTATTATTATTATTATTATTATTATTATTAGTATTATTATAATTATTATTATTATTATTGATCGTATAAAACGTGAAACAAAAGCGAGCGGAACAGATTTTATTATTTTTTTTTCTCGAGAAAGAGAGAGAGAGAGAGAGAGAGTAGACATCACCGTCGCCGCTGTCGATTGTTAATAATAATAATAATAATAATCACTTCGTCGACCAACTTAATATAATACGCCCGTTCGTTTCATTCCAATGATAATAATTAATTATTAATTAGAGATAACTCATTCCTGCGTTTTACCGCCCCGTATAATTTATGCACAATACGAATATAATAATTGTTCGGGTACGTGTGTTTCCATAATTTTAGTAAAAAAATAAAAATATATACGTAATATTATACGTAGTTAGATTTCGTTAAAACGCGTTATAGGAGTGAAAATACAAGTCCTATAAATAATTATAATAACCCTGTAGGGCTCGGAGATTATATACAAAGTGCGTTATAAAATATTTGCTAATTATTATTATTATTATTATTATTATTGCGTACAAAATTTGTCTTTACTCATTTCGAGCGTTTTTAGATTTTTTTTTTTTGTTTTGACGCAATTTTCCTCCGATTATTTTGAACGTTTTAGCCGAGTAACCATAGAAAAAAAACCGCGAAAAATACACGCGCTCGCCACATCGGCGTTTGATATTTCGTTTTATAATATTATATTTCTAGACAATGTATCGAATTATTTAATTAGTTAGTAAATTAGGCGGTTTTCTAAAACGAATTTCCTTTTTTCTCGACGATTTCTCATGGCATAATTTCGCTCATATTACGACGGCTTTATTATTTACTCGTGTACATTACTAGAAGACCGTAGCCGTACACTAATATAATAAGTAATTTCAACAGCCGGCAGTATTTCGTAAATTCACGTTCATTTCTCGTTTGTTGTTTTAATTATATATATATATATAAATAATACGCGCGTTCGGTGAATTTTATTTTTGTTCAATACGGGAGAGAAATCAGTGCAACCCCCCTAAACATAAAAAAAACCCGTTCTCGCTATTATTAGAACTTTAAAATTGTGTTAGGGAATTTCACATTTTCCACAACAACAATAATATTACAAAAATTATAATAAATACAACTTAAATAGATACAAATCTCGCCGTTTGTCTATTACGAACGATTTAAACGTACCGTAAGTAAATACTCTATCGTAACGAGAATCTCGCGCGGCGAATCGATTTCATTCTTTTATCGAAATTATTATTATTATTATTATTATTAAAATACAAATTAAATATTAAATACAACGTAAAACGTTTTATATCACGAAAGTTCTTTTGAACTCCGTCCCCATTTAGAAAACTGCAGGCCGCGCGCCACCGTTGCCGCGGGGAGAAACGATTAGTTTGTTTTGACTTTTTTATATATTTAACAAAATCCGCGTGTCGCTGTCGCAGCGTCCCGGACGCTATCATCCGGCTATTGATAATCGCGAAATAACGCCGCGTCTCGATTTACACGCGGGATTTTTTTTATTTCATTATTATTATTATTATTATTCCGAGTTATATACGCGTTTTTAGGACGGTGGTCCCTTTGTGCAGAGCGCTACACAGCCCCGGCGACGACGTCGTACCGGTCTTTTTTTTTTATACGTGTACACGCGCACGCAATACCGCCGCCGAATGTATTCTTTCTGTAAACCAACACAGCTGCGTTATTATATTTTTTTCGCGTAGTTTTTTCTTTTTTTTTTATGCTCGCGGTATAATATAAAAATCGTACTGCCGCCGCCACCGCCGCCACCACCGCCGCCGTCGTCGTCGTCGTCGTCGTCGCCATGTAATATTGCAATGCACACGCAATCACAATCGACATGACATGTGTGCGTCTGACATTAGAGGACTGTGTGCGCGTGTGTGTGTGTGAGAGAGACACACAGAGAGACGCACTGGCGCGCGGATATAAGAAATACGTTGTCGTGTGTTGTTGATACGTGCGCGCGCGGCGGGTTTGGTTTACCGCGGCGCGAAAGATAAGAAGAACACAAGAGAAGAAGAAGAAGAAGGAGGAAGGAAAAAAAGGGGGTGAAGAAAAAGAACGTTATAAGTATTACAATGACAAAAAAAAAAAAAACGAAAAAACGAAAAAACGTCATTGTTCCGCGCACGCCGTCGTATATAATGTTTTATTTTTTAACGGAAAACCGCGAATACATATCGGTATAAAATAATGTATCGAATACATTTCCTCTGTTTTTTTTTTTTTTACAACTATAAAACGGTTAAAACCCGCCGCCGATTGGTCTCGGGGTGTTGATTTTTTTATAATCGATTACGCGCAGTGTCGTATAGAATAATACGCGCGTCCCGTTTGTAGTTAAAGGGATCGTGGAATTATTATTATTATTATTATAATAAAATGGCCGGGTTCAGAGAGCAGCGAAGGGTTAAAACACGTTTTATATTATGTTAATGGCGCTGTATGTGACTGATGACGAAGGGACTCGCGCTATCATTGGCGAGCGCGCGTATTTTTAATATATATAAATATTTTTTTAACGGCGTATGGAGAGAACGAATGGCGGGAGAGCGCGCCATATGAAAATTTTCCGTTACGGGGGCGCGAATCGTGTGCGCGCGCGCGAACAAACGAAATCGAAATTAATACGTATTTTAATTCGTTCATCCGAAATATTATTTTATCAAACGATAAATCGAGTGATTATAATAAATCGCGCACGGAAAACTATATTACATTAACCCGAACACCGCGGTTACCAGAACGTAATATTATAAATACGGATTTATTATTATTATTATTATTATTCCGTTTATAGTCGGATACTATTTTTAATTAATTAAATGTTTAACTTAATATTTCATCTTATTCCGATATTGTATACTCGTTTATTGTAATTGTTGGAATGAATCGTAAACATACAAAGTTTCAATAATAAAAAAAAAAAAATTATTATTATTATTTAATTCGTATATAATAACAGTGTGTATGTAATAAATACGTTGCATACGTTATACGAATGGATTGCGTAATAAAAGAAGAAAAAGGAAAAAAAAAACGCTATAAACGTATTAAAAAGAAAAAAATATATCCGTCTACGGTTAAAAATAGTAAGAAAAAAAATAAAATTCTCACGCGTTGATGTGTATACATGCGGCGACCTGCAGCTGTGAACGCGTTTGTAATGATATATTTTTTTTTTTATATATATTTTCCTGTAATACGCGCGAAATATATACTGCAGAGTGGAACAATTTGTGTGTGTGTGTACCTTCCGCTATTTTTTTCTTTTTTTTTGATTTTTATAGGAAAAGAAAAAAATTAGGGGAACTCGACAAAAAAAAAAAAAAGAAAAAAATCCGGTAGGTACCACTTATCTTTTTAACCCTAAAATCAAGTTATTTTGCGTACATGTGTACGCGCATATATTTGGGGTCAATCTCCCTCAGAAATCTAAAGTAGAGAGTGGAAAAAAAAAAAACGGCCGAGGCATATTTTTCGATAAAAAAAAAGAATCCAGTATTACGCAAAAAAAAAAAAACAGTATTCCCACGGAAAAAAGAATATGTCCCTATCGAATATAATAATGTACGGTTTTTTTTTTTTTTTTGTAAAAAAAAGGGGGAATCGTTTAATTCAGGTTATATAGGTATATATGTTATATAGTAGTTTTTTTATTATTATTATTATTAATTCGAAGGTATATGTGCATTTTTTTTTTCACTCGAGTTCGGAATATATTTTGGGGTTGATTTTTTTTTTTTTTTTTTTACTTAAAAAAATCGAGTTCTCACGGTTTTACTTTTTTTTTTTTTTTTTTTTTGTATTTATTTCGCGCGCAAAGGTAGTGTTAATTTTTTCTTCCGTTATTGTTTGCGACGGATTTCTTTTTTATCGGGAGGGGAAAAAAACCGTTCTCCCGTCTGGATGATCGGTTTCCAAAAGAGAAAATTCCGCCGGTCTTATCCGTCGCGCCGGTTATACATTATTATTATTATTATTATAATATATATATATATCGAGAAATCGCAGCCAGCCAGTCCGGGGTATCGGATTCGCGCGCGCGCAAACACCTGACATTTTTTTGACGAGACGGGTGGAAAATGAAGAAGAAAAAAAACCGATCGAACAAAATAAACGCATGCATTCTCAGACGCGTTTTCGTATTCATATTGATAATCCTACAGGATAACATCGTCTTATATACACTTCGTATCAATTTATAATATATATATATATAACGTGTGTAAAAAAAATAACATTTGGCCGTTGATATTATACATACACCCGTAATACCACGAGACGACAAATGCCGTTTTTCTCTATACATATATATATTATAAACATAACAATAAAATAAATACCGTTCTCAGTTTTCGCGGTGACGGAAAATAGTACACAATATATATCAATAAAAGCCAACGAGTATTAAAATATATATATATATATATATGTTATGTATGTAGGGATTATTAAATTAGCTTTGTATTAATTTGATATATATATATATATTACCAGTTTTGATTAAAATATAGACAGCATTGTCTGCAGATGTAATATATATATATATACATAAAAAGTAAAATAAAAAAATAACAAAAACATGATATAATATAAACGTAGAGAAAAATCGATGAATATTTAAAATTTTTAAATATGTATACGAACAGTTTTTTTTTAAATTTAAAAAAAAAACAGAACAATTCTTAATTTTCATAATTATTATTATATAAATCTCTTGTTTTTATAATTGGTACGCGCGTTTTGTTCAACAAAAAAAGAATAAAACGATATTCGTACATTTTGTACCTGTCGCAATTTTATTTAAAAAACAAAAATCGATACCGATATCTTTAAATTGTATTTAAAGTTTTAAAAATAAATATCAAGTACATTTTTTTTTTTTTTTTTTTTTTTGTACGCTCATCATACCCGGACACGAACTATATATTTACATGTTTACTCGTATAATATACGTCTTATATTATATATACGAGTATATATATAAAAAAAAAACCGATGTAATAGCTGAATTGCCCGGATTCGTTCGTGCGCGGTTTCGAAAGAAAATGTAATTATTTATATTTTTAAAAAAATGATTCTATACACATACACACATATTACGGACACAATAATTATGACACGAACATTACACGGCATTTGCGAATTTCTATTTCAACGTTCGCAAATTACAAACGCGTTATTTTTAAAGGAATTTGTCGATGCCGCTAAATTTTTTTGTACGATGTACCCGCCGTATTAATCGTTCGAAATTGGCGACGCGTGGACGACGGACCGGGATGCAGATGCTTTTGCGTGATCGTCCTCAAACTCTATGGATGCGTGGCTAAGACAATATTCGCCCAAGATACGCGGCAAGAGATCGCACATCGTCACGACCACCATTACATATACTCGATATAAAATATATTTCGTATTTCCGATTTATTTTTTTTATATATAATATTCTTTGTCCGGCCCGGGGTGCGCGATCAGCCCGCCACCGGGTACACGGATCGATCGGGAAAATATTTTGAACAACCCCGCGTGCGAAAAAACAAAAAAAGTTCACAATAGTGCGAGTTCTTTTTGGTATAAAGATAAATTATTGCGCGCAAATTTCGCAATAATTTTAAACATTTTTCTTTTTATTTTTTGTTAACGATTTACACAAAAAAAAACGATTCGTTATTACGCGCGCGTTCCCGTGCAAATAACACGTGAAGTATAAAATATTATTACGGCAGATAATAATAATAATAATAATTAACGCGGAAAGAGTTTTCCACTCGACTGCGCGTTTGATTTGCCGCCTATGCAGATGAACAGTGTAACGCGGCAGGTACAAAAAAAGAAAAAAAAAAACACGGCGCGCGCGCGCATTCTCACGGGTGACGACGACGACGACGCGGTTCGTTTAATCGGTCCGCCGCGGCCGCCACCGCCGCCGCCGCCGTGCGGTTTCGGTCGATTACGCGGCGTCCGACCGGCCGGCCGGCCACCCGTTTCGGCCGGCTGATTCGTCACCGGACAAGCCTTGGCTGTGTGTGTACGTGTACACGGACCACCCCCCCCCCTTTTGGAGGGCGGCCGGGGGCGCGTATAGGCGGATGGTTTTTTCTTATTTATTTATTCTCTTCTTCTTCTTCTAAAGGCTTGTCATAGTTTAAAAATAGATCTTCACTCTTCTCTCTCCAATGCCAGAGTTTTCATATGCCCGTTACATATCCAGCCATTCCAATCATTTCTCCTATGAATGTCTTCCTCTTCCTTCGCGTCCATTGATTCTTCCTTCCGTGTTATGAAAGGGTTATGTCTCATTAAGTGTCCTATAAGTTTTCCACTTGTTGATTTGATTTTGATCTTGATTTATATTTATTCATTCTCTCTCTCTCTCTCTCTTTTTATTTCAAAACGCGTGTATCAGGCTTTACGCGGTTCGAGAAATTCAAAGTGAAAAACACGCAGGCTCGCGGGGGAGGGGGGGGTGGCATAGGAAAAATATTGAAGAGGTGGGGGGAGGGACACCGGTGTAAAGAAAGAAAGAAAAAAAAAACGAAAACTCGACGATACGCGTTTATATTTATTTTCAGTTTATCACGACAATCTTTTTCCGCGTGTTTCGCCGTCCGCGTACGGCGATATTTGTGTTTGCAAGCGGCACAAAGGCACAAAAGCCCTGTGGAAACGTATATGTGTGTGTGTGTAGCTAAAACAAACAGAATTCCCAGCACAATCCCGCCGCGTCCGAATACACAATTTCCTCCTTACCGTACTGCAGCAGCAGCAGGAACACGCGCGCGCGCGCGCGCTCCGTGTTTGACTTATTTTTATTATTAAATTTTCCGTTCTCCGAAATGGCTCCGGGGCGTTTCCCGTAGCACGTAACAACAGCACACAAATCCCCGCGCGCGCGCGCGATCACAGTTTTCTTCTTCTTCTTCTTCCAATAATAATAAAAATATAACGACACGCGCACATACCGCTCTCTCTCTCTCTCTCTCTAGCCGCGTTATTCGATTTTTCGGTACCGCCGTCGGTTCTTATTTTTACAGAGCTGTGTGTGTATTTATTTATTTTTTTTTTTTACCTTTCTTTCGCGTCCGAAATATTCGTGTACGTACTACATGAAAATAATAACGGGCAAGGACAACATTGGGGGGGAGGGAACGTGCAGCAAACATCAATCAAACGAGAGATCGTTAGCCCCGGACCGCAATTAGTCGGTGGCTCGCCGACTCAGACGAATGTCTGCGTAGAACGCGGGAGTCTCACGCGCGCGTCGCGTCGTTCCTCGCCGCCGTACACACACACATATTATATATATTATCATTATATCCCGTAGTCGTTTCTTCTTAATTCTCGTCTATCGCGCGCACTTTATGCGTTTTAATATTTACACACGCTGTTATTTATTCGGCGTAAAAAAGAAAAAAAAACGTTTCTCTCTCTATCTCTTTACTCAAATCATTATTCAAAAACGGTTTTAGCATAGTTACGCGCTGTTCTCGGCGACGGTCTCACACGTAATAATACGAATGCGATTCTCTCCCCCCCGTCGCACAACGAGCAAACGCCGGCGCGCGCGCGCACGAACCGGACAAACATTAATTAGTATCGTTAAATTTAAGCGCGTTTTTTTTTCGCCCCGAGGCTCGTAGAAAAAAAACTCTTAACTGCGGCTCATTACACACACACCCCGCGCGCGGTGTTAAAGCGAAAAAAAGAATTATATACATATATATACGAGTATATTTGTTATAGATTAGAATGAACGCGGCGATCCGCGCGCGCGCGCGTTATACACACCGCTGCGGCGCGCCTCGGCATCTGCGCAACTCGTTCGAGTAATAACAATCCTTCTCCCACGCCGCCGTCGCAACCGTCACACACGCACACAGTGTTATAAAACACAGGTATAAAAAAAAAAATGAAAAAATTAATTTTTTTTTAAAAAAAGAAAACATAAAGCCGTCTCTCGTTCGCAAACGCTGTCACGAATGAAACCCTACCTGTCAGTATAGTGGTATACGGAGTACGTATATATTATTATATAAGTGCGCGCGCGCGCAGAACACAATACGCGAGCGCGCTGTCAAGAGTATTATTATTATTATTATCATTATGATTGGCGAATGAATATAATAATATGATATCGAACCAGAGGGCAAGGGGGGACAGGGGGGTTTAAGGGTATTCGTATAAGCTCATTTATAATATCCGGCGAACGCGGAGGATTCATAATAATAATAATAATAAAAAAATTCAATTAAAAAAAAATATATATATTAATAGGATTAAGTGTTAAAGCGGCGGCGGCGGCGGCATCGAAATTATTATATTTATTTCAGTGTGTGTGTGTGTGTGCACCACCGGCAAAAAAAAAAAAGGAATTCGATATTTATAATAATATATTATTATAAAACGTTGCGCGCGCAGGAAACGTTTAGAAGGGAAAAAATACGGTTTTTTTTTTTTGTTTTTTTTGTATTACGTTAACTAAACCTAACCCCGTAGTGCGGGTTCGAGAAATTCGTTTTTAATAAATAAAACGTACACGCGTCGCCGCCCGCTTGGAATCGTTGAAGATTTTTCTTTTCTTTTTCCACCCCGATTTTTAAATACTACTTCTTAATAATATTATTGTTACCGTTTGACGCAACGACACGACAATTTTGTTTCGTTTTTTTTTTTTCTCGAAATCAATCTAGAGTTTCGGAAATTCGAACGCGAATTCGCGAATTCGGTGAACATAACCAGCGTTTACAATATCGACAAGACGGTTGGTAAAACGGTTTCTACGTGACGGGTTGTTGTTTTCTTCGTTTATTTCGTATCGGCGCGGTACACCCCGGCGGAATCGCATTCCCGCGCGCGTTATATATTTCCCAATGAAAAACGTTTTTTTTTTTTTCTCGCGAACAATTCATTCTTATTCGTACGTTTCGTTTTACACGTCTGATACACAACACACGCGTACCCGTGATGAATCCTGCATAAGAGCGACATCGTATTTTCCGAAATTTTTGTCGAATGAAATCGATTTCGGACTGAGATTTTAAAAAAAAAAAAAAAAAAAAACTCCCCCGTTTCGTTTTCTTTTTAAGAGAAATAATCCGCAACAGGCGTCCCGATCACAGCTATTTATATTATAAAACCTAATCTCCAGTACGTATGACGACAAAACGAACGATGCAAACGTCGATATTTCGTACAACGAAACCGAGAAACGTCATTGTACGCGACACGCGCGTTATACATTCACACTGGAAAGTGTAATTATTTGCGATCAGTAATTCGGTATAATTAAATGGAAATTAACGACGAATCGTATTATTATTATTTTTTACATTTTTTCTAAAGCGTTTTATTATTATTATTATTATTATTATTATTATATTGCTGCAGTACAGGTACACATACGAACACACAATAAGCGAATAAGTAAAACATTAAAAAAAAATACGCGGGTTACGTTGTTATAAAAAGTCTGTGGCCGATGTGCGTCATCTAATAGACGCGTTGTGTTCTGCACACAGTATTAATAAATAAAAAAAAAACCGTTTTTTTTTCTTCTTTATAAAACAAAACGTAAAACGCGCGTTTTTCCCGTCGAAAATATACATACACGAGTATACACGATGAAACGAATTTTTATTTATTTTAGTTTTATATATATATATATATATATAATTTCACTCGGAGAGGAAGTCGGCAATTATTAATTTATTAAGGTCGCGTGTTAATTTTCGAGTAAAAATATAAAAATAAAAAACCGCATGTTGCGTATTATATTACAAAAACCGTTTTTGATTTTTTTTTAAATTATAATAGAAAAACGTTTACATAATTACACGCGTATGTGTTACGTGATAATAATCGTATATTTTTATAACGATACGAGTCGAGTCGTTTAAATCGCGATGAATATTTAAAAAAAAATCGGCTAAAAAAAATTTAAAAACGATTTAAACGGCACGTCTTATACAGGGGCGTAGTATGTATTTCATGGGAGGGCTGAGAGGGCTTCACCCCTCCAAATTTCAGAAAATTTTTACGCCTAAGCGGCATATCTGTAGGACGTAAATTGTAGAAGTTCAACGGTGTCGTTTTTAATTTCACGATATATGTACAATCATCAGTGTCTTTTCGGCCGACTACGATATGAATGACGATACGGTTGTATTTAGATAAATTTGCCAACAGTGGTGAACAAATAGAGAAATTTTAATTTAACACAATTTCTTTTTACCGTTATTGTGAAGCGTGAATTCTAATTTCTATTTTATCGCGGATTTTGTAAGACTTGAGATTTTCTGACTGACATTAAAACGAAAATTGTACACTGAATTTCCGAGTCTTGTTTTCAATAGGTTGAGTATTGCCAAATGTTTCAGTCTTGGATCCGAATTTAGAATAAATAACACTTGTTTTATACTCAGTGTCTCAGCTTCTCCCAAAAAAAAAAAGAAATATATATATATTTTTTTTATTATTTACGCTCCTGGCGTCTCATAAACAATATGTTGATGTATAATATATACTTGTATACGTGTATTATATACATATAAATACAAATTCTGAAACGACTATAAATTTATCCGAGTTTGGCGGTATATATTACAAAACCCATACTTCTCTCTCTCTCTCTCTAATATATATAAAATGCAGGTGATGGTGTGTTAGCCGGTGTATATATTTTATACGGACCAAAACGACCCATACCGCACGCGGAGCACCGGCGTTTCATAAACGTCCGTCGGCGGCCGCGGGATTATTCCTTTAAATAAATAAATAAAAACCTATTCTCGAGGGGACGAGGAGGAATGAAAAATATACGGAACACCTATTTTGCGCGAGCGAGCGCGCGCGCGCGTAAATCTAATAGATTTAAAAGGCGGAGGAAAAGAAAGAAAGAAAAAGAAGAAAAAAAAACGACTTTGATATATTTTTAAGGATCCAAACTGCAGGATAATATAACG
This sequence comes from Chaetogeoica ovagalla, assembly GCA_032441825.1. Taxonomy (NCBI): domain Eukaryota; kingdom Metazoa; phylum Arthropoda; class Insecta; order Hemiptera; family Aphididae; genus Chaetogeoica; species Chaetogeoica ovagalla. The sequence goes on from CM063728.1 coordinate 1,945,544, forward strand.
AAAAAGGAAATTGAACCGATACGTTTGGCGAAGGGACGAAGGATATTACGCGAGGTTCAGGTGTCCGTATATATATATATATAGCTATGCAATAGAGCAGCCATTTATAATAACTAGTCTGTTTGCAGGGCTTGGGACGGGACTTTTTTGCAAATATATACTGTGTGTTCGGGGAAACAGGAGAAATCGAATTCGATACGTTATGTTTCGCGATATTACCATATAAGGAGGTTTCAAATTAAAACAATTTTTTATTACATATTTTAGGCGTTTATTATCTTTCTTTTATTTACACGCGTGTATTTCGTAGAGATTTATTGGGGGGCGGGGGGTTTTTTTTTTACCGCATATTTTTCTAATTTTTCCGACTGATTGAGACGAAAAGTAAACACACGTTTTTACAAATTGAGAAAACGTTTTATTTTTGACGTGTCGTAAAAGATGTTATTCAGAAAACACACGCACACACGTTTGTTTATTCTAAATTTATTTTATCTGTTTTGAAGACCGTGCGACGATATTGAAAAAGATTCGAAGTACTCGTATATGTGTTCAACATTTTTGCTATTTTTATTTTTTTTTTTTTAAATAATTACCTTTGCGAATATATATATATATACGTATAGATATAAATTATTCTTTTCAACTAAACAAAAAAAATCTTTTCATTTTAATAATAAAAAAAAATATATATATATTTTGTTCAGTTTCTTTGCTATATTATCAGCTAACGGCTATTTTCGATTTTAAATTTAACTACAAAAATATATTTTACCGCGTATTTATAAATACATATTTCGAGTTTTTTTTTTTTTAGTACATTACGAGTAAAATCCCGAGCTCGGCGGATTGATGATCGTTTCGGGAAACGTCCAGCTGTTTCGGCTGCCGCGAATTCGCATACGCCTTATGCGTATACGGAAAAATTGTTTTTGAAAATACGATTCGGGCGCGGTTAAACTGCAGAAATTGTTAGAAAAAAAAAAATAATAATGTATATAAACGCGAATGTTGTTCGCGTAATGGATTTCACAGATTACGATGAGATGGGACTGTCGTACGGGCCGAGATTTTTGTACAAGGCGCGCGCGCGCGTGTGCGTTATGATTGATTGTGCGGGGCCGCCGCACCAGGTGAAAGCCAACGATATATTTCGAGTATTATATTTCAACGAAGGGTTATTATAAACCTATAAAAACCGTTTTCGCATATGAAACGAAATAAAACAAATTTAAGTGGTTGTATATACTTATATATACTTGTATATACTTTCGTATTATTACTGTCGATTATTATTACCGTCGGCCGCGAGAAGATCGGCGAACGCGCAGTTAATATAACATACACCTAATCATGTGCGTAATTCCGTGATAAGATATCGTATTTGAATACACCGAGAATTCTATCGAGCGTAGGTCAACTGAAAAACCAACTATTAATGCGTCAATTTTGTCGGTTCGAAAGCTCTCTCTACACCTCAGTTCGGCGGCGAAACTATTTTTGAGTAGTGTTAAATGCCCCTCCTCCCCCGATCTATTACTCCCCAAAACGAAATTGATCGTCACTCGCGTACGCCGAAAAAAACGTTTTACGAAATTTACCGATCTGCGGTATGCACAGACCGACTACTAGGCCGGCGAAAAGGGGAAAAAAAACATCGGTAGCCGCCCGTCGCACTTGACAAAAATCTGGAAACACTGTGACCCCCGTTCAAATAGAGAAACTATACGACAAAGCTAAATACTTAAATTGAAGACACACGCGTGTTTCCGATTCTTCCTGCAGCTCCGTGGACTTTAGCGAAAAAATATACTGTTGCGGCACGTCCACATAAGAATCTCCGAAACATTTGCGAAATTTTCTCCGTTATAGACGTAGAGAATCTCTTGGACAGTTCGGTTTTTTACAGAGCTACGGATACGGGAAAAAACGGGAGACTGCAGAGTACAGTATATACTAACTGCCCGTCATTCGGATGATGAAATTTCTTGGTCGTGTTATCGTCGGAAAATACGGTAAAGATGACAAAAAAAAAAAAAAAAAAAAAAAACGAAAATTATTTTTATTCGAGGAAAAGTAGTGAACGGCGAAACCGATTCTAGCCGAGTAACTCGCCGGCTGAATAATATCTCCCAGAACGATAAAACAATACGCGTAGAGATCGGGAAAAAATGGAAAACTTTCGGACGATTTTCACACACACTACTGCACACAAGGTCACACCACGAAACTATATCTGAACCGTGTGTGTAAAGATGTATTGAGAAGAAAAAGAGATTTTTTTGCACTCGATAAAACGAAGAGAAAAAAACGATTAAAAATATTAATCTGTTGCAGCACGGATGACTCTTGTACCTCGCCGTTATTTTTTCTTTCGACTTTAACGCGCGCGAGTCGATTTCATTATTAAAAAAATAAAAAATATATATAGAACATTTACGCGGTAAAAAAATAACTCCCATCGGAGATGCATTAATAATATTCACGTACAGGTGTACGTAGGAAAACGCACCGTACAAATTCTTTCGAATACCTCGGATTTTACATACTATTATTTATAAAAATATAACGTTTGTTTCGATTTTTTTTCTTCTTCTATATTTCCTCCGTTCTCTGTTTAATAATAATAATAATATTTTATTACAATAATTAGTAAAACGTTTTATTCTCGCGTTTTCGGCCGAGACGACGACACGTCGACGTACGCGATTAGTTAAAACAGTTACAACGGCAGCACGTGCTGTACGTACAGCACAAGCAGCAGCAGCAGTTGCACGTATATTACACGAATGAATCGGATTGATGATGCGATGCGTGTACAAAATAAGGTAAGGGAAAATATAATGTGAACGTCTTGGCTGCAGCCGCGATCATCAGTCCGAGAAGAAGGTGGAACGGAGGGGTACCACGCGGCTCTAATGCAGTTGTGTGTGAAAATCGTGACCGGACTACTGAACGAGCGGTTTTTTTTCTTCTTATTATTTTTTTTTTTTCGGGAGGAAATTGTCAACAAAACGCGCGCGTACGCGCATGAATGGGAATTGTATACGAGGGAGGAAAAAAGAAACGTGTATGACCATTTATGCGGTGTGTAAACGAATTTATTGAATGATTTCTCGACCTGCGACGTACAGGAGGTCCCCAGTCCGGTTTGAAAACACTATAAATATAATATTATAACGATATTCCATATAATAATAATAATAATAACCGTTTTCTCGTACCAATGCATACACATATTATTTTATAGTATATTTTACAATTTCTGTATTTTCCGTTTGAAATATAAAAAGACATTAAAATCGAATTAGTTTAAAGTGAAAAAAAAAAAAAAAAATGTTTTTTTTTCTACGTCATCGCATAACGCGTTAATTATTCGCTTTCGCTGTCTGCGTATATACGTTGGCACGCTTAAATGCGCGTACAACTGGGTACAAAATATAATAGCTGATAATCGACTCTGATATCATTTGTCGATATTTGAATTTATACATAAGGGAGGAGGGGGGGGGACACGGAGAAAGGGAGTGAAATGCATGTATCTGCGAGCATATATTATATATTATTTTGTATAGTAATCAGCTAATATTCGGCGTTTGTTTTTATATACACGTATGCATTACGTAATACACCTATATACGAGCGTATTTATAAATATATAAAATAATAATTATTTATTATTGGGAAATATATCCGCGTATACAAGTTTGGCGTAGGCACTGCGAAAAAATAACAACGATAAGTGAAAAAAATCTAACGCTAATTTCACCGCGTTCGCGCAAACGTCGATAATAACGATTAAACTTTTTTTTTTTTTTAAGTCGTTCGAAAAAAAGATCATTCGTCACTTTTCTCTCTCTCTCTCTCTCTGCAAACGTTCTAAACACACACGGCGCTATATTAATCTTTTCGTACAAAACGAATTAACGAAAAACAAAATAATTTTTTTTTTTTTTTTTTTTAAACAAATTGTGCGTCGTATAATAATAGCACCGGGAGTTAAATTTTATTAAATTCCAACGGAATTTCGTGAAAACACTATGTCGGGAATCGGGGAGGGGGATAGAGAGGGAAATCACGTTCGTATTCAATCGCGTTCGCGCCGTAATATGTCTTTCGTCTCGTCAATAAATTATAAATAATAATAATAACAGTGGTACGTGGGCGGGAGGAGAGGAGAAGCTGGAAATCATCCGCGGCGAAGAAGGAGTTCGTGACATACGCGTCGCCCATCATCATATGGTCGTGCTCCGCGAGCACCGGGACGCGCCGAACCCGTTCCGGTTTAATAACACAATTTGTCTTATACGCACCGCAGGAACAGATCACGATAATCTAATTAGTTTAATATTCCCTCCTGTGTATTATTATTATTATTTGTCGTCGTTTCGTTTTCTATTTCTCTGTTCGTCTTTTACGAATCCGATAGACGCGTATTTTTTCGGATTTATCGATACGTGGTCGAGACAAAATTGTCGAAAGACAACAATGCGGGGGGGGAAATATCGACCACGGGAGTCGTCCAAAAAAAAAATAGTTACACGAACACGACGACGGTCGCGTCATATAGTCGTCGTTAAATCCACCGCGCGCCTCGCCTCGGCACGCGGTGGCCGGTGAAAGTATATAATATATAAACGCGACCCCGCCGCGTATTACAACAAAAACCGACATCACTGCGCGCGCGCACACGCACAAACATAAAACGTACGGCGCCGTTTTTATTATTATTATTATTATTATTACAGTTGTAGTACGTAACAAATAATAATGAGCGTGAAATTCGAAGAGATTTTTTTTTTATTTCTCGTTTCGTTTTGATTTTATTATTATTATTATTATTATTATAATAATTCCCGTGTACACGGTACAACGACGACGACGGCGAATTCTATTGTCCCGTGAAAAATTTAAAAAAAGAAAACGAAGACACCGCAGCAAAATGCAGCACGTCGTTATTTGCCATATATCACGTTTCGATCCGTGCGATCCGTTGGCTGGCTGGCGGCGCTGCTCGGCGAGATATCGAAAAACAATATCAATAGGTAATAATGCGCGCGTATTTCAGTTATGACTTTTCTCTCTCTCTCTCTCTCTCTCTGTGGTGCGTGTGTTTCTCTGTACGTTCGAGACGAGTCACTCGTCATAATAATAAAAATAAATAATAATAATAATAATAAAAATAAATAATAATTATAATCTCATTGTAATAATCCGCGAAATGTTTCTCACGGAAAACACGTTGCGGGGGGAAAAAATCGACAACTAACAACGCGCGTGTTCGTAATATTACTGCTGGGGCAATAGCACACACAAGACAATTATTGTTAAACAACACTGACCCGGGCCAACGCGTTTTCACCTAATAACATCGTCGTCCCCACCGGTGCGACGGGGCGAGGACGACGGCCGGCAGCCGGTGGCGGTGCGGTGTCCGGCGCCAGTTGTTTTTTTTTTTATTATTATTATTTTTTCGTTATACACACACCAAGACGCACACCACGATGAGTATCGTTCGTCGTTTTTATATATACTCGTATATAAATGAATACATTTCTCCGTAGATTTTCTTCGCATATTCGGGGCCGATTACACGCCCTCGCTTGGTATACCCGTACACACGCCAAAGTGTACGATTTTTTTGTAGAACAGCGAAGAAAACAAAGAGAGAGAGAGAAAAAAAAATCTTCGCACATTTTTCTACCGTAACGCGGTGGTACACGAGCGTGTACGAATAATAAAAATGTCAAGGTCATCGCGCGCGCGCGCGTGAAATAAAGAAAGACAAAAAAAAATAATAAATAATAATAATTTTACGTTTTGGCGAAAAGAATAATAATAATAATAATAAAAACCACCGCCAATTCTAATTTCTAAGATTGTCCGTGTACGCGGTGGCGTGTCGAAATGAGGAAGGAGAAACGCCGCCGTCGCCCACGCCTCGCTTTTCTTTAAAACCGCCGTTCGTCCCGTTTGAATTTTTTAAAAACTCACTAGTTATTTTTTTTTTCTATTCCTTGTAAGGACTATTTCGTTTTCTATAAAAATTCAACACCCGGTACATCCAAACGTTTACGATCATCTGCAGTATAATACAATCACGAGTGGATTTGAAGAGACGGTGTCAGAGAGAGCAGCCTTTTGCTCGCTCGTTTCTCGACAACACGGACCCCGTGTTCACGACTTCTCGTTCCCCTCCAACACCTTTCGAATTTCCAACCGTTTCCCCATTCCCGCTTATTTCGATATCAACTCCCGATCACCGCGTCGCATACGACGAGAGAAACGAAACAAAAAAAAAAAATTTAACACACACTCACCGTCTGCGGGGCAGTAGAATTTGTGTTCAACGACGCGCATCAGCCGATCCGAAGTGCAGTCTGAAACAGTCAAACGGGGGCGGAGAAATCAAATAAAATTATTTCGGTTATAAAAAAAAAAAAAAACTCCCCACCCCCTCAATAATAATAATAATAATAATAATAATAATATAAGAAATATAAAAATTAATGATATACACAACGTGAAATACACTCGGTGGCGGAAACAAGATGAACTAATGATAATCCATCTGTATTATCAAAGCAACGGATTTATAAGCGTATTTTCTTTTAACCGTCCAGAGTAGACGAGCTACGGAGTTTGAATCATTACAACAGTCATCAAATAATAGTGTATGTGAAATACGACATTTTATTTCGCATGATATTCTGTCGTTTTTCTAAACGCGTACCGGACAGCAAAGGCGCATCCGAGATTCTTTTTCGTGTGTTGTGGGGGGAGAGGGGGTGATGAGGAGCAGGGAGACTAAACAAAATTATTTTTACATATCGATAAGGTTTATTTATAATATATATCTGTGTGTACAGCGAAAGCACGCCGATTGTTTATGAAATAAACTCACGTCTTATGGTTTTTTTCGTTTTGATACGAACAATTTAAACGCGGTACACCACACGCAATGAAATTACAGAAAATCTTAAACGGTCAACTTTTGTCTTTGAGAGGGCAGAGAGTTTGAGCAGCCCCGTAAGCCCCCTCGATTCCTACAGCACACATTTTACGATTAGACGGTTTTAAATGCACGCACGCGCCGCCGTCGTATTAACATTTTTGTTATATTCGATTTTTTCATCAAGTATAAGGGTGGTGTTACCACTGGGTGACTCCTCTCATCGAATAATCATGTAAATATTTTTTCTATTATCACATATTCTTATTGTTCCTAATGGAACGGATTGTATATTTCGAATAGAAAAAAAAAATATTCGATTTTTTCTAAAAAAAAAAAAAAAAAATATTTACGATATTACGATTTCGGATTGAAAACGGTGTCGAAAACACCACAGGACTATTACGTACGTCGTTTCGTGTGAACGTTTTTAAATAATAAAAATAAAAGTAATTTTTTTTCGCACACATACTATTTTTAAATTCGCTTTCAATGCGAATATATTTATAGAAAATAATATTTTATGGTGCGTATGTTTTTAAGGTTTTTCGAGCATATATAAATTACGAGCCCTAATTATAATTATTGTTATTAATCCGCGACGAAAAAAATTGTTTCCCCCCCCTCCCGTTCTCTTTTCCAGCTCGTAATTATGCACATATATAAGAGCCATTCCACACACGCGAATCAATCGTACACGTTAACGTCATCGTTTGTATAAACCACAGAATAAGAATTTATAAACCCATTAACACTGGCGTACGCGCGGGATTTTCGTAAACACAATTAATACACGTTTATTTAAAACAAAAAAAAAAAAATTCTTTTTTTTTTTTGTAATAATTTCATACCGACGCTAAAAATTAATAACAGTTTCGGGTTTTAAATTTCCGCGATTATCGACGCGTATCATCGTCTATAAACACGATTTATAACGTTATCGATTATTATCCGCCGAATTTTACGGAAACTAATACCGGGTCGCAATCGAAGTTATTTCACTACTGGAGCACGGATAGAGCCGCCGTTGAATTTCATTATGTTATTATAACACCGTCCCCGATTTCCGTGAATATTAAATACTGACGTTAAAAAAGTGTTATCATTTTTAACGTAAATATACGCACGTATATGCGTACTGTGTAATGTCTTACGAACTTCCATTGAACTTTATAGTTTTCAACAGCAGTCGCGCGACGATTTCGGGCCTCCGCCCCCTGCTCGTACAATTCTACGCGCTCTTTACGATGAAATTTTATATATATATATATATTTATTTTTTTTTTTTAATTACGTTTTTTTCGGTTTTTTTTTCGATACGTAGCTGCTCGACGAATATCAATAAAACGCTCTCGATCGAACTGGGGGATTTTATAAATAAACGTATCAAAAAAACTAATAAATAAACTCGAACGAAAATCGTGAATGTGTAAAATTCCGTGGTAGGCGCGCGCGCGCGCGTTATGACGACGTCATACGAAACGGTATATATTATTCATTTACCGAATGATGGTTTAATATATTTTTAACGAACTGCCGCCGCCGATTGGTTAAATACTTATAGCGAATGATTGGGAAATAAGCGCGAAAACGCGTTTATAAAAAAAAGAAAAAGAAAAATCGAGTTACATAAATACATGGAGATTTTTTTTTTTTGTTTTACCCATAACCTATACGCGTTATGAGAATGTCGGAGGAGGAGAAGGGAAAATATATTAATATAATAATCTTATGCATATATATACGCATACAGTAATATTCGTGTGTGTGTCATTAGTAGTGTTAGTAAAAAAATTTGAGGGGAAATCGTGGAAGGAGGGGAAGTGAATTGAAAGGCACACACACACACACACACTGGTCGTTCGTCGGTCTAATGATATTTTAATGAGAAACGGAATGGTTTTGAAACATATTATACGCGCGTATGTGTGTGTGTGTGTAAAGAATATATTTCGTCGTTAAGCAATACGATTTTTTTCTTCTTCTTTATCTCAACTCTTATAATATTCCGTCAGTCGGTTCTTTTTTTTTTTTTTTTTTAATAACGCGCATGATTCAGCCCCGCCGCCGCGTGTCAGCCATGAATAACTAATGGCCTTCTCTCTAAACACTTTTTCATTCTTCCGGGGCTACCGCGCGGTCGCTGCAGTTATTATTATTATTATTATTATTATTATTATTATTACTATCAACTATTATTATTAAAATACGATTTTCGTCTATTCTAATTACGCGCGCGCCGGTTTCCATATATTATGTATATACGCGCGCGTATGTATCCAATGCACGCAGACGCTTTTATACACAATTAAGACCAAGGATATATTTTATTCTTTTTTCTCGTATTCTCGTCGAGACCCTTTCTATCTCGCCGCTAATGAATTCCTAACGCTCGGGCGCTGGTATATACACTGCACAGTGTGTGTGTTTTTTTTTTCTTGTGTCCATCTTGATGTACTTTTCTTTTTCTTTTTTTTTTTACATATATATATAGAGCCATCGACAACAGCATCAGCGGCGGCGATCGAATCCGACGTATACATATTATTCTGTTATAATTGTTGTACCGCGCGCGCGCGCGCGAGTTACCGGGTGGCGCACCGAAAATAATTCGCGTAACACACACACACGACATTCCACCGTATAAGAGAGAGACCTTGGCTTCGTTTCAAGACGCTTTACACACAAATAATATAATAAGTCGCTTTTGTCTCTCTCACTCTACGTCTACGTTTTACGCGCTCCCCGTTGAGGATTCCGTTTATTGTTGTGGTTTCACGTTATTATTATTATTATTATTATAATATGTATATGTGTGTCAATTTTATATTCGAACTCGGATTCGCATTTCGAACGCGAAAAGTGTCCCGCTGGCCCTACACACATATTATATTATATAGTCACGTGTTCTCAAGGATATATAATAATATATATTTATATGGCGTCGAAACGCAGGCTGTTCTCTCGCATTATGATTATTCAAAGAAATTTCTTCTTTTCCAATAACCGACAATATATTACACACATATATATATATATGACGTGTTCTAATAAGGAAGGACGACGCACAGTGTCTCGTGTATGCGGTCATATACACGTATTGGCACCGAAGAATACATAACGATAGTTGCTCGGATAATCCAGGACGTCCTCCTGCAGGATTTATATAATAAGCGCTGCGTTTTCTCTTTTTCTCTCTCGGGGCACATGCACGCTCGAGCACCGCGGAGCGATATTACGTAATTCGGCGGGAGAGATCGTTTTTTTTTTTTTTTTTCGTACGAACGAATATCGAAAAAAAAACCAATTTTGTTTTATCAGGTAAATTCGTCGCGTTCGTTTAAAAATAACGAAAAATTAATAAATGCCGAGGGGGAGGGGGAAAGAATTATGGTTCCTGATTCAGATCTATTGCTATTTTTGATTCCAGAGCCGTTTTTCATTGATAACTACACTGCAGATGTCAGCTGACGGACTCAATATACGTGTAATCGATTATAATGCGCGTGAACACGTAATAACACGCATTTAGTTGTACATATAGCATATATAGGCTGGTGGTCGTCGTTGTCTTCGAAAACCGTTTCTCGGTATTCGCCTTCTGGGTGACGTATTAACGCGCGTCCGTCTTTCGACCGAATTTTCAACACCGCTATAAGCGTACGATTTCGATCATCCTATACTGTACGAATACGATTTATTAAACATTTTTTTTGTTTCCATTCCATTAATAAAAGTAAAAAAAAAAAAAAGCCAAGGAGGAGGATGATTCGACATCTATAATATTATAACCCGTAATTGTGTTTTGGGAAAAAATATTCAAGCTTTCTATTGCGTTCTCTACGCCTCGCGGTGGTGCTATGTGCGTCTCCTGCGGAACGCCGTGTGCCAAAAGAGTATAGCCGAGTAATTTCGATTTTTGCACGAATTAACACGGAGTACACGGAGCTGTATAAACGTTATACGCGCCAATAACATTGTCGTACGGATACACGCGCTACGATGTTTATTATTATTTATTTTTGAAAAAAATCGCGAGATAATATATATTACGTTCAGTTCAAAAAAAAAAAAAAAAATTAAGAAAAAAAAAATACGACCTATACGCGTCGTGACGTACACGAACGAAAACGCATTGTGGAATTCGCGTATTTATATTCGTTCGGTCTGTAATAACGATCGCGGTTGAAACTTACTTAGCGGGAGACTGTTGAAATTAGAAAGTAAACGTATAACTTCAGTAAAATGTCACAGGGAAGGGTACGTTCCCATAATAATAATAATAATAATAAAAGTACGCGCGCGCGTTCCGGTTTAACGTTGAAACGAAAACTGCAGTTTTTACAGAAGAAATTAACAGTTGAACGTAAATTTTGTATCTACTCGCGGTACGTATGAATATGTGTACAAATATTTTCCCCTATTAACCGCGAGAAAAAATACCGTTAATGACGGCTAATAAAATAATTTTAATCTTTTGATTTTTTTTTTTTTTTAGAAAACAGTAAAAATCGATTGTTTTTTTTAAAGTAAATGGAAAAATAATTTATTTTCTACATATTACGATATATTTATGCGCGCTTGTGTTAATACAACGATATGCAGAACCTTGTAGAGCAGAAGCATATCCTTATACTTACATAAAAGTAAATAGATATACATAAACTTGACCTTTTACTTTAAATAAATAGCAAATCCTTCAAAAAAGCTGAGTTGGCTCAGTAATAGACTCACCTCAGTACTGAAAGGTTGTTTTATCCGATTCTCATCGCGATGGTAGATGTTGTTCATGTGAAGGATGTTAAACATTACAAACCCCGTTTACCTACACTCGTTCGTGATTTTAAAGATTTATACCGTTTTGAAGAAAGAAATGTACAATGGCTAATTGCGGACAGATTTTTAGGTACGAATGAAGAAACTCGGGGAGGTGCAGTGTCATCTGTTCGTAGAATGAAGACTTTTTTGCGTTATCTCAGTGCGCCTGGTTATCAAAAAGGTATCGGTGCTGAACTTGATGTTAGTCAAGCTACGGTATCTCGGACTGTGAATGCAGTAGTTGACAGCACAATTGCTCATGCAAATGAATGGATAGAGGTTCCAACTACCAACAGTGAAATAATGGAGGCAAAACAGATATGGCAAAGGAAATATAAGTTTCCGACAGCAATTGGTGTAATCGATTGTACCCTTATAGGGATATTAAAACCAAGACTCCATGGAGATGAATACGTTGATAGAAAAGGTGAGCCTACTCTAAATGTTCAGGCCACTTGTGATGCCAAAGAAATATTTACTAGTGTTGACGTTAGTTGGCCCGAATCCGTGCATGACTCCAGGATATGGAAAAATTCACGAGTGTGCTTACAATTAAGAAATAAAAGCAACGCTGTGCTAGTTGGTGACAGTGGATATGGGATAGAGCCCCATGCCTCATGACTCCATTTGAAAACCCTACTACTGCTGCCGAAGTAGAATATAACAAGCTTTTGAAAAAAGAGAGAGAGTAATAGTCGAACGATGTTTTGGTCAACTGAAACGCCGATTTCCTATCTTACAGTATGTTTGTCGCGTGAAATTGGAAAATGTGCCAAAAAATAATAGTTACCCGTGTCGTGCTTCATAAAACATCGCTAAAACTTTGGCCGATCCCGACTTCGAACCAGCTGACGAGGCACCAGAAGAAAATCATCAAGAAGAAAACCGTCATTTTAATAACATCAATAATAACGAATTACGTTTTCGCCGTCAAGGACAAGAAGTCAGAAGAAACTTGAGTATTATAATAAACAGTTAAACAGAAGCAACCCCCCTTCTGCTATGAACTTAAGTTCGTTGACTAGCATTTTTTTCGCTTTCACTGTTGGAGTTATGCATTTTTACTAATACGAAATGGTATACACTCACTAAAAAAAAACATCCGATGTGGTCTGTAATCAGGGCCGGATTTAGGAACGTGGGGGTGGGGGGGAGGAGGGCCCCGGGCCCACCTTAAAAGTATATATTATATTTCGATAACATATTACATTTAATATATTATTATAAGTCGATTTAATTTATTAACATTTACAACTCTGTTTTTCTCAGAATCAAAAACCATGCCTTATTGCTTATCGCTTATCCTACTCTACAAGTAATAATAATCGATTTTAAATTACTTTTGATTTTACTATACAAACGATTTTTATTCAATTTGTGATTTAAATTTATTTTGCATATTATTATAAATTGGGTTTTATACTTGGACGCGAAAAAATCCCATTAAGCGGAGGCCCTAATTTTGTGGAGTCCCGGGGCCCCCTAAATCCGGCCCTGTCTGTAATACAGTCTGAATTACGAACGAGTAAAGCCCCGGGTTTAGGCTGCGGCCGCCACACTACGCGTTTTGTCGGTTACCACGACGAACCGATCGGTACGCGAACGGGAACAACACCCAAAGTGGACTCTATTTAAACGACAAACGCGTTATCGCGATCGCATAAGACCGATATTTTCCGTAAAGCCATACGTTTCCAAGAAAAGCGGTGCCGTAAATTTCATCGTTTTCACTTGTTCAAGTCGCGTTTCCACTGATAATTTTAAATATAACGTTACACGGGAAAAAAACGTTCGACAACAACACTGTTCTTCACCGCTATGACTACGTCGCTTTTTTTTTTTTCTAGGAAACCATAGCTCAACCGTCGGGATGCAACATGCTGCGGTCGTTCTTTCCCGATGCCGATCGGGTTGTACGGTACAGCACACAACACACAGAATTTAATGCGCGTCCGATGATCACATTTGTGGCGGAACGTCGGCAACCGAATCAGTTTTTCGTTTTAATTTTAAATTTTAAATACGTGAAGGAAGCGGGGACAACACACACACACACACACACCAGTTAGTTCAGAACGTGTTTTTTCACATGTCACTCACCACCGCTCTGACAAGTCAACGTTTTACTTGTGCTCACGAGGATATCCTCGTGAGTATAATCCATATTATGAATACAGAAAGAAGAAAATGCTTGTACTTCTACTACTACCTTTCGCTCTAAAACATAACCTTACGCCGCTCGGGAGGATACCCTTCGTTTTTACGAATACGGCTCAGTATTTCTTTTTTATGAAATAATCGCACTACCATGAGTATCCGCGATGTGCGCATTTATATTTGACGCGCGCATGTTTCACAGTTGGTATATATAATATATATTGCACTTTGTTCTGCGAAGTTTTTTTTTTTTTTTAACAACGGTTAAAACAACCGCCTCATAACAACGGCGTACGTATACAAAATTTAGATTCTCTAAATCGTAGTATTACGATTTTACGCGACGGAAAATGTACGTTTTCAGTTTTTTTCAAAGTCGAAATAAATGCGCGATGAAATGTCAACAAATCGTATTTTTATTTTTCGGTACAATTAACGATTTTGTGTATTAATAACAAGTAAATGCGATATTATCGAAGTTGATCGGACTTTTTATTTTTAAAAAAACCGAATTTACATTCGCGCGTGGAATGTATTATGGAGGACGCACCCCCTATATATCACTACGTCCTCAGAATGTGTACACGTAACAAACGTTATTTTGAGGTATGAAAAAATAGGAGACGTAGACGGAGTTACAAACAAAACAACCGTAATAAATCCGGGGAAAAAAAATTTTGTTTCAAAAACTGAAAACGCACTCGTCTCTCGCCGTCTTTTTTCCAGTCGCATAAATGTTCGCGTCGCGCATGCATTTCACAACACAAATATGAAGTCGATTAACGCGATATAATAAACGAAGTTTTTTTGTCGTTTAACGTGTCCCCGGGCACTGAGATCATCACCGTCATCGAATTTTTTTCGCTTTATAAACGCGTTGTAAACGACAACTCGAAGTGTATAGAAATAACGTACAGTGGATAAATCGCCACTAAGTGTAAACCGGCGCGGGTTATACGCGAGACGGGGCGGTGGCCGCGTACCTCTACACGCACGAGAGCTGTTTGTATAATAATAATACGAAACGCCGCGCTCTCGTTGTAATGAAGACGTCGTCGTGTAAGTAGGAAAAAAAAAAAAGAACATTCTTCTCTGTACGACGGATGCTGGGCTGATGCCGCCTCGGGTGCTCCCGCCGATCGTCCGTAGTGCTCTCTGGCCCCGGCGATTTTTTTTTTCTTTTTATTTTATACCCGCGCGTTTCGGTATTATACGGTTTTTTAATTTTTACGTATTATTTATTTATTTATTTTTTTTTTTCACCGTTTTGACAAATGACGACCGGGACACGACTCGCGAGCGTTATTAACGCGTACACACACGGTTATCACGTACGTATTGTGCGTGTGTGTGTGTATACTACACTGCGGTTGTGATTAATCGCTCGCCGCGATAATTGGACAAATTGAAACGCCGCCGCGGGTGAACTCTCTCTGTTCACACACCGAAACGTGAACAGCAGCAGCGCGGACGACTGGCCGGAGGAATTCATTTTACGCGCGAGCGCGGGATACGACTCGGACGGGTGGTGTGCCGTTGCTGTAGCGGTTATTATTATAAGTGTGAATATAAGTAGTGTATATAGAAAAAAGAAATAAATAAACAAACGCGTAACGGACGAAGCCGATCCGGGATCCACAGTTTCCGATCTCGTTTTACGCGGTCCCTCATCCGCAATCGATCCGGCAACGGTGGTGGTACATATAGAACACATTTTTACATTTTCGCCAGATGAAAATCCCTCCACTTGTGTCCCCCCCCGGGTCTTCAAACGCAATTGTCACATCGCGATATGCGCGCGCACGGGGGCCAGCCAATTTTTACATCGAGAGTTGGCTAACATTTTTTTTTTTGTTCTTGTTTGTATCACGTTTTTCTTCTTCTACACGCGACCGTTAAAGATATCTTACTGATCAACGACGAATAGGTTTTCCACTCTGTTCTCTGCCAATACCCGCCAAATTCCCCTTAGGCCTACAGAGTTTTCAACACCACTACTCCTTACTCGATCTTCCCATCTTTTCCTTAGACCACACCAACCCCCCCCCCCCCCGTGGAGACGTTTCTTTCTAATTCTCCCCCCAGTAATGTCTGGCATTTGATATAACCGTTCGAGTTCGTCATTTTTCCGGATTGTCCATTCTCCAGTTCCCTCATCCCGATGCGGCCCAAAAATTCTTCTTGAAATCTTCCTCTCGAACACAAGAAGTTTGTTTTCTTCACATTTGAGTAGTGACCGCACGTTTCACGACCATACCGTTAATACCACCGGCCGGATCAGATTACGGTATAATGTGAACCTTTACAATTTTCGACGTCATTTTCGTCTTTAGTAGTTTTATTAATCCGTAGTAGCATTTATTCCCGGCTCAATATTACATTACACATCATATAATATACAGATCAAAGTAGTGTTCATATACATTTAAATACAAAAAAAAAAAAAAAAAATTTATAAATATAGAAATAAACGAAAATTAGGAAATGTTTAAAATAATTTTTATTAATAATTAAATCAACGAGTCTTCGTTGGTTAACGATAACGATGTGTCCGAATCGTTGAAATAGTTAAAAAAAATGGAAAAAAAAAATTACTTTTTCATTGGTATGAATTTGTTACACCGGTGTTGGGCGTCGGCGTGTCGCGTCAAAATTAGAAACTATTTACATAAAATAGTACAGTTTTTTTTTTTTTTTTTTTGAGACGAAAAAATATTCTTTTAGCAATTATATTTTACTAAAAATTAAGCTCGGAAATACTCCTTTAGATGAACTTTTGAACGTTATTATGAAAATCAATCAGTTTTGAATGTCAATTACAGACACACTATACAAACGAAAAAAAAAAATAATTGAACAAACACAATGTAACTGACCTGTTGCTAACGACTCCGTGTCAATTTCAAATCGGTGTACACCTTTAAAAATCGCAAAGCAGGGGCGAACGCAGGAAAAAATTTCGGGGTGGAGGGGTTTTGAAAAAATTTAAAGTAGGTATTCTATTAATATCATATTATTCATACTGTATTTACACTTTAACTATTTATTTTAGCCACTTATACTATACACATTATACATATAATTACATATCGTAGATTAATAATTAATTATTGAAATTTGTCGATTCAATTTAAATTTATATTGATTATTGAACAATGATACAACATTTCTAGAATTATCTAGATTCTAGATAAGACGGATCGTTGCGAATTTCCCGTAGACGGTAATTACACTCGTCGTCTGTCTTTACATTACGCGTACATCATCGAATTGGCAGCCGCCGATGTCGATCGGTTATTAATAAATTATAACGTACTTAGCATACATTTTAATGGTAATTTTACTGTATACGTACATTGATTTACAAACCACAGGAGAAGGGAAACTTTTTAATAACTAATAATTTATTTTAATTTTTTTTGAAATTTTATTAGTAATACATATTTTGTAGGTCGGATAATTTATTTTTTGTACCTGCTATTTCGGGGGGGAGGGGGGTTTAAATCTCCAACCCTGCGTTCGCCCCTGTCACAAAGTTATAAAAAAAAAAAAAACCCTGCGACTTTCAATGTGTTTAATTGCGAAATTTCCGTAATCCGTGACAGGACTCGAACAGCTCAACAACACTACGCGCTTGAAACGATTTTCAAAACAAAAAATGTGCACAGCTATCGCCGCGACTGTGTACAATAATACGATGGATGAGATAGCGTAATTCTATTTTGGTAATTTTAGTCAACTTATTTGATGTTTATCGGCCTCTTTTTTCTTATTTTCTTCTTACTGTTATTGTGTTAATGCGACGGAATTTTGTTAACAAAAATATAATCCGTCTGAGAATTCCGCGAATCGGCCGATCGAACATTTTCTGTCTCGTTAGTTAATCGAACAAAAACCGGCCGCGCGTTTGCGAGCGTGTGTCGACACGGCGAGAACGACGAACGGTTTTTCATGGCGCGTCGACGGGGTCTATTAAAAGCGTGTATTTTAGTCAAATCGATTAAATCCTATTGAGTCTATCATGGTGCTGCGGCATCATCTCGAGCATGCGAACAGCTAAAAGCGGTGGTCACAAATTCTGGATTTGTGGATTTTTACGAAAAACTACGAACCACTCTTATTAATTCGTGACATAATTTTTAAGTTTATATGATTTGGACTCGTGGCGCCTGGCGAGGTAGTGACCTACAATAGATCTATAACGAGATAATTGTTTTTATACGTATATAATTTTTGTTATTTAAATTAAAGCGAATTTACTTAAAAAAAAAAAATGTTAAATTTGTTCATATTGAAAAACGCACGGGCGCGTGCAAGCAGAGTAATTGCCTCCCACTCATCGCCATTCCGCTACACACGGAGACGGCGGTGCCGCCGCTTCACCTACCTTCTCGTCGTTCATCGTGTATTATGTAAATTTTCGACCAAAAAAAAAATAATAATAAAATAAAAAAAAAACTTACACGAATATTATTGTTGTTCTCGCTTAGCGCGTACATATATATATATATATATATATATATATATATATATACGCTAATTAATAAATTACAAGGACTTTCTATAAATATTGTTTAATTCGCGCATATGTATATAATTATCACGCGGCGCACCATGAGCAGTTATTAGTTTCGCAACAATGCAAATAATTCTACAAAAAGAAGAAGAAGAAGAAAAACAACAATAATAACTACAAAATCGAGAATCTTTTCAATATGATAATAATAATAATAATAATAATAATATAACATAATGTTCGCGCGCGGCTGCGGTCCAATGTTACTCTGTATATATTAACAATAAAAAAAAAATTATATATTTTTTCCAGTTAAAATAATTATAATTTTATAATAAATATAATATGTGTATAATCGCCCATATACACTACTTTATTATTACGCGCTACACTCGTTGAAAACCGCGAAAAAAAAAAGTTAATAGTGACGCGTGGTTTAAGGGGAATTGGAAGTGTTTTCTCTCTTCGTCTCGCACACACACACACACACACACACGAATCATAGAAAAATAATAAACGTTTTGTACTTTCAACCGTGTACCGATCCACCTTAATACGAGTATATTATAATGAAAACGGATTTGAATTCGTCGTGAATTTTATTCTGTGGAATGACTTTACCAAATATTTTTTTTCCCCATAAATCCTTGAAAAATTATTCTCGAACAGAGTAAGAGAAAAAAAATGGCTAATAATCAATTTTTGAAGATAAACGAGAAAAAAACGAAGAAAGTGGCAAAATCATTCTACAGTGAAATTCACGACGAATTCAATTCCGTTTTCAGAAACTTCATCTTTAGGCCGTTCGGGTACGCAACGTTTATTTTCCTATGTGATTTGTGCGTGCAAGACGACGAAGAGAGAAAACACTCGCGCTGCTTCCAATCCCTTTGAGTGAATTATTATTACACAGATAGAATTTTAGAGTTTTTTTTTTTTTTTTATAAATTTGAAGGCAATTTTGGAATAAAACGATTCTGCAGTAGGACGGCCGAGCGCTTCGGTGCGTATAATATTATTATATATGATTTTATTATTAATATACAATAATTATAACGAATTTCGACGAAATCACCATTTTTAACACATTTTTTTTTTTTGTAAGTAGGTTTTTTTCTTTGCGTGCCGCCGCGTTATAAAAACTATACCGATAAAGTCGAAAAACGTGTCGCCCCAACAAAATTTACATTCTGGACGAAATGCGGATAACGAATGAATCGAAGCGCTTTTAGTCGACAAAATTTGTACACGGAAAAATAATAATAATAAAAAAAAAACCTCGAAATGGTTATAAGAAAAAAAAAATAATAATAAAATCGTGACTAGCGATTTTCAAGATTTTATTTTTATTTTTCTAACGCGGTTAATGGTAACGTGCATTATACGATTGAAATCGCACTGATTGTTCAGCCCTCAAAACTAAAAACTTACGCGTTTTATAACAACAGTTCAACAATATCTGTTAACTGCTGTTATAAATAGCCCGAAATCGGAAGAAATTTTTTGAAAAAAAAAATGTTTTTTCCTGTATATGTAAGTATAATAATACATAAATTAGTTACACGGCCGTTTTCGGTGTACATATTACAAGACTCTGTGTAGACGAAAATTATTTCCGAAATGCTGTAGAATAATTCAACGAATTTCGACGAAATCGTTAGAAAATATGATCTCCGTGTAATATATCCAAGTAATATTTGCTACCGTAGAGAATGCGTGCGCAACACAGATTATGATCGTTCGCTCGAAACTTAAAATTCCAATAATTATTATTTGCGCGCGTGTATGTACACACGAGTCGGCGGGGCGTAGATACGGAGAGAGTGCAAGTGGTTTCCACCCTTACCCCCTATCCAAACAGGGATAGTTAATAACCAGATGGTTACACAACCATCTCCAAAAAAAAAACCGTTCTCGTTATTTATGATGTTGAAATTTATTGTATCTCGTTGATTGTGAATGTAATAGCGAATTTTAATGCATATTACGAGTTATAAAAGTTCAGGATCATGAGCGTTACAACACGCTACACGTATGCGAACGTGTAAAGATATAAATATATTGATAGATTTATATAGTGATATATAATATATTGATTTTATTTTTTTTTACACTCTAATGTAGAGAATAATTCGAAATTCTGTACGCGAGAAAATATAGTTCCTCAAACCGCAGAGTCAAGTGTCAAGAAAAATCTACTCTTCATTTATACAATAAGAGGGATTATTAATAATATGCGTAAAAACAAAAAAAAAAAAAGTTTTACTTTACAGCAACCGGTGCGGGAAGGGTTGATTTTGTTTTGTAATTACGCGGCGGGGGATTATTCTTTCAATGGAAAATTATTCGATTAATACGAATTTAATAAATAATATATATAAAATAATATATTATTACGCGTCCTCTTCTCGTGGGGAAAAAATCGTATCAAATTTCAAACACGAAATGTTTATCTTATTTTAAATACGCTCGTATACAGATTTCTCTCGTCTGCTCGCGGTATATATATATATATATATATATATATATATATAATATTATATATTATATAGTCTACAGTATAATATAGTAGTGGAGATACGTCTATTCTTTTGTGTGGACGCATCACAATCTGAATATACGCGCGCATTATAATAATATAAAATAATATTATTATTATTATAATAATAATAATAATAATAATAATAATAATGGAATTGAGAAAAACCGCATGTGGAATGATATTATATAATATATATATATATATTGTCCGCGTCGCGGCCACCATTGGTCGCTAGACACCAATAAAGAACACATTTTACTGACAAAAGAATAATTATTACACACACACACACATATATACCCGAAACGGATTACGAATGTGTGGCATTCTTGCACGCGAGTCACACAAACAACAATCGATGACAAATAATATTCTTAATGTATTTTTTTATTATTATTATTATTATTATTTATTTCTCTATCTTATATCTCGGCGGCTGGTTATTATAATATATGTGTAAGAAGACGTGTTCGTTCGTTCTTGTACTGTTGTCGCTGTAGTCCGTCGTATTCATTATTGATAATACTATACGCGATGTGGCCTTACACGTATACACGCGCGTGTGGTGTATGTATAATAATATTATACAGAGCGATGAGCTCTGCTGCTGCTGCTGCTGCTATAACAGTCAGCCAGTGCGTGTGTGAACGGCGAGAAGCTAATTCCAAACTACACCGAATTGTGCCGAGTCATTACCGGAGTTGAAATAATATACGTTTTGGCTTCTGGGCTTTTAAACCGGGCACTTCTTTTTTTCTTCTTATATATATACTCATACACGAATATATAATAATAATAATAATAATAATAATAACAACGTATTCATATGACTGCCGACGCGACCGCCGTTTCTCATCGGTGAACCGCATATTTTATTTCCCATTATTTTATTAGGTTCTTTCCTCTTCCCCGAATCAAAACGCCACGTGTATTCATCTTATGTATCACCACCATCGCACGAGTCCAATTTAGATTTGTGTTTTTTTCCGGAGGAAAAGTGACTTTAACGCCCCAAGGGGCTCTGTCGCCGTGAGAACGAAACAATACCCTGGTGGTACACCGGTTCTCGTTCGGCGAAATCCTATCTCGTATTTGTAATAGTGAGTACACACACACACACACACACACACGCACTTACTGCATCGTATAATATATACGACGACGATATTTATCTCCGAACGTTTACAATATACAGTGTACACATATACGCGATATTAAAATACGCCTCGTCGTATACGGTATTTTTCGAACGTCTTCTAAGGAGTGAAGAGAGAGAGAGAGAGAAGAAAAATCTGATAGGAAAATAAAAACCTGTTAAACGGACGTATATAATATATTCAACAGGTGCTGCAGCAGCAGCAGCAGCAGCAGCAGCAGGCGTTCGTCGCGCAGCCCCGCGGGACGGTAATCTTCCGTAGGGATCTTCTATCGCGGAACGCTATATAGAGTGTGTGATGCGGCGGGAAGGCGCCACTGATTTTTATAGTTATTATACATATTTTTGCGCGGCACTCGTCCCCGGGTTCGTCGTCGAAAATATACGAGCCGAGCGGGAGCGTGCAGAGACAACGGAGCGGTAGTATAATCGTAGCGATTACGAAAATAATATTCAAAACCGATTCTACGCGTGTTGGGCAAATGAATTCGGGGAACGGTTACGTGTTTTTGTGCGCATATATATATATATTAAGCAAGATTTTTCTTCTTTTATTTAAAAAAAAAAAAAACAAAATTTTTATCTACGTATAATAAATACGATATATTTTTTTTTCTTCGTCAAATGTATCGGCTAACGAGTAAACCGTCATCATTTGCTGTAGCGCGCGTTATTTTATTTATTTATTTATTTATTATTGATAAATATTATTCGTTTTATTATTATTTCGGAGACGGGGTATTATATATAATAGGCTGAGATGAATATCGCGAAAATGGGTTGTCGCGTTTGCGCTCTATAGACAAAACTCTAAATTCAATAAATAAAATACATAGCGCAAATAACAAATCGGAGCGTAGAATAAAAAAAAATTAGTCGTATATATAATATATAGCAGTGTGTTTCGACCGGTTTATATATAGTTATCTCACTAAATATTATTATTTATCTGTTGTTATATATTATAATAGAAACATAAAGATCGGGGGAATGGACAGGAGTCAGGCACCCTGTAAATACGCCACTGTACTCGTATTTATCGAACGTTTTCAAATAGATTTCATATTTCATTGGACGATATCGATGTACATATCGCCAGATAAAATATATATATTTGTAATGACTGTTTATAAAAGAAAAAGCAAAAAAAAAAAAACCCCCCCGTAAAAATATTATCGCCAACATTATTTCTATTGGAGTTCTGATACGAATTATGTATACTTGTTCTTGCCGTGGGCCATAATTCATAAATATTTCGTGTGTATTAATCAAGGACGCCGTGTACTTTTAATTTTATTGCTGCTCAACACTTTTATTTTTTGTTTTATATAATTAACTATACATATAATATATATTTACGAATATAATTTATACGAAATGTGTGAACTCACGTCATTCATTGTTTCCGTAGATTATTATTATTTTAACCGTATTTTTTTATATTCAAATTTTTTATTATTATTTTTCCCTAATCGTCATAATATCTTTCGGTATTATTATTATTATTATTATTATTATTATTATTATTATAAGTATACACGTCTTTTAACGTGTACGTATAGAGTTAGAACGGAAATTCCTCTAGATCGCCGGTAAAGATATCGCGCGGAGAAATTAACGGCACTAGGTCATCACCATCATCATCACCATAATAAATATATATGATGGCTAACGTTAATTTGCATAAAATTATTAAACGACTATACACTGCAGGACGGGTGTGTGTGTGTGTGTGTATTTAAATACGCGTACACGCGTTTGTTCCCTTTTGTTTAAGGAGTAATTTTTATTTTTACATATTGTCCATACGGTATACACCACACGTATGTGTCCGATTATTATACTGGATAATAATAATAATAATAACCCGTGGGGGCTATATGCATTTAAGTCCTAAAAATAAAACGTTTTCATGCTCTTTACGGTTTCATTTCAGAAGGAATCTTTTATAATACGCGCATAAATATAATTTTTTTTTTTTTTGAAAATATATGTTTCATAAAAAAAAATGTATTAAATATTGCAAAAAAAAAAAAGAAAAAAGAAAACAAATAATAGTAATGATAATCATACAAATATTGTAAGACAGTTAAATTCTAAGTCTAACCTTCAAAAAAAAAAAAAAAAATTACTTAAATAGCCGTATGCGTACTACGATAGGTGGTACTTGGTGATGTATATATTTTCACTTTGTTAAGTTTACTCGTAGGAAATAAATTATAATACAATAAAAATAATATTCAGTATTATGAGGTGAAAATAATAATAAATATGTTGAAAAAAAATATATATATATTAATTTACTAAATAATATTGATAAACGCGTTTTCAATTCGAACCGTGTAAACTTCACCGGATCTAAATTACGCGCGTCTCCGAGAAGATGATAGAAACCGACGTCGGAGGTCGCAATTGTTTTTGCATTTTTCTTTTTCATAAACCATCACATTTTTTTTTTTTTTTTTTTTTTGACGATGAAATATTCAAATTAAACCTCAACACATTATACACATTTTAAAGACACGGGTATTGCGCCACACAAAATATTCACCGACCTCGAAATAACACGCTAAAAACCGATTTGTTTTGTATACAGAAAAATGAATAGTCGAGAAAAAGCTCTACGCGCGAATGGAACTGATTTACACTACGTCATTAACGCGTATAAACATAAAAATCCGTATTAAATATGTAATATTATGATTGCGACTAGGGTGTTTTTCGATGACGGATTATCGAGATCTCTTCATTTAAAGCACAAAAAATAATTCGTTTTGTATACGGGACAGTGGGAGACGACGCGTCGTTTGAACACTATACACAAGACTGCGGTCAGACCAGCGCGATCCTTTATACGCAATACGGTATACGGATATAAAAACGCTGAAAAAAAGAAGCAACCGAGAAATTTTTTTAAAGGAAAATTCGAAATACATATTTTTGATTTGTAAGTTATTATATTACAAGAAAACGAATGGAGTTCCTCTGTAATAATAATAATAATATCGCGTACAAGTAAGTAAAACAGTGTACGTTCCTATATTGGAAACTTTATGGCAATTAATTCTGGACCACTTTCATCTATTCAGGTTATATTTTGGCCCCCGTCCTCCCCGTTCGCTTTGTTAACGGTACAATAATTTTTTCGACCGTTCAACAACTCTAACACCTCCTACCACTACCCTCCTCGTGTCTTTCATCGAAACTCTAGAAACTGCGTCCGTCGTTATTTTGATCGAATTCGGCCGTTGAACGGGAACGGGAAAGGAGTGTACCACTTACTTGTACGACGTTATAATTTTGTTTTCTTTTAAACATTCCTTTTTGTTTATATACATCAAAATATGTTACGCGTCGTGCTGGTGCCACCACTACTGCCGTGTACAGTTCGCGCCGGTGTGTACGACGGGGTGAAATTTACGACGGCCCGGTCTTGGCGTGCGCGCGCGTGTTCAACGTACAAGCAGACACACACGCGGTGGTGAAGAGCATTACGCCGATACTGTTATAAGCGGCGGCGGTGGCGGCGGACCATCTGCCCGGGCACGGGACCACACCGCGCCGGTATGTACCGTCGTCGTCGTCGTCGCTTATAACACCGGTGTGTACGCGGTGTGTCTCGTCGCGCCGGGTAAACAAGGCGTGAGCGAGCGCCGGCGGTGGCTCGCGCCCGCGGAGAAACGCGACTGGTGGTGGTGGTGGTGGTGGTGGCCCGAGCGCGAGCTACAGCGGTTTTTAAAACACGGGCGGGCGGCCGACGCGGAAGTGTGCCCTTTTAAATAATAATAACACCACTGCACGCGCGGGTACGCCGAGCGGCGCGGGCGATCGTTCTCGTGCCCAACCCGTTGTATGGCAACGCAACAATACCGGACCGCGTAGGTTTTTTTTTTTTTTTTTGAAGGGCGAGGAGAAGAGGAGGACGAATAAAAGGGTGAAAGGGTATAAGAGACCACCACGGTCCCTCTTCCGGACAATATAATAACACACAGCGCAATCGTATACATTATTATTATTATTATTAATACACCTATTCGGTCCCTGCGTACTACGGCGTTGTACACTGGTGCACGCGCGCGCGCGCGCCCGTTTGCACGGCGCAGCCGGTTTTTCCGCGCGTGCGCATCCCCCTCTGAAAACGTTTCTATTATTATTATTATATAAATAACTGTAGTATTCAACGTGGATTCTCGGATTCCGTAAACGTTCGTTAATTATTATTATTATTAAAAACGGTTGTGTTCAGGGGCGGACTGGCCAGGGAGGCGTGTGGGCGATCGCCCCCCCGGGCCCTCGGCCGTGTCATATCCTCAATTTTTCTTTAAACTACCAAAAAAATACAAAACGTAATACGTACAATCAAAATGACATTCAAGAGAATCTATAATCTACCCGGTGGCGGATTTAACAGCGGTTTGGTGGGCGATACCCAACACGAATTAGATTTAATGGAGGGCCTCGGGCCTCCGTGTAATGGGATTTATTAATTTCTCCCGTATAAATTAGTAAATTAAGTAGATAGTATACAAAACAATACATTTTGGGCTCCTCAAATTTTAAAAACATCCTCCTATTATTAGTACAACGTTTTTTTTTTAATTAAGTAATATTCCTTATTTTAGTTGTATACTTCAACAACTTTATTATTTCTTGCATGACCTTTTTTGTTTTGTTTTGCTCAAATAAAAATACGGGCCCCTATATCGTAGGTTTGTCTCCCCCGGGCCCTCCGACACCCAGTCCGCCCCTGGTTGTGTTGTCAGTGCGAGTAAAAAAGAAAAAAATATACACCCACACATTTTCGGTTTATTAAATATTTCGTAATACCATAAGATCCGTCTTTAAAAAAATACAAATATCCCGACATAACGCGGCGGCCCCCGTCGATCGGATTTATTTCAATGACGTCTACCATTGAAACGTGCATAACGCGACGCGTGTAAAACACGTTATAATCCATAACAAGTGAATGTAAATTATTAAACGATAGAAAAAAAAAAAAATGTTAAAATTTCTTCTGTTCCCTCCCTCTCCCCCCCCCCCAAAAAAAATAGAATATCAATTAATTTATACGCGTAAACTTTCTTTTCGTTATTAATATAAATAATACGCGGAACAATTGACTCCGTCGGAATAAAAAAATAAAAATATTCTAAGAATACGCGCAAAAAAAAAAAAAAAAACATTTGGCAATAAAATCGCGTGTTCAATTACATTAAACTAGAAATAATACGTAGTTTTTTTTTTTTACAGGAATTCATGAATTTCGTTGATTCGTAATTTACGCCGTTCGCACACACGGTTAGGTTTTTTTTTTTTTTTTTTTTTTTTACATCGAATTTACTAAAAACATATTACTTTTTTTTATATATATATATATACATAAACATCGAGTAAAATCGACAATAAAACAATCGTCGAATACAGGTGGAAAAAGGAATTTCTCTGATTAACACAATATCGTATTCGGATTTCCATTTCGATCACAATTCGACTCGACGTGGTCCTTCGCGAACGCTTCCGAATTCCGCATATATTATGCATAATTTTATACCGCAAAAGCGATTTTCCACGCCCCGTCCAATAATTTATAATAATAATTATTGTTAATCGACATATTATATCGTGACAACTCGAATAACAGATATTTTTTATACACGCGCGCTGTGACACGAGGAGACGAGCGTAATATTTGCGAGCGTTTTCCACCGATACATTATAATCGCCCGGTTTACTAAAAAAAAAACGTTTCGACATTAGCGGGAGATATTTTTTTTATTTTTTGTCTAATAAAACGTATAATCGGCCCAAAAAGTCGTTAAACAAATATTATATTATTAACGCTGTAGTTGATGTACGTACATATAGTGGTATTTACGTGTATACGAGAATCCCGTTATAATATATACATAAAAAAAAAAAATTGTACATATTTTTTAATACACTTTTTATAAATGCGTTTCAATTAGTACCGTATTATCCTATATGCACACACACACAACATTCGTGTATACGTTTTTACGGATTTCCATACGATTTACACAATAATATTATATACCAAAGCAATATGGAATTATCACCATAATAGACGTACAATTTGCGTGCGAAATTTAATTTAAAAAAAAAAAATCTTTTTTATGTAGTAGCGTTTATTGTACAACACAGTAATTTTCCCGTTACGCGCACGATATTATTATTATTATTATTATTTGTATTTACTCGTGGATTTATAAAAAAAAAAAATTTGCAAACGGTTGAACCGCATTATGTACATAATAATATTCATCGCGTGTCCCCCTTTTTTTTTTTTCACACAAAACAACAGAAAATGTTTTTCGCATTCGATGTAAACGAATTTCGCCGATATTCAATTTACGCGAAAATCAACGCGACGGCGTGCGGCGTTTTGTACATCTATTGACGGTCCGAATTCACTCGGGTACCGACCAAAGGGCCCCCCCCCCTCGTTACACTGTGTGGTGTTTTACGAAAAGTAAAATGTACGAAATCGATAAGCGGTGTTGTACAGAATGTGCTTAATATTATCACGCGTTATTCAAACACAGACATTTTGGTAGATTTCACAGTTTGTATTTGAGAGAGAGAGAGAGAGAAAAATTGAAAAACGACGTCCGGCGATTATTCGAACGCGTGTGAGTCGCCGAGGACTTACACGTCGAGTTTCAATCGGTTTCGCTCGCTCAACGCCAAAATTACATCGCATTGATAATAGCGCGAAAATAGTATTTTGTTGTTGTTGTATTCTTCCTTTTTTTTCCCCGACTTTCGGCGTCATTTCTCAATGTCTTTCATTAAAATCGATCGGAGGCGAAAATATATTAATAATAAAGATTTTTGCGCGGAGTCGATCGTTACATTAATATTTCCCCTCAATACTTTTCGTCGTACACTCGTGTGTTTTTCACATTAATTTCTCTAATTCTAGTGATCGAAATTTAAAAGCGCGTTGTTGGACGTGCGATACGATAAAAAAAAAAAAAAATAAAAAACCAAAATCTTACGGGGCTCTCGGATTCTCCGAGTTTTCCATTTTCTACGTTTTCGCCCCGGGTTAACCAACTTTTTTTTTTTCAAACGGCGCGCGCGTGTTCGGTTTTAGCGTTTTCCACTGCGTAATATAACACGTAATACATTAGAGAAATTACGAATGTTTTTTTTTTTTCGCACTCTTGTGTTCACAGGAATTTGTCGTCTATACGCGGCCATTTGCGAACAATTCACGCGTTTTACCGAGTGTGCGTGCGCGTGTGTGGGGGGGGGGGGTAAATAGGAGAGAAAATAAATATTTTTTTCTTCTATTTTTGACTCGCGAAAAACGTCGTAGACACACACCACCGTCGCGGCGATTTTTAACTGCGCGCGAGAAAATCGGAAACGGGGGAAAAAAAAGAATGTCCAATAGGAGCGATTTTCTTTTTCATTTTTCTCATTTTCCCTCTCTCTGTTGAAAAATACCAAAACCATAACTGGCCGTATAAACTGACGTTACGTATAACGGCGTATGTCACGGCGTTATGTATGTAAACTAACTCGACGAGCCAATAGAATATCTCGCGGTTAATATTATTATTATTATTATTACGCGCCTAATGTAAATATTCTAAACAATTGCCGTCATTAGAGTTTTCCGTGCAATGCGTGTCTAACCTAACCGATTAGACTATTATTTCTATATTTACCCGTGTATAAATACGCTAATCAATAATATTTTACGCGATGAAACTGCGCACGTGGCCCCCCTCCGTTACCATCCGCACCGGCCGTGGTGGTGATACGTATTACGCTGACAGTATTGTGTCGTAAAAATAGACATTTTCTTTTTCTCGTCGAAATTGTTCGGATATTCGAAAAAAACCCCGTCGTACAGTAAGCGGACGAATTCTCGCGACGCAATCCCGTTTTCGTACGATTAATATTAAATGCTCCGTTTGAAACGAGCGCTGCAACGGTCAATGACGTGGAAACGGAGCAACGGCGGATCCTGGAGAGACCGTGTAGGGAGGAACGTTCTTCAACGTTTTCCTATCGAGTTACTTTAAAAGATTATTAATTTATATACGTTTTTTTCCCGTTCATCACAAACACTATACGTAATATCAGTGTGCTTATCGTTTGAATCGTGATCGCACGTGAGACGCTTGTTTTGAAGTCCTCGACGGTTGGAATCGGGGCAAAAGGGACGTAAAAAACGGTCGTCGATTCGACTGCGGTCACGGGAGGTAAAAACACATTCTTTATATTTATAATACAACCATTTTTTATCTGAACAAAAAAGAAAAGAAATTTGTAAACGCAATGGGCTACGAGAAAAGCACGACCCCCCGACGACGAGGTGAGTGGAGCGGCCTATTGCTTATCCTCCGCCGTCCCGTCAAAACCGTCCCACTGATACGGATGGTATTATAATATATACTCGTACATCAGCGATTCCGGAGGTTAAAATTGAATTTTTTTTCTTTTTCGCAGCGCTCTCGGAGCGAATCTACACGAATAGCGTCCGAGAACAAATGACTTTTTTTTTTATTCCCGAAAAAAATTAATTATTTTAACCGAATAAAAAAAGAAAATAGATAAAAGACAGAAGTGTTCGTTTCGGATCGATTCCGCGAAAACGGGAATTATTCGATAAATATTACACCACACCGCGAGAATTGAGTTGGTCGTCCGTGCTACAATTCGACACTACCGGGCCCGTCATCAAATCGTGTTGTTATTACGAATAGTGTTACGCGTATTATGTGTTACACATCGTAAATCGCCCCCGACACAATATTAATTCCCATACAAAATCGATATTTCGGAATCGAACTTATAAATAATATACGAGTTACAAAATTACTGGAATTTAATATTTCCACGCCGCTTTTCAACACGCAATTCATGTTCTTCAATAATATTTCTGTACGAAATAATTATTGTTCATTACAAAATATATCGTACAACTTTTTTTTTATATGCATAATATGGGGCGTAGTAAAGAAATCAAATATCAGTCTCTGTAAATATATATAAAAAAAACTACGGTCAATACGTTAGTTTTGCGTAGAAGAAATTGAAAACGCGTAAAAACACTTTACGATTTAAACGCGCGTCGCGCGCGCATAAAACTCAATATATAATATTGAATAAAACACGACTATGAAATAATAATAATGATAATAATAAACGCGTGTTCTGCGTCTCGTATCACAATCGGACGTGAGAATATATTTAAATTATAAATCGGTTCATCCCTCCGTCGCAGCCTCACTGACGAATGGCTGCCGCAGGGATCGTATTGAAAATGAGACATTGGTACGGGGGAAAGTCGGAAGGAGCAGAGGCGAATTCGTTGTTTGAATTCGAGTTATTTCCACGCCGCCCCCATATTCACTGTTGAGATGTATTATTTATCCGGAGAATTTCCCGGGAACGATTTTTAATTAATTTTTTTTTCCGGTAATTATTACGCATCGAAGGAATTAAGAGTTTATTTACGCGCTAAAAATGGTACGAAAAAAAAAAAAAAAATACAAGAAATCGTCGGTTCTATTTTTCGTTGCTTCCCCGAAAAGCTAAAATAGTTGCGTTTACGAGTGACGCCGGCATTTTTTTTTTTTTTTTTGGATATTTACAAAGAGTGAATTCATCAATGGCGGTTAAAACTCGGCAGCACCGGCTGAGCCGACTAATCGAGGAAAACGCGTTCTATATACACAGGAAATAAAATATAAGGACTTAAATGTGCAAACGTATATATAGCCTCCAGCTTATTTCCTACTAGTGTCCAGATAACGACTAATAATAATAATAATAATAATAATTTTATTATTATTATTATTATTAACATTTTCTCCGTTTCCCACGGAAAGTCATTAGAATACGGGAATAATCGGAAACGAAATCTACATTTACCCGTTGTCAAATCGAATATAATAATTAATGTGAATATTAAAAATAAAACGATCATTAGGTGGTAAGCGATTTCATTGACGAATTTACTACTGGAATATTTCAAACGGGACTCGCGGGCCGCCGAATTTCGCGACAAATCGTCACGAGTAAGATGATGGTGGGGCTGCGGCGAAAAGCAAAAATAAAACGATCCCCGGTGTAAACTTACCGCCGTTTTCGTTCGTCATGACCCGCAGTGGCGGCGACGAATCCTCGTGCAGACGACTTCTCCCGCATTCTTCGTCGTCCTCTTCCGCCTCACCGTCGTCTTCGTCGTCGTCGTCGTCGTCATCGTCGTCGTCGTCGTCGTCTTCGTCGTCGTCGTCGTCCACGTCCTCGGACGACGAGCCGACGGCCGCGTGGTGCACGGCGTGCGGCCGAGCCGAAGCGGGCGGCGGCGTCTTGACCGCGGGCAACTGATGGCCGGCGGCGGCTGCCCGGTGATGGTGGTGATGGTGCAGGTGCGAGAAATACGGGTGCGCCCGGCCGCCGTTATTGTACTTGGGGACGGACAGCGAGCTGAGATCGAGCGGTTGCTGGTCCGCGGCAGCGGCAGCGGCAGCCGCGGCCGCGGTGATGTCGCACGACGACGGCCGTCGCCCGGCCACCAGTAAACCGCCGATGCGGTGGTGCTGTTGGAGGATCATCGCGGCGGCCGCGGCCGCGGCGGCTGCGGCGGTCGCCTTGTCCGACGGCGGCGAGTCGTTGTTGTTGTTGTTCTTGCTGCTGTGGTTGTTGTTGTTGTTCAGGTTGTTGTGGAACTTGTGCAGGTTCCGGTAGAACTCGAACCCGGCGGCCGGATGGAACTTGTGCGCGAGCTTGGACTCGGCGTCGTCGACTCGGCGGTACTGGGCGCCGGTGGCCGCGGCCAACCTGAGCCCTTCTCCGCCGGCCACCGCGGGTAAACCCTCCAGCGTAACGGGGCGACTCGGATACGTCGATTCGGCTCCAGGAAACGCGTGTGTCGGCGATAGCGCGCGCGCGCGCGCGGCAAAAAAACAATTAATTTTTTTCTCCCTTACTTTTATATTTTTAACGCGTTATATTCCGGGTGCGGCACTGTCTCGCGCGACGGACACGGCTCGTGTGTGTGGTTTTTTCGGATTTTTTCACTGTCAGCGGAGAGCAAAGACGGAAATAAACAACAAAAAAAAAAAAAAAAAATTTTTTTTTTCCCGAATAGAACGGTAAAAAAAACGATAGAGCGCAACAAAAAAAAGCGAAAAAACCCAAATTAAAAAAAAAAAAAAAAACACGGACGACAACCGCACGCGAGACGACCGTGTACGATTGACCGGTGCGTATGACTATATGAAGGCGGCGCGCGCGCGGTGTCGTCTCGTTCGGTCGGCCGCCGCCGCCGCAGCGTCGCCGACCGGTCGACGTCGGCGGCGGCGGCGGTACACATCGGGTGGGTAACGGCGGCGGGCTGCGGGGTATCGGCACACAGGTACTGCTGGTGGGGCCGTCCGAAAGCCGTCCGAGGGGGCATGACGCGCGGCGGCACCAATCGGAACACGCCCCGCTTGTGCGTGTGCGCGCGCTATCGGCTCGTGCGCGCCGCCGCAGCCGCAGCCGCCACCGTCGTTCGGCGCGAGCATTTCCATCGCGGCGGAGGCCACGGCGATTTTCCTCCCACCGTCGCGGGCACAGATCTCCCCTGCCCCCTGCACCGCGGCAAAAGCCGTGACGGCGACCCGGAGGAGACCCCCGTGAGATGTGCGCGTGTGGATTTGCAAAACTTTTACACCCACCCGTCCACGCGGTACGCGCTTTTTTTATATAATACAAGTATTTATTTTTTTATTTTTTATTTTGTTCATACAAGGACACGCCTTATTCTCGAAATCGGACTTTCGTTTGGCTGCGCCGCGTTTTCTTTTCTTTTTAACGTTTTTTTTATTATTATTATTATTTTCCGTATATAAAACACTCGGCGTTTATTTATATACAATGCGTGTACGTGTGTGTGTGTGAAATAAGAAAAAATATATATAAAAAAATTATTTCCACTGCGTTGGTCGCAATTTAATGGGAATTTTTTTTTCCCCCCATTCTCTTCATTCGAGAAACCCGAGAAATATTTAATATATAAATATATTTAAAAGGCTAGTTTTCTAATTCTTTTCTTCTTCTTCTTCTTCTTCTTCTATACTCGCGCTCCGGTCCTTTCTATTACAATATTTACCGCGCGTTCGTCGAAAAGAAAACGAAACATTTTTTTTCGTACGTCCCGTAGTGGGCCCCGTCTCGGAGAGATCGGAAAAATCGTTAACCTCATACGATGTAGACCACAGCCGGGGAATCCACGGAGTGGCACAGCCCGGGTCACATCCGAACATAACACGAAAGAATATGTGTAAATATGAGCATTCGAGGCGTTTTAACATTAGTGTTATTTTTGATAACGTTATTGTAATATTTTTGAAAATTATGAACTGAAATAAGAAATTAAAAATAAATAAAAGAAATGCGTAGAGACGGTGAATTTGTTTACAGCCTCGTTTTTATATTGTAAAAGAAAAAAAAAAAGACCGGGCGCACTCCAAACGTGAAACTCTGGATCGGCCTATGGTACAAACATCGCGCACATATCATATTGCTGTCGTATGCGTATTGGATTTGGTATTATGAGAATAAAACAAAAACACATAATACTGTATGTTTGATACGTGTTTGTGCGGAATTATTTCGTTTCCTTAAAATTTCGAATTGTTCAGTTTTTCGACGACAACCGTGGACTCGTACACGGCGAGATTAGACGTTCGTTAAAAATAAATTACCGCGCGTGTAGTCATTTTTTTTTTTACACTCTCTTCGATATCGGATTCCACTCTGATTTTCTTTTGCCATGGCCCGTAATAGACGTGTCGCGGACCATAGAAGAATTCATAATAATATTATTATTATTATCGATTATATTATACCGTATAAACTAATCGTTTTCAGATGTTTATAATAATAATAATAATAATATTATTATTATTATATTAAATAAAACCGTAGAAAACTCAGTGTGTATATTACGAATTAATAATTATAAAAACCATATTTGGCGCAGTCAGCATTATATATATATATATATGGTTGGTCGGATTTTTTTTTCAAAAACTCCAATTACTGCACGCAGTTCGCGTTTATACTTTTGATTTCAAAACAGTTAAACTTTTCGTGAAAAAATAACGTTTACGTCTTTTGATAAAGTTGGCAATTCAAAACACGCGTGTTCTAAAATCTCTAAACGTTTACTTTTTTACACTATTATTATTATTATTAATTTATTATTACAGTTTTCAAAATTATTGTCTTCCAGCAATATACAGTATTTCAATATTATTATTTTTTATAACTTAAAATTATACAACAAAAAAAAAACATATTTTTAATAAAAAAATTATGATCGGGTTATTCATATGCGATATTAAACTTATAGCCAATGTGCAGAGGAGTGTATAAGACGTGAAAACATCCAATTCCAATTTTTATATATATATATATAATAAGCAGCGCCAGATGGTGTTTTATACATCTGCAGCTGCGTGTTCATCGCGAAAAATGTTCACTTGCAGAGTTTTTATTTATTTTTTTTTTGGAAAATTTCAAAATCCGTATTTATATACTCGTATATATATATATAAATATTATTATACGTTCCCGCGCTCTCACACTATTATTATATTATTAACCGATTAAAATACAAAATTCCAGTTTTCGATTTACGTAACAACGCGCATATACGTGTCAATCTTATCCCTATACGGTTTTATTTTCAGACGTTATATTACGTATATTGAAATTGAACGAGGTATTTGTAAACGGGTCATACGCCACTTATTTTTTAAATTTTTTATATTATTATTATCTATAATAAATTATTATATACACACACACACATATATATATATATATATATATATATATATATATACACCGTTTCAGGTGAACGAGGTGTAAAACAAAAAAACAAAAAAAAAAAAAAATACAAATATTTTGAAAACAATATTCGCGACATATGCACACGCAATATTTATATACACGCAATCGTTGCCGCTTTTGTCAATACGATTCGAATTATATACAGGTAAAATACAATATCATAACAAAATAATATGTTCGTACACGCTTGTACATGTGAGCAGTGAGGTAATACAATATCATAAGTATTATACATAATTGATAATAATAGTTGAAAATGTTTATGAATTCCGCGCGTTATCTGCGATTTCTTATTACATTATTGTAACTCGCATAATATTTTATATAATATATGTACAGTGCGCTGTTGTAGCAACGACCGCGTAGTAATAAAAAAATTACATATTATATATATATATATTTATATATTACGCGTGTACTATATATTATAACTGACAACATTCCGAAACGTTTTTTTTTATTTTTTAGAAAAATATGTAACGATAATTTTTTAATTTACTTTAATATATACGTAATACGCGAAGAGAAAGAATTGGTCGAACTGGAAATCGCAAATATTCGGAATATTATGTCGACGCACATTTAACAACGCGATCGATGTATTTATATATGAGTATAAAATATTAGTCTCCGATATTCATAATTATTTTCGGTATACATAAGACGCATAAGACGTCATAACGGTACGGGAATTTTTAATTTCTTTAGTTGGTACTGCGAGTATTGGATAATAATAATCCGATAGTATCCATTCTATAAGTTGGGAAAAACTATTTCATTTTTATTCGAACGTTCGTTGATCTGTTCGACGAACTCGGTTTGCATATTGTGATTGTGAAATTGCGATTCGAAAACCGAACAGTTCGCGACCACACGGAATCTGCGATCGCTATAAAGAAAGGTCAAAATTAGAGGAATTATTTTTTTTTGATAAATTCGTCTCGTCAATACAGTCCTCTGCAGAGTTACGCGTATTCGACGGAACGTTTCAGATTTCTATACGCGACGAAACGACGGGTTTCGAAATTATCAAGAAAAAATAACGATGATAATCGATTTCGACAAGTTTTTACGTAATTTGATCATTTGAAGTAAAAAAAACCCCCCCGGTAAAAACGATGTATTCAAAAAGTACCGCCGAGTGTGTGGATGCGATTCGATTATCGGAAAATAACGCTAAAGATCGGAGCACTCGTTACGATAGGAATTTAAAAAAAATAAAAAAATAGTATAATATTGTAAAAGCGATACGTTTCTCGCACCGCTCAGAATCTAAAATCGCCGTGTATATATATATATACGGAAATGACGTTATTGGAACGTCCCTTCGCAGGACGTATTTTATTATTATTTATATGATCACGGGGGGGAGGGGGGGGGGTGGGACGAGAAAATGAGGGATATTATCACGATTTTTCTGCGATGAGTGCAATGCGCGCGCGCGTGTGTGTATTCTAATTGCGTCGTCTGCTGTTTGTGTGTGTGTGTGTGTGATTGTATTATACACACAATACCGTTGGCAGCCAACGGTCGTTTCGCGCTGCGCCGTACACTTACGTTATCGTCGCCCCCGTTAATACACAGAATAGAATCGTCGTCGCTTATTATTTTTGATTTTTTGATTTTTATTGCCCGTATACACACACACACACACACACACCTCGAACAACTCCCCTACACACACACACAATTATAACTGTGCGTTGGAAGGGGGGCACACTTTTGCTACACAAAACCTGGTCGTTTCTCTCAACAGATGCGAAACGGTTGAATACGCGCGCGCCAGTGTTATACCGTTGCACACACACACACACACACAACGCGCACCTCCGTCGAATGGTCATCTCGTTCGCGGCGAAAGGTGCAGAACAGTACTCCGCAGAGACGTGCGGGGGTGGTATTGATTTTTCGCATTCATGCACACACACACACACCCCCGCCGGACGGACGGACTGCCGGCCGGACACAATAGACACGGGGCTCTAGCGCGGTGAACGGCGCGCGCGGCGTTGTTGACCGGTACGCGCCGCGTCCCTGCTGCAGGGACACGCGCGCGCGCGCATATTATTATTATTATTATTATTATTATTACCGTGCGAATGTGTTTTGTGTCTCGGCGAACGCGCCCTCCTTTGACCCCCTTCACGGGTTATTATAACATATTATAACGGATTTCTATATATAATATAATAATAACGCGCGGAATATTATTATTGTTATTATTGTTATTTATTAATTATTTATTATTAATCGAATTTATTTATTTTTTATTATATCAGCCGACAACGATCGGACACAAATTACCGTCCAAATTTCGATAAAATTCCTGTTTTTAGGTTCTGAACGCCGCGTGTAATGTATTGGTATCAATACGGTTTTTTTTTTTTTTTTTTTTTTTTACAGTCACGTTTCGATTCCGCGGTAATAATAAATGGCGACCGTCGTCGAATCGGCTCTCAATTTCGGAAAAAATATAAAATCGACCGTCCAACTGGCTTATGTATATATACTCGTATATGTATTTCGAGTCGTCGTTTTGTTGTCGGTCCGTAATGTGTGCACGTCTATAAGTCTCTCGTTTTTTCTCGCGTCGGAGTGTAATAAATAATAATTGATCGACAACGTTTCATTTCGGTTGTAATTTACCGCGCTACGACGGCGTTCACGGCTGATCGTCATGAAGCATTTCGCGATCGACGCGAAAAATTATTGTTCGTTGCCGGCGACGATCTCAATATTGCGTTAAAAATGTTTTATATATCATTTAAATGGAAAAAAAAAAAAAAAAATTAGAACACGAGTAGTTACGCGAGTGTGACGCGCGCGGACACAACGAAAAACGTGTATAAATTTAGGTTCGTATAGCAATGTGCCATCGCGGCGATATAAAATGCAACATTTTGGTAACCAATATATTTTTGGAAAAAATCTGTAGGCAGCCGCCAATTCAATAGTGAATTGTTGGTAGCCAATTCAATTGCTCCGCAATGAATTGCATCTATTCTATCAGCGGTTTCCAAACTGTATACCGCGATGCTCTATAGAGGCACAGCGAGCACATTCCCGGGGGCACCTCATAAAAAAATATTTATGATTTATCGTAATTTATTTTTTTTTTTTTTTTATCGAATTTTCGTTAGTTTCGAATCGAATTTAAAAAAAAAAAAAAAAAAAATGAAATGTATTCCGTGTACTCGGACTCTCCATAATGATCACGCAATAAAAATTACCATCATAATAACTTCAGACCCACCAACGTCGAAAAATCCCTTCGACAACATTGCCTATACGTCGAATTCTGGTTACATTTAAAAGACAATAGTCAATAAAATTTTAATAGCGAAAACATTGCTAATTACATTCAATAAATTAATTAATTTCGCTAAATACAGAATTTACGGCTTACACTGCAACTAAAAAACAATTATCGTAGAATCGCCTCAACGCGGCAGACCTTCTCGATTCCATTTGTCGAGAATAAAAACCGGACATCGCCAAACATAAGTAACAACACACACATCTCGTTTATAATGTTATATTATTCACGTTTGTAATAATAATTTTTCTCTTTTCAATATTTGTTTCTCGAGTGTTAAAAATGTATTGATTTTAAGTCGACTGTATACGCTTAGAATGCACATCGTATTATATTCAATAAAATTATATATATATATATATATAAACTTATTATCAATGAGAATTATGGTTGATTTCTTGTATGTATTCCTCGTGCACTGCGAATGAATTCAGTCCGAAAAATGGTACCGGAGCAAAAAAGTTCGGGGGAACCGCTGCGGTGTTATATAGTCCTCAGCGTTCATTAACCGCGCAATTGTTTTATGATTATCGAAATATTTTACAATTTTCAACAATTTCCTATACGAACGACTTACGCTAATAAACGATATATATATAATTTAACGATATAAAAGAAGAAATATTAGCGTTATATAATATACTGCAGTGCCGCGCGCAGTTACGACGATAAATGTCAACACGCGACGGGATAAAAAAAAAACACACACACACGCGGAGCCTGCTGTGAGGGAAACTATATGATATTTAGTTAAGGGTCCGGTACAGAGTGAGAAAAAAAAAATATATATAATCGTATTTTCGAAAATATATACTTTTTACCTCGTCGTCGCCGCCTGCGTACTTCCAATGGAATATTATGAAAATATTATCCATAATAATTTACGTTAAAATACATTACACACACAGACAGAGGAGAACGCGCGCACGAAAAAACGTATAAATTTTCATTAAAAATTTTTTTTAACATCGCACAACGCGTATGTGGGTACCGCATGTTCTTTTCTCCCGTCCCCTAAACGCGTGTGTTAACAGTTTTTAATAACTCCGTCGCATTAATCTTCGCGCGCCCGTGTTTTTGTTTTCGTATCGTGTTTGGCGTGACCACACGCACGATACGGTTTTTCGGGGCGAAACCGCTAATATATCCCGCGTGGAATATATTGTGTTTCCGAAATGTAATTTTTACTCTTTGGTCTCTGTATTTTACAACGAGATAATCGGCGATCATTATTAATATTATTATTATGATAATTATTACTATTATCGTACGGACATTTAATATGATTGTCGTTGCTGATCAACTCTTTGTAAAATTCAAATGTATTATTATTATATCGAGTGTATACGGGGGGTTTTTTTTTTCGAGTCTTATATTGTAGTTAACGAACGGCGTACGCGCCGACTTGGTCTCGTGCCCGACAGACTTAGGTAAAATACTTCTTAAAATTGTTCTTATACTCATGTACTTCGAAAAAAAAAAGCATTCAGAATAATGCGTATTGTATTTAAATAACAGTGTTCCATTTCGAACACTTCGAAAAAAGTCTACCCAAATACATTATTTTTTTTTACTAGTTTTCAATTATATACATACGTATATCGAATAATATTACGTTATTACTCAATCTAATTCGAACAGTCGTCGGCATGTATTTATTCTGTGCTTATAAATTAACACGATATCTAATAACACCCGTTATAGTTATATGAAACGTAACACAATATCATAATAAGTGTTAACATATCGTAATCGAATATATTTGATTATTCGAATAAGTCTGGGTCCGAACACCAAACAATAACAATATTACTGATAAAATAATTGACGTTGTTTTAAATATCTATTTGTTTGAATATCCACCGCTGCTGGTATGCTGATATTTTTCCCCCGAAATTATTACATTTTATGTTTTAATTGACGAGTTATTGTTTTCGAGTAAGTGTTATTTAAAATATGATCGGTATTTAAAAATTATCCGGAACACTGTATTCGGGATACTTAAAAAAAAAAAAAGTGTTTAGAATACCGTATTCGGAATGCTATCAAGTCTGCATATACCTGAAAGGGGAAAAAAATAATATACGAATTTTGTCCCGGTGTAAAACGTGCCAATTTGAGTAGTCCGCGCTCAAGATTTTATCTATACGACGACATAAACAAATTACAATTTCGTTTAAAATTCGCTTTTACGTAATTTATCAAATATTTTCAAATGAACAGTATCAAAAGAAAAAACATATTTTCAACCATAACTGTAGAATTCTTTTCTTAAAAACAGTCTTAACTGTCAATGTCTATTTAAAATGAGAAGGATAAACGTTTTGTTTTTTTTATGTTAACTGAATTTTTTTTTTTTTCGCGGGACTCGGTTAGTCATGAACACGGGACTCAATTAGTATCATAATGTAAATCTTACGAGACTCGATTGATACGAAACACTTTAGGACTCAATTTGGATTTTTCGGTGTTTGTGGGACTCGATCAACAGCTCATTAACGTATTTTTTACGTTATATTTATTAATTATATAATTATTATGAAAATGTTTCGTTGTATTTACTGCCGACGGTTTTATCGGAAACCCGCAATATATTTTATTTTACACGCAGTGTTCATCTGTTCCTGAACACCTCAATGAACAATACGCCGTGAATAATATCGAAAATGAAATACCATTTCGTTTCAACAGCGATATAATAAATAATTAATAATGCCGTATTGTTCGATAACGGTATTCGGATCTGTTTCTGTCGAGCTTTCAAAATTGTTTGTTAAAAAAACGTTTATACTTTTGTCCGAACCAATGTCGTATGGTGTGTACGAGCGTTGCGATGTTCGCTACAAGATTTTCGATACAGGCGCGTCTCTCGTCCTATAACGACAATAAGTCGCGTTTTCGAGAATCCGAACGACCCGCCGCCCCGTATTTAAATTCGTATTTATTTAAGAATTCCTTCAGTTGCCGAATAGCCGACAAATGTTAATTAAGAACACGCGTGTGTTTGCTGTACAACCGTTCAATAGTGTTATTTTCTCGTCCCAAAAACGACTGAGATTTCCGACGAAAGAAAAAAGAAAAAGAGTCAGAAATATCGTTAAACGAACCGCGTTTGCACCGCGCTACCGACAAAAACGGCATTTAGCGTACGGACGATATCGCGTAAAACAGAAAAACCAAATAACGAATAAATGGGAATCTCGACATTTTCTACTCGAATTATCATCCGTCGACAATTGCGCGATGCGTATTCGCTATCCATCGCTATCGTAGCGGCACCGTCGCGGTTTAACCGTTATTCAATTTGCCGATGAGATGATCGAGCACGAGAATACGACGGCACCACCCAACCTGCGTCGAGGGTTTTCGTTATTTTCTTATTGCGTTGTTTAAACGTAAAACGATATTACGTTCCGCGTCGTGGGAGTGCCGGGGCACTGATGGTGTTTCGCATGCGCGGATGTAGGAAGAAAAAAACAAAATATATAATATATAAAAAATTGTCCGTACACACAATATATGCGCCCGAGAACACCGTGAAAAGAGTTTCTCGACCGGATTTCGATTGAAAAGGGGAAGAAGAAAAAATAGAGAAAAAACGCTCCCCGAACGGAATTGACCTGGATTCTCGATAAATAAATATATATAATCTTGTAATTATTATATTCTCGCGGTGGAAATTCGCACCCATCTGTTAAAAAAAAAAAAGAAAAAAAAAAAAAGAAAAAACACCCCAATAACGGAATATAAAAAGAGATCGGCGAGCCGAGGAGTGTTTTTTTCCCATGAATATAATATCATCGCGCGCACCTTTATGTGCGATTTTTTTTTTTTCA
Source organism: Chaetogeoica ovagalla (assembly GCA_032441825.1). NCBI lineage: Eukaryota > Metazoa > Arthropoda > Insecta > Hemiptera > Aphididae > Chaetogeoica > Chaetogeoica ovagalla. The sequence goes on from CM063728.1 coordinate 1,988,727, forward strand.
ACAAAAAAACCGACGGGGATTCGTTTTTTTTTCCTCTCTTTCTTCTCTCCAGTGTGAGACCAAGATTTTTTTTTTTTTTTTAGGTCAACGGTTGCCGGAGATTTTTACTGTTTTTTTAGAAAAAAAAAAACGATACATAATACATATATACGGCGGCACCGCCAATGCAACAGTGTAATAGTGACAACAACCCTCTTTGCACGTTTTTCCGTGTGTGTGTGTGTGTGCACCGTCTCCGGGGTGTACTTATACATACATATTATACGTATTGTGTCGGATTTTTTTTTTTCCATTCTTTCTCGTTTTACGGAAAAAAGAAAAAAATCGGAATACAATACACTTACCAGTATATTATACACACTGCGCAGTGCGTATTGAAATTTCGAAATAATAACGATGAAAAAAATAAAAATAAATACCTAAGCGCGTATAGCGGAAAGGGTTTGCCGAAAATCGGGAAACGTCTATAAAACACAGCAGCAGCAGCAGCAGCAGCAGCAGTCGCGTGGAAGGGTCCCCCCCCCAGTGGAACGAAAAAAAATTTCTCTTTTCTCTCTCAAATCCTATTCTCCTTAGCCCATTCCCATCCGTTCCACCACCACCGTCACCTCGAGAAGTCTTTGTCACACGAAATCGAATTCGATAAAACGCGACAACAACGACTTCACGCGCATATTATTATATTGCCGGACTTGTATTCCATAATGGGATATTTTTTTTTTCTACTTCCTAATTCCCAAAAGCCAATATAAATAAATTTCGTTGACGTTTAATCGAATCGCGTATTATTCCAATCGCTTACGTAAAAAAAAAAAAACAAAACGTCGTATAAAAACCGCGTGATTTCTTTTTCCTTTTATTATACCTTTTTAATTTTTACTCTTTATTTTATTCTAAAAAAAAAAAAAAAAAAAAAAAAAAAATAGATAATTGTATTTAAATAAAACATATTACTGCTGTACAAAATCTTATACGCACTTTTCGATTTTTAAACGCATTACTACTCTGCTGTACGGTGTCCCCGAATTCATGGAGCCAAATGTATATTTGACATTCCATATTCGGATCCTGTGCAGTTGCCCGTTAAAACGAGGTCTGCTCTATTGATTCCCAGACAAGTCGTACGCAATGGCACGAGGGTCGCAAAAAATATTATATTTTTGCGGACGGAAAAAAAAAGAACGCCGTATAAAACGCGTTCTCATACGGAGCGGACAGAAGAGGTTTTTTGTTTTTGACGATTCCCGTTTCTGTAGCCGAAACACGCGCGAACCGCGTTTGCTGTGCTCGTACATTTGTCGTTAAATCGACTGGGTTATTGTTTGATTATTCTCTTCTCGGCCGGGCCATAAGAAAAACACGAAATGTCCGATTTACAAGACGATATCGTTGGGATATAACGTGTAAAAAAAAAAAAAAATAATATCAATAAAAAAATTGACAGGAAAACTTTAAACCACCACTGCTCAAAAGGAAAACGTGACACGATTATCGTCCGTTGTTAACAATAAATTATTATTATTGAAAAACAACTTAATATATTATGCGATATTTTTGTTTTTGTTTTTTTTTCTAAAAAAACAAACCGATTTATTTTATTGCAATATGTTATACCTAATTAACTTTATATTTATATTATTAAAAATAAAAATACTCATTGGTTTTCTTCGCGTACCGAATTCGTTATTTGTAGTGTATCCATTCGAAGTCAGCGCGTTGTGTTCAGAGTGTTCAGTGACGCGGCAACCAGTTCGACGAACATAGTTTCCCTTCTCCTTTAAACTCGATCTTGTTTTAATTTCTTCGTATTCGTTTTGAAGTCGAAAACATAACTGTTGGACGTTGTCACGGGTAAAAAGCATATATCGTTCGGAAACAACGGTCCGAGTATTATTCTTAGCATATTTTATTCCCATAAACCGTCAATTTCGTATTTTTCTTTCGGTTACATAATAATAATAATAATAATTTCGGACAATTCATCGCATATTCTATACGTACGCGATCGTAATAACGTATAAACGAATCTTTTTTTTTTTTTTTGCTTTTTTTTTAGAAAAACTTATATTTTCGGACACGTCGTTCGTCGTTCCTTATCACAAGACGTTATAATAATAAACGTATCTATAAAAAATTATTTTATTTTTTTTCCGTCGTTTTTCAAAAAAAAAGAGAAAAAAAAGAGAAAATATTTTGTTTAGGCGATTCGAGCCAGATGCGAATATACAGACTGTAAGGGGCACGCGCATACACGCGGCGGAGAGTGGGGGCGAACAGATGTATTATTCATATGGATTGCTGGCGTTTGTAAAAAAAAAAAAGTAAAAACGCTCTATCACGACATCATTTTTTTTTTTTTTTTCATACCGAACCTTGTGTTTCTCTCGAGAACGCACGGCGATTTGAATACGCCTCTATGTAGAAATAATAATAATAATAATAATAATAATAATAATAATAATAATAATAATAATAATAATAATAATATAATATAATATTATGTATTTCGTTAAACGCGCGCGTCACAATAGGAGGCGCGCGCGCATATGTGTAGTACGCACGTTTCACGGGGTAAAAAGATATTTGTACGACGGACCATTAATAACGCGAAACCGAGACCGTTGCAGGGGTAAACGCACATATAACGTTTGTATATTTATGTGTGTGTAGTGTAAGGAAAAATGAAAGGAAAGGAAAAAACAGTGTTTTTTTTTTTTTTGTCTCTATCTCTTTCTCTCTCTCTCTTTTTTTTTTGATCCCTACAACAGTTTGTCTCGCCGCGTGCATTTACATAATAAAAACGACTGTGTGTCGAAAGAATTTCGCGTAATAATAATAATAATAATAATATACGTACACAACGCGTCCCTTGTTAGCTCCGCGCAGCAGTTCGCGCGTACGAAAAATAAAAAAACGAACACAGTCACAGTCGGCCTTATTATGTCTTGTATAATAATACGAAACGCCCTACCCTCCTCCCCCCCCCCCACTCTTCCCGCCGTGTTCGGTCGCTCGTGAAAGTTTGACGGTGCGCGCATCAACAGGTGAAGAGGAAGTATTTTCGTGCATGGCCTAATGTATGCGCCGCCAACGCGTACGCAAATCAGAAAAAAGGGGTGTGCCGGTTTTTGGTCGGCGGTGCGAATAAAAAAAAAAGTTAAAAAAAAAAACCGATCCTTTAAAATACATTTTTTACGCGTTATAATAATAATACGATGGAATGCGCGCGGCGGTCCCCGAAATATTTCGATTTTTTTTTTTTTTTTTTTTGTTTATTACAGTAAAGCGCGTTCCCTCCAGGAGCGTATACAAGGGGGGAGGGCGATCGCCCCCTCCCTAGATACTTGTGCGCGCGTACCCATATCCAATGACAACTGAAATTAATCGTACCAAAACCAAAATGTATAATAAAACATTTTTTTTTCCGTTTAAAACTTAATTGTTTTCATATAATTTTTCGATAATTCTAGAGTTACGGCAACAGATTCGACGGGCCGTTATTCCACTCGCCCTGTCCTCCCACCCCCCCCCCCCTTAGGGGATGGAGTAAATACGTCCCTGGTTCTCTCGCGGTCACAATTCAATAATGCCTATAGATTTACAAATCAATTATACGTTATATCTGTCTGTTGAACAATATTATATTTGTATTACAACGCACTAAAGACCGATAAATATAATGTATACGTTTTAAAAACGTTACGGACTATTATTTACGAAAAAATATTTCGTCGTTACACGCGATATTAAAAAAAAAGAAAGAAAAATGTAAGCTGTTGAAAATACGAGTTCATAACGTATCGTCATAATGTAAAAATATTACGCAATATATAATTATAATTTTACCGGCGTGAAAAAAATTACCACGTTCACGTCGAAAGAATAGAAACAAAGTGTGTATTTTATTTGTTGAGAAGTCAATCGACGTTTTTTTGTACTCGGCAAATTCGGTTTAGTATTTCGTTTTTCTCGTTACGACATTCAAACTGTTTTGAAAACCGAACAGTCCGCGTAACGTCCCACGGTGTGTACATTTTTTTCCTTTTCTTTTTTTTTTTAAGACATTGTATCGACGTTTAGTCCACGCGGCATATAATATTTTTACGGTTCCGCGTAAATTACAAGAAAATTCAAATGATTCATATAATAATATACATAAAATGTGTTCCGTTAGAGAGTTGAGATGCCAGCGCTGTTTTCACACTATAAAAACGTAACGAAATACGATATATTTCGTCGTCCAATTTCTCTTCAATCGGCCCCGCGCACGGGTTTCCTAATCCTAATCGGTCGATACGCCAATAATAATAATAATAATAATAATAATAATAATAATAATAATAATAATAATAATAATAATAATATTTACGAATAAAAAAAATTACATTTATTGACCGAAACAGCGTTATTAACCGCGCACGAACAGTGTTACGTTCTAAACATGCGGTATAGCGCGCATAATTTTATATTATTATATTGTATGTGTATAAAACACATATCGTAAAATCACGTTTCGTAAACCCATCGAACCAAACGAGTTCCGGATAAATTTCGAGCGTGTGTGGCCGCCGTTGTAATTTCTATATAATATATTTTTTTAATAATAAATAATTCATTATGCATATATATGTATATAAAAATCGAACGAAGACTGTATCGTTTGTATCGACGACACGTATAGCGGTCGGTGTGATCGATGTGTAAAGAACGCGTAATTATTATTATAATAATAATAATATTATTATTATTATTATTATTATTATTTTATTACGGTACGGCGTATAATAGAATAATAAACGTTAGTTGTTAGGGAACATTTTTTTTCAACCGTTTCTCCAACATTTATGTGTAGTCTCACAGGGCTTAGGTTTTTTTTTTTTTTTTCGTAACACGCTCATTTTAGTTTAGACACATTCGTGGTCATGATAAATACAATTCGGCTCCGATATCTTTAAATATATAATTTTTTTCTTCCTATCACATATAGTCGATTACAATTTTTTTAATTTTTTTTTTTCAAAACAAATACTATTACTTTGCAATAGTAACTGAGTTCGTGCGCTTTATTCGTATTGATGCATTTCAACGAATTCGTTTGAATAGCGTTACTTCGGGTACCGCAAAAAAAAAAAAAAAAAATGTTACACATTTAAATTAAATTGACTTATAATATCTCAGTCATTATACACATTTTATAATTCCGTGTTGCACACAATCGGTGTTATGCGCAAAAAAAAAAATCGGCCCTGTGTAGTCATATACATAATATTATATGATACACGACAATTCGTATTCAGTGTCAGGCGAATGGACGGGGGAGAGGAGAGTGATTCTCATGTCTTGCGTGTCATCGACGAATATAACGATGAATTTAATGACTGCTGATTAATTAATTATATAACTATATTTATATATGCATATTGTGGTTTGAACGCTGTTAAATCTCATATAACAGCGCTATGGTATTATGCACATTTATTTAATTTCCGAAGTATTATTATTAATTTTTTTTTTCAATTTCTATCCGAATAATTGTGTTCGATACAGTCTGAATATTATATTTGTAGAAAAAAAAAAAAGAAGTAATAATAATTTTTTGTTTGTTTTTATAACGATATCTTAAATTTAACCGAAATACGTGGTTTATTGCGTTGGTTTTAATGAAAAAAAAAAAAAAAATGTAAAAATGTTCACTGATAAAATTAATTTAATATAATGTGTATAAACGAACATATATATATGTAATAAACGAATATACGTTTAAGTCAAAGAGTATATTACGAAAAAAATAAAGAAATATTCAATTTATATATTTGTTGTCGCGGTTTAGACGATAATTCATTATATAAGCCATGCTTTAAGCGAACAAGTGAAATACACCAATAGAATAAAACCACAGATATGTATACCCATATAGTGTATAATATATCTGTGAATAAAACTGAGCTGAAATTACGTAGAGGAAATTTGTGAACATTTCTATGAAAATTTATAAAAAGACATAGAGTTTAAAAAATAAAAAAAAATAGCGATAGAAATTATTGTGTACGTATAGTGAATTAAATTGTTAAAAAAAACACAATTTTGGCGTATTATCAACATTATTATATATATATATATATATATATATATATATATATATATTGATAGAAATTATTGTTTTTAAAATTCGTTTGCATATTTCAAATGTTTTTGTGTATTTCGACTGATGATGACTTTTTGTTGCCATCATTAGTATAATAAATAAACAAATTTGAAACGCAACAATTCTTATTTCTTTATTATTCGTAATAATCTTTGGCTTGACTTTATATTGACTGTGTATAAATATATTATATATATAATTAGTATATTTGTTTAAACACATCTATAATTTTAATACACTAAAAAGATTAACACATTTAGAAATAAATACAATTATTATTTATTTATTTTTATTACTACTGCCATGACTTGTTAATACGCGGCTAACTAAAATGTTATATCTATTTGTAGGATTGTGCACTCTCTTTAAAAATGTTCTGCGCACGCTTGTAATACACACACACACACACATATATACAAATTTTATTATTTACGATTATATTAATTTATAATATATTCAATATTTTATTTATATATCATTCGCATATATCCTTTTTATTAATTTATTATATCATAACTCATAATATTGACTAAAAATATGAGTTATATGCCTGTAAGACAAAATAATAACGTATATTATTATACAGTTATATTATTTTAATACTAAAATATATAAATACTACAACGGTGAATTATATATATATATATATATATAAGGCAAGGTAGAAAACTAATTTTTATATTGGGGGCGATCCATCAGTGGAATTGATAAAATATTAAAATCGTAATTATTTCACCTATCCATCTGAATACATTATATATTTATAGGAATACTGACAATTGAAATCATTCTTTTTTTTTTTCCGTCATATTCGTGCATGAATTCTTAAATTTTTTATGTTTATCGACTAGCAATACATACGTTCGTACATTTTCCCGTTATGCCTATATAATATGCAGCAGTATATACATATAATAATTACGATTTCACTGGCGAAATAAACTGGAAGATGGTGAGATTTTCACGTGTTTATTTAGAAAAGAAAAAAGGAATTAAAAATACGTATCAGAAAGAAAATATACCGCGTCAATAATAACACTGGTCTACAATAATTTAAACTGAAACGTATAAATTATTTTATGCTATTATTGAAATCTGTTTTCCATTTCATTTAGCACGCACAGTTTTTAGAATGAAATTGATTCAAATTTGTTCTTTTAATGCATAATATACTGTGCGTTGTTTACGGATTTGGATACGTGTTATTGTATCACTTAATTTGGATGTATTTTAAAATCTAATCATACATATTTTATTATCTTGACGGGTGTTCGTTTATGATGTCACATTGGTACGTGTTGTACACACGTTTCACATGTTGTAAAATTAATAATTTTCATTGTTTTACCCATAAAAGTTATATAGGTTAAGAGTAAATAAACTAAAGGCGATCGAAAAAATATCTAATAATATATTTGAAATCGGCGAGAAAAATCGGTTTGGAAAAGTTTGCATTCAACTCTGAAATAGTTTAAATTTGTAGGCCAGTGATAATATGTATTTTCAAATCTGTACAAAATCCTCGCGTGCGTGAGAACGGACGAAAATAATATCACTGTAAAGTTGCGGTCCGTACCGTCGTACGTTTCATTATTTCCATTAAATTATTATACATATTATATTTATTTTTTACCTCGAGTAAGATATAATATTCTTCATTACGATTATTAAAAATATAACGAGTAATGTTTATCGTATAATTATATATATATTTTTTTTTTTTATATATACACTGATATTCCACTCGTATATATTATGTCGTATTCGTGGAAAATGTATTATTATACTAAGTCAGTAATACACAACTGTACACGTGTACACACACACACACATACAGGTCTTCAATAAATTTTCCTTGCAAACGCTCAAAATGTATACACATTAATTATTTAGAACATTATTATATATTATAATGCGATAATATTAATTAGTGAATATAACAGCTTATCCGCGCGTTTATCATTTGTCCATATAGGTCACGTCTAATTGTCAATTATTAAAATAATACATTATCATCGAATTTTGCGATTTCAGCTTTCGTTTCGTAAAATTCTAATAATATTTAATTTCTTGCAAATTACCCGTGTCCATATACGAATAATTCATTACTTATAACGTTTGAATAATTTCATTATATAACATAAGATAGGTGGTAGTATAAAAACTGGCCGCCGAATATATAAATATATATATATATATATATATATATATATTAAAGCATGTGCAGCAGGAGAGGTAATTCCGATTAAAATAATATTAATATTAATTGTAATTGATACGCGCGTGTATGTTTCATAAAAATAAAACGAGTCCGCGGCTTGAGAATTCCTTCACACAGTGCTGTGACTACTTACAGAAACAATTAAAAGTGTTTATTAATAATTTTTTTCCTCGGTATTTCTGTAAAATAATTATCACTTTTCGTATACAGTACGAAAATGAATGAAAGCATGTCTTTAAAGAAAGAAAAAAAAACTCCCTTGTTACTGAAAAATCTATTAAAACCAAGAGAATATCCCTGTCTGCCGCCGAAACAGTTGTAATGATTTTTAGTTGTAATTGAAAAATTGAGCTGATCCGTTCGAAACTACGCAACGCCGTCGGATAATTCAGCTAGTCTTACGTATTGTTATAATGTCTAATAAACATTTCATTATTGCTGTTATAACGATAAAATTATTTCTATTTGAATTTATACAATATCGAATAATATGACATTTATATTGAATACACATTTAATTCAACGTTTTCACTGGCGTTTATTGGTGGCTCGTCACTTTAAAGTCTCAATTAAAGTATTCACTTGGCTATAATATACGAATACGCATTAAACCGTATAAAAAATGATTTACCATCTCAATGGTGATAATAATAATTAGTAAAAATAAATATATATATTTTCTTAAACTTCTTCCTTATGTACATACGCACACGCTCGCAGCAGCCAAAATTCACATTACTTTGTGTTCTTCATATATTACGTGTATACATTTTATAGAATAATCCGTAACCTTTCGTACACTTCGTTCCCCCACAACATATTCCACCTCATATATAATTCAAACTTTGTTCGTTATTCAATAATCGGTGTAAGGACGTTCAAAAGAAGAAAAGATTTAAGTTTAACTTCGATTTTTTTATTTCATTTTCAAAATATTTCAATTCCATTATAAGGTTAACTCATGTCTCATGCAAAATACACGGGGTGATTGGTAGCGTAATAATTATTATACAAACGACGTTTAAAAGAAAATAAAATATTTGGATTAATTTATTTATCACAACTATTTAATGCTTCTAATTCACTTTTAACGTAAACATCTCGATTTCCTACTTTTAATTCCCACTGTTTTTAGCTCAGTTATGGTAACACGTCGAATGTCGATCTATGACTGCCGAATGAAAAATTTCACTTAAAATTTATTTCATTTTAAACTGAAACTGTGGAGACGGTCAACTCCCGACCGACAGCGTCGTATCGCTCATACATGGGCTATTATTTCGTTTTCCTTTAGCGTTCTTTCTGGCCTTGGTTTTTTTTTTTTTTACTCGACTCCTAAGAGTCGTAGTGTGATGTTAAATTACCTTCCTCGAGAATTGGGCTATTAAATGCAACAAGAAATTGTCAAACCTGACTGATAGTTCCAGAGATTAGCGCGCGTTCAAATAAAAACAAACGAACCCTTCAACTTTATTATGTCAGTATAGATGACGAAGTGGAAATATTAAAAAAAAAAAAACAAAAACGTTACAGCAATAGATGAAATTGAAATTGAATTAAATTTTTTTCAAAAAACTAAAAAAATTAAAAATTAATAAATGTGTATTACACATACGTTTAACGGGACCAGCCGGTCCAAATAGTCTGCTGCAGGGACTTGGTGCCCGGATACGATTGCACTCTCTGCGATCCATCTACGTCTGATAAATAAGTTACGACTGTGTTATACTGGTATTCGTAAAGATATTACTATAATTTATGTTTGCCATTAAAATTATACCGTTATAATAAAACATTAATTTGTTTTAGAACTATAATGATGTGCTCGGGAGGACGTGAAGTTATTTTTACCTAACCGAATTAATTAAATACAAATTATTACGTTATATAATGTAGTTATTGAAAAGTATAAAAGTAGTTAAGTATATATATTATATATGTATATCACTAAATTTCTCGAGAAAAGAGCAAATAAATTACAGACTCTTCAAATTATTTCACGCTTATTGATTTCATAACGGTTGTAATACTTTATTTTTTATTAAATTTTTATATATGTATTATAAAGAAAAAATAATAATCTTTCGTTGTTCATCGAAATATAAATAATAAAACGATTTTTATCGATTATTTATTTTTATTTTCGTTTAATGATTATTATTATTATTATTATTATTATTATTATTATTATTATTACGCGTATAGATATTAAAACACTGCTCACCCTTCGACTGTGCCTTTTTCATTTTCGGTTGTTATTCACTCGAGTGTTTTAAAAAAAGATTTTACAATAGCTATATTGACCAACATATTTTAAATTTATTCGTTCGTGTATTCGATGACAACAATAATAATTATATATTTTTATAATAACCTAATATCAGCTTTTAATGATGCGAGGATATCGTGAAGAAGAAGAAATAAGTTCAAAGGGTGAATTATTAGTTTGGAAACAACACCTTAAAAAATCGATTCCGAAAAAACGTTTTAGATGCTTTGATTAATTATGATCATAAAATAATTTTTCCAATAACTTACACATTTTTAGTAAATTATACAATCGACAGTAACAACGGCAACAAGTGAACGCTCATTTTCCACACGACAGCGGCTTGAAACTTATTAGAAATATACAATTGTAGATGGACGGATTTAATGGTTTTGAATTGATGAATGTACACCGAGACATTTCGGTAACTGTTGAAAAAATCATCGATTACTTAACGGTTAGTTGTCGTCGTCTCAAGTTTGCTTAGTCTTATTTTGCAGTTAAAAATAATAATTTTTGATTAATATTAAAAATGTTTATGAGTTTTGAAGGGACATATGATGGGAAAACGTATTGTTGAACCCTAACGTACTGTGAACCCGGAGGACTGACTGCAATGGGGCCTTCATAAATACAATATTTGTATGTGCAAACAAAAATTTTGAATTTTGTTTTTGAAATATTCACGTCGTACTGACGATAGAGTCTAAAGTGTAAAAAGGAAAAAAAATTCATAAAACGGTACTTATATTTTATTAATTCGATATGCGAACATTATATTATAAAATAGAAATTTTTTAAAACGAATCGATGAGTATTATTTTTTTTTTTTTTTGAATAATTTTTAGACGACAGGGCCAATTTTATAAGACGTGTTCAGCGTTTATAGTGGTCACACTAAGGTGGGCCGGGCGAGCAGTGGCGACGCGAACTCAGAAAAAAACCAAAGGAGCAAAAAACTTTCCTATAGACAAATTTTTGAGTAGAAACAGTGTTTCCCAATTTTTACAAGCATTATTTACCCATTACCCATTTTCCGGTAGTAAACGTTCCACGGACATTACTTTGACGCCACCGAAGCCAACAATTTGAAATAAAACAAATCAGAAAATATCTTACTAAAACGTTTCCTAAGTACCCAACTAAAATCGACTGTTTCTTAAAAACATGGTTCGCTACGCCATTGAGAATAATACATGTCATTGCGGTATCGTGCGTGGTGGTACAGCAATCGGAAATCGCTGTAGCACTTCGCGCGCATATTACCTATATAATAATATTATATTATTACGTTGTATATAATATAAAAAAAAGTATATAAATTAGGGGAAAAAATCGACGATAGAAACGGTGTGTGTGTGTGTGCGTGCGCGCGCGTTGCGGTTTGTTATAATAACAATAATAATAATAATAATAATAATAATAATAATAATAATAATAATAATAATAATAATAATAATAATAATAATAATAATAATAATAATAATAATAATAATAATAATAATAATAATAATAATAAAAATAATAATAATAATAATAATAATAATAATAATAATATTAATAATATTAATAAGCAAAAGTACGTATAATATTATTGTACGTTACGCGTATATTTATAATATACGAGCGTATTTCTCGCGCTCATAATGGTGCCACGCGCGTTATCCACGTCGCGTCGTACGTAATATGATTTTTATATACACGCGCAGACGAGAGCGTATACCGGCGCGCGCGAGCCACAATTATTATTATTAATATTATTATTATTATTATTAATATTATTATTATTATTGTACGGATGGCGGATTTCTGCAGCGAGCAAAGAGTCCTCCTCTCCTTTTTACGTTATAATATATTGTTTTGTTCTCTCTCTCTCTCTCTCTCGCTTGATCTTTTCGGTAAGAGGAGAATATTTTATTATGAACGCGTTATTATTATTAAATACGACTTATACACGCATGTAAATAAGTAGGAGGGCCGCGCAGAGTTTTGAAATATTTGTCGTCGTATTATTATTATTATTATTATTATTATTATTTCGTGTCGGTATATTCGTCAGTGCAAGCCATGGCCACGAATTCTAAGGGCGTCATCCCAATTTTTTTTTTTTTTTTTTTTACGAAGTACCATATATTAATTTTTTTACTCAGATATTTTTAAAAATAAAACTCGAATGATAAAAAAAAAACGTTTTGAAATTATCGTGATAAACACAAATACAGTAACAGAGATTCGAATGAAATATGGCATTTTAGTTGTTGTCGATAAAGTACGATTTTCAGTAGGCAGCTAATATAATATAATATTATGTGTTTAAAAAATGAATTCAACTATTTAAAGGTCACCCCTTTATCCCGTCAAATATTTACTGCCCTTTGGCCACATTTGGACCTTAAGACGGCTATCGTTTACTCGTGTACAATCCAGTGGGCGAAGCCGGCGAAATGTTGTCTTCCGTTCTCTGTTAAAAGCGGACCGGCGATGCGTGTTATATGCAAACGTATAGGTAATTCACTCGGAACCGCTTTTCTCCGATCGGTCCCTTTGAATTAACCGCGGTTTTCATTATTAATATAAGTGATATCCAAAGTTTTAACAGTAATAAGTCGACAGTGTGTTGCAATAGAGACGGTTTTCACGCGAGCACACGGCGGCGTGCGCTCTCACGTTAAAGCCTCGATTACATTGAGCGAGTTTAGAAGCTGCTAGTTGGCAAATTCACTACTTGCTAGTAAACTCGCCCAGTGTAATCATGTTTACTAGCCAACTAGCGGATTGTGAACTATCTGCGAGTAAAGTTGAAAGCCGGGCTACTTTATTCGCTACTCGCTGGCGTTTGTGTTCAGTGCCTACAAAATATCCAACTGCGTCGATGTAGCACGTGGTTTTTACTCGTTAGCTAGTTGTCTACTGAGCGAATAGAACGTTTTGCGTGTAATCATTACAATCGCACTAGCCGAATAGTCCGCTTCTAAAATAGCCAACTAGCAGCTTGTAAACTCGCTCAATGTAATCGAGGCTTAACGGATTCGAATCGCGCGTAAAGTCCTCACTAAGAATCACCGCGCCACGTCATATATACGGGCGCGGATCCAGAAATTATTTACGATGGGAAGTGGAGCATCATCATAGTGAAGAACACTACTTTAATCCTAATAAAAATAATTCCTAATATTTAGTTTACACACTCCTTATAAATTGTAAAAGTTTTTTACTAATTATATTATTATAATTCATCAATTCTCAGTTACGTTCAATGTTCATTAATGGTTGTAAGATCTATAACTCATCACAAGGGTAATCAAATCATAAAATTATTGTCATATTACATAATATACGTATATTATAATGATTTGAATACATCGTAATTTATACGTTCAAAAAGAGTTCGGAATATCGGGGAAAAAAACATAGTTTTTCGTTTTTTTTTTCGAATCAAATCACTATTGTCGTGCGTTAAAAGCTGGCCGAGAACGAGCATTATAGTTTGCGAAAAAGCCGGGATTGAGATCGGATGAGAATTCGGGTCGTAACGGCGATTTTTCCGGTTTCGCTAAAGCCGTATGAAACTTCGTTTATTTTGAACGAGTTTACAAGCTGCTATGTTTTTGCTTGGCGAATTCATTAGCTGCTAGTTAACTCGCTCAGTGTAATCATATGTTTACTAGCCAACTAGCAGATTATAAACTATTTGCGAGCAAAGTCGAAAGTCTGGCTACTTTAATCGTTACTCGGTGACGTGTGAGATTGTTAGCTGGTAAACTATCCGCGTGTCTTCATAGTGAACTAGACGCGAATAACTTCTTGGTTTCAGTGTCATTAACACTCGAAAACTATTGAATGCTACTGAGCGAGTGGAAAGTTTTGTGTGTCAACATCTTTATCGCACTACAGCTGTCTCGCTCAATGTAAACGAGGCTTATATTATTAAAAAAAAAAAATTTTCACACGCCGATTCTCCAATAGGTACGAATAGACTACTCGTATAACAGTATCAAATAAGTAATAATAACAGGCAGGGGGGGGGCGATCGATTTTTAGCCCCACTTTAGATCATCGCCTGGTTCTATATGTGATGTCAAATCATAGTACTTATTGCAATGTTAGAGCTGCAGACTGCACGCTCAGATGTCCGAAAAGAAATGTAAAGAGTACGCGCTATTGGCGAAGTCAAGGAGAATTGTTTTTTTTTTTTTTTTTTTACGAATAATGAAAAATCATATATTCCGAAAGCAACATATATAATATGAGCACGAAGCAGCGGGCGTCGACTCGTTTGGAAAATGTCCTCGTTGACCACCGGTCCTGCGGTCATTTTTGTAATATACGTTAACGATTTTGCCCGCGAGGAATTTTTATTTATATTTTTTTTTTTTTTTTTACTGGCACGGTCGTGTATTTTTGCTTTTTATTATTGACCATCGTGAAACTCATCAATACGTCTGATACTTCAATCTCACCGTCGTTCTCTGTCCCCCGAATCGACTCTCCCGTGTAATAATAAATTTATCCGTGCCTGTGCGGAACGATTTGAGTTTTTTCATGTAACAAAATAACGATTCTAGTGTACCGACGTTACACGGACTATGTTAACTCAATGGTGAGGACATGTGTCAAAGACGATTGTTTGTAAGCGTGGCACTTCCTTGTGGAGGCGGTACTCGACTGGTCCAACGAAGAAAATTGAATACAGCGTTGTACACGACGTTTTTCGTTTTCCCATTTTTCTGCTAGGACGCTCGAAGGCGGTTTTTTTTCTCGACTAAATACACTCGAGCCCGCCGTCACACGATGTACACCTTCAACTCTGAGCGTTTGCCCTTTGAGCTTTATCGATCGTCAGTACAAGTGCCATTTTCAAAGGGAATTTATCGAAACGCTTGAATTGAAACACCGTCTCTCCTCGCGTTTTCGTTCACACAACAATTGGCCTCACGATCACGCACGGATTAATAACAGCTCAATGGACGGAGTCGAAAAACGAAAAGCCTATATTATCAACAGGATCTCGAAGACATTTAAACAGTGGTTATCACTCGCGTGTTTTTTTATTTAACTCTAATATCAATTCAATTTTACCAATCCACTGTTGGCCACCGCGATTCATTGCTGACGCGATTCTTATTCACATCGTAACAACACGTCGGGCCCACCGTTTAAAAGTCTTCGTCTTCCCGATGGGAAAGGAAAATGCTCTCTGATGACACGCTACTGAATCCGCACGTCAAATGGAAAAGAAGATAGCGAATCACAACTATTTGTGGCCGAGTCAAATACAATATTATCATTTTCTCTTATTTTAACGTAAACGAAAATCGTGTTTCAATGAAATATCGTTATACGTATAATACTCGTACAATAATAAAGGATGTATTTGAAAAAAATATTGGCGCGAGGGATTCGACGACGGAATATCGCGTGGCGGAAACAAAAAACGACCAGTCACTCTCGTTTTTTTTTTAGACCCTCTTTTTTTACATTTTTTTTTCTCTTTCGTTCCTCATTCCGCGTCTGACGTTTCGCGCGCGCGCGCGTCATTTATACTCCGGGGCGGATTTTCGAAAACAATCGTAAATATATATTTACAGAGGGGTTTGGCGCGTTGTACGCGAACAGGACCGAGGCGAAACGGTCCGTGTAATTAACCGAAATGTGCCGGCGGACTCGCCGTACAAAAACACCCGGTGGTGCCCCGCTCATGTTTTATTACACAACGGATGCGTACGGTAACGAAAAAAAAAAAAACGAAAAAAAATAAAGAAAACAAAAACAATACGAATTTCGCGCGCTCGATGCTCGTAAGTACTGTGTGTGTGTGTGTGTGTGTTTTATTCGAAAACCGGCTATACATTTTCACATGGCGGCGCTGACTGCTGCAGTCGAACGTTTCGCGCGGATTGTTCGAAAAACCGAGTGAAAAAATATAAATGCGCGCGTGAAACGAATACGCGTACGCGGTTAGATAAATTGTCCGTGAAAACGGTTTTATTACTCGCGCGGTGAGTCGAGGAGTCACTGTCGATGCTGTGTGCACGGACCGCACCGGTGCGGTCGATCGGGAAACGTCAAGAGAACAGGAGGAAAGAGAAAAAAAAACGCGAAACCGAAAACGTTTTTTTCACTACTGCTTTTTATTTCTAGGATATTTTTCGGATCCGTCAAAACGTTACATTCAAACGACCCACTATACTAATTGTTTCCCCACGGCCATTAGACATTCGTAATTTCTTATGAGAATACAGTTCGAAATCATATCACGACTACGTTTAAAACGTACATATTGCTCTTTTTTCCCGCCACGCGCTACGCGCGTTACGTTTCGACAATTATCAATATATTTCTTTTTCTTTTTTTTTTTTTATCGTACAACTGACCGCGGCGGTAGAACCGCGATTGAGTCGATATTGCATAAATTATTATTGGAGAAACACTGTGGACGCAACAGTGATTTGCCTTGCAAAGTCTCAAACAGAACGTTTCTTTGTGCGCATTTACCATTGTCAACGTATGTGGAGTACGCTTGTAAGAGAGTTGTTGAGCGAGTGGGAGACGTGTGCACCGGCATGACGAAGTCCGGTAAATCGGAACCATATATTTCTGTACCCGCACGACTCGTACTCGTGCGGCTGGTCGTCCAATCAGTTTCGTTCTATAAAACGTGTTTCCTCAGTTCTGGTGATTTTAGTCAAATTGTCTGCGCGGTTTCGTTCCCTAATGTTCCAACGCGAACGACCCGATTCCGTAACCCATTTCGATCAGCTGGAAAGACGCGAGCGATTTAAGTTTGAGGAGGATCAGGTGCGGAACACGAGAATTTTTAGATCGGATGTGACCGAACGGGGCTATAAAGAGGTCTTCTCATTTCTCGTTTCGAATCCGTTAAGAAAGTCCGCGTATTGAAATGTCGACGATTGAGTAGAGTCCACGAACGACCGCCCGACATTGGGCAGAAAAGACTAGAGGCGACGTTGAGGAGGTTATCGTGTAACTAAAATTTCCGGGAGAAATAATATGTCGAATAGTCCGCTGGAAGGTGATGACACCGAGTCGTCGGTGTAATCCGGTCGCTGGCCCGGCAATTCGCAGTTTAAAATGTATTCCTGAAACACAGCGTTCGTCGAGTGAACTGGTAAAAAATAAGCAATGAAATTCTCACGTGACAGATTTGAGTTATGATGAGGAATAATAGTTACGTCGATGGGTTTCGAACGGGATCGCGGAACAATGGATGGCGTCCAGGGCCGGGGGAAGGATAACGCTTTTTTTAAAAAGAGAGCCGAACTTCGGATTGTGTGTTCGACAAATTAAAATATTATTAATTTATTTTACGACAATTAAATTGGAAAACAGTAATAGTTTTTTTTTGTTTCTTCTCGCGTTCTTAATAAATACAATTCCATATAACGATAATTTATTATACGAATTAATCAAAAAACCATTAATTTACTTCGATGCGTGGGGTGGTGACTATTATCAATATTATTAATATTATTAACCAAACATTTATATAATTATAGATAATTTTTGTTGTACTCTGTGTGTGTGTGTGTGTTATATATTACGATTCAGTTTTTATTAAAAAGGGCGTATGCGACATATTATTTTTATATAATTACGTCCTTCGAACGTTTCGTTTTTATTGCACTGCTGACATAATTTGTCTTATTAACGCGGGCGACGATATTAATCGAGTGGATTTTTATTATTATTATTATTATTGACGTTTATAAAAACACGCGTTTAGAGCGGCTTGTAATTTAAAACCTCCCCCCATCCCATATATACGCTGTGTAATATGGATAAATTTTTTTTTTATCTTTTATCTAATTTAAATGAATTCAAAATGAGTTTTCTGAGCCATTGTCTTAGATTAATATGTATAAATTATCTAAATTAAAATAAATTTAATAATTGCTTATTATTTATATCCAACGCCAACAGAAATTCGAGTTTCTCAGTTGAATTTTTTTTCTTTCAGTTTTCTATCCTAATTAAATTAAATTACAGAAATCCCAAAGTAATGTTTTTTTTTTTTGTGTGCCGCAATATCAGTATTATTTACTGTACAGAAGTCAGTATAATAAAATAATTTACATACATTTTTTATAATTGAGCGGGGATTTTTTTTTTAGTTTAATGTTTTTTTATACATTGTCTTATAACAATTCTGTTTTCAGTGGCCACCAATGGATTTATAAACAATTTATACAATTGTTGGAAAATATACTACAGATAGTTATACTATAGCAGAAATGTTTAATGTTAATTTTCCAATCATTGTGTGATTAAAAGTAAACGTCGGTAAAAGTTTCATCGTTATCAATATTGCTAAGTACTTTTTTTCCCCAATCCTTAATGATGGTTATCATCGCTGATGTGTTAGTAATTTTATGACATTTTAGTATAGTGTAAAAAAAAAAAATTATACTTTTTTTTTATCTAAATAATTACATTTTTATCTTTTTATCTTAATCTAGATAATTTTATTCTATAACATCTTTCATATTTATCTGGAAAAATTAATGTTTATTTTTATACAACACCGTATATACGTAATATTATGTTTATATTATATTATATTATGTATAAATATGTTTCTGTTTGTATACTTTTCCTCTATACACTCTATAGTGTAAACGTTATTATTCCATTACTACCTAACCTGATATTTTTATTTTTTTTAATAACTATTTCAATTTCCATTTGTACATACACGCGAGTATTAACCGAATTCGTTGCAAGTGGATTTCCAGGTATTCACTGCGAGTGTATACACATTTAGTCCGACGCAGAATATTTATGAAGAAAAAAAATTATTTTACAAATTGAAACGTATTTCGTATTTTGTTAAAGAGAAAACATTTTCGGAATAACGTTAAAAATGTAAAAATGGAAAAAATCGTATTTTTCATTTTTTTTTTTTTTTTTTTTTTTTGTGATACAATAACAGGAGAGCAATAGAAACGTAAACGATCCCCGAAGAGGATTCGTCGGGGAAAAATGTATAAAATAGATTTTTTTTTTTTTATATTTTATCGGTTTTTAACGGAATATCAAGAGAATATTTCAATGCCATATAATTTGATATCCGTATTAGCGTAATATTTTCAACTAACCCGAAAATCCGTTGGTTACGGTTACAATAATAACGACGCGTTGGGCGGTATAAACTCATTTATCTATTACGCTCTTAGGCTGGAAGAAAAGGAACATTTCGTAAAACGCGCCGTCGTCGGTTTTGTTCTCTCCCGTTTTCGCAAATATTATTTCAGTAGGTACAGGGGCGCGGGTTTCAGCGCGCGTAGACATTGTAATAATAATAATAATAATAATAATAATAATAATAATAATAATAATAATAATAATAATAATAATAATAATAATGGCGATAATATTAATATTGTGCGAACGTAATTATGGTGGGGGTGTGTGCAGAGCCCCCCACGCGAGTGTACACGTAAAGTAATAATAAAAATAATAATAATATATACCTGTACAGCAGTGCAGGCAGGAGACTCGGGCGTATACCTGTGGCGGCGACTGTCAATATTTAAAATGGATATTTCGTACACGAAAATGTCTGGCGCCTCTTGTTTGGCATTCTGCGGCAACAGTTGGCCACCGACAAAAATGAAAAAAAAAAAGAATAATAATAATAATAATAATAAAAAGAACGTATAAAAATACAATGCGGACGAGACGAGAGAAACCGCACGCAGACACCGAAAACGGCGCCGGTAGATTTTTAATTTGGCGGTGGTCCTTGCCGCAGCCGCAGCCGCCGCCGCCGCCGCCTGCCCGCCAGTCATTTTTACCCTATTCCTGTTATTTAATTTTTTTTTTTCCCCAATTTTTGCACAACACACACACACACACGTTTTGCCGCCGTGTGATGATCCGCAATGGTTCGAAAAGTGTGCAGACGATCCATTAGATCGAGCAAATGATCGAGAGCAATAACTGCATCAGCGCGCTGTACCGTCCCACACAATAACGTTTCGATTGTACGTACGCACATGATAAATCACATCGGTCGGGAGAAAAATTAAGGAGCCGCCGTGCTCGTGTTGAATACCGTTTTGCCCATACGTATACACGCGATTGGGAGGGGGGGGGGACGGACACATCGGACGGAGCTCTGGTTTTTATCCATTATTTGCTTTTTTATTTTTTTGCAAAAAGTCCTTTTTACTTACGAGTAAAATCATTGTGCATTCAATACAATTCACGGACACATTTTTAATTAACGAGAATAAAATCCAAATCACAATAAGAATTAATAATAACAATAATAATAATAATAATAATAATAATAATAATAATAGTAATATCCGTTATTTTTTGTAATGAACGCTTAAATTAAAGAGGCGTTACAACGCGTGTTTCCAACAGTGATTTAAAATTATCACAAGGTAGCCGCGATTCGATGTATTGAAATACATAGCCCCGATGTGACGAGTAGGTAAAATAATTGTAGAAATATTTTGTCGAGTCTGTACAGATTATACGCGATGAGTAGGAAAAAGGGTTGTAATTACGTTTTTTTTTTTAATTATGTATTTTTTAAATTAACTGATGATGACTTTTTGTCGAAACCGGTAGTGAGTAATAAAATAATTTTTACAACAACCTTCTTTTATTTCATTTAATAACTCTTTGGCTTTTATCGTATATTTAAGTATAATACATTTTGATATATATATATATATATTTATTTTACATATATTTTCTTATTTATTATCGCGAGTATTAACTTATAATTTTTTATTTCTATCTTTTTTATTATTTATTTTTACATATCCTTTTGATTTTTGATTTAAATTTCTTTTTGTTTTCACTACTTTGTTATTTTTTTTTTTTTTTACGTTGAACTATTATTATATTACACCTATGCGACTCAAATCTGACCGCGTATTCCAAACGATTTTGGCGAACGCATTACGACGCGTCGTATATTTATAATATATAATCATACTATACGCAACTCTTCTCACGTATCTTAAAAAACAAAAAAAAAAAAACAATAAAAATGAATTTAAGAAATACGTATTAGTCAAACAATTAGAATAAAATTTATGTTGTTTTTATGTTAATCGAATCATTTCAATAGAAACCAGCCGGTTGTTAGCCGCATATTTTGTGTTAGTTCACCGTTCCAATATCGCGACATCTTATTGAACTACAATTGCCATTCTATACTGAGTAATGAAAGAGAAATATACACAATATAGGTGTTTTTTTTTTTTTAGTGTCTTGCGCGATTTTTTTCCACCTGTGCAAACAAATGTTTTCAAACGTTTATGGTACAACAGTTTATAATCAGTTGTATTAATTTTTGTTTTGTTTTTTTCTATTACGATTTAATTCAATTTGACAATGTTATTTTTAATAATACAAAAAAGAACGAATGAATTAATTCTATTCGATCAATTTTGTTTTTAGTTTGTGTTCAATAGAATGACGTGGAAAAATGTTACGAATATTATTGTTTTCGTTTTGTGCGTATTACCGTTTACTATATTATAATATACGTAGGTATCGGCTATACGGTATGGATGATTTCTCCATAAAACCGGATGAAAATAGGACTTTTATTTTCAAAAATTCTTAGCGCCATTTCGTTCTTCGTCCGGGAATGCATTTACACGATATAATATTACGTCAGGTAATTCGTTTTCGAATAAGCTATTCAACAATACTCGCAAGTGTTATTACGTTTCGACAATGGATATGGCTTAATGTTACTTTAATAGACCAGTAATTTATGTAATTTTAAGCGGTTTATTAGTAATTAATATAGACGCACCTATTTGTTAGGAATAAATTTAATTCCGCAATTATTATTTCTACATTTATATGTGTACAGATATATATATATATATATGTATGTATGAAAAAAGAATAATTGTAATATTATACACTGCGGCGGGAAATATGGGCATATAAAAATAACATTTTTGTTCAGTCCTTAGCAATTACTATGCTAACAGAGTTTTTTTAATTCATTATGAAAAAAATATACATAATGATATAATATACGCGTATTAAAAATATAATTCACTAAACATTATTATACAGAGTTGGCGGAAATAGGGCGCATGAACTCGACCGCGTCTTTATATATATAAATATTACGGAATTTAAATTTTACAAATTAATTATTCGAACTTGTTTCTGAAAAAGACTTTACCAACGATAATCGGTTTTACAAAACGAACAATATTTGTACGCGGAGATATCTGATAATAATGATAATATTCGGTTGAAATTGAGTAATGTCGTCCCTCATCTCAACGTCTGCTATCGTGAATATGCATATAAAATTGATATTCGCCATTATATTATTTTATCGTCGACGACGAATAGCAGCTGTTGTACGAACGGCGCAAACGTGCTGCGTGAATGTTTCAAAAACGATGTCAATTATTTGGATTATCGTAATTTTTTTTTTTAAACCGGTCCTAAATCGAATCACATGTTCACTCCATGCCGCGACGAAAGACGGCAAATAAGGGAATTGTCCGCGAAACATAATTTTTCAAGTTTTATTATCAACAGTGTTACTTTATATTTGAACCTTGCGCAGTGTTCCGTAATTATTGTGTGTGTGTGTGTGGAAATTTAAAGTTACCTGAGCAAACAGGACCGTCTTAAGCCGTGCAGATGTTCTGTGGCGCACAGAGTTTAGGGACGGGGAGAGGCTCTTTTAAAGAAGCAAAGAAAAAAACCTGAATGAAAACATCAATATGTACTTTTGTTAAATGACTTTATTGGTTATTATGTAGTTCAGCTTCGTACAAATGTAAGGAATTTTTTTTTTTTTTTGCAAAACTTCGAGTCTTACACCTTGTTTTTCCCGGTTGACACACTCGTATTTATGACGTTTGCACGTGTTAAAAGGCTTAACACATGATCACGATCAAAGCTTTAAAAGCGTCAGATTTGGTTTCAGAGAATGACTCTAGAATTTTATTTGCACCTAAACGTTCTATTAATGTATTCCATCGTTAATCGTATGAAACTGAGAAAAAATTAAACATTTTTATTTGAATCGGAAGTATGCTGTCGAAAACCTATCAAATCCAGTAGCGCACTCACGGGATTGAGATAGCAGAATTATTTGAGGATTCTATAAACATTGTCGTTTTAAGCGATAAGCGAAATCATCGGATTAAATTTTGAATTCAAGGGAACTTTACTATTTTTTTTTTCTTTCTTCCTTCTATTACAGTGGGATGAAGTCCTTTCATCTCGGCGTGAAACGTGACCCATCACATCCCCCACTGTCGTTCCTTTATGACATTTATTATATGCATCTCGGTTGTCCAATTATTGAACAGTCAACCTCTGGGCGGCTTTCTGAAGGTCGTAATACGACTTTAAGTCTACTTGGTCATCGGCGAATCGGATCAATGGAGTCGCCGGTTTTCATTAAAATACCGAGCCCGTCCAGTTCGTCTTCAATTTTCCGTACACTTTTTTTACGGGGTTTTTTACAATTAATGATTTTAACGTCGTGCACTATTATTATTATTATTATTAAATTCTCAAATGCGGTAATACGTTCGCGACGTTCAATTAATAGCACAAAAAGGAAACAAAAAAAGTTTTATATTATGTACCACCTATTCCGTAGACACGATACGTTTTAAACGATTTCCAAACGAGTGCGCGCGCGTTTAGATAGCCGGTATGTTTATCATCGGAGAGTCTGCAAGAAGATTGAAATCGGCATCCAACGCGTGATTTTTTTTTTTTCACTCATCAACTGCTTATAACCGGTTATCGCCGCGTGTATTGTACAGTGATTATCGTTGCGCAATGTTTTATTTCTTTTTACACGGCTTGGCTGTACATCGCTGCGCATATGCATAGTTACTCTAATAATAATAATAATAATAATAATATAACCTATTACGTTATTGTTAAAACGACGTTCGGCACGGGCATAGGAAAAAAAAAATCGCGCGTGACTTACACGAAAGCAGAAATCGGGTTGTGTGTTATAAAAAAAAAAAAAAAAAATTATAAACGCCACTTGATGATATAAATATAACGTTGAAATTATAAGCGTATTTATGTACTCATTCAGGGCTCGTAAAAAGAACCGTTCGAATGCATACGCATTTTATGCCTCGAAATATGTATTCGAAATACAATAAACGACCAGTGTATTATAACGGTAAAAAAGTGTTCTTTATTAATATACTCGTGTATATTTAAATAAAAATTATAATAAAACTTCAACTTCAACTTTATGTAACCGTTTCGTTTTCGCGACGGTGAAAGGGTTTTTTATTATATTTACACGAAAAATCGATTTGTACAATATTGATTTGAGCATCATACGTTTTTTACGCTCTCGAATTCGAACAATCCGTTGTAAGTTTTCGTCCACGGACGCGTACAATGTACATCCGCAAATGTAAAGGATAGCGTTTTGTGGAGATACCTTCTTCTTCTTCGTCGT
Organism: Chaetogeoica ovagalla; assembly: GCA_032441825.1. Classification (NCBI taxonomy): domain Eukaryota; kingdom Metazoa; phylum Arthropoda; class Insecta; order Hemiptera; family Aphididae; genus Chaetogeoica; species Chaetogeoica ovagalla. The sequence continues at coordinate 2,013,832 of CM063728.1, forward strand.
CGGCTTTTACAGTCCTTGAACGACTCCCGCTGCCTCTGTACTGAATTTGTCCGTCTGACTCTTTCGATGCTTATTCGCTCTATCGTTATTCTCTCGTGAACACTTATTTAAATCGCCGTTGACGCTGTCAGCGTGACACGTGAATAATGTTTACTTTTTGTTTCCTCACTACTCGTGACCAATAGCCATATCGCCTCTCGCGAAACGGTCCTGGTCACGCCACTGATTCGAACGCTGCGCGTAATATTCTGAATGCTCTTTTCGCGCGCGGAAGTATCGAATCGGTGGTCCGGAGCACGTGTGATCCCAAATGCATATTTTTTTAAAAGTATTTTACTCGTGTCTGTCCGAGAATAACCAGTAGTGGAGCATTGTCAGCGCGGAGGAAGAAAAACACGTTTAAAACGTTTTTTCTTTTTATGTCGTGTTTTATTACGAAGCGTTTTAAACGCGTTCTTTTCCGACTAGTTTTAAAAATACCCTTAACAAACGTTTTTTTTTTATTTATTATTATTATTAAAAGTCTATATACAATGGATTATTTTTGTCCGAAATCATCGGGCAATCGAAGAAAATCGAAGAACCGTAATACCGTATTTTTAATACGGTACGCTAAAGACAAAAACAATACTCGAACTCGAAAATACATATATAAAACCGACTATTCGACATCTCGTCCATATTAAAATTCGAACGCGTTTTTTATAATACAGAATTTTTAAAAAAAAAAAAAAAAAAATTCGCTATTTCGTTTTGTTTTACGCACGTTCTCGAAACAACCGTTTCAAAATCTTTTTTCTATTAGTTATTATTATTTTATTTTTTTTTTTTTGCATTACTTAAACGAAAACCGACGTTTCTTTTTTCGTTTTCCGTACGTTTCACGCGCGTGTTTTGAACAAAACGTTGTGTAAACAACCCCGGGCGTGTTACTGACCTCGTGCACAACAATACGTTTCGTTTTACCGGGACGCGCAAACCACTCGCACGGGCCGCCGTCTACGCAGCACTGCGCGAGTTACAATAATAATAATAATAATAATAATAATAATAATAATAATAATAATAATAATAATAATAATAATAATAATAATAATAATAATAATAATAATAATACACGTAGAGTGTAACGCGCGAAACGTTTTTATCGCTCGTATGCGATCGTCGCGCCGGTACGTACCCGCACACGCCAACAATAAATATAATATAATAACGCGCGCGCGTAAGAAATATTTTTTATTTTTTATTTTTTTCATATATATTATATTCTTTTTTTTCCCTCACCCGCTGCGCCCCGTTTCTCTCATCTGTGCCGCGCGAAACTCTGCCAGCAGTAACACCGTGCGATAGTTTTTGAATAACCACGACGATCTTATTTTAAACGGGGCGTGTTTCAATCGCGAATAGCCGCGCGTCCCGACGGGACGTTTAACTAGAAATTCGAAACGACGACGGCGGCGGCGGCGTCTACAATAGCCGGTCCGCGGCGGCGCACCCACCCGCCGCGTATACGTTTTCTGGTGGTGGCCCGCGCGTGTACCGTCGCGGACGCCGACGACCCGACTGGGACCCCCTGGCCACCGTGTCCGTCTACGGGACTCACTCGACACTTATTTTTTCGTTAAACGTTCGAAATTCGTCGTCGTCGTCGTCATCGTCGGTGTGGGAGGGATGGAAAGGGTTTACCGTTATTATTGTCGGACGGATTAAACCGCGCACGCGGCGGGCGGACAGGGCTCATCAGAACCCCTTTGGATCTGAGATGAGTCGAACGGACGGACTTTTATTACACATCGCTAGTCTCGTCGTCCATTTCCGATTGTTTCGATGGGAAATATGCGTTCGGGGTACAAATTCGAATCGATTTATATGCATTCGGTTATTTTTTCTCAACTCGCGAACAAAAAAAAAAAAAAAATCAAATGTTTTAACCAACAATTCAATACAACATTTTTGTGTACATACTTCGCCGGAGTGAACTCCGGTGCGGCGAGTGAACCCGGAGATTAGCTCGTGGTCCGCGGAGAGATTGAAAGCAATCGAGAAGAACGCGTTGCGCGAACACCCACTCGGGGCGAGAAAAAAAAAATCGATTTTGATTTTTTCTAAATGCGCAAACCACCTCGACAAGAGACGAAAAAAAAATAATATCCGCGCGAACTATCATACAAATCGAAAACAGAGACGTCGAAACGACTGTGTATCTATATACCGGGCGCGAGATTAATGGATAAAAACTACACTCCATAGATGAACACTATTTTTATTTTTTATTCTAAATTGGCGATTTAATTTTGTAAAACACGTTCTGAAAATTCGTATAAAATCAAATACGCGGTAACGCGTGAAAAAGAGCTAAAAAAAAAAAAAAGAAAGAAAGAAAAAGAAGTTTATGAGCTTTCGGTCGGTGAAAAATTCGTTACACTGTGTTTTGAATGATTAAAAAAACACACACAAAATCCTACAAGTCTCACTCGTGATGCGAATAATCCGAAGTATCCACTGGATTATCGTTACGTTCGTGTTTAGAACGTTCTCACATGACGAATATGGTCGTCCTCGGTTTTTTTTTCACGCGATCGAATCGTACCGAGAAAAAATCGGTACAACAATTCTTACGACCGAGATCGGCAATCGATATATAAAACAGTCGCTGCAGGAAGAATCTTAAAAGTCAGGTTTCGCGTGGTCCGGAAAACCGTTGTGGGAAATTTCGGGAACAAAAATTAGATACGGTCGAGTCGACTACGGGAAATTATTATTCGTCGCCGACACTGACCGCGATTTTCTTCTCGTTTCTATGCCGGTTTAATTTTAGTAGTTTCTCACTGTGTCCTCACGGGGCGGACATTATTCAAGTAACATCTTTAAGCGTATAAAAATAATAATTTCATTACAAAAAAAAACCGAACTTCTCGATGTGAGATTTCATGCGGTTATTTTATTTGCGTGATGCGCGTTACAGACACGAGTTACGAGATTTTATTCGTATGGAATGCGAACGTTCGAGGAAACGTTTCGGATATTATTTTTTATTTTTAATCTATGCATTTATATATATATATATATGTATATATAATTTTATTTTGTTCACTCGGCCGGCACATATATTACAATGTTTATCGAACGCGGACATCTGCTTAAGTCAAACGTATGTTGTAATTACAGTCAGGACTTTTTTACATATTTTCTCAAAACGCGTAAAATATGATGTTAATATTATGTAAAAAAAAAAAAAAACCTACAAATATTCTCCTTATATTCTCCTAAAAACGTGGAAAATATGAACGAACGTCGATGTGCTTAACTATATAATGTTTGTTATTATTTTTTTTTTTTTTTACATATTTTTTAAATAATTATTTAAGTAAGTGCAAATTTTTTATCATACGCACTAATAATTCCAATAACTTATTCTGTAATATAATCACTGCGCGTCTCTTTTTTCAAAAAATAAAGAAAAAATTATGATTAGTAAATGATTCAGGAAATGTGTTTTCATGTACCTATATTAATATTAAATTTATTGTAATTAATAATAACAATTTTAAAAACAAATTACTGTAGTACTTTTTTCTCGCAATTTACAAAATATTGCCTTACCTATGAAATATTTTCGTTTTTTTTCTCCTGTGATCTCTGTGTCGAATGTGAATCATACACATTTTTTACTCTCATAAGACTGTATACACACAAAAACGATATGTCAAAACACATAAATCCGGTCTATAGTCATAATATATATATATATATATATAAATTATACACGCGCGTGTGCGTACAACGGCGGAAAAGAGAAAACAATTTGATATACTCTGTGTTTTATTACGCTAAACTAATATATTATTATATATAATATAATATTATGTACATCGACTTCATAATAATTCGATATTAATAACGACGTGTCTTTTTTTTTTTTTTTTATAGCGTATAAAGTACGTACAAATCATTTTCACGCCATTACATATCTACTGTGTATAGGTGTACACACAAACACGTTCGCATTTGTTCTGCTATGATTTATCGTATTAGATTCTGAGCAGAGTGACGTGAATGTGTTGGTTTTAAAATGATGTGTGTGTGTTTTTTTTTTTTTTAGTTTTTTATGTTTGTAATCAAAAATTCTATCAGAAGGAGTGCTCCGCGATCTTCACACGCTATATATAATCATTTCTCGGTAACAAACTTTATCTAGTCGGTAATCCAGAGAGGTGCTTTTTCTAAATTTTCTCAAAAGCGCTTAAAAAAAAAACCTCATAAATTACCGAAAAATTACGTATAAAAACGGTAAAAGTATGATTTCATGAACAAATTTTTCTCCGTGTTCCACAAAACAATTACGTTAAAGTCTTGAAATTTTCAAAGAATACGTATGACTTCGCATTGTACGCACGTAAACAAATTTTCAAAATGTTTTTTTTCTTATTCAATTTTGGGCTAATTAAAGAGTTCCTAAGTTTTTATAGTATTTAAATCATAAAAGTGTTAGTTTTTGGTTTTAAGACCTAAAAATTTAATAGGATGTCAGTCGTACTTTCAAACTATTTATATTGAAAAAAAAATATTATCACTTTGACTTTTACGACAAATTACATCCAAAGATCCGCTCAGAATCGTTTTTATTGAATGCGTTTGATTTTATCAAATTTAAATATAATAATAATTTGTATAGTAATATCGAAATTGTAAACTATTTGTACGTAAAATTCTCCACAACACCCGTTGCTCGGTAACTTTTAAAATTAATTATCATTATATTATTATTATTATTATTATTATTATTATTATTATTATTATTATTATCATTATTAAAATATAGGTTGTCGAACTCGACTGACCATCGATTAATAAAACAATAGGTGTACACAATACTATTACAAATGGACAATAATTTTTTAGATTTTATAATTATAATTATTATTATTATTATTCAATTGTAGTATTATATTAATGTCATCCGTGTGCAATTCGCATATTACGCCGGGTAAAAGCGTGAATATAAAACATTATGACGTATACGTAAATCATATATAATATGTGTCTAAAATACACGTGGTCATTATTTCACGTACGATTTTGTATTATATTTTGGAACGTTAAAGCAGCGCACACTGCAACACTGCAAAACGAATAAGCGAATACGAACGGTGTATTATTATTAATATTATTATTATTATTATTATTATTATTATTATTATTATTCGCCTTTCGTGTAATACGAGATCGAAATTCGTTTTGGTGTTGAATTTACGTCCAAATGAAATTTGCTGTTCGGTGCTTTGCAGGTATTCCGGCAGCCCTTGCTCGCTGTTCTGTCGTTCGTCGTGTCAATATATATATATATATATGTTAATTATTCGAATCATTTCTTTAACTATAATGAATTGATGATAATGACAATAATGGAAGGAAAGATAGAGGGAAAAGCCGGAAATCATTGACCAAGAAAATCATCGTTCATGAAATGGATCATGGAAAACATGAGTTGAACCGCACTTAAAACGAATTGAAAGTAACTGTGACGGATAAGGATGAGTGGAGGACCGTCGAAGTCATTGAACCAATCTAAGGATTGACAAATATATATATATATATATATATAATTTCAAGCGGAGAAAACGATTATGACAACAGATTTTTCAGATCACTATTTCTCTTTTTCATTCATTATAATTACCGTTTTCCCTCCTCCTCCTCCTCTTCCTTCTGGACTTTGGAAAAACAATTTCGAAAATTCTTTCGTTGGTATTCTGATTTTAATATAGATTTATAAATTTGAAATTTATAAGAAACAAAAAAAAAATGGTACATTCATAATGATACAATTTACAAGATTTCAAAACTAAAGAATACTAGTAATCTAGTAGTCAACTAGTAATCTCGGTCATCTGCGTTTGGTCAGTTAGGTTAACTGAGTGGACCATGATTTTTAATCGAATTTGAAATCCTATATACGGGTTTTGTAATTTTCGAAGAATAATTATTTCTTTTAAGGTATTTTTACTTAACTGTATGATTTTACTACACCCTATCTCCTGATAAATTTTTGTGTGGACGCTAACAATTCTCCGTACCTTCTCCTATTTGTTTCAATGCCATTTGTATTGAATTAAGTCTCGATTTCTATCCAATGCGTATGTAGCTAGTTTATTGTCTCGTTCGATTTAAATTGATTACTGATTGCTAATTGTTGTTATTATTAACGATCGTTAACGTTCGAAAAGTCTGAAAGAAAATGAAAACCCTTTATAAATTGTATTTCGGTGTAATCCCGTTAAAATACAATTATAATATTTATTTTTTTTTAAAACCGGAACGAACTCGTAGGATTCGTTGACCTTCTTCGGAAGGCGACGTGCACGCCAAAAGCAGTGTGTAATTGGATAACGCGTGAGTTTCGTTCACTATTTTTCCGCATAATCCATGATTGGATCGAATACAGTTTTATTAACTGTAAGTCGAATCGTTTGCTGGCTGACCGGCGTTGTTTGAACATGTGTGTGGCTGCGGCGAAGCGTCAGTTTCACTGATTGCTTTGGAAAACATTTAAATTCGAAACGATCGGTTAGTTTAGAAATTTTACGTCCGTGAATAATTGACGGCGCAATGTTAACAGTTTTCGATGAAATCCTTCAAACAAATTCGTTGGTTATTTTTGGATAGGCGTCGAAATGTTTTTTTAACAATGATTATTTTATGCTGCCAACTTGACGTCCGCGGTGCAACATAAGAAACAAAATAAGAAAAAATATTCCAACAATATTGTACTTGACTTGTTGGTCATTGTCGGAACGGACTAGACGTGTACCGGAAAGAAAATCGCAAATTATTAATACACAAAATATACATTTTTTTTTTTTGTTTTTATAAAAGCCGACTGTGAACAAATTTAAATGTCATATGCTCATAGTTTTACATTGAAAATTTTAATATTTTATTATTTACATTTGTTCTTAGTGACCAATAAGACGAGTACAATAATGTTTCGGTGAGATTTTCTTCAAATCGCAATACTGGCGGGTTTTAGCAGCTTGTTTTTAAAAAAAAGTTCCAACAAACGTCGAGACCTATTCGAGAATGACGAACGAATGGCAATCATTTTTTGGATGGGTTTCATTCAAAATTGTTAACTTCACGGACGTTATGATTTTTTCACACGAACGTGATATCGTGAAACGCGATTGATTTTTTCGTTTCACCGCCGAGGTTGATCGCCCCACGTGGGTTCTTAAACAGTAAATCCTTTGAGATCCGTTTCGGTCTTGAAAACTGTTCGATTCGTGTTTTCACATTACGGTTACGTATTATATTTTGTTTCGCGAATCTAATAACCGCCTTTTATGGTTTATTTGCTACAAATTTCTATATTTATATTGTCTGAATCGGAAAACAGTTATTAGAGGGACGTAAAATGATATTGAAAAGTCGTGTCTTGAAAGACTGAAATGTCTTGTGAACGCGTGGAAAGCAATACGCCCGCATCCTCCACAACCGACGCCATAATTTTCATAACACGAACAAAAATAGTTATTTTTTATTCAAACACATGTATAAATTATAATCGAAAATGTGTCTAATATATCCGTACATTATTATTAAACGAATGATCACAGCCTATCGCAATAATATCATTTTGGACGGTTTACTTCATCTTTGTTCTCGTTTATATTAAAACCTAATCTGGCGTAAATAATAACTGAACAGATTTAATTCGAATTTTTGTGCTATCAGGAATCGGAACACTTCGTTTTTGACGTGATATAATTTTTTCTCAGCTTATACGAGAATCAGCTATAATGTAAAACGTCAAATAATTATCTTTTTCGCTTAGATGACAACACGTAAAACAATTTTTTTTTTTTTATTTGTGCGATAAAACTATAAGTGCAAAAGTTTATCCGTTTCCGATTCAAACATCGATGATAACTGCGTTGATAATATTAAATTTATAAATACCTTTAAGGTGGCAAAAACATGGACGTTTTTCGTGTCGACGATCGCGTGCGCGTTGAACAAATAAGTCGCGTGATCCAAACGAAATTCCGATGATATAAATGATATAATACAAGAGGTCTTTTGATTTTGAAGACGAATAGTACAGGTGATAGAGATCCTACTCGGGAAGAAGCTCATTAGGGTTTTAATGTTCCTTCTGGTATGTGTCCATATTATATTATTACACAAAAAAAAGTCACTTTATTTAACGACTATATTTTTATGACCAATTATATTATTAATTCTACTGGACAATTCGAAGCGGATTTGAATGCAAATATTATTATTACGCATCACACGATGGACTTTTAATATTAATTTTTATTCGTTATTATTTTTTTTTTTTTTTGTAAAAAAAGGAAATTTGATTTATATACATACATTATTAAACAATGTAATATGCGCATTGATATATATATATATTTATTTTATAATTTGAATTCGAATATTAACATAACTTATACAATATACGTACATAAATATATATGTTCTTTTTTTTTTTTTTGTAGTGTATATTCAGGAAATGTTTTCATGGACATAAACTGTACGTTTTTATTAAGTGAGAATCGTACACAACTATTTTTCCCCCTCACTTTTATGAACTGCGAACTCCGGGAGGTAATTTCTTGGTAATACCGTATTCCTCCAGAGAATTGTATGCATATTATATAATGCAAACTATGCGTTTGAATGAATATATTCACTGTTGGTGCGTGGTGGAATGTATTGTAGATTAATGATTTATCGAGCGTACCCTAAGAAGTGTTTGATGTTTGCGGAGCGACGGTAACAATATCTATTAAAAGGAAGGAGATGTATTCAAACTGCGAACAACTATATATAACTATACACTATAATATTATATCGTGAAGAGTAAAAATAACGATTTTCGAGACGTTTATATTATATAATATTTATATTGTTCGGTTTCTATAAATATACGGCGATATCGTCTATTCGTGTCGGCGTTTGTTTTGTGATTTTTAAAACACGTGTTCTTAAAAAAAAAAAATGTTAAAAACACGCGATAAGATAGAGCACGTAATTCGAATCGATCGTCAGAGTAATATTGTATGATTTCTATACATATTCAGAGTGTACACGATATGTATATATCAATTGTCCGTTGTTATTACTTATAGTGAAATCGTCCTTTTCTCGTATTACAAGAAAGAACGATAATTTTTTTTTATTATTAAAATCGTTAAATCATCCGCGCAGTGCGATCTGTTATCATTATATTATACGCAATATACTATTTGACTAACACAATTTCTATTAAAATATTAATTTAATGGCCATTAGTGTGAATAAAGTTACCGAAGTCTATATTCACATAATTTGGTTAAAAAAAAAATTAATAAAAATAGAGCGCATTTTACTGTTCGACTGGAAGTTTTTGACTATTTGACGATGAAAAAGGAACAAAGGTCTTGTTCACTCTCGTTATGACCGTGACAGGCTTACAGGCGTATATTGTATATGTAACTCTTTCTCCGATAAAACGTTTTCAATCGTAGTCCCCTTGTAGAGGAAACGGAAATGTTATTTCTTCAATTTTCCATCTCTGGAGTTCTTAATTAGTATATAAATTTAATTTTGTTGTATTTAATTTTTAACACAATATTAATACACGAATGCTGTTGTTCGATAACGTATTTAATGAAAAATGCCTGTGTGTACGGTCAAGTTATTTCTAATTCAACGATTACATCCTATTAAATAAACTTGTTTTTCGACAAAAAAAGTCGAAGAATAATAACATAATCTTAATTTTTTTTACAAATAATTATATACGTATTTTTCGTAATGTAAAGTAATAATTTTTCCTAATTACTCATTCCTAGATTTTTATTCAGAAACTAATTTAATGGCAGATTTCAAATTTATTTTCTCAGATGTGTCTCGTCCAATGCACAATATCGCATAGTCATCATCATATAGTAACGATCTTTTAATTCCTTTTAAAGAGTTCATGCACCTTTCTATATTTACCTTTCTTACTGATCGAGTGAGTACAATTTTCTACACAAGAGTTACGCTTCTAATTTAAACCCCCACTTCTAGTTTAAACGAGTCATATATATTGTAGATAGTCATTTGTCCATGTAAACTATACAGTTTGTTACTCGTTTTATAATTTCGAATAATGCGAATAATTTGTGTTTGAATGTCAAAAAATAATTTTTTTTTTTAATGAAATTTTTATTAAATAGTAATTTTTAATTTCTAAAAGAGATATGCTTTTATATTTGATGTTGCCCCTTTCCCCAGTAAAGTTTTCAGCGGACGCCCGTGTCTTCATTTGCTAAACATATTTGACATATTCAAAAAGGTATCCACCACACACCATAAAAGCTTCATATATATATATTATATTCAAACGTGACAACTCCTCGTTATGTTTATATATTTGTAAAAATCTACTTGATTTTAAGGACTTTAAAATAATTTTTTTAAAGAAGCTCAGTGAGTTTTAATAGTTAAAATAGATATTTTACACATATTTCAATGTTATGTTATTCGAGTAAATATTTTTATACGTATTAAATTAAATGACAAAATTTAAGGAGATTTATTTTAATTAAGAAAAAGTGTTTTTACAAAAGCTATTGCTTTGGGTCTTCGAATGTTCAAAAAAAAAAAAATAAAAAAAAAAAATAGAATTAAAACAATGTATGAGAACAATTCATCGTTTTGTTGCATTATTGACTACTTTTAACTCCAGGACCCTCTTTCTTAGTTTTATATATTCCTTGTATTTTTCCCATGTACTTGAATGATTTTTTTTTTTAAATTGCGAGACAAATTACGAGTGCTGTAAAAAGTTTTTGAGAATTGTCTATAAACAAAAACTGATAGTTTCCTGCCAAGCGTAGGGTGTTCGTCTAACTTGGTACGATATAGACGATCTTCATCTTCTTCGTTTTGTAAAAATAAATCTTCATTTTTTTTCTTCTATACATATATATATATATATAGTTACTTAAGTATTGAAAAATGCTTAGCCGCTCATGTTTTACTTAATGACCAAATATAACCTGAAAAACTTTTAATTGTCATTCAGAAACTTTTTTTATTTTTTCCTCTATTAAATTTAAATCATTTCTTGGGGTTAACGTCATCCATCTAGCTCTGTCGACTGTCGTACGTTCCTGTGATCAAAATATTAATTATTTTTTTCAGAAAAAGTCATAATAATAATAATAATAATAAAATGAGTTCTCGCTTATTTCAATTTACTTTCCATTTCACGAGAATATTTAAAAATTATGGTGCAAAGAACATCGTAATTGTCACTGTCGCGTCTCGTGGAGTGGAGGAAGGTCTGCTAAATCTACTAATTAGAATACTTAAATTACTTAAATCTTAGAAGCACTATGCAGTAGTGGACTGGGCAGGTGGAAAAAATTTAAAAAAATATATCTTCATAATATCATGGTATAATCGTGAATTTACCTTATTAATAAACTTCACCTTAACCAGAGTTGCGTTATATGTACATTTTTGTTCGATAGCTTACATGGTACATATTAATGTACCATGATGTTATAACCAGTGATTATTATATTGGAAAGCCTATATTAGGTAAGTAATATAAATTAACTGAAATTTACATTTTTTTATTCACTTAGAATATAGTTTATGGACTAGTTAATTTCCACTGATATCGCGTTGTTTCTTTTTAAATTTCAAACTGCATTGTAGTTTAAAAAAAATAGTGCCGTGGAGTAGCTAGCGCCACATTGTAATTCAAATATAAATCCACGAACTCCTCTAAACAGGGGATATTATGATTTCCAGTTATTTCCAGTATATTTGCCCCCGGTTTTGTATGAATCAATGTTGTTCTTTAAAACGTATTGAATGGAGTGGAATTAGAATTGACCATATTGTGCACTGAAGAAAAACTGCATACATTTAACGAAGAGAATATTAAAGATATTGATTGCCCTGACGAGGATAATAATGACGAAGGACTTGTGGAGGAAATAGAGTAAAAACAACTATCGTATAAATATTTCATTTCTTAATTATTATTATTATTATTAATACACTGCGCACTGTACGCAAATAAAGTTTAATATTGAATTGCTCAATAGAATATTTGTTTGTTTTTATGTTATAACGAAGTAAAAGTTATCATATAAAAATAATTTTTTTCCAATTTTTCTGGACCCCGCTGTGCAGTGTCAGACGATTGTTACTCTTCAACCGTATTAAAAAAAAAAACAAAAAAAAAATCTTGATAATCGTCGAGTCACGATTTCTTTTCGTAAACATTTCGCGAGAATTTTTCGACAAAACGCAAGCAACGGCGGCGGCAGCAGAGTTCTCCGCTCAGAATCGATTTATCCGCGTCGCTTTCAAACGCACAGTTTATAACTAAGGAGAGCAGGGGCGTATATAAGGGGGAGGGGGGCGATGGGGCGATCGCCCCCCCCTAGATACTTGTGTATGTACCCATATCTACTGACAACTGAAATTAATCGAACCAAAACTAAAATGTCATAAAACATTTTTTTATTTAAAACTTATTATTTTTATATAATTTTTCGATAATTCTAAGTTGGCAACAGATTCGACGGGCCCTTTTTTCTATTCGCCCCACCCCCCCCCTAAGGGATGAAGTAAATACGCCCCTGAAGGAGAGTGGAAAAACTAAGTCTTCCCCCACAACGTTTCGTTCTAATATTTGACGCGTACACCAAGTAGGTACGCGGTGTTTTTCTTTCTCGTTCTTATTACGTTATCGCCGTGTCGTCGTCGGCGGCGGTGACACGCGGACCGTGACCACTACCGCGGTCTTATTTATACACACATTATGTAAACCGTTTTTTTTTTTTTACAATATTCAATGCCATTGTACGAATAATAACAATAACAATAACAATAATAGTAACAATGTTATTGGGTTGCGTGGAACAAGTGAGCAGATCGCGGGGCCCAATCGCCGCCGCGGCGATTATACGTGTAAGCGTGCACCGCAAATCAACGCGAACCGGCCTGCGGCGCTCGTACCCGTATAATATGTAATAATAACAGTAATAACGTGCGACAACAACACGGGGTCGTGCGCGTAATTATTTCATTACCCGCCGCGCGCGCGCGTACCAGCTAATCGTGACGCGTCGGATTCGGTGGCGACCGGCGTTTCGCTTGCTGGCGAACGTGTGCCGCCGGGCAGCAAAAAAAGAAAAAAAAGAAAACCGTTTCCCTTCACTACCCGCAGGCTTCTTACTTACCGCCGAGCGCGCGCCAACACCAACGACCGCCCGACGTACAAAGGGAAAAAAAAATGAACGCACGACGGCGGACGGCGAAATAAAAACGTCGCGACTAGCCCCCGTCCCGTCCCGCGCGCCCGCTACGGCGGAGCATATAAAACGGAAAAGAAATCCGAACAAAAGTCGGCGGGGCCGCGGTTATCGTGACCTCGTTATCTCGCACCGATCGCTATCGTCGAGTCCCATCCCCATCCCATCCCACTCCTTCGTCGCGCCAGATCTCATCTGCATTCGTTTTTTTATTATTATTATTATTATTCCGTCGACAACGCGCGGAGAAAATAATATCGTATTATACGCACGCGATTATCAGAGACGTACGAGTATAAAATCCGTAACTCGATTCGTGTTTAGCAAAGAAATGAAAACAAAAAAAAAAAATAACTGCTGAAAATCAAATCTCGGTTTGTTTGTTTGTTTTTTAGAGTCGTTTGCGCGGGGATCTTTTTCATATTACACGCACACGTGGTTTGAAAAATATCCGCGCGGCGCCCGATGAAGCGTTTGTTACGTTGGAAAAAACGTGTGGAAAAGAGAGACATATTTTTTTTTCCAACACTTGTTTTGAATCGAGTGTATTTAGTGAAAATTAAACATTCGAAAATCCGTATTACAAAAAAAAAAAAATTCGACACAGACGAAACATTAAACGATTGTCGATTTTCGTGTATTATAATTAACGGTGCGTGAAATTTAATTTAACATTCAGATTTCCAATGAAGTCATACGTATTAAGGGGATTGAAAGCGGACATTTTCTCTCTTCATTCCACACACACACACGAAACATAACAAAATACGCGTTTCCTGTTGCCGATCGATCTAGTGGTGCGATAACCAATTTGAAAACGGATTCGAATTCGTCGTGAATTTTACTATAGATCGGCTTTTTCACTTTTTTTTTTTATATATACATAATTTTTATCTTGAAAACTGATTACGTATTAGCCAATTTTTTTCATTTTAAAAATTGTTCAATTAAGGATTTTTAAGGATTTATTGTGAGAAAAAATTAAAAATACGGAAAAGTCGATCTCAAGTAGACTCCACGACGAATTCAAATCCGTTTTCAAATTTCTTATCACGCCGCTAAATTGATCGCGGTGCGTTGCGAATAGAAAACGTCTACTTCGTTACGTTTCGTGCGTGTGTAAGACGAAGAGAGTGAAATGCTCGCTTTCATCAATCCAGGCGTCCCTGCGCGTTTTGCGGAATGGCGCCGTTTTCCTATACTATATAAAAAAAAGTCCCGAATCGCCCGCTTTTTCGTTCCTTTCCGACGCGTTATGAACAGGCAATTGTTACACGAGCAATATTATATACTCGTAAAAACATTATTCTTCTATTCCACTACACACACACACACACACACAGAAACGCATTCGCGTTGTTTTGGCAAATACAGAAAGTATATTACGTTATTCAACGGCCTCGCGCGCCCACAAATAATAATATAAGAACCGTTCGGTGTTATTACTTTGCCAAAAGTTACGTTTATAATAATAATAATAATAATAATAATAATAATGTCGTACGTTATAATATTATGAAAACGTTATTTATACGCGCGCACGGGTGTGTACAACGTTATAATTCGTCTAATATATACGAGACGTTTTGCGATTTGAATGCGTGTCGAATCGTCGTCGTTGTCATGAGCCCGCGCGAGTGGTGGACGCGAAAAAAACGGTGAACACGTAACACGTAATGTGTTATCTGTACCACAACCGTCAGCTGCTGGGACAAAATCCCTAGGCCGGCAGCGCGTTTAAAAAGAACATTTTTCTTTTTTTAACACAACTTTCATGGACGCAAATTAGAACGAAGGGCATGGGGGGGGGGTGGTTGGAAAAAATTGTCTTGAATCACGTCCTCTCCAATGAAAATTACATACAGAACGAAACAAAAAAAAAAAAAAAAAACGATTCCGAACGGAGTGTTATTATTGTTATTTTTTTTTAAATATTATTATTGACGTTTTATTGAATTTCGGGATGTTAAAACTGAAAAATTAACCCATAATTAACACCTCGAAAATCTATAAATGCTATAAATAGCTCGATATTGAAAAAAAAACTTTTTGCGTATTTCTTTTTTTTTTTTGTTCAGTACATTGTGAGAATTCACGCGCATATTTCTTATTGAAAATTTCGATATTTTAGCGTAAAAATATTCTCAGAATTATACAATTCGTAATTATCAAAAATATTTTAATGAATTCGCATTTGTATCCTTTTTTATACGTAATTTTTTTTTCCATGCGGTTTTGAGAAAATTTAAAAATATCCACTTCTCCAACGTATTGATCACGACGGAATGGTCCATAAGAAAATGATTATGACGTGTGTAAATATCGCGGAATACCATCTGTAGTGAAGTATTCGGTTACACAGATAAAAAAAAACTAAAAAAAACACTTATTAAAACTAATACATTCACATCGTTCTGGTTCAGAATATGAAAATCGTCTCGCGGGGTAATAACGGTCGTCGTTTAATACAATATTATACGAGTGGCGTATAGCAATGAAAACGGTGGACGAACGCCCTCGAGGCATTCACGTATTTCGAAAAATTCAAGTTAAAAGTAAAATGTGTCGAACGAAAAACGCATTTTTTATAGTATTTTTTTTTTTTTTTGATAATGTCTTTTGAAGTCCGTATAAAATAACGCGTGTGAACGTACAATAATTATCAGCCGTGCGATCAAAGTGCAAAAGTGTAAAACCGACTACTATCACAGCCGTACTACCATCGCCGCATTCGTTTTTGAATAATTTTCCATAAATTATTATTACTACTACACGCGCGTCATACTCACACGCATCGTTACAATATAATAATTATCATTACGTCTTCGTTTATGACTAGCTAAATTACTCTGCTACGTCCACGGACAGGTAATGTTCTTAACTAACATTATTCCTTCACTACACATATTATAATGTGTATAATTTCTATTTTTATTAATAGCCGTTGTTTAGTATTCTGCGTTGTTCGGGTTCAGATGACGCTTGTGAATTATGATGTAAATAATCATGATCATAATCATACATCGCTGTTAACCGGCCTACCGATGAACCTTAAATGTTATATAGGTTTATACAGCCAATTTCGGGAACGAAACTAGTACGCGAAAATTCGAAAATTTTCCATTGCCCAACGGCGGCGAATTTTCCTCGTAATACTATCGTGTTACGAGCTTAATTTCCTACGAGATACGTTTTGTGCACGTGTTTACACGCATAAGAAAATCGCGCATTTCGGCGCTCTATATATATGCAAACGAGCAATAGCTAACTGACGCCTTTTTTCCAATAACATCATTAGCGCAATATTGTGAGGCGTTGAAATCTATTTCCACGCAGTACCACAACAATATGACTCCCTAAAAATTTGTTAAATGTTCTCGGCCCGTCCGAAACAAGTATCTTTTCATAAAACTATTTCAAATATTTACACTTTACTACCTTCTATCTTCTGTAATGCTTACCGTGACTGACCACCGTACATACAATTTTACGCATGCGTTGGCTTCCACAACACCTTCTTCTCTTCTAAACGCTAAACCTTGTCGTAGCTATCCATAAATAGATCCGTCGCTTTAACACGAGGGTTTAATGATGTAGTGCACCTCTTGATTTCCTCACCGCAGTATTCTGGCCGTCAGATTTTCACCAAATTTCGTCCAGAACAATCTAATAACGAGCCGTACCAGCAGGTTCTTCTTCCGTCTCGTCTCAGTACTGACGGTTACTGTTGCCCTCCGAGAGGTGCTTAATCCCTGTGCGGGATTAAACGTACTTACTGGAATCGCTCACTTGGAACTTTCTGCCGGGGCTATGAGCTCGGGGTCGTCGGAGTTACTAGGCTCGTTCCCCTGACACCTTCAACAACATATGCAAACAGTACAAAATGATTGTCCTAAGGATATTTGAGCATTGATTATTTTTACATATAATCAATGATAATACATATTACATAAATACAATCAACGGTATTACGAAAATAATGTAATAAGTATATAATACCTATATTATATTTTACAGATACAAAAAAAAAAAATATAAATTTACACAATTTTTTTTTTTATGAATTTCGTATTGAATCATTAAATAATATTACTTCGATTAATGGGGGACTCAATATTTGGCATTCCAAATGTGCCCCTCCGCGCTCCCACAAAAAAAAAATAACGCACGCGTCCCGATGTGATTTTCAATATTGTGTTTTATCATATTATCGATTTACCAGTTTTTTTTTTTCATTTAAGATATCTTATTCGCCCGAATTCAATGTAATATTATTATTATTATTACATTATAAAATTTTTTTGTATGTATTTTCCGTTTATAACCGTACCTCAATATTACAATACAGTGAAAACAGTTATTGCGCGTGTACAGAAACGGTAAAATACACATATTTCTATACATTAATTGTCCTATGACTCATTACATAATAATAATAATAATAATAATAATAATTTCATACGTAATTTCGTATTAAACATTAAAAACTGCTGTTATTATACGGTATACGAAACAAAAAGGGCATGCGCATATTAATAAATCATGTTTTCCGAGACCGCGCACCGTATACCATGTCATATTATATTATATCGTATTGTTGTTATTGTAGTGTGTGTAGCGTTTTTAATGACTCGCGCTGGGGATTTCAACTGGACCGCGACGTTCGAACGCGAAGAGAACGAAAGGAAAAAATTATCATGATAAAACGGAAGAAATGAAAATGTCCGATTTTCGTTCGACTGTAATTTAAGCGCCGAACGCGGGACACACAACACGTGCCCCGTACGTTTTCGACGGCATTGGCGTGGCGGAAGGCTTTTAAATAACAGGACGCGTATACAAATTATTTCTCGAAATTTAACAAGAGTTTTACGTACCGTACACGACTAATCTTGCTTCGCGTTACGTAACATAATGTCCGTGTAACTTATATAACTTCGCCCGTGTAAGTAATAATATATAAACTCTAATCGTATTTTTATATCATTCTGATGGGCAGAAATGTTAAGCGCATTCATTTAGTTTTTAGTATACACTTTACTAAATATGTTATTAACTTTTCTTTCGGGGTCGGGGGGGGGGGGGAGGAGAAGGGTAATTCTATTCGAAACTAAAATATTTTTTTTTCTACCAAAAATATTATTTGCATTTCTTAAATATAATAAAAAAAAACAATAATTTAAAATGTTCATTCCTTGTTAATATTTTTCTACGAAATATCGAATTTACAACATTATTTGTGTTTAAACTCTTATAAAATACGTATCGCGATCGGTGTTAACTGATAAAAACAAAAAAATAATAAATAACGCGAATATAATAATTGTTAACGATGCAAAGTATATATTATAGTATTGAAACGGGAGTGGTAAAAATTAAAAAAAAAAAAAAATGTTAAAAATTAAGTGTTATTCGGAATACTCTTGAAAAATTGTTTTATTCGTATATTTAATATTTCATAAGAAATATTCGAACGCGTATATTTGGAATACAAAAAAAAAAAAGAAAAAAGTATTCTTGAAGAGCAAGCTTATATGATTTTCATCGAAATAATCGTTTCACGCGGCAAAGCACTCTGCAGAGGACTATACGGTATACGTATGGATAATCATAACATTAAACACTCGAGCTTTTCAATCTATAATCCTCCGACTCTTAACAAATCCTTCCCCCCCCCCTCGAATATGTCAGCAATCTCGCACTTCACAACGGTTTAGATATACCAACAATCCTCACCCTTGCATCCAGTCTCTATAAAAAATTCCATAAAAATTCCATCAACCATCCAAACATTCTCGTATCTGACCTCTCTTCTCTCACAATCTCTAATAATCCACCCCATCGTCTTAA
Source organism: Chaetogeoica ovagalla (assembly GCA_032441825.1). Lineage (NCBI taxonomy): Eukaryota > Metazoa > Arthropoda > Insecta > Hemiptera > Aphididae > Chaetogeoica > Chaetogeoica ovagalla. Next base: position 2,032,998 of record CM063728.1, read on the forward strand.
TCGCAGTAATTGGCCACGAGACCTACTTAAAACATTTAAAAAAAATAATCATTTGAAGAAGTGTGAGCACCTCATTTGAGCACCTCCTTCTATCACGTCACCATACGCTCCGTACATACAATATCATAATTATTTATTGTTTAAATGAAGAGAGATTGTCTAATTTATTTTCTAAAAAAACATTAAACACGGATTTTTATACAAAATAAATATCACAATATTACCAATACGATAATGGTGGCGGTTTTTTTTTTTTAATACCTTTGATTCTCAAAAGTTAAAAGTGTTTTAAAAATCCAATTTTTACATTTTATTTCCTAACAAGTTCTTAAGAATTAAAGATATTAAAAAAAAAAAAAACTGCTCTGTTATTGTATATTGTAAATTGTATTTCGTGTACAAATTCCAGAGTCTTAAATACGACGTTTCCCCGAGAAACGGTTAAACATTACTTTAAAAAAAAAATTATTCAGACTATCTATGTATTTCGAATACTTCACAAAAAATAAATAAAATTTCAAATAACGTTAGAATTCTTTTTTCTCTTTTTACTAGTTCCCGTAGTAATACGAATATCAATTATAGCAATTGTATTATTATTTATAATCAAATAGTCTTCAATAGTTATTTAGGATGTTTAATATTAGTTTATTTTTTTCTAATTCTGTGTTATGCATTAACACGATAAAAAATAAGTAAATTAATAATATTAATTAGTTGTAAAATATAACGAAATTATAATAACACGGTGTGATAATGAAATATACTTGATTATTTTAATAAGGCTGTTTTCAAACATCAAATATAGCGAGATTGTTGTTAGAATAATTGACTTTGTTTTAAATATCTGCTGCTGCTGCTGCTGCTACTTACATTTTTTTTCACCAAAATAATTACGTTATACATTTGAGTTGTTATTTATATGTATAGTTATTATTTGTAAATACGATCGAGCTTTAAAATATTTTTAATATTTTAAAAAACGAAAGTTTTAAAAAAAATTCGAAATGCTGTAATAATTTGGAATGTTATTGAAGTGTGTCTGCTTTAAATATGATCGGATACCGTTGAAAACGCACGACCATAGATTATTCAGAGTAAAATCGAAAATTCTACAAATTTTTTTTTATTTATTTATTTATTTAACGTTATATTTCGGTGAAAACAAGAAATTTTTGTTTTTGATATTACATAACATTAATAAATGCCGGTGTTCTTATATATATAGATTTTAAATTAGTTTTGTATCATATTTATATTACTTATTATATAGGTTTCGATAGTCTTGTTTGTTCGCTTATATAATAATTATTATTATGTTGTACGTTGTTAATTATTATCGATTACCATAGGTACGACGGCCATATAGTTTGTAAAACGGTTTACGAAAGAAGTAATTTGTTATAACGTAATAATTTATACGCGGACTAATTGAATTTCGTACTGCGTTTCATGTTATACAGGTATGTACTATTATTACGCGTTGCGTGCTTCTTCGCGGTCCAAAGCGCGCGCGCGTGTATTCATTATAATATTCCGGGGCTTATTAACTGTTCGAAATTGAGTTATAAAAGTGTATATATATGTAACACGCATAATTCGCTATATTAATTATTATAAAATATTTTATATTTAACGTAAATAATTCTCGGATATCTCATTATAATACGACAGTTTATGCGGACTGCGGCGACAGTGTATTTACAGATGGGGCACACTGTGCACCACCCGTAACGATTGTTATTTATTTTTTCTTACAAAAGAACATTTCGTGCTGCTTTTTTTCTTAATTCGATAAAGCCTATGCGTGTTCTACGCACGTCACGATAATCTATTAAAAAAAAAAATAAATAAATATTTTACAACGCTCTCGTTAGTTTACTCTGTAAACTTTAAAGAGAATTTTTTCATTATAATATTTTGTTGTTTTTTTTTATCGAAATTCTTCTGACAATATATAATATTTAAAAAACCTTTTTTATTTTGGCTCCATCGAAAACATCTCAAGACCTTGTTCTCGATCCTCTACGACGTTTTATCTGCACGTTTTGTGTTGCCGGAAGACGAGGTACAATCGTCTTATAGTAGTACGCGCATATAATTCGTTTTTACATTGTATTTGTTATTATAATATCTGCTAGACATGTAAATGTGTAGACATTTTCAGTGACGTAGATACGACTTTTTTCTCTGGTCCAAAAGAATTATTGAAATAAAACTGTTATATATATTATATATATATATATATTATTTATTAAATGTATTTGTTAAATAATTTTTAATAAAAGAATCCATGGCCGTCCCGTATTAGTAGTAATTATCGAAAGAAATCGGTAAAATTTGAATAGAAACTATTTTGGCATCGTTATTAAAATATTTACTATTAAAACCGTTTTCTTACCGAATATTTGTATTTAATTTGATTTTTCCAAAGCCAATTGTGCTGAAGTACAACTTTGAGTAACGCGCATATTTTTACTTGTAAATATCGATGTAGAACTGTATTGGCGTGTTACCATGTACCGAGATTGGAGAAGCCAATTAATATTAATAATTACTTAAATATAATACGGAGTAATAATTAAGTTTTCTTTTTATTTAAATAATGCCAAAATAACGAGCGTACAAACAAGACATGCGTCACAGAATATTACAGAACATCGTATGTGCGTGAGAAAAATCGTAAAAATTCGTTTCATTAAGGGCTAATTAAAAAAATTAAATAAAATAAATAATGATTTAATAGTTATCAGTTACAAGAAAATGCAAATGATTAAGCATGTAAACTATGTTTTCTACCGTTCCTTGTGAACTACACTTATTATTTGTTACAAAGTCGTACGCTTATAATACTTTGTATCATCAACAATATATTCCTCAGCTCCAGGTCCTGTGACTTGTTCCTCTTTCCGATTATGACATGCGCGCTGGAAGGACACTGGCGGTGGATGATGCCCAAAGGGCCGCGACGAGAGTGCTCATCGAAATTCCAGAAAAGGATTTCCGAAATGATTACAAATACTTAGAAACACGCTGTACTCGCCGCGCCCATGCCCAAGACATAATAATTGTTTTCAAGCACACCAGGCCTATTGCGAGATGTCGTCAAATCATTGAATAACGCGCGTTTTCTAATCACATTCTTATTATAATCAGCACAAACCTTACATTACATCCTTTTTCGTAATTAATTTCATATTAATACACTTTTAAATTAACATTATCGTAAATAACATTGGCTTAGTTAAATTCTACGATTGAAATTATCTTAAATTATTTTTACGATTAAAATATTGTCTTAATTACATTTATGCACTCAAATTTTCATTAACGTACGCTCAATAAGTTCATAATAATAAATCACTTATATATTTTCTTGGTTTTTTTCCCCTTTATTCCGGAATCGGTTGTTTGTCACTGTGAATATGTCTACGGATTCATTCTCGAACGAATAGAACGTTTCAAATTTTTTTCGCGTGCGTTTATCAAAACGCGCGTTTAAAGTTTTCGTAAAATACGAATGTCGCGATTAATCGCGAACATCAAAGAAGTGCGATCGATTAAAACACACATGAAAATATTAAATTAAAAAAAAAAATTATTATACCAATTTAAACGTACGTATTTATGGGATTTTTCTAAAATTTCATCTAATCTCGCGCATATGAAGTCGCATTAGTCTACAGTTTTACATTTTTTTCTAAAAGCAAATTTTTCTACTAAGAAACTTTTATTTTATCTACTCATACTTTCATGAAAAATAGCACTGATATGAACTGATATTACAAATTGAATAATAAAATGATTAGTAATTATGACGTATATAAATAATTTGTTTTTTTTTATTAACGCATGAAAAAATGAAAAAAATATGTGGCCCACGCGATTAAAAAACGACTCCTGGAATATATCATTCAAATTCGCACCGGTAACAAAGTGCGAAATACATCCTAATCGCCGGAAGTTGGTTTATGGAGATTTTCAACAACGTTATAGCGTGATACATACGAGTATTCTATATATATATATGTATAAATTAATAATAAACCGAATACGTTTCAACGTGTAATTATAATTTTCGTGCGCGTTTTTCTTTTTACGTAAAAAAAAAACTATATTTAATGTTGGATGAAGATCAATGAACGAAGCGTTGATAGCGTGCGATTTGCAGACGACATTGTACTGCCTACAGGGTGTTAAAACGATACGAATAAAATGCGTCTTAATACCTCGGCAGATATGTTTGATAAGTGCCAACTGAACAATGACATAATTAATGTAAGGCTATTTCGGGGGGGGGACGAGATCAATATTTATTTATAAGAACGAATATAATTTTTTTTTGAGTGCACTTGTCCTCATATAATTAATATGTACAAAAAAAAATTATAGTTTATATCTGTAATTTTTGGCTTCAGAACCATTTCGTCGAGTACTTCCTCGAGATGTATTGACGGCACATGTTACGAAATGCCAGCATAGACTTAATATATTTAATCGATTATAATGTGCATAACATTCAGTTAATACTAATAACTAAGACTCGTCATCTTCAAAACCGTTCCTCGTTCTCGTTCTCGTTACCGTCTGTTGACATATAAACGCCGCGACATTCGTGCGGCCCGGTTTTTGACCAAATTTCGTACAGCGCTGACGGTACTTTGATCATCTGATTTGTATCATCGAATTTAATCAGAAACACTTATATTTTGTTTCAAAATTCCATTGCGATAAAAAAATAGGCCAACGGTGGGATTCGACATCCATATCACTCTCAAGTGATAAGCGCCACTGCAATCGGAGATCGTTGGGCAGAAAACAAAAACAGTGTCCGATAAGTAAAGTAAATAAAAGTGATGAAATAAATATGAAATCGGGAAACGACGCTATTCGGCAGCTTATCGAGTATTTCGATCTAGGAAGTATAATCGTTGCAAACAGAGGCCAAACAATAGGTTAGGTGATATTAAGAATAGCTGCGGCCAAGCAGCTTTCCGCCAGAATCATATACTTGGTGATATAGACACTGCAAACTTGAAACTCGTAAGTGGTTCGCTAAAACTTTTGTACAATTTGTACAGATTGTTTTAAGGGTGTGAGACACGGACGATCACGTAGAAAGAGACAAAAACGAACTGAAAGCAATTTGAATGCGCGGGTGGACGGAGGAGGACGATCAAATGAAAGAGTTCGAGAAGAACCAGGGAAGCAAGAAGAATTGTGACGAATGACGTAATGAAAATGAATGAATGGGATTTTGATGGGCATCACGATATGATTTCCTTGACGGTACATTTGAATGAACGGGACGACGACGGAGAATAATTGATCGTTTTCATTGACGCGGAAGAGACGACATCTTAACCGAAACCCAAAGGAAGCGGCGGACGACGCGGACGCGCACATCACTACTCCGGGCGTTTAGAACGCGATAACGACAATACATTTTGACGTTTAAATTACGATTATTTCGCGTGTACCTATTTTATTGTTTTATTTCCCCTCCCCCGAATTGTATAGAACGATTACGATTTTTGTATTGCGCGCGCCAAAAAAATCAATACGCTCGGGAACGGTTTTGTGATTCGCGACGGAAACGAAACCTAACCGGCGTTCATTAACCGATTACTCTATATAGTACTACACTTGTTGCACGCAGCGCGTTATGGGAAACGCGCGTTACGGGGAAACGAACAACATTTATGTATAAAATTCGTGGTCCCCGAATTATATCGGTAAATCGGTCGAGTGCGAATCGCGCGGTGAGATACAGCGGCGCGAGGAGATTAATCGGATTGGAATAAACGGGGAAACATTTCAACCGGATCGCCGCCGCGAGACGCGTTTTGCATTCACGAACGATTCACACTGTTATCCGGCCCCGCCGAATCCGGCGGTCACGCGATCTCGCATTTCTTCATTGTCGATTCGTCTCGACCGTTTTTCTCTCTTCTTTTTTACCGCGAATTCTCGTAAAATAATAATAAAATAATTCCGGGGGACGGGGAATAATAATAATAATAATAATGATAATGATAAAAACCCCGCCGCGATTCGTTCATCCGGAGCAAAAGGATTATATTGTTGCGCCTTGTGCGTGTGTGTACGGCCAACGATAGTTGACAGTACACACCCGTCCGACAGCTGTTTAGTAGTAGTATTCAGTAGTAAAAAAGACGAAAAAAAAAAAAACCACCACGCCGCGACGACGACGTAGGAGAAAAAAGAGACGTAGGAGTTTGTCGCGCGCCCGCGAATGCTGGCGAATAACGCAATTTCTTTTTTCTTTTATTCTCTCTCTCGCTTTTTTTTTTTTTTTTTTGTCATTCCGACGTTTAAGAGGCACATTATTATGTAATAATATTTTCATCGACGGCGGTGACAGATGGTCCGCGGCGGTCGCTTTAAAAAGGCGTTAAACGACACCGTGCCGGCACGAACACGGCCAGGACTCACCCCACCACCCCCACCCCAACCAACTGTGACACGAGTCTACACATTATAACATACGCACGCCAAAGACTCCAAGACACAGTCGCGCGTTATAATATGTCTTTTTTTATCGCGTGCGACGATAGACGTGAAGAGATTCATATTATTTTCTCGAATAAAACGCGTACCTAACGGACAATTATTTTCATATTTTTACGAGAAAAAAAAAAAAAAAAATTAGCTATGCATTCGCTAGGATAATTGTCACGTGGTTGCGGGAGGGGTGGTACACACAGTTTCCGTGGCTAAAGCGATCAAGAGCCGAGAATCAACGTGCAATGTCGAACGATCGTTACGGCGCGCGAAGACCCGGTGGAATCCAGTGCGGATAACGATCGACTGCGTGGATTGTGTGCGATGAGGGTTATCGACGAAGCGGAGTTAACGAGAGGACGCCGAAAAATCAAATTTATTAATAATGCTATTCAAAAATATATTCGCACGGAAATCTCGAGGGCTTCAATCGCGCAAAATAATTAATCAATTTTCTTTTTCATTATTCCTTGTTTAATCAAACATTTTTTTTTTCCGTTCAGTCCTGGAAAGGCGAAAATTAACCAACCCCGTCTTAATTGCGCTCATGCCGCAATCAGACATATATCAGGCACTCACGCTGTAGTTTTCGGCCAACAAACAAACATTTTTTCTGTCATTTCCCGTACGGTTGTAATTCCGTGTCCTCTTCATTTGTGATTGCAAAATCCAGGAATTGTTTTTGCTCACGATTCCCCGGTCGTTTTCTTTGAATCAATTCGCGTGTGTGCGGTGTACACTTGACTTTCGGCTTTTTTTTATTCATTGTACGATCTGGTGCAACAGATCAATAAGAACTAACGGTGAACTATGCCGTTGTCACAAACGTCTTCACGGGCTTTTTCAAAACGTCTCTATACTTTTATCGTAAACTCGCCTTTTTCTTTTTTATTATTATTAATATTCTCATTACTTATTGAAATTCCGTTTTCAACACAAAACACAATGTTATAAATTCATTGTTCTTTCGTTTTTTTCATTTTAAAACACGAAAATCGCCAAGTGCGTCAGTATACGTGTCGTCAACACACGTTGGTCCGATTAGGCTAAATCGTTAAATACGTATTAGTAGTAATTTTGATGTTAAATACGACGACGAATATTGAAGAGACGATCAAAATATAACGTCGGATCGATTTGTACGATAAAATTTGTTTCTCGTCACTTTGTAATCACGTCTTATCGTATACGCTATGTGGAGGGTTCAAAGGCATTACAGTGAGCATGGACCATAACGCGTGAATAACTTGTCGAGATAAATTTACATCATTTTGCAGCATATTACACGAAGAGTATAATATAATATAATTTATCTATGGACAATTCGTTCAATACAAACAAATTCTATACGAAATTATTTATTGTTATTATTATTATTATTATTATTATTATTATTATTATTATTATTATTATTATTATTATTATTATTATTATTATTATTATTATTATTATTATTATTATTATTATTATTATTATTATTATTATTATTATTATTATTATTATTATTATTATTATTATTATTATTATTATTATTATTATTATTATTATTATTATTATTATTATTATTATTATTATTATTATTATTATTATTATTATTATTATTATTATTATTATTAATTTATTATTATTATTATTATTATTATTATTATTGTTATTATTATTATTATTATGGCAGATATTTATATTATGAAAGCATATTGTTATTAGTCGGTCAAAAAAAAAAAAAAAAAATTGCCAGTTTATATAAAAACGCGTTTCACGACCAAACGATTTTATACACAAAATGGTATTTTGCCATTTTTTAATTCTTAAGGCATATTTTAGGATTTTGTACGTTTTAAAGACGTGTTCAACTAAAATAAATCGATAATTGCAAAATAATTGTTCAAAATCTATGAACATCATTGGAGGGAGGGGTTGATAATATTGTTGCCGGCCGTGTTTATATATTATATATATAATATTGTATATTTAATTTAATATAAAATTTCATATTAGAATATCGAATAAAACGCGGAAACGTTTTTATTGAGATTGACTGTAATGAGTAAAAAAAAAACAAAAAAATTGTACCTAATAAAATACAATTTTCGAATTTCCTTAGGTTTTGTTTTTTTTTTTTTTTTTTTTTTAGATCACACTTTAACGGCGTATTCGGACAACTTATGCGTACGTATTCGATAAATCGTTTTTTAAGGCGTATCTGCTCTAATCGGTATGATAAAAACAAAAAAAAATTTACGAGAACCGAGCCACCAACGCACAAAATGATTCGTCTGGAAAAATTCCCTACCTATTTCCAGACAGCCCATCCCATCACCTGGACGATGATTTCACGATCCGTATGCGATCATAGCGTAACGTTTTATTTCACATCTCGCTCGGTCATCGAGTTGGCATTCCACGAAAAAGTCGTGATGCAGTTATATTTATATCATATATATATATATATTTTTTTTTTATTAAAGATCAAGCGACCGCGATTAGCATATATATTTATATATACGTATAAAACACAGGTGCGTATTTAAATGCATACCGATTAAAAGCGTGTACGCGTATTTAATAATTTGATATTAGTTGTTCAATCGTCGCCGCGGTGTATTCCTTCGCAACGTAATCGTATGATGCGTCGTATCGTCCGGAGTCATCGCGCGACTGGTAATAACCGTCCGCGGAGTACTGCAAGTGACGGTGTTATGGTTTATATAATAATAATATTATTATTATTATTATTATTATTATTATTATTACTATTATTATTATAAATGTGTAACTCACAAATTACTTGCGCGTCGTCGTCGGCCGCACACGATTTAATTTGCACCGGGCAACGTAAAATGAAAGAAAGTAGAAAAACTGAAATATTAATCACCGGGAGAATACAGGTAATAATATGGGGAACGAGAGTAATAATAATAATAATTATTATTATTATTATTATTATTATTATTATTATTATTATTATAATGAGACTCGTCGTCGCTCTGCAACAGGTCGCTGCGGCGTATATTCAAAGCGAGGCGCGCAAAACCGGACCGCGTCTCGTATTATACATCATATACGTAATGTCGTATACCTCGGTCGCGATAAAAAAAAAAACGCGTTAACTTATGTTTTTCACTCGTGTTAAAGGTCGATTGTGTCCGTATATTATATTGTCTATACAATATAATACACTCGTACTATAACGTATGGTATGGAATTTTTTTTGTTTTAATTGCTCCGCTCGACGGGCAAACGAACCGCGGCCGAACTAGCCGTACTACAACAGTGGTTGTTAGGTATATTACGTTATCGTACATGCGGTTCGGATTACCGTACGGCGATTATAATTCCTCGACCGCGTTATGCGGTACACAGCGCTCTTCGAAACGCTTAAATAGTAAAAGAAAATGAAAAACAAAAATCCGACTGCAAACCCATCATATCGAACGTTGTATCCGTCATACGCGTAAAACAACGCGTCTCGATTTTTATCGAGGGCCGTGGTGGTTCGAAGATTTTCGTCGGAAAAATGTATCTTTTATCGCTCGGCAAAACACTGCAGTGCAGAACACTATTGCGATCACGCAAAACAAATTTACAATATTTCCTTGAGCCCAGGCGGCCACACGGCCGATTTTTTTTTTTTTTCAATTCTCCGAAAACCATTATGGGCCAGTGGACAGAAGTAAAAATAGCGGGGAAAAAAATCCGAATTTACTTTTTGTTTTTTTTTTAAGTTAAGTTATAAATAAGTGTATTCGATAAAAAAAAAAAAAAAATAGCAACTAAATGCAATTTGCCACCGGAAAAATACGCTGTGGCTGTATGGATCGGCGGAGCACTTATCCCGGTAGAAATTTTAGATACGGACATAAGAACGAGAAAAAAAACGTGTCATTGTAAAACCAAAATATGGTATCCTCGCTCCACATTTAAAATCCAAAACGAAAACGACGTAATTGAGTGACATAATTAACTGACTCGCAGCAGCGTTTGTTTCCAAGTGTCCCGTGATGGTCTCGGTACCTCGACGGTCATATTGTATGCAGTATGGATTCGTGAGTCAATTGCTCTTCGACTAAAACCTATTAAATATTATTATACGCGTGAAATAATGCCGCGTCCGTCGTGTTTAAAAAAAAAAAAATCGACGGTGTAAACAGAATTAGTGTATACGCGAAATGTAATATGTATTTTTTATCGCTGCTACTAATAGTTGGAATTCGGTATTCGGTAATTCGAGTATTACGTTAAGCAGGAATACCGAATCCCTAGAAATGTGTCGTATAGTATTCTAAACAACCGATATCGTGTTTCCAATCCGAATGCGCACGAAAGGAAGACAAATAGCGGAGTTACCGATAAAACGATAACTGAAAAATAAAAAGCCATTTAATACGCGCACTCGTATCGTGAATATGAGAAAAATATCGCGGGGGTGGAATCACACTCGTTAAAATTACTATTATTTTTTTATTACCGTCGCATAAATACGGTAAAAATATTATCATTATTATATTAACGCATACGATTTATTATTTAATACGATGTGCACGAAAATAAATAAAATTGAGCTAATGAAAAACAAAATGGATAATATCACGTATATTATGTGACGAGCATAACGACACAGGGTAATAAAAATAATTAAATTTCAAATTGAATGAACTCCTACGATTATCTTTCCAATCATATACTTACTTTTGTGTTTAGAAAACATCTTTCGACGTCATAAATATGCAAAAACTATATGTTATAATTCTGGGCCGTCTTGGAACCTTTTCTACCACATGTTGTAGTATTCGTCACTGAATGCTTATGGAATATGTCTGTTCTGAAGAAATCGAACACAAAATCTTATGTTGGTCACTTGTTTGTTTCACATATTTTAAGATCGTTTACAAGCTAGCATGAACACACGCACACATGAACACTATGCAGTTGATTATAAGTCGAGACTGAAGTGACTAGACGTGTTGAAATTTTGTACACATACTCGTTAGAACATTTGTTCTACACGGTGCTTTCGTTGTACAGCATCCGATAATCAATACGAATTCGGACCGAGTGTTATTCGGATTACTGGACGTTTTTTTTAAGAATACTTACTCAAATGACTAACGAAACATTGTCCCACCAAATTTAGTTATCGAATTTAACAAATCGTAAAAAAATACATTAAGCACACAACTGAACTATTTGTATTTGTTTATGTATTAGCAACAAATTAAAATCAGTAATTTTTTTTTTTTTTTGAGTATTACATTCGATTTTCAATATTCAAAAACGCTTTTTCTGAATCGACGCAGTAACAATAATTCAAAACAATAATAAAACAGTATTCAGTGTGTTCACAGCTTCTGGAGGAGAAACTTTACTTGTGCCAATAGGATCTCCATCTCCAACGTTATACATATTTTGTTGCAATCTGTACAATTTCGTCGTCGGTTATAATTTCATGGTTCGGTAAATCTTCGTCAGCGCCAAACCCGTTTCTACGCTCGACAATCCGACAATTGATTAAGTACGTTTTTCCCGTATCCGATTTATGAACCATTGCAGGTTTATTTGCACTTCGCCGATTTCAATTCCTGCGAGGAAACGGAGCAGATTTCTTTCCACGATCTCTTCCTCCACGAGTATTGGCGTCACTAATTTCCAACGATTTGCAATATCAACAATTGTGTACTTTTAATTCATGATCATTGTCAGAGCGTCAACAACGTTTTCCGTTTTCGTATTGTCACAGATCTATTGCAAGTCGATTTTCAGATTTTCAGAAAAAATCTGAATCAGTCGATTTTCAGATGGGTATTCGCCGTTGTGATTAGGACGGAAAGGCTGGATAACGAGCCGCGGAGGATCGTTCTCACGCCGCGCTCGTTCAAATCGGAATTCGCACACGCGTGTAATAAGTAAGAATAAATTGAAGAGTTCTAATTCGGCTACGACGTTGGTGCGAAATTATTTTCAATTATTTAAATATCGACAACGCGAATGAATCCCCCCGCGTGTGCATCACGTATCGCGGCGCGCAATATTGTATTTTATAAATATTTAGGAGCGCCGTTTCCTGCCAAAGAACAACGGTATTCCGGACGTGTCATTTCGTCGATAAAAAAAATACGTATAAAACGAATTTATCCTTCCCTCTCCCCGCGTGCATAATATTATAATAATAATAATAATATTAATAATATGTTAGCGTTCGGCCGGTATTGGAACGAAGTATTCCGGTGCGGATTTGTCACTTGCTCCTACTACTACTGTATGGTAATTTGCGTTTTTTCTTTCTTTTTTAAATATATTATTATTATTATTATTAATATTGTCACCGTTGCCTTACCTACATTTTATGCTTCGGACTGCCAACGCATAATTAAATACAGCGTAACGCGTGTGCCGAAATCGGAATGACCGCATTGTTATTATTTTATATACCACACTACCACCTCCTCCTATATGGACATAAAATAACAATACGAAAAAATAATAAATATATATATACGTATATTTGTGCGAGCGTGTTATGTTAGAGAAATCGCGTTGGATTTATTTAAATTTTCCGTAGGGAAATATCTAAAATCGAATATTGAAATTCAGACTACATACGGGTACACAAATATTGGACAATAATAATATGACACGTTTCGGAAAAAAAAAAAAACGTAATATTATTACGTATAAAACACGAACGTTGCGTGTTGTTAGACGTTAGAAATATTTTTTGTAATTCGTAAATTCGCCGCGTAGAGAATTTTTTTTTTTTTAATTACTTTAATTATCGTACAAATTGGAGTTAATGACGTCGCGTCACGTTTCTCCCCCGCACGAAACGTTTTGTTTTCTCGTTTTTCACCCAGAAAACAATATTTTTCTACATCCGTATACACGTGTAGTATATTAACACTGTGTGATTATTGTAATGTAGTTGACGATTTATTACGTATGTGGTGGTGGGTCCAGAATTCAGAATCCGGGTGGCTTAAACAACAGGCTAAAAATATTTTATAAATCCACTGGTGTTTTTCAACGCGCGCGCAAACGCGATGAGCATCATGCAAGGGATAACGGAATCCTTTTACGTTACTCATAATTATCTGGTTCTATGACAGTCGGTCCCTGTGAACGAAACGAAATTCGCCCCCCACCCCCGCGAAATAAAAAAATTACATAAATACCAATTTAATTAAATATTAATAATATGTTTACGTACAAAATACTAAAAGAGAATGAAAATTGTACTAAATAACTCGACCTTAATGTATGTTCTATATTAAAGGTCAGTTTGTATAAATGAATAAAAATATCTTCTTTCGAAAAATGTGTATTAAATGAATATTTAACCGTGCGATTGGTTTCAAAAAAAATATTCTCGTTTTTTCGTCAAATAATTAATAGTCGTTTCATTCGACCATTTAACCAACCACCGGGGCAATTATCAAAAAAAAAAAAAAGAACCGAAACTTAAATTTACCGCGGGCTATAAAATCGTAGGATGAACCGTATACAGTGATTGAAAACATATTCGTCAAACGCTCTTGTAACAGTGTTTATTTTTGTTGGAAAACACGTTTTTTTTTTTATAACTCTTCTCAAAACGAGAGATCTATAATAGGTACCGCCATTATGGATTAGTGTAGACGTCCGTGGAACGGTATTAAAAACGATAATGTACAATAACGTGTAGACGAATTTATGATTATATAAGTGGTTAAATGTCGAGCGAAAAGTAGTCGATAGGAAATGTTGAACAGAAAAAAACATAATAGTTTTTTTTTTTTCCACTCGAAGAAAATGAAGAAGAGTTACGGAACAGTTCTATCGGACACGCGCGCGAAACAATCGGCGACGTTTGTTCTTGGTCCGGACACCCGGAGAGGACGCATAATTATACCACTCGTGTAATTGCGTTAAATGCAGAGTTCGAGAAACGGCCGTAAAGTCCGCGTGTAAATTGCGCAAATAAAATTGCACACGATGAAATCCGACTACTCAAAGGGAGGACTCTGTAGAGGAACACGAATTGAAATAATAATAATAATAATTATTATTATTAATACGACGATACCAGATGAAACCCATCAGGACATGCATAAATTACGCGTATTATTACATTGTCCGTATGGGAGTGAACTGGTTTCGGTCACGATTTCTGGATACACACACACACACACACAACAGAGAATCCATACTTACAAATGTTTTACATGCTATTGTATACGGAATAACGCTCGTCGAACACAAGCGTAACGTACAAAAAAACAACACGAACAACACGCGGATTTTGATGTCGCGGTTTGTTGTGGCCAGCCGCAGTACACGCTAATCGTGTTGAGAACGGGCATTGAGACGTAGAAATAAATAAACTAGAAGCTTACGTTCGGCCGATTAAAATCGATTGGTAACGATCATTATTACTGGAAAAATACAATATATGCGTATATGGCCCGGACGAACGCACACGATTCAATACATCATACGTACGTGGAGTCGCAACAATAATGTAATATTAAATTACTGGGCCGATGTTCACAGTGTGCTTGCCCGGTAGTATATTAGAGGCGTGCGTGAAACGTACGTTTCCACGGGCGATTCTCACGAATCCGTCGAAATTACGCGCGTTCTTAGCGATGTGATATTTTCGGACCGGAAAAAAATCGTCCACCAGTAATGACTCGGCCGGTCCCGAAGTCTTTCGGACTGTTACGGTTGGAAATTCTGGCCGATGCCGCGAAGATCGGCCAGTATTTTTTGACGATGACTCCATCGTTCCGGTACTCGGCCAGAACGAGGCGATGAACGAGAACGTCAGGACGAAGCCGGATAAAGTTAATGCCGGGGATCCGTCAAGTCGAACCGGATCGTCGCCGCAGAGGTTTTTCAACGAAACGTCGGGCGATCCGGTGTCGACGAAAACATAGACTATAGAGCGTATTGTTTCTCATATTTTCTAGCGCATACACTCTCTTGCAGTTTCGCTACGCAAATATCGTATTTTTTATCGTTCTCGATTATTAACGTCGATGTCAACGACCATTAGTCAAAATTGTAGCACATCTAGTTTTTTCACAATTTCACAATTCCATTACATTTCTATGAACTTCGAAATTCGATCGACGGTCCTGGTGTTGTATCCGAGACGTTTGGATCGTTGAATTTGGTGACGTTTTCCGTATACCGGCCGTCATTTTGTAAATATGTATTTTATTGCGAGATCCATTCCGCAGTTTATCGGACATTCGTCTTTTGCCGTGATGCGTACTCGCGTGTTAGTCTAGTATGGCCGATTAATCGGTTAATTGATTTTCGTCTTCAGTTTAAAAAGCGATTTGGACAATCGAAAACGATGTTTTTAATTTCTCTTATTATTGTGTTTTGTTTAAGCCGATGAGCTTCCATTCGATTTTTATGCGTTCTTTGATCAGGTCTTCTTTTTTTGGTGTCTGCGTAAGTAGTTGTTACGTTTAATTTCGGAGTGTCTGGGGATTTCGTTGTTTCCTCGGTTTCTTGGTCTGCCTTTTCGTCGCCTTCTCCGCGGTTGTAACCAGAAATCCAAATGAACGATATTTTTAACGCAGTACACTCAGAGTGCTCTGTTTAAAATAATAAAAAAATAGAATATTTACGTTTTTAATAATAATTATTAATCATATTTTTTTTTTTTTTGGATAATTATTATTTGAAAATGATCCTATACACGTATTTATGATACAGATATTAACAGTATTCACGAATTATTATTATATTCGAAAAACTCGTGCGTGACATTTTGGATCGATTCCTTGCGTGCCTAACGTATGTCCCGTCAAATACGACTCGCGTATTTATTGAAAAATCGTAACATTTATGTACGACACAGTCACCCCCATTCTACAAATGAAACAATTTCAACAAATGAAAGGAATGTGGGCGACGTGGGAAACACTAAGAACTCCGTGAAAAGATGAACGAAAAAAAAGTTGGTAAAAGAGTTCAATTGTGTCGTCAAAAACTTGGTGTATGAAAAAGGCCCGTCGCACATCGTGAATAAGCGATGAGCGTGAAAGTGTTCGTCGATAATATTAATCCATTTAAACACGTTTTTTTTTTTCTAATATCCTTTCTTATTGCACATCTGAAACATTTGAGGGACTACTATTCCAAATTCACGGAGTATCGATTGGCGTGCGAGCGAGCGGCATTTGAATTGCGCATTTATTAACTGACGTTATTATCTCCACCGCGGAGATTACGAACGTCGAGTACACAAAAAAAAAAAAATTCTTTTATCATTCGGCGCGTCAATCGATTTCAATCGAATTCAACGATAATATTATTGTTTTTCTTCGTGCTGTTCGACGTTGATTTGCACCAATACGACGCTTACGTTCAAACATTATTGTAATAATTTGAAATTCCGATATATCTGGCCAGGTATCGGCGGAATCGATTGTTGTCGGAGAACGCGTATATTTTTATTCGAGATCGAAATATTTTTACCGAAAAGTCACGAACGAGTCTTACGTAATTTACTGTAATTAATGTTATTATTTATATTAAAAAAATATTAAAGTAAAAACGAAAAAAATTTCGAGGGACAGGCGGACTCCGCGGACCGCTCCTCTCCTCAGTACGTCACTGCGCGCACGCGCGCGCGTGTGTGTGTGGGGAAGAGGAACACCCAGGGCCGGATTTAGGGAAAGGGCCAGGGGGGCCCCGGGCCTCCACAAAATGAGGGCCTCCACTTAATGGGATTTTTTTGCATCCAAGTATAGTATTATATTATTATTATTATTATTATAGACTATGTATATATACGATATAATGACAGTATATAATATCTAATAAACATAATTTACTATCTATTTTTATTGTACCGCATTTTTTTATTATTATTATTATTATTTTGATATTTTAATATAAATATTTTTAAACCAAAATTTCTAGTAAAACATTGTTTTGCGGTAAGTGTTAATATATTATTAAATTAAATTCACTTATATAATAATACATTAAATATATGTTATCGAAATATAATATATACTTTTAAGGTGGGCCCAGGGCCCCCACATTCCTAAACCCGGCCCTGGGAACACCCGTGTTCGCTCGAAGACGAAGCCGGAGGACATGTGTCCAATGACGATTGTTCTCTACTGAACGGAAATTACGAGTTCCCGTAGAAATTCGCTTTCGGAAAATATGCAGAATGTCTTGTCCGAAGCGAATTATGCGCGCGTCCGGTGCGTGACACGCACGCGTTAGTGTGACCCGTATTATTCCACGCCAACGCCAAATAGTTTTGCGTACTCGTATTTAATTAGCCGGTCGACGGAGGAATATACCTCCGCCAATCCTCTTTACAAACCGTTCGGACAATACACGTGTTTGAAAAACACATGACCCGCGCGCGCGCGTGCGCACTGTCTGCCCGACCGACGGTCACGCGCGCACTGCTGCTGCTGCTGCTCTGCCAGCCGTCCGCCGCTCTGCTGTTGTTCCACGCCGAAGTTTTCGGCCGCACGCCCCCACACACTCGCATTCGTCGCCAGGAACGGACGGCACACACGTCAGTATTTTGCGTACCGAACGCGCATAACCGAAATCCTTGCTGCAAGTTATCGATTTTCCCGCGTGAGATTTTTTTAAAAAAAAAAAAAAAAATCCATCTCGAGAAAACCGAGCGAATACGTTTTACGGGGGAGAAAACATTTTTGTCACTCGACATTTCCGTCCGACGAAACCTGTCCTCCAATTTATTTTTCTTCTGAATTAGACCGCAACGATTTCTCGAAAGACGTCAAACGTTTCTCTACGACAATTCTTTCGTCGGCGATTGATTCCAACGCGGTTACCGATCTTGGCTTGTCAGATGTGTCGTAGGATTTTTCCTCTATACGATTTGATCGCGTGACGAATGGCAAAGGGTCTGTGCCGTGCGCACATGAGCGGGGACGGCCGTATCGCGCGGAATGTTCTGGGAACGTTTCAAACACGAATAAATCGTTGGAAACTCAGACTACAATGATGTACAGTACCCGCTCGGCATTATTTGTATTATAACTTCCGCGGTACGGTAAAAATAGCAGCTGAAATAGCTAAAACAGCAGCTATTGATAAATGCGAACTGTACCCGTTGAACAGTGGAAATTAAACGGTTTAATTGTTCGCGGACGCCCGAGACGGTTAACGCGAATAGTGATCAATAAAGAAACCGTTAAAAAGCGTTCTACATTGAAAATATTATAAATTGAAAGACCTTCTCTTTTCACGACGTCGCGGTCGATTCGCCTGTTTCTTGTTAACTACACGATGAGTCGTGTACTTACAACATCGAATCCAACTCGTTGGACGAGTTACGAGGAGGGAAAAGTGATTGGGTTTTGAAGCGGAAATTCTGTGAATCAATCACCGTCCTTGAAGCTTGGCTATCAATGTTTCATTAGTTGAAAGTTCAATCGATTTTTCCCGAATCTGAATTTCCGCGGTGTTCATTCCGTAATCGTATTTCAACGTTTATGTTTAGATCGGACTATACTCGACTTTAGAGTAACGTGTCCGCCCCCTCCCCCCCCCAACCATTTAAAATTAGTTCACCACCGTCATCACCACTTTATTCCATCGACGTAGGTACTATTAAAACATCATAGATTGTATAATATGACAACGTCCAAACGTGATTTCAGAATAAACTACTTTGACGTTTGCCGAACTAATTCGTCGGAAACGCATATGATACAACTAGTTTAGACCAGGATAATTATGTATGTCCAAATAAAAAGAGTTCACTCCGCCGCACGACAAACCAGTGCGGCTTAAGCTAGTAGTATAAAAAATTTTGAATTTCGTTTTTGAATAAAAAAAACGCGTTTTTATTTTATCACTAGTAATTTACATACAGTTAAAATATCATAGACCATACAATGGACAACATCGCAGTATTAGTCGCGTTACATATCTCGTTTTCAACCAGACTTGTTTTATTTTAAACGTTTTCCAATCAGCGATAATCGTCGCATACGCGTACACGTTGAACTTACATTATGTATACGAATACGAGTCGTTATTTTCAAGTTTTTGGACACGCGATGGAAATAATTCAAAGTCACAACGACGACGACAATAATTGTTATTATTAAACGGAAACATTACAGTTTCGTCTTACGCAATTCGTTGTATCTAATCGTGAACGCATTAGCCGAGAACGTAATCATGCGATGTAAATGCGCAATAAATCTCCGCGCGTTCAGGCACGTCGATTAAGCGTATAAAATATCCGTGTGAAAACAACAGTTGTTTTACACTTTGACCACGGCGGTGCCGTCGGGGGATAGTGGAAAAAGTAGTCGGTGGATAGGGAGTTTCAATTTTCGATTGCACGCATGGTCCGCAGAAATAATTCTATTTAATTCATACGTAAATTTCATACGTGCTGAATCCGAAAATGACGTCCTGTTCTAAATAATATGGTTTTACAATAATAATAAATAAAAAAAATAAATAAATACTTAATTTGGTTGTACGGGACTATTAAACGCCGTTCGCCACATACGGAGTAAACACGCGTTGGCGGCACACCGCAAACTTAAACCCACACTACTTATACTTGTCGAATTATTTGTATCAACTCTTAAAATTTTCAATTACAAAATAAAAATTAAAAATACGAGTTTTGTAAAAATAAAATTTTTTGTTCTTACTGTTTTTTTTTTTTTTTTTTTTTTTTACGCCAGTTAGGCGATTGAAAATCTACGAAAACGTCAGTAAAAAATAAAATACATACACGTACGCATTCGATTTTTCACACTGTTTAACGTATTGTGTTGTATTGCGGCGGTGCCGGTGGTGGTCTCTCCGTCCGGAGACGCGAGAGACCGAAAAACTATTTTGTCATCGCGCGCGGTACGACCGTCGTATTTTGTATGCAAACGTCGACGTATCCTTGCCGGGGCGCACGCGGCCGCAGGTCCGAAAAACAATATTCTCTACTCGGGAGTACAATCGGCGGACGTGATGAATACACACGGTGGTCCAGGAAATTATGTGACCTGTTGTTTTAAGTTTCGGCCAACGGTGACGTCATTTACATTTGAATAGAATACGTTTTATTGGACACGACCGGCAGCAGTCGATAATAATAATAATAATAATAATAATATTGTAAAACGGTTGCCGCGTATAGCGCGTAATATAATATTGCCCGGGTTTTCGTCGTGTAATTTTACGGGCGAAAATACTGTTCGACGTCGTCCATAAACGCTCCATGCAGTTGTCAACACCTCGTGGCTAAAAAAAAAAAAACGTTAAAATCGATATTCGCGTCTGGTTTTTTTTTTTTTTTCTTTTACGAAAGTGTTCCATAGACAGCATTAACGGTTGAAAGGTTTCAACGGGGAAAAAAGAAAAGAACTTTTTAGTAACGTCGGAAATTGGAATACACGAGCAATACAAGCGCACATTGAGAGGATCGACGGGAAAACACTGGAGAAGAGACCGTCTTGAGTGCAAAAAAAAAAAATTCTCCATCGCTGGAATTACTTAAAACGTAGGATGATTTTATTCGGGTCGTCGTTCGATAGGAACGACGTTGCTAACACGACATCCAAAATAATCCGAACCGGAATAGAGGCGTTCAAAGGAGAAGTGAATCGTGTAACTCCTAGTGCCTGATTCGGCGGGAGAACGGAAAGGATTACCTATTTTATTTTTTTTTTAATTAATATTTCGGCGCCCCGTTTCTGATTTCACCGAACAAAACGATATAAGGAACGGACGGCCAGGGGGGAATCATTTACATTTACATTTTTTATTTATTTTTTTTTTTTTAGCGATTTGCCAACGAATGAAATCAAATTCAAATAGTGATTTCTGGCGCAGAACACATTTTAGTGGTCTGTTCGAATTATTCGCGACACGAACCGCTCAGAGTTGGATAAAAAAAAAAAAATGGACAAAAGGAGCGATAAAACGAGATTAAAAATTACTGGCCGTATATTCAAAATATATTATTTATATTTTATATATTATTTTTGCTGTCAATTATGTCTTTTTTTTTTAAAAAGAAAATAATTTATTATTTATTTATAGTCGTGTTATGAAAATTATACGTGGTTTTATGCGCGCGTTTAAGTTTTTCGGAACGTAAATTTCAAAAATGCACTTTTCCCTGTCACTAATTAATTTTTTCCCGATTCGAGCGTCGGTGTTTGATAACTTTCGTTTTCTCGCCTTTCAAACAGTATCGGATGAACTATTGGTTCATAGTTTGATAAACGCACATACGTACAAATCTATTTAAAATTGTTATAATTTAACGTTCAAAATAAATCATTACTTAAATCGTCACGGAAGACAACAGTGATAAAATAAAATTCCGAGTTAAATAAGATTCAGTAATTTCGTAGCCATTATCTCGGATAACCGCGATTTACTTTATAATTATTCCATATTTTATAGATAGCCGTATGCGCGCGGCTTTTTCCCGGTTTAAGAGATTTTTTTTGTAAGTGTACCCGAGAGTGTATTGTTTTTAAATTAAAAAACAAAAAACAATTTTTTTTATTTTTGTTTCGTACACGTTTTTACACGATCGCTTCTTGAAAACACATCTGATTACCACCCGGCGTCAATGGCGTTGGATTTATATCTGTAATTTATCTCTTGTAATTCGAGTTCTTTTTCCGTTCTACGACAATTTGTTATTATGTACATTGTGAGAATATTTCGTTGATATGAATTCTAAAAAAATCAACGACCCAACGTTTGTATTAATCACATTTTCTTACCAATACAAAATAGGATATACGAGCAGGAAAAAATTGTTAATTCATAAAACGTAAAAAAAAAAAATTAATAAGTTCAAATACATTCAATTCATGTTCCTCTTCATACGCGCTCAATTAAAATAATTTCATTATCCTAATTTGCCAATACATATTATATATTATGCTCAGGTTTAATATTTGTGTGTGTGTATATATTTTTTTCTCTTATAATAAAAGTATTCAATTTAATTTTGTCATTTTTTTTTTTATAAAGGCCTTTAAGTCTATACTTCCAAGCATTTATTTCTGTCTTCTTCTGCCTCACTCAAATATACTCCAGATTCCAGCCCGATCTGTAATAACACAGTCCTATCCCATCACAAGTGAAGTCTTCTGAATAGTCTCCTTCCTCTCTGGTAGATTTCGATTACGGTCCATATTGTTGATCTCCGTTTTCTTCATGCACGCCCTGCCCATTATGAATCGTCTCAATGACAATTCTTTTGTGATACTAAGGCGTTGAGAAATATTCTAGAGTTTTTGATTACATCTTTTCTTCCATTCCCCAATTTGATTATCCTTACACGGTCTAAAGTTTTTTTTAGAATTCGTTTTCGAAAACTTCCAACTTAATTTCTCCTGTTTTTAATCCGCACAACACCAATGAACGTAAAAACGTCATATACGTATACATATATGGACTTTTATATTTTTTTTATACAGTTTTCGGCACTTTTCCTAAAATATAGTGAGTAGCAGTTATTATTTTTTTAAGTCGCTTGTGTTAATCTCCAGATTTATAGCGTTGTCACGGTGATAACAAATTGGTTACAATCGGCCAAGGTCGAACATGGTCCCATTGGCCCTTAGGCCGTTTCTTTTTCCTACTGCTCTGGTCCCGAGTCGATTTTGAATCTAAGTGTATTTAATTATTTTTACATGTTGCCGACGTCACGACGGCTAAGATCCTTCAATATTACTCCTGATAACGGATATGTCGTCCATAAAAAAAAAGTATAAAGGCCAATAACACATAAATCGCCACCAGTGTACATTAAGAGATCTCCCTATAACAGTCCTATTGTTGTCCTGACTATTTCCAAAGCCGTTTTCGCCGCGTATTTAATGACAGCTTCAAACCGTTTTTTAATTCATATAAATTGAGTATTCGAATACTACACGTCGTACGTTATTATTACGAAAATCTCCTAAAACAACTCTACGGTGAAGAATTGAGATTAGACGTCGTAAAAAGAAAAAAAAAGACCGAATTTTAATGTTTTGTAGCGTATAAAATATATTCGTATATTAATTTAGAATCGGGACAGCGACGAGTGCACAATGTATTATTATGATTCATACCGCAGTCGTGTTTTAAACCACCGGCATACCGTCAATTACTACATATCGATAATAGGAGGGTTTGGTCCGCGGCGACTCCTTTTGCGCGGATAAGTCATAAGTGTCGTGTACCAAGGTGTATACGTGTGTGGTGTGATCGCGGCACGAGCGACAGATGTTCGGCTATGAAACGCTCGCGCACAACCCTTTTTAGACATCCCTTTTATTCCCCCCTTTTTTTTCTCCTTTTGGCACACGTCACACACACACACACACACACAAACAGGTCTCTCTGTGTCGTTTCGTAACTACGGGATTCTGCAGTCACGTCAACCGTAACAACGCCGGTCCCTACTCCAATCACCATTCAGTTCGAGTTTTATAATTTATTTATCATGACCGTTTAGCAGAAAAGAAAAATCAATTCTTAAGTGCTCGCGATTTTGCGTTCTATAACGTTCTATACACTTCCGATACAGTGCCACACTGTTATTATCTCGTATTAATTTATATTCTATCTTTATATATATATATATATAAAAGAATTTTATAATAACTTAAATTACATACCTACATTTTAATCCAATTAATGAAAATATTTTATACTACATATAAAAAAAAAAAAAAAAAATTATTTTTCAATCATAACTCGCATTACTTTACACTCGTATCTCGTTCGTAAATTGTATTATAATATATTATTTTTATTATTATTATTATCGTCTGAAAATTCTAAACTCTCGTAATATTATCAATCGACGAAATACTTGAAAACTATTTGAATTATCATTTTTATTTTAATTCTAACCACGAATAAGAAATATCACGACGACAATGCGATATAGAAAAAATGTAAATCATATTTCTCTCGATTGACTAGAATACGCGGCGGTAGATATTGCCGGTACGAGACTGATAAAACGTATAACGTAAATAAACTATAATATTATTACGCTTTGAAATTCAATATTTTTCAACAGTATAATTGTTAAAATGTCGTATAAATGTCTTACCGTTACTTTTATTACAGAGCTTATTTGGTGCATTCATAGTGTTAATTAATTTCATCTTTTTTCGTCATTAAACAAATTCTAAAATTAATAATAAAGGTTATTTATTTATTTTTTTTTATAGAGTTTGATTTTCCATTTTTCTCGAAGTCTTCTATTGTCACTTTTTTAGCGTAGGTTTTCGATATTTAATGGCAATATAATATTACTGGCTGACGCGTACCGGCCGGTGTTACCATCCGGATTCGGATGATTATTTCGATTGAGTAATTTAAAGTTTGAAATCAGGTGTCTGTCATATCTTCCAGTTTATTTCACAGTCTGCTATTCACACGCAGAGTGAAGAACACTTGTGAATCGTACAAAACTTAACATGATTTTCTTTGGAATGGTTTCATGATTTGTCTTGGAACAAGTCCATTTGTGCAAAATTTTATCAAGCCCTTATGATATATATATATATTTTATTTAGAAAACAAACAACCAGACAAACATTTTTTTATTTATATATTTAGAAAATTTTATTGCAAACCTCGAGGGAACGCCTTGCATGTACAATTTATGTATCGTTTTCTTTTGTTCCGTTGTTCAGTTGTTTCCAACTCACGGACAGCTTTTTGTTTTTTAGTTACAAACAATTTCTGCTCAGTTCGATTACACTACTCAAATATCAAACCTATTTTATAGTTTTTCCTTTCCCTAGACGTCGTCTTTCTCAGAGAATTTTGCTTTTGACGATGTTCTCTGTGCTCCTAAATTTACCTTCCCCTAGACGTTGAAACTTTCATCCATTTCTGATGTAAATGAAGGTCCGGCTTGAAGGACTGAATGAGCGTAAGTTAATTTCTTTACAATAACCCTTGCCGATTAGTCAAACGCCAAGAATTTCTAAACATAATTATAGTTATTCGACAACAATTTAATTGGTTACGGTAATCCGTTACCAACACATAGAATCTTAAAAATTTCCATAGTAACAGTCACTTTCTTTCGTGTCCCAAGGCGACCTTTTGCCGATCATCCCATGATTCCATGCAGAATTCGATGACTATAGATCGTGATTTCGTATAACTTTATAAGCATCAGTTGTTACGACATATTATGCGATTTTTAAGCATTTACTACTATATACTATAGTACCATCCGCCTTTAAATCTGAGACTAAACCGAATATCAAAACAGTCGAAAGGCCAAAACTTCGCGTAATCGAAAAAATGTATCGAGTTTTTTTTTTTTTTTGTATTTGGTTTCATCGAAAATCGATCGCATATTTCAATATACTTCAATAACAAGACATTTTGTAACAATACACAATTCGGATCGAATATTATGATCATTTTCGGTCACTCGGGGAACTATTTATCATTGGTTTCCGATAACGTTACTCATTACTTCTAAAATACGGTTTTCAATAATACGCTCACGATTATTATAACTAATATTTTTTCGCGCGATGAGTTTGAAATCGAAAAATAACAGTCATTATAACAGACGGGCCGTAACACGTAATAAAAACGATTTAAACGAGCGTATTTATTGTATCGAGTCGACGTTATTGTTATTATTATATTTTTTAAGTATAAATGATAAGCAAAACGTTATAGCCTTTTGATTTCTCATCTCGTCCGTTTATTCGGGAGTTATTTTCTGTTAAATATTTTTAACGAGCTGAAGTAACCGCTCTTCAACGTCGTATCCCACTTCACTTTTCAACTCGTCCTCTATGTTTTCACGATTTCGTCGTACACTCGAGTGAATTCTCGAAACACATAAATTCCGAATAGAGTTATACGTGTAAGTACATTGTTCCTTATTTTCGCGTAGGTTATATATATATATATATATATATATATATATATATATATATATATATAGACAAATTAAACGAATTGTTATGATTATTATTATTTTTTATATTAATTATATATTATGCTCTTGTCCATACGTCTAGACATGACGTTATTATGGATATTTTCCAACTAAGTATATTATAATAACCCGACACAATCCAAAATATTTGGTATTTAAATGAATTTAGTTACCTAATTAAGATAATGCATATTTTTCAGAAATTAAAATGTCTAGACGTTATTTTATGGTGGTTATGAATTCAGCAAATGAAAATGGATTATAACTTGCAGATAAGTATAATACACGCGTTACGTATACTAATATAGGCACCATATATAAATGTGTACTCGTATATTTGATAGACAATTTATCGAACGAAACACAATCTCAAGGACATATAAGTAATTGTAATAATCAAGTGGAATGTACATAATATTATGACCTGTACAAAAAAAAAAAAAAAATCATTTTAAAACAAGCCGTAAAAAAAAAAAAATTGTTTTTAATTAAATCGTTTAAAAATATATTCGTAAAAATTTTTTTCGAGGTTAAAAAATTAAGTATTATACTGTGGTTTTTATATTATACGAATAATGATAAAATTACTTATCTCATTATACAAAACGAGCTGTGTATAATTAGTATTGGATATTACTTATTTGACATTGACAACGGTAATCAAATTGTATTTTATACTGAAGAGAATATATAATTATTCTATTTAAATAGAAGGGAAAAAAATTTCAAAATGGATAATTATTTAGGTAATACTCGCACGAGTTGAGTCAATTTTACAATATAGCCATCCTCGTTTAATAATTTTAATTTTAAATTTTATGTATAGTAAAAATACTATATATATAAAGAACATTGAAAACTTTTCTTGTTTTTTTTATTCAACGAAGTCATAAAAAAAAAACAGCGTTAAAATCAATATTATATGTTGTAATTATCGATATAAAATGAACAGTAGATCAACTCAGTCATTTCGTCTCTCGCGTAGTTAAACGTAAACGTAATTATTATTACCGATTTTCAGTTTACTGAATGTATCGCAAGAGACGACGCAGCTGATCAACACGCGTCTACGTATAACTACAATAAAATATTCGAAAATGTTTTTTTTTTTGGTCAACGTTGTTGATTACCGAAGCACTAATACTATCGTTTTCTTTTAACAAATTCTCAACTTCTCTTTTTACTCCTTTAGCGGTCAACGCGTTTGCGAACGACAAATCCTCCTCACCGACAGGCGTGCGTTGCGCGTAAAACGAGCAGCCGAAATTATTGTATCAATAATTTCTTTACGTCGAATTGTAAAATGTCAGTTAATGCGTAGGTACATATACGAGTATACAGAATGCTCGGTTAATCGTTTTTATTTCGTTTAAATAGCAAAAAACAAAAAAAAAAAAAAAAACGATGTACGCAATAGGTTTTCGATAAACGCGAGTGATTGCGAGTAAATCTCGTCTCATCCGAGATTCTGTGATCGGGTTAGGTTAGATCGTGAGAAAAACTGAGAGGAAAAAAAAATGGAAAAAAGCAACACGTCGAGTTCAACACTTTGCCCATTGAAACCGCTGTGTCGCGAACTCGTTAAATCTATATTATATTAGTATATGATAATTGAAACGAACGCAGTATTGCCAGACATATTATTATCTTGGACAAAACAAAAAAAAAAAAAAAACGGAAATCGTTTACAAGTCACGACGATATGCGTGTTAATTGTTTTAAAATAGAGAGAGAAATTTTTCTTTTTTTCGAATTTACACTTATGTGATTATATCGTATTGTATTTTATGAACCGAGACATAAAATGTATGTGCGCGTATTAAAATGATAATTATATTTTTTAATAACGATTATATATATATAATAAATAAAAAATAAAGCGTATACTCGTATATATATATATGCGTGTGTGGGGCTTATATACATACGAATAATAAAGTAAAAAAAAAAAACGAACGAAGCCGAACCCGAAGACCGTAACGATTTTAGGTATAAAAATCTCGAGGAGTAAAAAGAAGAACATATATATATATATATTAAAAAAAAAAACGCATTTTCCGTAATACACGCGGTCGGTCTGCGCGGCGTCATCAGCACAGAAATCGTTTCTATAATTACTACTGATGCGGGGTGGCGTCAAGGCGGCCACTTCAAAAATGACCTGAGTTTCATTAATCTTCCGAGATATTATTATAATACTCGCGATGCTGTGTTCTCTCCGCATTCGTTCTTTATTCCTTCGCCTCTCTCACACGCACGCACGCACGCACGCGCATACGCATTTCCATAAACTGTGTAACCGGTCTCCTTTCCCCTTCGCCCTGCACACCGAACGCCGACCGTCTTTTCTCTTCTTCTCTTCGTATCCCCTAATGTAAAACGTAATTTGTTCGCGCGACGGTTTAAAGGAGCCGCCCGGACCCTGCAGGGATGAGCCTTATCGCCGAGGGATAAATTACAGGGTGTAGTTTTGGCAGCCCGTTTGATTGATGAACGTGCGCGCGCGCGCGCGCGCTACGATTTTCGTGTGCGCACGTTGTATTTCGCCGTTCGGGCGTGTACAAACATTATACTACGAAAAAAAGAAGAAAAAAGGAAAAAAATAAAACAGAAAAGAAAAATTATTGTTATTACCTTGTAAACGCGTACTACTCTTCTTCACAAGTCAACGATGACTACGCGTTACGCTGCTGTTGTCTGCGCTGTTTCCAGCATCTTATTGCGACTATCGGCTTCGCACGCTGAAGCGTATGCGGAGATGAAACAAGCTGTGCTACAGGTTTCGCCGGGACGTTCTATGAGTTCTCTAGGATAGGACGTGTAGAAATATTTTGTAACGAAAATTGTTATTCTTTATTTTGGATAGAAAACATTTGTTCGTTTATTAATCAGATTACGATTCGTTGCAGGAGTTCTATGATAACCGTATTTTTCAGAAGATTTTGCGGGTTTTTTTTTTCTTTTTAAAAACGTTGCGCGATAGTCGTACCATGATTTTAATCCGGCGCTGTGGAATCGATTCCACGGTCTCCGGGAACAGACGATTTCGTGTGTCGGTACTAACGAAACAAATGAATAAACTCTTTCCACTGAGGCATTGTGTGCAGTGATTGGAAAAAAAATACTCGCATAATATCAACATTTGGCATTTTCTTTCGTGATGTTCACTTCCTTTAGAAAAGTAAGTTCTTCTATCGAATTGTTCGACTTCCAAAACAAATTCTAAAAAGCTCTTGACATACGCGTGTTATTCGCAAAGATTGTCTTTGAATATTCCACACCATTACTACTGTTAAGATATAAAATAGCGTTTTGAATTTTTTTCCAATCCCGAGATTTCATATAGCGATGTACAATTGAACTTTTTCAGATGCTCGGGAACTATGTTAAAAATGCTACTCTGTATCTTTTTCAAATTTTGAATTAAAAATTGTTGTTACAGGTGTAACGCAGAAGCAAGAAATATATTTCTCTAAACGGGCTTTTCTTTTTTTGTGGCCAACTCGACGGAAATAATTCCCTTTATATATTTTAGTTTTTTTTTTTTTAGTGGTGAAGTGGGAGGGGAAAGAAATCTCAATAACGGTGACAGTTCAGATATTTAGGGACAGATGGCAACTCTGTGCAGCATCCATACATATGTACGTTCAATTTAACCAAACCAGTGGCGGAAAACTATATAAATTCCTTTTTTCGCCACCCTCTCCCCTAATCATCTTATCGTGTGTTACCCAAATTCAGCGCGATTTATTCTACAAAATGTATGTTCTATAATACTGCGTATTAATCACAAATACGACGTACTGTTATAATATTTTTACAACCTGAGCGATCTTATTGGTCTTACAATGGTTTTTTTTTATCCGGTGCACAAATTTATTTGTGTATGATCCCGTATTACAATTTTATTATTATTATTGCCTTTTTAAATTTTCCGACAAAATGCTTATTGCACTGAAAGTTTGCTTAAAATCATTTTATTGAACACTTCAGCGGAACAATATTGGAAAGGAAAATTTAGAATAAAAATTAAAAAAATTTTTTTTTTTTTTACGTCGGACTCAATTAATATGTGTTTGGTGCGAAAACGGAATATTTTTTGCATTCGTGTACAATGATATACTAAAAAAAAAAAAAACTCTATTTCGAACATTACGACGTGTTAAATTAAACAAATAAATTCGTGGTTTGTGAATTCGGTTTTTTTTTCTCTACTCGTTTCTCCGTCTTATTTATTATAGTGGTAGGAAATTATTTTACGATCTTTTTTTTTTTTGCATCGTTAAAATTAAGAAGAAAACGCGAGATTACATTATTTATAGCTGGCCGCCTCCGTTTCAGGTCAATGGTACTGAAATGGAAATAATAATATGCAGACACTTGCACGATGAAAGTACTCATTATACGCGCGATTATATTTATACATATAAGTATACACACACACTCCGAGCAGTCTTTTTTTTTATGTTCTATTTTGTGACCGGCGGAATATGGTCATTCTCTCGTAAGGCGCACATAGTGAGTACCAAGAGAAATACCACCACGTTAAAAAGTGATCCCAATTATTTCGACCAGGAAAAGTGTTATAATTTTCGTTTTTATCTCGTGCATGGATTAATAAAGATTGACTCCGTAAATGTTTAATAACGAAGTATTATATTATAGAAATAATTACGGACCTCAAAAGAAAAAAAAAAAATATATATATATATATCATTACATATGTAATAATCCAAAATTTTTTTAAAAAAAATTAAACGGGAAGTAAAATAGGATAAGTAATATATGAAGAGAAGTAGTATGAGAAGTATGTAGTGGAAGTATTGATGAGATTTTATAGAATTTAATTAAATGATTATTTAAAATAATGATATGAGCGCATATCATTACACATATCAATACATATAAAAGTTCCTTTAAAACACCGTCCCTAGAGTGTCGTAGTATCTACGACACTCAATAATGTGTTATCCTATAAACTTATGCATATAATTTACATTTGTACAACAATTACAACCACAGAATATAACAAGAGTACAACTATCATTGAATAATTGCGAATAATATAGCACGAATGGCTAAAAAATAACAATACCAATGGGGGCAGGATAGCCCCTTAAGCCTCCTGCCCACGTCCTCAATGCGATCAAAGTGTTAAATTTGAAAAAAAAAGTATCTTTTAACGCCGTTCAACGTGATAATTCGTAAAAATATGTATATAATATAATGATAAGGAAAAAAAAAACGTTCGTATTATAAACCACAACGAATATTAAGAATATTGTGTGTGTACGCGTATAAAATAATTCCTCTTCGACACTGTTGCGCGATACGGTTTTATTTCATGAAAATCCTAAGGAGTTATACACGCGTGTTATTATGTTCGATTTCAAAATATTATTATTATTATTAATTTACACCGAAAATAATGCGTTTGTTTTATTGCAATACGAAATGTATACATAAATTGAACACGTTATACATAAAATATTTATAGGATTCGCGCGGTGATATCAATAATATATATTAGCCTTTTTAAAAAAACACACGTTCATTTGACATACAAAAAAAAAAATTTCGTTACACGGAGTACTCAAGTTACTAAAAACAATTTCCGAATCTCTACATGTATTTTGTTTTTATTTTTTACTGTCCAACAATCATTGTTATATATTTAGTGTACACATTACACGCAATATCAAAATACAGGAATTGCGTTGTTACGTTATTGATTAAATAATTAAAAAAAAAAAATTATTATACTATTATTACTAGTGATGTAACGAGTCCACATTTCTGAGGTTTAACCTTAATCGAACATTTAAAAAAAAAAAATGTTCCAATGATTAAACGTTTAAATTAATTCTTAAAATATTTAAAACGATTTGGTTAATAAATTATTCTGCAGTAGGTCTAATAGTAAATCGAATTAATTGAAATTTTATAAATTTTACAATTAATTTACCATCGGGTATTACAAAAAGTAACAAAACAATTTTGGATCCTATAATTTTTCAATTAGCTCATTTCCAATTCCCACAAACAGTCAGTCCAATCGATGTAATATTAAATCTTCGGAAACTCGTTTCCCTCTACGGGTTCGGGGAAAAATTATTTTCCATTCGGGGAAAAAAAGAAATACTCTAATTTATTTATTTAAACCGCATAACTTAATTTTGTTTTCAATCGAATTCAGCGTGAGTTTCGTTTTCCGAGTTCCGATATTCGAACACGACTGTTTTATTGTATATTATTTGTAAACATTTCGATGCGCATACGCCATAATCTGATATCGGCGATGCAACTACGAAGAAGTGGTGACACTCGGCCACCTAAATTTTTACAGAGAAGGGAAATATTATCATTTTACTATCCAGCTACTTTCTAACGTATCGCCGAATCGTCCAAGTTAGTAATAGAAGAAAAAAAAATATTCGCACAAATACACGCGGAATGTACTTGGAATGTTTATGTTTTGTACAGTTACGTAAATATTGTTACATAACAAAGTGTACTTAATCGATTTGCCATGCACTGATTCTGCGAGCCAAAACGATATATGAGTTTATTCCATTTTATTCGATAATATTGGCGCCTTGTAAGAATACAGAATACGCATAGTTCCAATGACATTAACATAATGCCCACTGAAATTCTCGGAGTCGAATGCTTTTCGGTCGTAATACGGACGTTTTGTTGTGCGGACTCTAAAAGAAGCTGGACTTCGACTGTGACGGGTGCAAATTTCATATATTCAATGTTTGCAAATAACGAATATTCGGTCTGTAATATAATTTCCCCATTTATTGAGCAACGAACGTCTGTGATTAATTTTAGGCAGTTTAAATCGCGATTATTGTGTCTATTTGATATACGGCCGTACGTTTTTTTTTTTTTGCATTTAGTTGCCACTGCGTGCAATGGTCTCTGTGCGCTCATTCTATATACAAATATATGTATACATTGTATATATTTCACCTTCTTCAACAAGTCATGAACTTCGAACCGTTATTCGCGTTTCCAATCGATTTATCGTATCCTCCGAAAATCTCAAATTCACACATATACACGCGTCATAAGAATTAAAATGTATTTGACTTAGTCACTAGAACACGTACTTTTGGAAACGCGAAATCACGATTATTTTATACATTTGACCAGGGTCGGCCCGAGGTATTATAGCGCCCCGGGCAAATTTTTATAAGGCGCCTTTAAAAAAATATTCAATATACTAAATACTATTTTACGTACAGGTATTGTTTAAAACGACTTATATTTATCGAATTCTGGATAAAATAATTGTTCGGACACAATTATCGATTAATGTATTCTTTAAGTACATTGTGATTATTAATTATTCTAAATATTTTTTTGATTTGATTTTAAAATCAGCAAAAATCTGTACTGCTTCGTTTACATCTAATTCAGAAACAATATCATTTTCAATGCCGATTAATGCCAAATTTCTGAGACGTTCTTCTGTCACAGTTGATCGTAAGTACGTTTTTATTAACTCTAACTTGCTAAAACTTCTCTCACGGCTTGCGCAGTCGTTACTGGAATTGTCATCATGATTCTTTTATGCGTTTTGACTGAAAACAAAAAAAAAAAACTGTCCGGCTTTTGCTGGCCGTCTGTCTGGTCTAACCTAACCTAACCTAACCTGACCGCTCGGTTCGCCCGTATCTTGGGCCGGCCCTGGATTTGACGACGAATACAATAATAATAATAATAATAATAATAATAATAATAATAATAATAATAATAATAATAATAATAATAATAATAATAATAATAATAATAATAATAATAATAATAATAATAATAATAATAATAATAATAATAATAATAATAATAATAATAATAATAATAATAATAATAATAATAATAATAATAATAATAATAATAATAATAATAATAATAATAATAATAATAATAATAATAATAATAATAATAATAATAATAATAATAATAATAATAATAATAATAATAATAATAATAATAATAATAATAATAATAATAATAATACACGTATCGTCAAATAGTCGCGTAAACGCGTGGGGGAAAAAAATGGAATTATCGATTTCTATTGATGAACAAATTAAATATTGTCTGGTCACAGTGAATGCGCGTAATTTACATATAAATCCAATTCCTAGGAATAATATATACTATTGGCGGGGAGGAGAGTGGAAACACGAATTCTTCTCGAATCCGCCGTATTACGGTGCGCGTGAATACTCCCCACAAATGTTTTCGTCGTCTAGCCGACTTCGTTTTAATGCGTTTGAAATTGTTATAAAAAAAAAAACAAAAACAAAAAATATAAACGTATACATGTGTACGTTCGTATAAGGCGATAATAATATACGATAAACGTCCCGCACGTATTACACGGTTAAAGAGAATATCCGAACGAATGTTGAATTTTTTTACTCCGTTCAACGCGATTACGGTGATTACGCGCTAATGCGCTTCGTTGATATTATAATATATTTACGTTTTTTGAATAAGACGCGACCAATGCCGCCCCGTCATTGTCCACTTCTCGCATTCGTCGTAATATCGTAATACTATATAATTGAAGCTCTGCCGGTCAGTCCTCCGCCCGTATTTCTTATAATGATCTGTACGACACGTACGATTCCGTTGGATTCGAAAACGAACTCTATATTAAGAAAACAACGCGGCTTTTTTCGTTTTGCCGATTACGTGCGATAATACCTATAAAAAAGATGTGCACGACCACTGTAGCGCTCGACAATAGACGAAACGTTAGAACTAAACACGAATGAACCTAAGTTTTTATTTCCACCCCACCCTTCCTCAAAGATTGAACAATTTTAATGAATTTCACGTATTGTGATCGTATTTTCCATTGTAAACTAACCGTCAGTTGCGATTACTAAATAAATTGCTTGAATACAAGTGTCTTGAACTTTGTGAACGAAACATCAGTATGAAAATATTTGATCACCGGATTTTTTTTTTTTAAATTTAAACCACGTCCTTGTAGTAATGTATAATACGGCATACAATAATAATCATGTTCTCGGTACAACGGTTCAAATTTTAATTTAAACAGTGAAACAGTGAAACTATAGGCCTTTACGCACCAGTCATACAAACTTCTTTTTTTTTTGAAGTAAAAATGCCTACAGTAAATCGTATTTTATTGCGTTCGTTCGTTGCGAAATAAATATGTGTTCAAATTATCTGCAATTTCAAATCACAAACAACATAATAATATTCATTTGCGCCCACAGCTTTCATTTGCAGTTGTATTTCACGAGAACACTACACCGCCCCTAAATGAGTTTCTTAAATATTAAATTAAAATAACGCAATTTTATATACATATATATATATATATAATTAATATTAATTAAAAAAAAAAAAAACGATTTGAAATTATTTTGAGTTTTATTTCATATCTTGCTCTAATTCGTTTTACAAAACATATTATTTCTTTTATTGTAATATGGTTTTTACACGATATTGCAGATGTGAACAGTGGCGTGTAGCGAACCGTAAGGTTTAAGAAGCAGTTGCTTCTGAATTTCAGTCGGTCAATAACAAAAAAAAAAAAAAAAAAAAAAAAAAAACAGGTACCCATTGAGAAAAATAATCAAAAAAAAAAAATATCTTCGTTTTATTTTTTCTCTCGTTTATAACTCTGGTCATTTTGAATTTTGTGCATGACGTTTTGAAAAAAATCGTCGTTTTGATCCCCTCAAACAGTAGTGTCTATGTGTTAATTTCCACTGAAAAATGGATAAACTTGTAAAAATTAGAGCACTACAGTGGTGGTACGCCCAAAAAATTGTCTACAAAAAAAGAGAAAACATGATTTTAAAACTGAAATTAATAAGGTGAGTTATAAGTACGTTGTGTGATGTTTTAGGTGTTTAACTTCTCGACGCCACTGCAAGATATCACGTAATTTTCTCCGTGTAACCACTAAAAATAATCGCTCTTTTTGCCTCCAATCCGTTTTCGTAAGGTTTACAAAATAGACAAAGCGCACAGAACGGAGACGCGGACAAAAATGTACTCTTACACAAATGTATTACAAGTATTATATTGTTACAATTTTTTTTTACGTGATAATAGAATTCGATTAAATGATCCGATGCCGACGCAAATTACGAAATACGTCTAAAATTCCTTACGTGACATTTATAGTTAACGACAATTAAAACGTTATTTTGTTCACTCGTATGACGAATGTTATCCCGTGCCAATGCAAATATTACGTATTCACTGTTAATCAATAAACAATCAATTGTTTCTGAAACGCGTACAATGAGCAATTAATAAGGAGTATTTTGTTTTTCTCTCGTCGCACAATAACTGTAAAAACCGTGCGAGCAATAAACTCGCTTTTTCGGACACCGTCGTCCTCTTGTAATTTTATACACGACATTTATCGTAACTAATAATTCGCGACGGCGTTCGCTCGATAATAAACAAAGATGTTCACGTTATTATACATATTATAAATCGTTACTGCATAAACTTTATTTGGCGCGATTTATTACATATTGACGTCTCCTCGTAGACAAAAAAAATGTATAAATTTACCGAACATCTTGCGACACTCCGCGGATCGCAATAGTTAAGTGTATCATAATATTTTATCCCGTAATTTTATACGAACTAATTTTTTTTTTTTTAAACACACGGTAATCCGTATATTGTTGCGAATATTAAACAGGAGTATTTTTTTTTAATTAGATATTAATTATTTATAACTGCTGAAATAAACCGCGCATAATGTATAGTTAAAACGTGAGGCTTTCGACATTATTATATCGTCGCCGTTAACTAGTTAAAATTTGCATTATTTTAATCATTAACGGTTTATCATTGTATGACTTCATTCGGTTTTTTTTCACATTAGAATAGGAATATTTGTACATATTATTTTTTTGCGTACGCACGTGCGTGCGGTTTTTTAAATATTCTTTTGTTTTTATATAAATTTCGTGTATTTTTTTATGTGATGACGTATACGTAGCTAAACCGTTATACGTCTTTCCCGTTAAGAATAACAACCGATTTTGAATTAACACAAAAAAAAAAAAAAAAAAATCACGAACGACCGCGCTATTAACGTACTCGATATAGAATACGACAAATAAGTCGTTTCGATATTTTTTCCAATACGCACTTTCGATTTCGCGAGATATCGACAATCCCTTCGTGTCTTAACGTTCTTAAAAAAAAAAAAGAACACTACTAATCAACTGCACGGGCATTCGACTCGCCGAACGTTTGTTATATTTAAAATTCGACCGTTTTACTGTTTATACGTTGCACACGAATGGATACGGAACACCGATTACATTTTCCCACATATATAAAAGAACAGAAACGTCGTTTATTAAAAATAATGCGAATCCCGTAATTGTATTTCACTTTCCCGTATATATATATATATATAAATATAAATATATTTACAATTTAATTGAAAATAATAATATATAGACGATATTCAGGTAAAATGAATCGTAAAATGAATCGCCGATAATATCGACTGTAATCTGATTTACACGAGTGTAGGAAACGAGTGAGGGAGGGACTTTTCAAAATTCGTTGAAATTGTTTAAATTTCGATTCATTTATACGCGCGTAATAATATCGTTTGTTTGTCGGAAGGAGGTGTGTTCAATCGGAATATAATACGTACAAAACACGAAAATCGAATGACGTTTGTGAAGAAAAAACGGTTCGACGTCGCGGTTGCTTTTTCTAAATCCGTGCGTTTTTTTCCCCCTTGTTTTATACGTTTTCCTAACGCGTGCACGCGCGGCTAACGGCAGACCGACCATATCTTCGAACGATCGTGTAAATAATATGACAATGGTTTTCTTACGTATTATAAGAAATACGCCGCTGGATTTCGTATTATTTTATTCTATCCGGCGTTCGCATCGGCGGCACCCGCGTCTCGTCTCGGTCATTGTTTTTGCGTCTATCGTCGTGGCGAGGAAAATATATTTATATATATAAAAAAAAAAAAAAAACCGCGCAATTTAAACAGGTGTGAGCGCGCACCTGTCAATTAAACCGCACTCCCAGATATGAGATCTGCACGCGATATTTCACAGCTTCGCGAACGGTACACACACACACACATTGTAGCCGCGACGCTAGAGGCCATGAGATACCGCGGCGGGTCCTTATCGATTAGCTTATTAAAAAACAAAAAAAAAATGACTAACGCGCACGATTGTCCACGACAGTAGATTAATCTCGTAGCGCGTAAACGGTTTATGCATATTTTTCTCACACGTTATTATTGCGTTGCCGGCCGCGAGTTGAATTCGAAGAAGAAAACCAATTTGATTCTTTAAAACGTTTCTCGTTCGCATTCGAGGTTTTCCTCGTTTTCGACGTGAAACATCATCAGACGCCCGCCTTAGAGAGTCGACCCGAGCGAACGAAATTCAGTAAAAAAAAAAAAAAAAATCCGAAACGATTGCCGAAACCATTGGATAATAAACTCGTTAAAATTTTAATTGTAATGCGTTTGATTTCTTTGAAAAGGAATCGACGCGAAAAATAGGGGTGGTCCGATGGTGATGTAAAGAGATAAATAGCGTGCGTAAAAGTTATTTCGATTTATACGAAAATAGACTATTTCCGTGTACAATTACATTGCGGTAAAGAGGACAGTTCACAGATGGTTTTGACGTCATTTTTAATATAACCAAAAAAAAAAAAAATTTTACTTGCCGCGAAATGCGTTACACGTACAAACGAAACCGCGCACGGTTCCCTAGAGAACGCGTGGGGGGGGATTAACTACACCGCTAAAACGATTGAAAATCATTTAAAATTGAAATCGTTTCCGTAAAACCGCGTTTCGCCGGAGGAAAACGGTTTTCCGCATATCGCATTCGTACTCGAAACGCGAAATAAATTATACGAATAAAGAGCGGGGGGGGGTTTAAATTCTTTGAGATTTGTTAGGAAAACGAATGATAAAAAAAAAAATCGTGTACTACTGAAACGCTCAATAAATTTTCGGAAAAAAAAAAGTGTGTTTGAAAAACAAAAAAAAAACTCGGTCGTGTACGAGTAATAACTGTGATCCGCAGGCGTACAGAGAGGCGTCTCGACAACTGTCTTCGCGAGAATTACGTTCTTCGGCGTTCATTTTAGTTTGTCCGCAGTATTTTGTTTTTCGCGTATTTCAATCGGCTGAACAGAACCGTCGGTTGAACGTAACGTGGGGAAACGTAACGCAGTACACTGCTTGTCCGCGTAACGATTAATATATATAAATAAATCGTTTTTTTTTTTTCTATTCGCGTTCAATTAACACCGTTTACTGTTACACCGTTTCCTCCTCGACGATTTTCGTAATTCGTACGTTGAACGTTTCGCGTGACACGACGTCGCGTGTGTAGCGCAGACGCGGATCCAGAATAGATTTACGGGGGAGGACCATCAAATAATACCAATAGAAACGATCAAGGTTTATGATGTTGAAATCGTTTGAAATCGGGATAACGACGATTGACACGAAGTTTATCATCCAGCCCGCGCGATTAGAAATTACTGAACTATAAATATGATTGACCGATATGACCGATATCGATTTAATAATTTAACGTTGAGTATAGTATATCATTAATATTCTATGCATACATTAATACTTGTAATATTTTTCCCCGGCTTCTTTTTTTTTTTTTAGATTTTTTTTACATTGCTCCCATGCCCCCCCCCCATTGTATCCGCGCCTGGTGTCGCGTGCTCTCCGACGTACGGACGAATCGAAAATGAAATTTTACGCGCGCGCGCCAATATTATTGTACGACTTATGGCGGCGGGGTTAAAGAACCCGTATACGTCTGGATGCGGGAAATCGCGTACACAAGGGCAAATGGATTGAACGCAATTTTTTATTATTATTATTATTGTTATTATTATTATTTCAGAGCGCGTATGCGACGACACGCATCCGCCGTATTAATTACGAAACGTAATAAATTTCGAATAATAATAAAATAATAATAATAAAAAAAATAGAGAGAAAGAGAAGAAATTTAATTGCGGAATGGATATTCCGCCGTTGCGCGCGTACCGCGTACGTTACGAGATTCGCGCGCCATTCCACGCTCGGCACATTCCTCGATATAATTATGATTTTCCTCGTACGTATACCCGCCGTCTAGGCAAGTCAACGCAAATGTCATCTGGCCCATAATAATAATAATAATAAAAAAAAATGAGCAAATGAAACAAACGTGGGGGGACGTGTTTTTAAAGGGAAAAAAAAATATATATAAAAAAAAAAACCGAACCCGGTTTACTCAGAGCGTTCCGCGAATCCGACGCCATTGCTAATTAGCGTTTAATTGGCTATATACCGCGCGCGCGTTTCATCGACGCGCACAAGCCGACACGAATCTGTAATATTCGCGCACATATTATTATAGACGTGTGAGAAAAAGAAAAATCTTTTTTTACACACACGATATAACATATATTCCCGTCGAAGTGAACTTTTATGAGAAATTATCGTATAGGTGTTTTCAAACGGTAATCGCAATGTAAACAGTCCCCGGGACCGAATGGTCGTCGAATATTTTTAAACGGCCCCTAACTCGGACGATTTCGGATCTCCGGACTAATGTTGTGTCCGAGTAATCGATTTGAAAACGTATACACGTGTAAATGTGGGCGCGGAAAACGGGAACGGGCTAATTTTGATTTTTAACCATTCCGACACGGCAAAACGGGTCTCGACGTCAGTATCGCGGGACAAATTCGATGTTTTCGATAGCACGTCGTAATGTGATACCTACTACGCAACCGTGTTTGACGACCGTCAGTTATCATATTATCAACGGTCAGCAGAAAAAACCAGAAAACCGAATCGGATTGAATTCGGGGAACTTTCGCCACTTATTAATATTTTATCGAGCACTACTAATGTCGTTGTTAACAGTGCCCCTACGTCCAATCAATTAACGTAGATCGTACTCGTATTTTTTTTTTTTCAAGATATTGCGAACGATATCGGATACGGGGACAGCTAGCTATATAGTGGTTTTACAATGATGTTCGATTTAATGCTGTTAATCGTATTCGATTGAACGTATTTGACGATAACACGTAAAATAACACAATGTCGGTTTTGTATTACCTGCCTGAAGTATTATTTCACCTTGAAGCCTCGGGGATTATTATTCCGAGGCATTATTGTTCCGGGATTCATTTTCAATTTGTTCAGTAATAATAATAATATTTGTTTTTATTACCTACCTAAGTATCGTTTCATTTACTAAAAAAAAACGATAATTTTCACCGTGCGAAAAACTACTCCTCCAGTTGTGTAATATGACGAACGTTTCTTTACAGTCTAAAACTAATACGCGTATAATTCATGCCTAAGCGGTGGTCGATGGAAATCCTCTCTCGTTACAAACACTGTGTAGAGTTCTAAATGTTCTTACAATATGTGTACTGATTAATGTCTTATTTTCAACGCGTTTTTAATGATTTTACTATACGTACGTTTTTTTTTTTTTTTTATTTTAACGCGGAAACGTAAATTCTAATCGGTGCGAGCTAAAAAAAAAAAAAAAAAGAAATAATAATAATAATTATGTTATATACGTACGGTACGATATTTTCGAATTGTTAATAAATTTTTGTAAACAGAATAAAAAATAAACTAACATTTTATCACGGATAAAATTAAATTGTTTTCTAATCACGAAATTGTTTTTATTATAATTTGTCGTGTAACAGTGACGAGTGTTCAAAAAGTATTCCAAAATAACAATAAAAACGTTTACATTGAGAAAATACTGTTTTCGTACATAAACGAACACAGCGATATCAATGAATTTAGACGTTTTTTGACTAACGGACGTCTGATAATTTGTAATCCGGTATATATATATAATTCTTAATCTATTGCGTTTAAACACACCTGCCTGAATATTTTCATTTTTTACTTCGATTATCGAAAATAATTGAACTTGATATCTTATAATAATTATCACGCGTTTGAGAAACGCGATTAGGAATTTGTCGGACGTTTTAAATAGACAGGCTGGACTTATGGTTGACGATTCAAACAGAATTAATAAAAACATCAAGTTTACACTCGAAACACGAAATAGATAATTAACTCTCAGGTCTTACAATCTGAAAAAAATTTAATTTCAATATATAACGTACATATATAGAAAACCCATTCAAACTGATATCGTTATTACGAATGTTTCTAACAATCCATTTTCACAAAAATTTGATTATTTTCATTCTATTTTACATAGACTCGAGCGTGTTCCCTTAAACGAATCTAACGATAATATAATGAATTCAATATAATTTGTGATATAAAAATTAAAAAAATTTTTTACATAAATACTATATAAAAAAATATTCTACATTGTAATGCAATTAGTTGTTTAATCCAATGAAATACCTTCTTGTCGGAAAAATTTGCGAATATTTTAAATAGAAATAATAAACAATGTAAAAATAGCTTTTAAAATTAAAAAAATTTCAATTCAAACTATTAATAATGAAATTAAAAATTTTCGCAAATAATAATTCTATTAATTATGATAATTATGGCGTTTATAAACTAATTAGTTGTCGTAAAAAATGTTATGTCGGAAAGACTGCTAGAAACTTTAAAATTCGATACAAAAGAACATATTTCATAGATTAAATTGAAAAAAAAATCTTCTTCCAATTCTAATTTTTCTAAATTTTACTAAACTCAAAGTACACATTTTGATATAGAAAAAGATTTGAATATATTAAACAACCAAAAAAAAAAAAAATGAATTTATAAATTCGGTTTTATAAAAAAATTACTCGATTTTAATGAAATTTAACGTGTAATGGTTTTAATAATATTTTAAATTTACAAGCTGATTTTAATAATAATAATAATAGTAATAATAATAATATTAATAATGAAATTTATCAATACATATTCGACAACGATGCGTAATTCTCTGCCAGTTGTTTTTATGTTACTATAAACATCGATTGTTTTTTATTATTTATAATATATTCTACGTATTTTGTTTATTATTTTCATATTTTATGTTAAAATTCTTTTTTCGTATTTTTTTTTATTATTATTATTCATTGTAACCTGATGACTTGGAAACTAGTCGTTACATTCTTAAACATTGAATACTCTAAGAATTTTTTTTTGTTTTTTATATAATATATACTAATTTGTTATATTTTAATATATACATATATATATAGATATT
The DNA here is from genome assembly GCA_032441825.1 of Chaetogeoica ovagalla. Lineage (NCBI taxonomy): Eukaryota > Metazoa > Arthropoda > Insecta > Hemiptera > Aphididae > Chaetogeoica > Chaetogeoica ovagalla. Next base: position 2,076,735 of record CM063728.1, read on the forward strand.
ATTTAATTTTTTTAAATTAATATTACAATTAAAAAAAAATATCTATTCTTAATTTTTAATTTATATATATATATATATTTTTTATTATTTAAATTCTGAATTTATTCAATAATTTCAATATTGTTACAAACAAAAAAAAAAAAAAAAAAATGATGTGAATGCGAATGTAATGTAATGTTACGTTTTGTTATGGATATAATTTTAGACTGATGAGTTACGCTAATATACTCACATTAGACCGCGAGAATGTATAGGAGGTGGTAGTTAAAAAGGAAACGGAGAATTAGGCTTTTATATATAATTAAAATAATTATTAGTCATTAAACAATTGTTAGTGGTACGATTTCGTGTGAACGTTAGGTTCTTAATTTAATTTTAATATCGCGAGAATAATAAATTATTCATATTTTATGAAAATACGTTTTGAATAATATACGTTAAACGCGAGTTAATTATTTTAATCAATAAATATCTAACGCGCTCGAATTGTATGAATCCCCTCCCCCCCCCCCCCGATCGTTGTGTTTCAAACTGAATCTTTTAACTAGAATTTTTTCTTTCTCTTTCGTGGCACGATTATAAAAATCGATTCAATAACGAAAATAACAATATTAACGGCGTGTTTATTGGGATTATCGTGGAAACACGAATCGTAACGAATATAATGTAATCTCCAATCTCTTTAAAACACTCGTTAAAATATTTGTCTAACGTAAATTTGAATAATTCGTAATTCGAAACAATTCGCGGAATTACTTAATTATTTTGTGCTCCCCTACGCGGGCCAATTAAAAAGAATAATTATTTATCAAACAAAAAGAGTTTTATGTAACGTTACAAAAAAAAAAAATAATAAAAAAAATACGTATATTATAATAAATATAAGCGGTATATGGTCAATAGATATTTGATTTAATGAGTTCGTTGAACGTGAAGTTTTTTTTGTTTTTGTTGAAGTTAACACAAACAATATCAGCAAAACGATTTCGCAGTCGTATTGCGAAATGTGTGTGTGTGTGGGAGAGGAAATCGCATACGTTTTCTACTGCGCCCAACGGCCTGGACAATACGCGTTTTACATATAATGTTCGAATTGATTTTTCTTTTTTTTTTTCCCCCCCCCATTAAATTTCCCTTATTCTAAAACGACGTTTCAACAGTTTATTTTAAATTTTATCTTTTTATCGTCGCGCAACGAAATTCGGTGACCCGCGAACGTTACAATATAATATCAATGTAAATTTTTGTTTTACGTAATACACGCGATCAAATTGAAACTGTTGGCTGAATTGAAAAACTAAACCATTGTGTTATGCGTACATATTTTGATAATAAGAATTATTATTATTATTATAAATTTCTCGTCGAAAACGGCATTCGATGTTCAGAAAAATAAGCGATTTAACAAAACCCAAGAGTCGTTTTCACTATATACGATATTATTATTATTATTATTATTATTATTATTATTATTATTATTAATATTATTATTATTATTTTTATACCTCGGTTTAATAGACGCAGCGCAATGCATCTGTCCGGCTCATAATTGTAGGCACGCCGCGCGTCCTTACACTTGCGTTTACAACCCGTTTTAACAGTTCAGCAAACCAAAACTCATGACTGAATATTTTTCGTTGACGGCCCCCAACAAACGTTTTCTTACCACGCGCGTTTTAATATCTTCATGGACCGCATAAGATATACACGCGTTCGGCTGCGTGATTTAGAAATTAAATAGATACAAGTAGATAGAAACCTTTAATTCGGATTCACTGTTACACTGCGATGGGTTACAACTACGTTTTCTACAATGATTCGCGTTCTTCATAAACTACGCATAATATTATTATACACGCGAACTGAATTATTTGTTGTAAATTCTGTTGTATTTAACCGTTCGATATATTAAACGTAATATTATCGTATGACACGTCCAGTGAAATGGTTCCGTGTCGTTTTTAAATTAATCGGAATTTTTTTTTTTTTGTATTTTACACAACAGCAATATTAAATATTACGGCAATTGCAATCCAAAACGGTTGTTGTTGTTATTTCTGAAATCGCGCACGTATTTAATATTTGTGACACGCATCATTTTTTTTCTCTTTTATAAATAACGATCTTAGAAATTCGTGTTTCAATGGATTTTCGTTCTTTTTTTTCTTTATAAGGTACGAATATGAAACGTCATAAATTCAATTATTCGTCTGTTTTAAAACGCGTTAATTCGATTTGTTTTAAAAAACTTTCTGATAATATATTTTCACGCGCGACGTTCGCTATTTCAAATATTTTTCCAAAACGCTTTTATTATTATTATTATTATTATTATTATATCCCGTTTTACAGGCTAATTTTATATAAATCTGATTAAAATCTATATGTTGTTTCCAGTTTGTGAAATGTTTTCTTTTTTTTGTGTTTGAAATAACATTAGAAATGAAATCGAATCATTAAATTATAGACAGCCGCGATATATGATTTCTCCTGTACAATATTACAGCCGGTATAAAACACGTGAAAAACATGATATCTATTATAACTCAAAATTTGCTTGATAATATTTGATTCGTTCACTTTTTATAATATAAGTCCTATGATAATATTTCGAAATATACATATATCGTGATGTTGATACGTTTAATCAAAGAATTATAATATATGCGAATAAAAATACAAGTATTTAAATAATCATGGCCAAAACGTACATGTTTCGGAAATGGATTTACTTTCCGAATTACGTTTATAAAAGAATACATTCGTTATTAAAATACCTTTTGATGTTTTATAAAAATTTTAATTTAAGTAAAAAAAAAATATATATAAAGTAAGATTACGCATTTCGTCCATACACGAAATGTGTAATCTGAAATTTAACCTTTTCGTTAAAAGAAAAAAAATATACTTTTTTTATGTTCAATCGGATTTAAATTTTATATAATACATTTATTCTGATAATAACTGCAAACGAATATTTAAAAATTCGACGTTTTAATAAATTTGCGTACGTATAATATATAGACATAGTCGTTTAAATATCATACATTTCTCTAGAAAGGAATGAATTATTTTTCAATAGTATAAGTAACCTACGCGTGCGGTATTTTTCATTTTTTATTAACAAAAAAAAAAAAACAGTTTGTAAAGTATAAGCGTTCTCACTCAAATACTATTGAGGTTACCTCGAGTATACTTTAACTATTTATATTACTTCCCTTATAATAGATTTACGTAGTAAGTGTTTTGTAATTTTCTTAAATAAAATATTTAGCTGATTAACGCAAAGCTGTTCGAATGATTTAAATCAAAACGCCTTCAAGCAATTAACATTTTTCAATAGAGTAACAAGTCAATAACGGTATGAAACTGAATAAACGTTCAGCGATGATTTTCAGGCTTTGGAAAAGAGTATTATATAATTATGTGATAAATCATTGTACTTTTGAACGACTGTACACCGTAGAAGGGATTAAAGCGTGTGATATTTGATTCGATTAACTTTTCATTTAAAAATAAAAGCGTAATCAAATTTATTTTTCCGAAAAGAATCGACGTTTGTATCTATCCTGTTGTTCAGAAGTCGGTGTACGCTTTATCTAATATGCGATCTATTTGCATTTGACACAATCAAATTCCCTTCTTTAAAATCACAATGATTCAAAATAGGTAATATGCATTTGAATTAATTTTATTCGTAAAATTGTCTACTAAAATGTGTTACAACTACTTCGGATAATTGCATACAACCTTCTTGTTGAAAAATTTGATATTTTTTTTGTAAAATCAAAGAAATTTCTACTGTTATAGTTTCAAAAATTAATAATGGAAATTGTTTTTGACCTTAAATAAAAGATTATTATTAACACTATCTATATGCGTATATAATATATCTAAATGTTTTATTTATGTGGATTAGACGAGTGAATTGAAAACTTTTCGTTTGTAATATTATAATAGTACTATTCATTTTTGAAATGAAATCGTTTTAAAATCAAAATGTCGTCCAAAAATAATATTCAGAAACATTTTGTGTTTGTGATAAAATATCGTTTTATTGTCGAATTTAAGTAATATGCTTTTTTTTTTCATTTTTATTAGACTCATAATGTACAAACTGTGTATAATAATTACATTTTCGTATTCGATTTTATTGCCACGTAAAATTCTAATCTGCTGGAATAAAATATCAGATTTACTAAAAAGAAAAAAAATTATGTTAATTTACACACGATGGAATAAAAGTTATATTAATTTATTACCGTATTATATTAAAGTCATTATAATATTAGGTAATTTAAATGTGTATAAAACTTATTTTTATTATACTATACTTTTGACCGTTTAAACATATTTTTTTATAAGACGCAAACGTATTAACATATTACATAAATTTAAATAATTTCGAAGTCATTAGAAATATATAACGCATAAATGAAGGTATATTATACATACGAACATAAAGAGTAATGTAAATTTAATAACTACATATAAAAAAACCAAGGTTATCGAGTAGATATATCTTTCTTGATATTTATTACATAACCTAAGTAACATTACTTAAATTAGAATTACGTGTTTGGAAATATCAAATTTTTATCATAAAACGTGGACGTTTAAATTATTTCTATTGAGTTTCGTCGCGAATAACACTGCAAAATTGTGACGTAAGCCGTTTTGTAAATAAAATTCTTTACTACAAATTATTTTCATTATTTTCGTGTATTTTTTATATAATAAAAGTGTTGTTTCATAAATATATATATATATATATATTTTTTTTTTTTTACTATGCGGTTGCTCACTTAAGTGAAATACGATATCTCATATACCTAATTGTTGTCTATATTTATACGTTAAATTTTTTTAAATTCAAATTTTCACTTAATTAGTACTTTGGGCATTGTCTTGATGTTAACAGCTATTGCCATTGATGATTCGACCGTAATTGAAAACAATAATGTGTCCGAGTTAGAAAATATTTAAAAACTTAGAACATTTTTTTATACGTGTGTATTATATTACTCATTTCATACATTTTGTAGCCTAAAAAAAATATTATGTATTAATATTTATTAAACAGTAATAACAAATCCATCGACTGCCCGTATATCATCGTATAAATATTAATACCTGTTTTTCATAAATTATAATAGTCGTTCAAATATTTTTTAAACATTCGGTAAATTATTCTAAAAAAAAAAAATTACTTTTTAAAATAAGGATTTTTCATTTTTCTTATATGGTTTTACTGTTTAATGTGATTTTTTTTTTTTTTTGGTTGTCCTCACCACTACTATTCTTGCTTAATTTTGTGTAATAATGTATGTTGACATTGAGGGATGTTCATGAGCAACGAGTTTCGGAATCTTATTTTACTTATTACGCGACTATATTTTGACTTTTATGTTTCGAACTTTTTCCTTTTGACATTTGTTTCATAAATCATAGTGTCTTACCGTATCACGCATTATGTACATCAAAATTAAATTTTAATATAAGTGCTTTAATAATAGGAGAGTAAATTGTTGTTTGTTGTCGACTGCATGCACACTCCAGTGCCGACAGCGGTGTTAGGCGTGTTATTATATTGAGCAACGCGCAATAATTACTATTGTAGTAATAATAATAATAATAATAATAATAATAATAATGATAATAATAATATTCATTCGATAAAGAATAATATGATTGGGAGCCCAATTGAATAAATGACATAATTCTATATTAGAGAAAATTTTAAATGTGTTAACAATAACAAAACGAAATATATAAATGGAAATAACGTAAAATGTACTTATTATATATTAGTGATAAATATAATGATAAACAAAAATAATTAGAATACATTAGTGGTGTAATATAATATGTTAGAATTTATAGTAAAAGATCTAATGATCTCATTTAATTAGTCCCAGAAATTATTTGAATTATGGTGTTTGTTGCATGAAGATATGGCTGTAGATAACGGTGAGTGATTTGTGAAGTTTGATTAATGTGATAATATGTAAAATAGCGATAGAGTTCTGTGATAATGAAGAGAGATAGAGAGCAACTTTGAACTGGATATGATCTAACACTTACGAGGTGTTAATGAGGCCATTAATAGCTTCGTAAATAAATGATGTATCTGCTGGTTCACGTCTACAAGCCGAAGTGGGAGAGTTCAAATGTGCGGGGATGTGGCCGTGATTGTTACAAAGGAAAATTTATTTTAAAGGTAAGGTATTGAAATATGTTGTTTCGGATTCGTTCAAATGCCACGCAATCTACATTAGTGTATGGGTTCTGGAAAATGGAACCATACATCAAAATAGTTTTGACCAGAATAAAGAATAAAGAGCTTTAAAATCGGCTTTTTGTACTTGCGGAGAGGGTTTTCGCACATAACCTCCCACTGAAAATATACAACTGTATGTACATATATATATCATTATTTATTTTTTTTTAAATAATTGTATATACCTAAATACATAAAAATTATGTATCGAAGAATCGTTCAATCCTGTCAGCTCGATATAAAGTAGCCAACTGAGTAATGGTGAAAAATTCTCCTGGAACCATTAAGTGTAGGTGCAGGTCATATAAGAAATTGTTTGAGAAAATTAAGAATTTTTAAGGCATCTAATTTTTATGTCGTATATATTCAAACACAATTATATAACACGTGTGGATACGTAGTGTACACATTCGAACAAAAAAAATTATCGGCCTTGCGCAGGTCTCGGTACGTCAGACGTTTTATTTCAATTCCGACAGCGATATGTGTACGTGGTTTATACGCGTATGATGTGTTAAACACGCATTTAATACTTGTTATTTTACACACGGTTTTACGCACTGACTGATTAAAAAAAAAAAAAAACTGAAAAAGATAAAGATAAATAATAAAATTGTGTTTCTGTGTGTATACATAATATAATTATATATTATTGTAGGAAAAAAAAATTCGCGAAATAAAATAATAATAATAATTATAATGATAAAGAAAAGTCTCGTCTAATCGTTACGCGGTTTTTTTTCTTTTTTTGAAGTTATAGATTACACGGCGGAGCAAGTTCTAAGTATAATGTCAATTTGGTAAATTATTATTAAATAGTCGAATAATTATAATGTTTATAAACAAAAGCAGCAAATATACGTCGGTGTACGTATAGTGCGATAGAGTGTAAATTCCTGTCGATTCAGCCCGAGGTCAATCAATCCAGTTATCAAGTTCCAGAGATGTACATTAAAGGATTTACGCGCTTTGACAACACGTATCCCTGTTTTACTGTACTCACAGGCAATTCTATACTTTGTACATATGCACTTCAAAGAAAAAAAACCTAACACGTTATTATTTACCAGGAAACATTATTACCTTAATAATAGCATTAAAGTTATTTAGTGATGATAATAATTATTGTACAATGAAAGACTGAAGTTAAGATGTATTTTTCTTAGATGTCTTATAGCATTAATAGCAAGTTTCTATACACATAAAAATGTTTTCCGTGAAAATAAATTATTCGTATATTATGTAATAGATATAAATGAAAATGTATTTCACAAATAAATAATATTATGAAATCGTGCACAGTTTGTTTAACTCAAATATTTATAGGGAAAAAAGAAATACGAAAGAAATCGGTAAAATTTTACTCCCGATACTTATCAGCTGATTTTAGCATTTCGAAATTCACCATATACAATTAAAAATCGTAAAATACACCAATTAATATATATTTATAAATCTGTAATATAATCTATATTAATTTTTTTTTTTTAAAAAAAAAGGAATTCTGCGTGTACGTATGTAGTTTTATACAAATATACGCCAGCTAAACACAACATCCGTTAATAAGGAAACACTACGAAAATTCAACGCTTTCACATAACAGGTTACTGCGGTTAATATAAAAATATTTCTAGAGTGTATATAACAAAAATAATAATCTAAGATTCATCCAATCGGCATGAGTTCGTTCAACCGTTCAAGCCGTGTAAACTTCTCAACTCATCATATATCATCGAAATGCTTGCAAAAAATGGGCAGAAAAATCCCTGTAGTTAAAAAAAACAAAAAAAACTATCGGTGTTGAAGAATCGGTTATAATTTGTATCAAGTGTATTACGCAAAAGCGTGTGCGCATAGTTTTCTCAGATTTTTTTTTTTTTAACTTACCACAAAATTGTATAAACAAATTAAATAATATATATATGTGTGTGTGTGTGTGTGTGTGTTTTATTGTACAATTTAAAATTAATTTGTTAAACTATTATTATTCTTATGGATTTGTTGGTGTCATAATCTTAAATTATTCAATAATTTCGTTTTAATTCACATTTATAATAGTAACCGTTGTACAATAAATAAAAAGAAAAGGCGGGAGAGAATCAAATCTTCTTTTTTTGTTTTGATACTTGACGTATATTAGTATATTTCTTAGTTTTGTTTTGACGATTTTTCGTTTGGAAAAACGCATGTTTACGCGCACAACTCATCATTGTGTGTATTCTGTTTAAATAGAGTATAATAATTGAACAAAATTTTGTTTTTTAATTATGAATATTTTTATAATTATTATTATTAAAAAGTTATGTTGCGATATATGTATTATTTGCAATTTAAAAAATGATGACTGAAATTAAGTGGAGTGATCAGTCTTGGTCAACGTAGGGCACAATTCGAGTTTTTTTCCTGTTTCAAGATACGACCGTTAACGTCCACGAAATGACCATGGACGAATCGGTATCACACGGAAAATCCGCCCCCAAACGCTTAGTTCGTCCGGAATTTTTTTTTTTTTTTTGTGTAGAAAATTGAAAACAAAATGTTCTGAAGTTTCTGCAAGCACAACGGGTAACATTAAATATAATGAGAACATCACAAGGCAGGAGTGGCGTCGACGCTCTATTCGAATGACTCAAACTCTGAGTGCAAACCATTTAGCGTTCAGTTGTATCGGGACAAAATATGAGGGAAACACCGAATGATTCAATACCAAAATATTTGGTCTATAATCCACCTACAACGTTCATCACCGTGTTATCCATTATTATTGATTTCTATGTCAATTATTTATTTCCGTGTTATTATTTTTCATATAGTTGTTGTAATCTCTTAGACGATACACGTGTCGTATATGAATAAATAAATAAATAGTAATCGAGCTGTATAAATCATTGCGCATGCAGTCTTGTAGTAAAAAAAAAAGAAAAAGAAGAAGAAAAATGTCTTAGATATATAACGATTCGTTTTTGTGAAAATCCGAACGCCCACGACTAAAGAAACCGATTGGCACCGAAACGAATTTTATCGAAAATCGATTTGAGATTTTAAATTCGAATCTATTTAAAAATAGATTTTTTACGATGATTTCACGGTATATTATTTAATACGAGATATATGCGCGCGGGTTTTATGAATTCGATGTGGGCGCACCTATTTAAGTGTAAAAATCATAGCGGCGAACCGCGAATGTCGTGAATGTGTCGCTCAAGCGCGTTAATTACGTAGACAGAGTTTTAAAGTTTTGTAGACCCGATTTCGGTTCTATAAAATTGGCAGCGCTGTTTGTTTCCTTATATAATTTCGTTATCGCGAGAGTATAATAATTTCGTTACATTAAAAAATGGTGTTTTTTTAACTTTCCTATTTGGGGCGGTTCATCGTCACATTTACATGGTGATATCACAGACACTGGATGTCAGTCAGGCGCACAAATAAGTAAGTATCGATTTTGTACCCGCGCTCAATTCACGGTGTGCTGGTGTCTCAGCGAAATTCGGCGACACGGCAAGTGAGCATATACCTAATGGTCGGAGGAGGACAGCACGACTCTTCTGGTTAGGTTGGGTGTACAGAAAGACAAAAAAAAAAACAGGTCAACTCGGGGATAACGATTTTGGAGCGCGTATTTTTATTATTACGGATTTATTGAAAGCAATGCGATTAAACCGTTGCATTCGATATGACGATTGCGAGCGGAGCTCCGGTGTGATGTTGTGTGTATGAACGCGGAAAGAAAAAACTATTTTCGTGAATTTTAAAACCTACAACTATTTCTACGAATATAGTCCAAAATTGAAAAAAAAAAAAAAACAGTGTTCGAAAATCGTTTTGACTACATCACCGTGACCACGGGAGTTACGCGTTCGATGAGTATTCCCGGTTTTCTGCAGTGCCCATATCAGTGGCGCACCCAAGGGGATGGACTCCGGGTCCGGACCCCCCCCCTCGACTAGTGCAATAGTATTACATTTATAGATGAAAATCCAAATTCTGATACAACTTTCATATTTTTCTGTTAAAATTTCGCATACGATATAGATAACACCAGGTGTTAACAATTTATTGATTATATTATATTATTATAATATATAATCTATTTTTATTATCTATTAAAAGTTTTGTTTTTCATAATGTAGTTTTTTAGACCCCCCCTTGAAAAAATCCTGGGTGCGTTACTGGCCCATATTAGCCTCGGGCATTGCGGTGGAATAAAACGATACGATAGATCTCTCGACGAAATCCTGTAATTTTCCGTTGGTTTTTTCAATTTTCGTACCCTTTTGAAATACGATTTCTGCAGTGAACCGGATTTGCTGCAATTCGTCACCACCGGTCTGCGTAAATATCGGAACGATCTTTCCGGTAGAATTACCGCCGCGATCGATTTCTCGTTCCGCTGCTCGGGAACCTATAAAACAGATTGAGAAATAAAAAAAATCGTTTCAAACCGCAACAGCTAATTTCTCATCGCTATTATTCGTCGTTGGCAATTTAAAATATTAAAAAGTATAAAAATATCGTATGTATACCGCGCGCGCGTATTATATAAAAAATACGAAGTTTTTTTTTGTTTTCCGCACCGCAGCGGACGGACGGACGTACCTGGGACCGCGCGCGCGTCACGTGACGGCGGCCAGTAGGCGTGCCCGTGCGCCGGCTCCGATTGGCCGCCGCCGTCTTCTCGTCGCCGCTCCGAATACATTATAAACACGTCCGGCGACTTACGGGCAGAAAACAATAATTATATTTCTATACGTGTTGCCGGCGGTGGTGGCGGCGGTGGTGGTGGCGACGATGGTGCCGGCGGTGGTGGCGGCGGTGGTGGTGGTGGTGCCGCCGCCGCCGTCTCGGATGTCAGTGTCAGCGGCGTCGTTATTCGGTCCGGCGGTAGAGGAAAAAAAATTGGCTTCATTTCTCTACACCGGTTCCATTTCTCTCGTTTTTTTTTTTTTACCCCATTTTATTGTCCGAGCACAATAATAATAATCGTACGAACAGCCGTGCGTGCGCGCATTTTTCTTCTTCTTCAAAGTCATCACTCATGAGCATGCACGAGCGCATTATTATTCTCATTATTACCGCGCGACCGTTCTGTCCGGGCGACGATAAAATTATCGTTCGTTGTCTCGCAAGACTCGGAAACGGTTTTTTTTTCTTTTTCGTTTGTTTTTTCGTGCGCGTAAATCATACGTAATAGTGGTGGAGTGGTGACGACCGGGGTTCGGGAATTTCGTACCGAGAGGAGGAGTACACGAAGGCCGGAGTCCGCGTGTCCCCCCCATCACCTCCGCCCCGATTTTTCTCGAGCGTTTATAGGAACGCTTTGAAAACGAGCGTTCAAAGTACTTTGGAAAAGAGCGTTTAAAAAGCATTCCGAGCACTGCACCCGAGTGTGATGACGACGGCCGGTAATTTTTTTGCTTTACAACGCCATAGATTTACCGAGTCCTATAGAAATGTTTAGAAACGACGTCAGAGTCGAACGATGATTTATTCGGATCTCGTCGCGTTTGTATACGCGGCTATCGATCGGACTAGTCAGCTGCGGGGGGGAATAACTGTGGTGTGCTCCTCGTTCAACAACCGCTGTATTATTCCGGTCAATATTTTCGATAATACGCGTTTAATTCGTTACGATTTTCGTTTTTAAATTTACGAATAACATATAAAAATAACATTTATACGTGTTTTTACTGTCTGCGGATTTACATATCGGGTGATTTTTTTTTTTTTTTTTGAAACAAAATAACGGTAAATCAATAATTTCACTTCGTCTAATACTCGTGTACGGCCTTTGAATAAAACGAGTGTGTCTCGCGCAACGGGAGTCCGAACGGTTCTCATAATACTGCAGGTGTTTCCTGTATTTCAAATACGGCGTAAATCGTATTATTATTATTATTATTTTTTTTTCGTACAACGGCGTATTATCGCGGTCCAAGCGAATCTGTTCGGTTCGCTTTATTTTCCGAAATTCCATTATTAGACAATATCACGTATAAACAATAATATTTTAATAAGAAGAAAAAATGGTGTTTTTAAACGCCAATGCGTCGATAAAAAAAAAAAAATTGCGGATTTACCGCGAAAAATACGTACGCAATAATTATTTATTTCTTAGTGCTTCCAGAATTAAATTCGGGTTCTGATTGATTCCCCGGATTCTTAGGTATAAAAATCATTTGGGTTTCGGGAGTTTCTGGATATTTAAAGGGGGTGTGAGGCGGGGTTTAGAAACGTTACGGTTTACGGGATAATCTGTGTTCCGAAACTCGATTGGGAAGAACACCGAGTGACTTCGACGTTGACGATTGCATCACGACGAGTGCTTGCAATTGAATAAACACGGCACTGTAACGGTTCTTAAACGATATTAAACTGACACACAATAATAATCGACATAAATGAAATCGTAAAATTCTTGATGAAAATATAATTTACGCATATCTTTTTAGGCGATGTAATTTCAAAAATATCCGTGTATATCAGCGAGAGTGACAAACTCCTAATCATTATCGATTTCTGTCGATTTCAACGGTACCAGTGGTTACAACATGGGCGACGAATGCTTTAAAAACGTTTAAATAGTAACAATTTTAAAATGTGCACGAAATGTATATGAAGACAATTATTAAATGGGCATGAAATAACAATTACGAGGAAAAAAATATCTATCACTTGGCAATGGAGAATTTCCTGCAGTCGATTTCGTTTCTGAAATGGGTCAAAATGACGCCAAAATTGTAAATTCTAACATTCTTCAGTCGGTAACCATGATGGCCAATATAATGATTGCCGTGTTAACCTATTTCAGATTCAGACCTATTTCGATTGTACGAAATTGTCGCGGAATTTTTTTTTCTCGGTACGATTTGGTCGTGTAAAATAAACGGAATGCTTATCCATAGGTCTATACACTCGTGTATAACCATACAAGACTGTTCTAAAAAACATAGACTGAACAAAAAATAATAATGATAATTATAAATTATACGAAAACTACGTCGATGTCAGTACCTACTTAGGATTATTTATGTCATAAGCATCTTAATGCGGACAACGCCGAGTACCGAACTGTATTAGCTATAAATAAATACAAATAATACCCATAACAGTAACAATGTTATTCGGTCAGTATAAAATATAATAAAACGATCACACGTTTCCAGTAAGAGACAGGTTTTCTTTTTTTTTTACTGAATAGAATATCGGAAAAAAGAAGGTTTTCGAATTTCGATGACGAACCGAAGTTCGACGTGTGTTATCCGACTGTCGGAAGACATTTTAACGAAGCGAAACACGCATAGAACAAGACAGATTCCAAAAACAATGCAAAAGTCCGCACAAGCAGACCGTGATTGGATTCGGTGGATTAAACCATTTATTATTATTATTATTATTATTATTCTTTAAGCTTATTAGAATGTATTTGATAAAAAGAAATCCAGTCTTTTTTTCTTCTTCTCTTACGTGAATACGCGTACGTGTACCTCGTATACGTGTATTATTATAATTTTCTCATTTCTACGCGTATTACTCAAACCACCTGCAATAGTTACATATTATATTCGCGTAAAATACAACTATAGTTTATTATATCGCAATTGGCAAGACCGCCTCGGAGTCGTTCGGAATATTTTTTCGGTAACTTACACATATTCCATCTCTTTGAGTGCTGAATGCGCGACCATGAATAACACATGACGGATAAAAACAAAAAAAAAACGAAACGAATACGAAATAAAATATCGCCGTTGGGTTTTATTTAACGATGCACACGAAAACGTATATGTTATCTCATCATTACGTCGAATCCGACAAGGACACACCGAAACGGAGCAAAAAAAAAAAGAAAAAGAAATAAATACTAAAAAAATCCGTCGATATATACATTGAAAAAAAAGAAACGTCGCGCACTTCAGAGACAATCGTCGTATATGTTATTATTATTATTATTATTATTATTATTATGTTTTGCTATCAGAATTAGCAGGAGGCAAATAATTTAAATTATTATATAGGGAAAAAGAATGGTAGCAATTATGGTGGTTATAATTAATGAATAAGATAACTCTATTATATATGCCTAAGCTCGTTTTACATTTTTATTTTTTGCTCTAAAAATCCAAATTTGTCACTCGTTTTTAAAACGAATGTGTCAATAATTGTATAGGAAAGGTCGTTTATCGTTTTTTACTTTTTTCAATTTGCTTTTTATTACTGCAAAAATTACTAAATATTTCCTTCGTGAACGTGACGTCGACCGAGATTACTCATTTAATACGAAAAAAATAGTCACAAACAAAAAAAAATACACAAATAATTTGTGACGCCATAGACATTATTTAGTTTAAAAGTGTACACGACGAATGTCTACGATAATAAGTGATTTCATAATATTTCAATTTCCAACAGTTCGACGTTCGATTGATCCAAATAGGCGTAATTAATCTAGAACGAGGTAAAATGTAAAAATAAAAAAAAATACACAAATATCTTGTATATTATTATTATTTCTAATTAATAGAAATTACGAGATCTTCGTAGGTGTATGTGACTGTTGCGCGTACGTATGTGGTTGTATATAACCGAGTTCGGTAAGCTGAAAATTATTATCTTTAAAAGTTAATTTCTAGAAAAAAACATTTACAATAAATGATTTTATAGTAAAATAATTATTAGGTTAGTGTAATAATTGTAACTGTTCCTTATGAACGATATATAATCTGTGGTATTATTTTTAATTTAATATATATATATATATATAGGATTATTAATATTAATATTATTCTTGTTGTTTATTCGTTAGAGACATAAAATTAACCACACAATATATTCGTACTATATAATGATAGATCACGGGACACGTTATGTTTTGCGTTTGAATCAATTTCGAGGTGAAAACTACAAAAAAAAAAAAAAACATTTAATTAAATATATGTAATAACAAAATACGCTTAAAATTTATTCGCGAGAATACGCACAACTATAAGTGACAGATTGATTTCGATTTTTAAAAAAAAATTACTTGCAATTTTCCAAAATTTATACTCCGCCAAGTGGATAATACGTTGCATTTTTATGTAAATAACTTATTACAAATTAACGTAATTACGGTGGTTATGTCGAACATCTGACATTTTCTATTTTATAAAAATATATATATTTTTTTCATGAATTATTTAAGACGTTAAAAAAAAATAAAATAAATAAATGTTGTTAAATTTTATGCTCGTTAAATTATTTTTTTCTTTACTAAAATAAAGCTGGTTATGCTTTCATAGTATACAATTTCTTAAATAAATAAATAAGTAGGTAAACAATATAACGAAAACAAAGCAAGCGTGTGAAAATGAGAAAATCATTTATAGTTATATCTCTCTGTTTTTCAGTAGAAATTGTTCTTTTCTTTGTATTTTTAATAGAATTATATTTAATTCAGTTGAAATAAAAATATATATATATATATATAAATAGTTGTTTTGTTATTTATATATTATATATATGATGAAATAATTAAAGCGTACGTTTTTGAAAGTAAAGAAAAAAAATATATATATTTTTTTTAATTATCTATCTAAATTGAAATAATTTTTTTTCGCCGTTTTCGAATTCTTAAAGAATACAATATGTATAATTATAATGCATTTCGTATACGTACAAATTCGAAAGTCAATGACAAGCGTTTTTCGTGAAAAAACATCCTTTTACGCATTGTGACAATCGATTTGCGGATAAAAATATCTTCGGATTTTACGCGTATTAATGAAATTGAAAGTTATCGTACATCAAAGGGCAATTGAATCAGCAAGACTATTTTGTATTTGTCATCCATACACGCATCGAATGCCGTTTGATCTTTTTCGTTATTTTTTTTTTTTTAACGTAATCGAGAATTCATTAATCCTTCAATTGTGTTTTGGTACGCGCGTTTGACTTTTTCCCTAATAGTTATTAAAATATTCGTGATCTCCGTTTTAAACATATTATAATCGAACACAATGGTCGATCCGGTTGTAATTAAATGCGAATAATGCGCATTGTTTACATTCGAAAATTGCTAGCTGGAATTGAGGAATTTCGTTTTACGTTTCGTCATACTCACATCGATTATTTTTTTGTTTTCTTCTGGCAGACATTTCGTGATGTTTTGACGCGAAAACGTTAAGCGAAATAAATCGAGAAATACACGTATATAACGAATTATAATACGTATATATAATAATAGTGTATAATAATTATACGGTCAATGTACTTCAATATTTCCTCTTTATTTTTTCGCATAGAAAACTGCGATTTTCAAACGTTTCTGGCATACAGTGTATAAAGCCAATTTTCTTATTTTTTATATAGATATTTAATGTGGAAGTGTCTAAATAAACAAACAAATCTGTATTGGATTTAATGAAATTAAAATCGTTCTCTCTCCTCCAAAACTATATAAACGACTTCATTTACATCATTTTAGATACTTATATATTATATCTACGTTCCTCAAGTCAATTTTTTTGTTTCATTTTTAACAAAATTTGTAGACTGGTTAGAAGAAATGTATCACGTTTTTAAGATTTGCTTAAGACGTTACTCATTTACTTTTCAACACAACGTATTTTATTTTCAATATTTTTTCTGAAAACCAGTCTTTTAGAGTATAAAATTTCTATTCGGAATACCTTTATCGAAATACTTTTTTATTTATCAAAATAAACGGATAAAAATGTATTCATAATAGGTGTTTTAAAAAATATATATATATTCGAATAATTTAAAAGTATTACAATTATCTTTATTTTATGAAAAATTATACTAGTTTATTCATTTCTCAAATACTGTCTATTATATTGTTTACTTTAAAACATAAGGTCTACGAAAATCAGTATGACCTGTGTATTCCATGTATTATCACATGAAGAAAACGGTGATTATTGTACGCGATAAAAAACAGCGGTAAGAGAATTATGGAATGTTTTATGATTCTTAAAATATATTTAATTAGTTATTAAAATACAATAATTGTATATAATTTATAAAATATCACAATATTTTACAACATATTATACAAATTAAAAACATATTATTTTTCCACAAATTGATAATTTTTACTCGTGATTGATGAAAAAAATAAATATTTTGTGCCCATTACAAATAATATGTACCAGTAACAGTAATTGTGTATTCGAATACACACTTTTTTAATGTATTTACAATAGTATTCGAATGCAAAAAAGTATTTAAATACCTTTATTTGAACACTTTACAAATCGGACTATTTGATATGTATAATAATAATAATAATAATAATATTAGTATTATTACACTGAACACCTGTAAATGTAGACGGATAATTATTTATAGATCGGTCACGGAAATTAGACGTGCCAATGTACTTCTTAATAGATTATTTTGAAATACTTATATATAACAGCACAGCATGACGTGTATAAAATAAGTTATTGTCAGTAGAATAATATATAAGAATAATAAAAATAATAATAATATATAATAATATTGTGGAATTCTCAGTTGGATAGAAATTTTAAAAATGACTAAAAATATTCTTTGTGGCGTTCCGGCGTAACCTTGTTCGCGTTTGAACACGGTGTGTGTGGTTCACGTTGACCGTCGCGCCTATAAAGTATTACAAAATTTGATTTGATAATTAATATAGACAACACTGTGTACGGCTCGGTACTAAAAGATTTAAATCGACAAATTAAGTACATCTTTTTTTTAGAATTCCGACGTGTAACGCCTTATACAATATAGCTACCAAAATAGTATAGTATAGTATGAAAATTATAATTGAAATAAAATGATAAATCATATGTAAATCAATAAAAGCAAACGACCGTCCACTGCTGCACGTCAATGAAAAAATATAATTTAGTAAAAAAAAAAATCGAAAATATTGGCATGCGCACAGAAATCATTTCTGTTTATTACATCTTGCATAAAAATAATCAAAAATTGAAAAACGTGTAACACAAATTTTTGAGAATTGAATATCTTTAAACGTGTCTTGTACCAGAAATAATTTTTGTACTTTTTATCTTCTTCTCTTTTGTACTACAACTTCGACGGACATTAGGAAGAGAAATCTTTCTCTGTCTTGTATTTTCCGAAAAAATTCAACAATTTCTTCCCGGTTCAATTTTCTGTGTCCATTAGGCTCGGTGCAAGTGTTCCACGTCTTCTCATTTCCTCGATCATTTCTTTAATGATCAATTTTAACCAGTGGCGCTGTTTTATAAACTTAAGTGAAGCAAAACATTCAAAGTATTTATTTACCCACAAACCCATAGACGGACATTTTTTGGTTGAATTTATAGGCTCTATAGAATCTGAAGCGGATTTGGGAAATAAGGAAATAAAGTCATTTATTACATAATATTATGTGATTATAATAAAGTTTGGATTTCATACCGATGTTCACCTATACACCAATCATTTAAATACATTTTACACCTAATGTTTAGTTGTTTATTCATAGCAATTGTTGAAAAAATGAATGTTGGATTTTGGGTGACTTGTATCAATCTCCGATGAATCAAATAATGTATGATCTATGAATGCTGGTTCCACATATTTTATTTAGCGACATTTCTACTGATGATTTTTCCGAAATTTTATAGAATTTTTATCATCTATACATTCCTGTTCTTCTATAGCTACATTAGTTGATTCAGATGATGAATTTTCAAGACGAAGGGTTAATAAAAGAGGGACTTGGTAAAAATTGTTGGAACCCGTGGAGTGGACTAAGCTGCGCTGGGTCTCGGTTCATTTCCCGGGAGCTTGTTAGGACATTAATTGTTTCAATCTGGCCCTTTACAGTGCTTTCACGGGAGGGATGTTTTCCGATATGTCTTAGGGTCACTATTACCCTTGCCTACGGGTGCAGAAGAGATTTTCCTAGGTTCACTATGTCTGATCTTGACAGGTTGATTAAATTTGCTCTGAGTCTCTGGTTTTATCATAACCAAAATATCAAGAACTACAGATATTCGTCTGAGGACTAAAAATGTAGCTGGGTATTGTAGTATCGCGTGGACCCGGAACTCTTCTCTCATGAGACTGACTACAGTACTCACTATTTGTGAGTCAATGAGCCCCGTTTGTACCCGACACGACAACTGATTTTTCTCTAATATAAATTCAGTCAGTCGTTGGTTTCCACCTTGTTGAACTGACACGATTTCTGCACGAAGATGGGACTGGATATCCGGGTTGTCAAATCCCTCAGTGAATTTGCCTTGAAATTCAAACTACGATAAATTCAGCGCTTTAATGATTTTCCACCATTCAATCGCATTTTTCGTTAGTTGCAGTTCTACACTTCTTACCCAGGCTAATTTGTGAATATTTGCTTAAAATAAAATACATTCCAAATTTTTAATGAAACGAATGAGGTTCTCTTCTTCTTCACATGAAAATTGAGGGAGATCTCACGGTTTTTAAGTCGTGTATCGGAATGAGTCGTATATACTCCAATGTCCTTTATATATTTAATGATTTTACACAATTATACGTTTGTACCGCAATCATGTTTAAACAATTTTGTTTTAATTAATTTCGTTTACGATTTTTAATTTTTATCATTTATATCCGTAAAAATCTGTGTTCTAGTAAAATTAGTTATGAATTGTGTACATATATTACCGTAATTATGAAGTATATAACATTTAAACACAAAAATTAACAATATTAATATTCTAATTATTTAAAAGTTTATTGTAGATATAACAAAAAAAAAAAATATATATATATATACGACTACAAGATCTTCTTTGTCTGCCTCTCTTCTATTCACTGTGCTTGAGATTTATATGTTATACTATTTTTCATTTTTTTTTTATTCTAGAACGGAATGTAAGAATACTTTCATGTGTCTCTGACATCATAATTTCTTCCACAAGTCTATAGTGCTCTTGATCATATATCTCAGTCTCAATGAGATCGTTTTCTTTAACGTCAATGACTTGAGCTTATCAATAGTTTCGTTTAACTGGCAGGTCTGTAAATATAATATAAGCATAGATTATGAATAATGCTTTAAGTCTTAGTAAAACAGTGTTATGACATTTAACAACTCTTCACAAAGACAAAATAATACTAGTAATAAAAGAATTTGATAATCGTACTTTTTCTAAATCTGTTCCGGCAGTTTTTAACAGAATGCATAAGCATTCTAGCGAACTTTCTGTACTTTGTTCCAATAAATCCGCGATGCAGTATGTCATTATGCTGGTCTTAATCAAATTCTTTTTAAACAGCTCACCGATAAATCTAAAATTAAATTTAAAAAAAATTAAACACTCAATACAGCAAATATGATCGATATAGGTCTATTTTTCGCAAATTATACAATATATTATTACCGACAATTTCCAATCGAACGTTTACGTGATCTTCTTTCATTTATCTCGTAGTCCAGTTGAAGTTTCTTCTTATTCTCCTGTGTATACATTAATAATATTTAAAATACGTATTCAAATTGTACGATATTTAAAAAAGTAAAATAAGTTAGGCTGTTATTTATGGATATTGTGTGTAAATGTTTCGGAGAAGTGAAGAATAACAATATATAGTGTTTAAAACTAAATATTTTATATTACTCGTATGTACCCTATATAAAATTATAAACTATTTACCTGATCTTCGCATAAATTAATTTCATCCAGTTTCTTTACCCCGTCCGCTCGATGCGCCCTATCCACTTTAAATTGTTTTTGACAATTTTTGAGGATAAGCGATAGGAGGAATATCGTTCTTTTGCCACCATCACAAGTCACTCGCAATGATTTGATATCAGAACAGATGGATGCATAAAGATGAACGAAATTTCGTTCATAGAGCGCCTGTAAAATGTGTAATTAAAAAAAATCGATTTAAATGAAAACTGTACACCGATTTATACTAGTTTTCGCGTCGCATAAACATCGATAAAGAGAAGAGAAAAAAAAGAATTGTCCGTAAATCGTTCTGACTAAATCGAAAATTATATTTTATGTGCTGTAATTATTTGTTACCTTTTCGAAAATTACATCAGCTGTAATTTGCAAACGTTCCACTGTATCCATTGGAAGGGCCGCTAAATTCTTCGTCAATTCGACTACGTTTTCTTCCGTAAGCTTGTTCAATATCCATTTGACACTTCTCTTCAACTCCTGTTAACACGAAATATGAAAGATAATTTTTAACTAAAATACAGATGATGTTTGCGTATATTTATAGTTAAAAATATTTATCCATATTACAAATAACTAGTTTTCATTAGAGCTATTTCAACGTTTACTCAATATTTAATAAAATAAATCATTATAATTTTCGTTTATAGAAGAAGTTGAAAATACTTAACTTTAAGACTTTCTAAATAAATTATGATGACAACAAATATTCGATTTTATTTATAACTCTTTTATACTTTAGTTTAAATTAGTATATGCGTACCTCATTCTTGTCATATTGACGTTTTGTGTCAGACTTGATACCTGTCTTATTTGCGGCCACTTTTCTAGGAGCCACTGTCGGAATCTTCGCGTTTTTCGACTTGTTCACTTTAATTTCGTTATTCGACGATACCTTCGTGCGTATGAATGTTTGTCTATTCCCTGCCGTAAACCGTTCGCCGTTATTGCTTTGTAATCCCATCATCGTATTACATTGCACTGGTTCAGACACTTTCATATTGGCCGTGTCTCCACAGGATTTTTTCAAAGCGTCGACCGGTTTATTTTTACAGTTCCCATTATTATTTTTCGCCTCGAATTGAAACGGAACCGATTTCCCGGTCTTATTTATTTGTTGTCGGTTCTGTTGTTCTATAATATGAAGTAACTTGCGAAATACATACGAATGTTATACGGATATTATATTAAAATAACAAACCCTTAGCGCGGAGCATATCGTCAGGTCGACTTGCCCGTGGTTTTCGGACTTTCTTGACTACTTGCCATTCCGAAACATCGTCATCATTTTTTGACTCTTCACCCGGGACAATTGAGCGGCTCTTGCACGATTCCTTTTCAACGCTGTTTGATATGGAAATCGGTTTTTGTGACTTGGAATTCACCGCTTGGGTTTCGGTAGGTGAGCTGCGCAGTTTCTCGTCTAAATCCTTGTTCTGTTCTTGTGGATCGGCGATCGATGACTTCAATTGCAATAATGCAAATTTACCCTTCGTGCGTCGCCTTTTATTGGAATTTTTACCGTTCTGTAATACGTGCGTACGATTAACAGGCGAATTTAAAAGTATCTGCGAATTTAATAAAATTAATACTTGATAAAAATGCAAAATAAACATATTAAGTGAAAAACTATTCGTGTCTTGAAATGACGTGTATCGTACTGAATAATATATATATTCATTCATTGTATATGACGATAACTACCTCGTTCTTGGACGTCTCCTCGTTGTTGTTCGACGTAGAACAGGGCATAAGTGATTTCGGCGATATCGTTGACAGCATGGCTGTTTTCGTTCGTTTTTCCGCGTCACGATTATTCTTGTCCCCATCTAACACGTCAGTTGTATTTTTTGATTGTTCCTCAGTAGCCGATTTACCTTTCTTTTGCCGTACTCTCTTCGTTCGTTTTATGTTCTTGAACACACACGTATACAAACGTACCACGTAAAATAAAAAGAATGCTCAATATTAAAATAAATATAATTTAAAGTTAAATTTGAATCCAAATATATAAATATGTGTTTAATCGGTTCTATTCGTCGGTTAAGATTTAATTTAAAAAATATTGTTAAAATTTTCTTTTACTTATTAAGCTTATTAATACTTAAATATACCTAACCTTAATACTTATTAAGGTCTATTCGAGCCGGATGCGTTAAAAAAAACGCACTTAACTATGTAAAATATACACTAAGAAGTTTTTATATATTTATGCTGTAAACTAATTAATTGGTCCGAAACTCATCTCACCTTTGGTTGCGCTCGGATATCGACGTCCGATGTAGGATCCGCTGAACTACACGAGACGATTGCTTCTTGCAATTCATCCGTTCTCTTTTGGACATCACTGTTTCTTTTTGAACACAGTAATGATACTTGCTTTACACTCTGCATACATATCTTCTTTCCGTACACACAAATCGTGGACAACACTCCTTTTTGTATAGAAGACATATTTTTATATCGTTGTTGGTTAATACGCTAAAAAAGAAAATTATACACGTATAATGTTAATATTGTGGGATGTGTACACTACAAGGTCTGTTACTACATTGGCGATATAAACGTTCTAATATTCAAATCAATATTATATTATTATGTATCTATGCACTATTTTTTATATTACAACGCGATGTTTTGAGAGTTTTTTTACTAGCCAGCCACTAAAAGAAACGTTTATTTATAAATATTCATTGAAATCTAAAATGTTCTTTCATCTTTAGACGCGCATAATAACTGATCTTTTTTTTTCTCTTTAAAACAAAGTTGATAAAAAAAAAATTTTAATTTAATAAAAAGCCTAGAATAAACTAAGCAAAAAAGTGATAATAGACATGTCGAATATGCATATTAAGATCTAATAGTACGGGTGAACAACGATTTACTGGTTAGGATTATTTTATTATTTTTTTGCCGGTAGTTTTTTAAGTTATATTTTTTTTTGGGAAAAATTGAAAAATGACCTTTCTGAAGTGCCAACTAGATGGAATTTACTACCAGAAACAAACCGTGACTGTAAAGATCGGAGCACTGCTTCTGGTACTATTTTTGGATAAAGACATAAAAATTAAAACACAAACACACATCGTTGTACAACATTCCCCGTTCCAATAACCGCATAATTTTTTTCGAAAAACGCTTATTGTGGCCCATTTCGCAGGCGTCCAAAATTACTCATCAGTCGTGTTCCTTACGCGTATAAGTATTATTAATTATAGTCGATAGTATAGTGCAATACATTTTCATAAAATTTAATTTATAGTTATTAAATTTTAATTTAATCTTTTATATTAATCATTTTAAATCCTCCCCTCCCACCATTAACCGAGAGAAAAATCGAAATTGTGCTATTGCGTACAACATCCCATTATTTGTGTCTGATAGGCATAGAGATGATGATGAGAGGTTTTCTTGTGTGTTGCCTGATTTAGCCACTAGCATGAGTGTGTTCGTGTGACGAATGTAACGGTTTTTTTACGTATTCCCTTTCACAACATACAGTCTTCATCTATTGAGATAAATATCGATATTTCATAGAAAAGTTTTAAACAAGTTCTTGTACGATGAACAAAAATGTTGTTCCAACGTATATGTATTTTAATAGTTTTGATTTTTAACATCTTGTATTTGTCGCCTCTCACATAAAATGTGTCCTTATAAAAAAATAAACCCAAATACAAAATTCCATGTGAATATCGAACATATGGACTGAAACATAATTAGTATACTCACGATTAATTTAGGACACGTGTTGTGTATATATGTGTATTAAAAATATCTATCGTAATA
Source organism: Chaetogeoica ovagalla (assembly GCA_032441825.1). Lineage (NCBI taxonomy): Eukaryota > Metazoa > Arthropoda > Insecta > Hemiptera > Aphididae > Chaetogeoica > Chaetogeoica ovagalla. Next base: position 2,101,488 of record CM063728.1, read on the forward strand.
CACGAAAAAGAATGTTTTTTACAATTTTACATTTTTAAACAAAATAATACACTTTGTCGAATTAAATGAGAAACGTAGGATATAAAATCAAAACGTACTACTTATATGAATTAAAATACCTCGAATACTATAATTGCTATAAATACGTAGACGAAAAATAGAAAAAAAAATTCTAAAATTGTTTTGGTTAGAACAGTAGAAAACTATATATTTGTGTAAAAATTTAAAGATCATTTCAAACTGTTTTTTTATTGGTTTTGAACAAAAAATTTGTCAAAAAATTTGAAATAGTGACAAACGATTTTTATATATAGTTGAAGTAACGCGTACACGTCTAACATTGTGTTGTTTTCCTACGCATTTAAACGTCAAATTGTCTCGTTTACGAATTGAATATCTGAAAATCTATAACTGTTAGAAATAGCCAAAAAAATTTTGAAAAAAAAATCATTGTACTCTTCGATATAATATACAAAGTTTCACTGTTCGGTGAATATTTCGATGTTTTTATAACCGCGTTAGTTTTAAAATTACCCGAGAAATAACGATAATAATCGATATCGACGGAAACGGGGGATTTTATATAATTTTACGGTCGGTTTTTTTGCTGACGTTTGGAAAAAGTGTTGAGAATATCGGGGGAAAAAACACGACGTCTCCGGTGTACCGACTAAATACTATGGGAAACACAGTGTGATTGCAAAAATCGGAACACTACTTGTGTGTTAGAATTTTCGGTTACAGACATAAACGAAAAACGCATACATCGATGTTGAACGACAACGCCTGACTCTATGCGGCTACTAACACTGTCAATAATAAAACGGTAAAACAAAATAAACAAAACGATAAAACAAAAATAATGATACGTTAAAGAAATAAACTACGAATCGATACGCAAAAATAAAAGAATTTATAAATATGCGCGAATGAAAAAAAAATAAAAAAAAAATAGAGACCGAAGAGTGTCGTGCAAAATAATAAATGAATATAGTTGTATTTTCCGTTTTTGTTTAATTACCAGATGGATAATAACTGCGGTAGTGACTAAAAACACATTTGACACAACGAATATTAAATTTTTTCTTTATTTTCCACAATATACTTTGGTACGATTTTATGTTCGTATAAATGTATATACACATAAATACGTTTATACTTTTTAAATATAACAATAATAATAATAATTTTCCGTAATCGGTTAACAAGAATTACACATACGTACGAGTACATGAACGAAGCTAGACGATTACATTAGGGCGGGCCAAATGGTATTAATTGTAATGAATAATATGACAATAATAAATAATATGATAATAACAAATAATAATTTTATTATTATTGTTATAATAAAATAAAGGTTGACGATATTAATAATCATGGTGTCTATAAGCGATACTCGTTATGCCGCGGAATCGATGGTTTGACGATCGGATAATTTTAGTTCAAACAGTTTTATACATAATAACTCGTACTCGGATACGTAATAATTTCGTATCGTAAATATCATAAGCGCGTTTAGATAGTACAGCTGATATTGTGTACGTAAAAAAATATTCATTTCTATTTCTTTTTTTTTACTCCAAAATTGTCTTTTTTTTGTCGCAAATTTTGATTGAATTTATCCCGAAAATATAACGTTCGGCTCAGTCGACTGTGGAATAAATGACGGGTTGGCCGACAAATTGTTGTTCTCTTTTTTTTCGTTTCACTTTCATGTACTCATCGTCAATGAGCTAAAAAAAAAAAAATATTTTTGCGCTTCTATACAAGCGAAACAGTCAAACAGCGTAGAGTGTAGTACGGGAGTATTGGACGAATTTCCCCTTCGGCGCAATAGGAGGAACGCCATAAATCATCAATTCGTGGTGTTCACAACGTGTGTCAAACACTAATTGCCGTTCGTCGGCTGTTCGAATCGATGTGCGACGAGATCGTTGTTAACGCTTCTGCGTCTCTAGTAAATCGTTCCCGTACACATAATTATTTATGTACACGTATATACGTTAAATTCACCAGAAAAAATAGCCGATTAGCAGTTATGGTTTGCAGACGTAGAGCGTTTAATTCGTTTATGCTTTTATGTATGTAAAGTATTTGCATGCGTCTTTCGAATCGCCATTAACTTTGGCGTGAGTTCAAAATGGGTTGAGCGTTTTCGTCGTTGTTGTCTTAAATTGTATTCGGATAAAAAAAAAACAAAACAAAGAATCACGTTTCGGACAAAACAAATCGACCGAAACGTGTCTCTTCCCCTGTTAAACGATAAAATTCGATATTTAAAAACGGTGTTTATGCATTTACGTAGAATTCGATCGGCACAATACCGTACACCGATTACTCGTGTCGAAGTGTTGAAAACTATGGCAATAAGCCCTAAGATGTGTGTTTTGCATTGCAATTTATTTTTGACAATTATATAAGATCGCCGTTTTTATACGATAGAATAATAATATATAATTACTACATATTCGATATTCTTATTGCTGAAACCAGTAAAATGAAAAGTATTTGTGATATTTTTTTTTTTTTTTTGCGAATTATTGATAATATTTAGAGAATACTATACTGTCACGAATATATTCCAACATATTTATGTGCGTTTTCTAATAATTTACAAATTTACAATCGTTTACAATTATTTGTTCGGAGTCGTTTGGACGAATTGATTGGGGGGGGGGTATCTACGTGTAAATACGTATATATCAAAAATATTTCATCCGAATCTGTCTAATTGCGCCTGTACGATGTGGGAATACAGATCGCATTTCTCTGCGACGAACACGAAACGGTTCTCAACATACGACACTGTTGTTACATAAGCGCATAAGTGGGAAATAAAAGAAGAAAATAAAAACGTCGGAAAAATACAAATATACGATACGGCGGAGATTATGTAACTGCGCCGTATATAAATCGTTTTGTATACGTTTCGACGTAAATGCATAAACATTCTTTTTTTTTTCTTAAAAAAAAAACGTACACCGTCAACAATAATAATAATAATTACCTCGTGTTTCCTGTGTAAAATAACATTTAAACGTATTCATTCCGAGCGTTTTACGCGGCTCTATGATATCGTTTGCTTATAAACCGTGCTTACACACGATATAATATTAGAAGTACATCGCACGTTAACATCAAACGGGTGAGCGCATTCCGCCCGACAGGAATAATATATTATTTAATAATATATTATATTTAATAAATAATAATATTTTATAATATTATTTAATAATAATATTATATTATATATATAATAATAATATATTTTTCCAAACGTGCGCGCGTTTACTTTGGAATTCTCGCAACGCGCATCACACGCCGTTCCATATTTCGTTCGCGTTCGAATAACGGACTGTGTTGGACGACGTGTGCACATATTCGTCACATTTGACCACGAGAACGGTTATAATATTTTGAGAAAACTCAATCGCGCGTTGACGAACCGAAGGGAGTTCAAAATATATTAATAATAATAACAACCAAGGACGAGGTAGGTGGGGTTGAAAGTTTTACGTATTTTTGCGCTAAATAACAGGGGTTTCGATCAGGGCGTGAGACTTGGGATTAAGTGGAGAGAAGCGTCTGGGTCTCGGTGCGATTAGAGAATTCCAATAAGATTAAAAAGGTGAGTTCCATAAGAGTGCGATCGACAACTATGTCGTACGGTTTGGAGTGCCTGGACAGGAAAATACAGGGCAGAGAACGAGTGTAGAAGAGCCCGACGGGCTGATGTTTTCGTCTCTGGAGGCTTCCGTCAAATGTCTCGGCCGGTAGTACCGTGAAGAAAGTGTTGAAGAATGGGTCAAAGGATTTGGCGGCGCGTAACAAAATCGGGACTGGAAACTAATACGCGAGAGCGTACGATCTTCTGGACAACAGGCTGTTTTGACGTCACGGTTAAAACATGCGACGAACGTAAACGAAAGGAAAATTTTAAGTTACGAAAAGATAATAATTTATGCGTTTCGATGCCGAATCCGTCGCAAGTGTTTATCGTCGACGTTTTACACGGGTGTTATTAATAGTATCTACCGCGCGGATTTTCTAGAAAGAGCGTTGTATCACGGACGATGAGCGTTATATTACGCGTATAATTTCGAATTACGTAAAAAATACTATAGCCGCTATGAATACAGACATCTGTATCGATAGCAAACACAATAAAAATGAAATAAAACAATATTAATCAGTGCGTTTTCGTCGGCAACTGGAATACATATGCGCGGACGAATATTACAACGAAAAACACGCGGAGTTGGTGTTTATTCCACGTTTTTTTCTTTCTTTCCGTGAAGATATATTATATTGCGCACTATAAATTATTCTGATGATAATCGATACAGCGACGGGGCACAATGTGCATGTCCATATAATTATACGACTCGTGAAAACGGCCGCGTGGTATTTAATGGCTGGTACACCTATGCGGCGTGTATGGGCTCAAGGCTTTTTTTCTTTTTCTTCTTTCGTCTCCTTCTCGACACCTTTCACCACTGCGCCGACTGTAAAACAAATATCGTTACGCCGGGCGATATACATAAAAACAAAATGTGTTCTGCGATTATATACGTAATATAGGTCGTTTGCGTTCGAGTAGATTTTTTTTCTTCGCGGCGTACTTACACGTTATTATTATTATTATTATTATTTTTAAACGCGTTGAAAATACGCGATCAAAGAGCAACGAAAGCTATACGCGTGTTAATCGACTCGAAGTTGTTTTCGGTTTTCCAATTTCCGTTGTCCGATTGAAGATAAAATTCTCAATGCGTAAAGTCTAACGATTCAACCCAATCGGACGCGTACCGTGGTCACGTGGTGTTGACGATCTGCAGTGTACTGCCAACACATTTGACGATTTTTGTATTTAAAAAAAAAAAAAGAATTATTATCGTAGTGTTTTGTATTCAAAACTGAATTAAGTGTAACGAAGCAGTGGAAATACTAAAAAAAAAAAAGAGTCTTTTGGCGAAGTTCCTACGCCTGCACGTAGGGTTTATGAGTTAATAGACGTTTTGACGGAGAAACGTAAGACGTCAACAAGAACAAAAAAATCTGAGAAAAGTCTATCGTGAGTTCTTGTTTAGTACCACCGGGTGGGTACGGTAAATGAAGAGTATTATTTAGAAGTTACGCGCCGTTTTAAGCGAGATGGTTCGAAGAGAACGACGACCGGAATTATTGTGGACAAACGACTCGTTTGTATTTTGCACCGCGTCTTAATTTTTAATCGGTGGCTACAAACAAACCGGACTGTCTCAAACACATTCGTCAGGCGCATCACGGCTCCCTGCGATTAAACTCATTGCCAAACACGAAGAGAACATTGAGCGGACACGATCTATTATTATCGACCGTACGAAATTTAGCGGTGATTCCAACTCATCGATCTGTTTTCGATCATTTCGGTGGAATTCGCAGTCGGCGACGGCTAAAGAAAAAAAAAGAACACGGGACCGAAAAAAATACGAAACACGAACACCCGTAATACGACACTGGGGGTGGACCGCAAAATACTCGGATAGAAAATATTGTTCGTGTGAGGAGCAAAAAAAAATTAAAAAAAATAAAACCGTAGTTTTTTTTTTTTTATTTCCATTTCGCTGCTGCATTTATTATTTCCCGTCTGTCGTACACGCTATCGAGCGCGTAAAAAAAAAAAACGAAACGTATAATCAATTATTTACTACGGGGTGTATAGTCAAACGCAACGGATTTTCGAAACCCTTTCATTACGCGCATATTACAGTTTGTGTGTGTGTAGTCATTCAAAACGAACACGTGCATATAATTACGTATATATTATTATAATTTATTAATATTATTATTATTATTACTGTTTAACGCTGTTGTGCTGGTGCGCGCGTACAGGTGGAACGCGTTTGAATGATATGTGCCGTTACAACAACGATAATGACGATAGTAACAATAATAATAATAATATTTATAACAATATAACGGCGATCAGTTTTTTTAAACGCGTACCCACACAAAATATCAGCAGAGAGAGTCGGGGTTTGGTCCGAAGTCGTCTTCCGTGACCGCTTTGCAGTGGCTGTTGGGCTATTATTTTTGGAGATCTCAGATGCTGGTCGGTGCGCATAAAGGGTTATACACTCCACGTTTTATACCGACGTGATTTCAAATTTCTCCACCCCCACCCCCATTGTAGAGACAAGAGCGGTTAGCGATTTAACGATTAAAATCGAGTTACGGGGAAAAAAAAACACACACACACACAATTCGTTTACTTACGGCGAGTTAGTTGTTTGTTATGACATATTTATACATATATATAAATATATTGTCGATCAATCCTTTATCACATCCCTCCTAAGTGGTACTTTGAACGTGTCCAGACTCACTTTCTTCTATAAACTTCCGCGTTCCTTCCCATTCTACAAGAAACCAATCCCTTCATCGTGTTTCCTCACATTCTATGTCCTACAACCGTAATCGTCCTTTGCATTGCACGCTGTGCGTCGAATTAATTGATCTTAGTTCCATGGCCTTGAATTCTATATTGTTATTATTTTTCTCATTACCCATACATTATATCGATTGCCTACATGGGCGTATGTAAATGAATAAATAAATATTACGATATTATAATAATATAAATTCTTTAAACGTGAAAAAGCAATACTATAAATTGTAATATTTTGTTTTTTTTTGCCGATTGTTCTACAACCTGTTTATACAGGTGCGATTGTATCTTTCGAATTTATTGATAACATCGCAAGCATTATAATTATGATTTGAAGTTTGAATTCGCATGATTTTTTTCTTTAGTCTTGCGGGGGGAGGAGGAGGTCTTGAAAACACTCGGAACACGAGGCAGTGGTACGTAAATTGGCCACTGCAATTATTCAGTGACAGGTGCCTTTTAGCAATGCTCACGAGAAATTTCGTCCGATAACTTTTGAATGTAATATTTTTTTTTTTTTTTGTACAGCTGTTACCGTATAATCATTGCGTAAGAGACGACACAACCCATCTTCCTTTTTTTTCTTCTCTTTTTTTGCAAAATTCAACTAGTTACATTCGTAATTTTATGGACAATCAATTGACATGCTTAGTAATTATGATATTGTCATGAGTGGACGAGCTAATCGAATAATAAACTAATGCCGCAACGCTTGTATAAAATTTTTACACGACTCCATACAAATACCATTTCCGGCATGTAAAAGCTTTAATTAGTAACATTTTTTTTTTATTCTATTACTCAATGTTTTTGTTTTTAGTTCAACTAGAAATTTATTTATTATAATATTTGGTTTAAAAGAGAATAGATTGCGTTATACGTTTACTAGGGATTTTGTTGTTGTTGTATTAACTATATTCTCCGTTGAGATAGCTTGTGTTATTTATTATTATTATTATTATTATTATTTTGCTGTTACTTAGGTATTTTTGAAAAAGTTCTGAGTTCCGTGTCTCTTTCCTTAGGCCTCCACTCAAAATTGGCGTGAGGCCTTCACACCATTAAAAAAAGCCCTGACTATATATATATATATATTATATACGTATAGATGTCTCGACAATTTCAAATAATTGTATCTATAAAATAAAAATATAAATACAAATTATAAATATGTAGTTATATAACAAATATAACACAAAAAAATATGTTTACATCAAATTATAAATTATATCGTTAATTCGATAAGTTCATCGTTAATACGTATATTGTCCAGTTCGGACGAAATTCCTGTCTAATATAATCACGGGAATTCGGCTGGTAAAAACAATAATAGTTGTTCGAGTACATTAACTCGTACGATATAACAGAGACGTATTTAGATATGTTTTTGCCGTTGAGTAACACGGATAATCGTTGAGTTATTTCTAAATTCTAATCCAAGACTAGATTTTAAGATCAGAAAGTATTACCAAATTTTCAACCCAAGTTAGAAGCAAATATTAGTAAAATTTTACTCAGGTCGTCGTCGTCGTGAAAACGATAAAAAAACGGGACGTTTTAATAATGTTTGTACAATGACGATGATGTCGCATCCTGCGGGACGCAATAGTAGCACATAAGAAAAAATTCCTGGAGTTCGGGGGATAGGCCAGCTGCCGTCCCATAAATACGATCGTGCGAGATAAGATCAAACTTTCGTGTGTGACGACGAATCGTTGCGGCGGATTTCCGCAACGAGTTATCGAAAACCGCGGGGGATAGGAGGTCCCGTCTTGCCATTCATCTCCATCCCTAGAGGCTCCCACGAATTTCTATACACACCGTCGATGTGAAAAGTGCTTGGACGTGGCGGTTGCATTGAGTTTTTTTTTTTTTTTTCTTCACACACACGTACCTATAAAAACGTGCGCGCGGTGTCTCACATGGAAATCTGGTGGACAAAAAACACAAAAAGCACATGTCGTGTGCGGTACGTGGTAATAGATGCGTGCACGAATTTCAGCGATTCCGAGTGAGCTGGTGCAGCTGTTGCGGTCCAATACACACACACACACACACACACACAAACGCCGTCTACGCGTATAAACAATATCGCGAACGGGGGGGGGGCGGGTGATGTCGGCGGGGTTGAAGGCGAGCGCCGACGGACCGTAAACCGTTAATTGACGTTAAAAAAAAAATAATAATAATAATAAAACCAACGGGTTTTGTACTTTATTATATTAGCCGGGACGACATACGTGCCCGATTGTTCGGTCGGTCGGACGTTTGGGGGGGGGGGTCGGTGGGAAATTATAAAACCCTAGAAAATTGGTCGGTTACTTTTTTTTTTTTTTTTTAATCCTTCCGTATAATTGACTTTAATACATGTAACGACGTGGGCGTACCGGAAGCGTGAGAGGAGGTATATGCGCCGCGTCGCGTCATTATCGTCGAAATTATTGTTATTAAACGGCCGCGCGCGTAGTGGTTACGTTTTTTTTTTTTTTTTTTTTTTAACGCGATCCCTACTACGTGCGATAACGCTGCTCGTAACACACGCCCCGTGTTCATCGTTGACGATTTCTATACTCTTTGGATATTATCAATCGATACGGAATGTCTTTGGTCGCACCAAGCACGTCGTGCACCGCGTCCGGTGTGTGTGTACGTCTTGTACTTCCGAAGTGGAAAATATGTATATCGCGCGTTCGTGGTCCATTCTGACGTTACAGACGTCGTGTTATAACGTCCAACCACGTCACTGGCGTGACCTGCAGGGCCGTATTACCTGAGCAGGCTGTGTAGGCTAGAGCCTAGGGCGGGGCAAATTTTTTTTTTTTTTTTTTGGTGGGTGCGACCCAAAAACTACGTTGAGATATTATTTTTAAACATAAAATTTATTTCAGCCTATAGGGCGTCAAAAACGTCAAAATCCGGCCCTGGTAACCTGCGAAGTGGAAAAACGATTGAACCGCGTGGCTTTTAAATACGCGGTTTTTTCAACAAATATCGAATTTTTTTTGTACGGAATTTCCTAGAAGAATTGTAGGAACCGACGAATTGTTCAATTCTCATTTTATATACGTATATATATATACACACACACACACACACTCGGTTGTATTGCCTTTAAAGTAATTTAACGAATTGCGTTCGACTCGTGTTTTATAGTTTACACTACGTAAACAACGCGTTACTTTGAATTGAATTTTTTTTTTTTTTAACTGTTTACACGAAATTCAGCATAAATAGATACAGCCGCGTCAACCCGATGTTATAGAATCACGGTTACGTCACTGCAACATGACTTCGCGACGAAAATGTGACTCTCTCGGACATTATATATTTTTTGACGATGATCGTCGCGCGTATCCGTTATATTCGCGCGATGCCTCTATTGGGTTTTTCTCGCCGAAACACTGCAATCTACTGAGCCGAAAACGAGCATTTGATTTATTCGAAATTTCAGATTCTGAGCGGAACGAAGAACGCATTGGTGTTACAATTATGTCTATTTTTTTTTTTATCTTTATCTGGTGAAACGAACGTTCCGAGTGTTACTGTCGTAATTTGTTTCTGGTAACAAATTATATTTAGTCAACACTTTAATGAGGTTATTTTTTGATTTTCTTGAAAAGCGCTTAAGAAAAAGAAAAAAAATCAAAAACTATCGAAAATTACGTAAACACGGTAAAAACGCTATTTCGTCGAAATCGATTATTATAATAATTATTTCTTCGTAATTTCGAAACTAGTAGTAAGAGAAACTTGAAATATTCACCAAATATATAACAATAAATATTATATTAAGGGGAAAATAAATTATTCGAAAAATTTCATATAATTTTACGCTATTTGTGGCAATTATAGATTTTGAGTGAGGTGTTCGTAAAAAAGATAACTTTAGGCTTAAAAATTGAATACAAACGTCAGACGCTATTGTTACTTCGACTATAGTAAAAAAATCTTGAATAAACAGTCGAGTCACAATTCCTGTTTATAAGTATTTGAAAATTTTCAGCAAAGTGTAATTCTGATCCCGCCCAGAATCGTAATAACCATACTTATGTGTTTCCGGTAAACGAAAGCCAACTATAAGGCTGTGTTATAAATTGTCTTTTTTCATAAAATTTTTAAACGTAAAGAGTTACTCGTTTCGTATTAGTGTGACGCGAATTCGACGAGTTTATCTTCGAAATTATTGTTGCAATAATAACTGCGTGTAATGGACTCATTAAACTTGTTCACGAGAAATGACGAGGCTTTAACGAAAAATCGACAAATTTTCCACTAATAACTGTTAAGTTTTCATTTTTCTTATTTTAATAAACTCGTTTTACTCGAAATAATTAAATTTTACAAATGCTATTTTTAACTCGACTATATTTTCGAATCGACTTGTTATTAATTGTACTTGTTTGAAATAAAAAGAAACTCGTCCAGCATTAGACGATGAGATAATTTTTGAAAAATATTCAACCGAGTTTCAATCTTATTATTCTCATAACCAAATGAAGGGTAAAGTAGAAAAACGGTAGTAGTCCATTTTTGTAAATTTTTCAGAGAAGCGAAAAAAAAGTTTATAGACTTCTACCCATTTAACAATTAAACAAAAAGATGTTTTACGAACTATTATATTAGTAAAATGTGTAAACTTTGAAATGTAATTGAAATAATTTGAAAATTGTAATGATTATTATCAAAAAAACAAAAAAAATATTATAAAAAAAAATTATGGACTTAAATCTTTTTTCCCCTATAAATCTTGTTTATATTATAATAACAATAATTAAAAAGATGCATTTTCAGGAGATACAAAAATCATTAAGTTATCTTATTATTGTCAAAAAAAAAAAAAAATTTATTTCAAGTCATTTATGGTCATAGATTATTTTAAATAACAATATAACAATACTTCATTTTAAATTTAACACTGTATAATTGATAATGGATTTTTTGTAATCTTCAGCTTCGTCCAAAGGAATGTTGTAGTTGTACTCGTTTTCACCGTCTTGAATATCTTCTTCTTTTGTCTTCAGATTTTCGTAAAATTTGAGTGTTTCTTCTTTCATTAAATACTGCGGTAAATGAAGTAAATCTGTATATTTCGAATTATTTATGGCAAGTCTCCCCTCATATATATTGGCTTCAACGCATTGGTTTCAATGTTGGGATTTTGACGTGTCTTTTTACCTCATTTGTTCTGTTTTGACACTATCATAGTGCTCGCATACATTCTACAACTGCTAATTTCATCACTAGAATCACTAAATTCACTATACATTGTGAAAAATTAACACGAACTAACTGTTTGTTGTGGCAACAATAGCAGAAATTATGACGAAAACGTAATAACAGATGATATTAATGTTATCGTTGAAACGTGCTGCTGGGAAGTACATGGTACAATATTATAAATAACACAATAAACAATAAAACGTCATAAAACTACAGTAGGTATTTCGTGTTATTATTGTAGCAAACATAGAGTGAAATACAAATAGTATTAGATACTTCGGAGTTGGACTACAACCTATTTTCCCCACAGCCGCATGGATTACAATAACCTTTCTTCACCAGTATACTTAATCCTTTCCTTTTAATAACTATGGACTGAATGACTTTTTCACTGAATCGATTTCAACAGTCAATATTACTCCTAGTCTGCTATTGAACAAACCATAAAATAAAAATCGAAAAAATGGACTACTACCGTTTTTCCCCTCTACCATTCAAATGGTTAGCATACACTTAACAATTACTGTAATTTTCCAAATTCAAACTTTAGAAATTTTACGGCGACACGTAAAAGTCAACGGTACGGAAAAAAATTAAGAGATGCTATGTGTGAGTTGATATGTTGTGGGCAAGAAATTAAAAGAAAAACGGTAGTGATCTATTAATATTGGGAATACGTTCGAAGTATTTCTACGAGCAATCGTCAAAATATCCAATTTATTGTTGAACTTTATTAACAAAATGATTATTAACGATATACATTTTTTCTCGCAACGAAAATTGCTAATACTCACTGTAATATTACACTTGTAATATAATACTAAAATTGTTGATGTTATTATTATTATTATTATTATCATATTAGTTGTAGGTATCGTATTAAACTAAACGTATTCCTATTACATATCATATTATTAGAAACGAGTATCAAAATTTCTTTATACAAAAAAAAAATATGTATTTTTTTTCATTTACATCGAGTAATTCAATTGTTTTAAATTCCGGTCAAGGGTTCTCATAATGTTGCAATACATTCTGTGACTATATTAAGACTGTGGTAAAAATATTAAATGAAATTTCAAACATATTTATCGAATTAAAAATCGAGTGGAAAACGATGTTATTGATTCGCGTATTCATTTATCTATAAAAAATTAATCGTAAATTTACACGAATGTTGCGTGTTTCAACAATTTATATGACATCTGCAAAAGTGTAGTTTTTCTCTACATTCCGTCTTACTAAAACCTATTCGATTCTCCGTCTCCATTTAATCAACAGTATATTACTTACGTTCGTCTCGAATGTATTTCAATAAAACGATAATTACCCTTACAAATGGACTAAATATACACGAATGGCGATGAATATTGAAAATTAAACTAATTGTTCCAAGTATAAAACGTTGAGTTCACACATGTTAATGCGAGGGAAAAATAAGTAACGTATCAAAGGTGAGCGAGTAATATACAATTTATTTGAATTAGCTTAAACGCGTTCAGTTGAAAATAATTTTTACTAATCAAGTTTAAAATATAACACCAAAAAAAATGTTAACTCAACTCTGTTCAAAAGTAAAGTTTATTTTTTTTACTATAATTTTACATTTAAAACTCAAATCTCAAAAGATTTTTTTTCTAAATTATTCAAATTCTTCGCCATTTATTATCATTGTTTTTAATATCAAGTATAAATTATTATTAAGACGTTAAATTTAAAAAAAAAAAAAGAATTACACAACTCGTATAATCGGCTAAAATTAAAACCAAATATATTGTTGAATATCTGATACGATAACGAAGGAGTAAAAATCAAAACAATGATTCCTACGCATTTATTGAACGTTAGTTTAGATGATTGATTATACAGAAAAACGATTAAACGTTATGTCAGGCCAATGATAATTTCGACCAATTATGTTAGTCTTGTTGATTAACTAGTTGAGTTAAAAAGTTTAAAATAATATATTTTTAACTCGACTTAAATTTTTTTACTAGTTAATGTGCTTTGATAATTATAAGCATATATTAATAAACCAATTGAGTAACGGTGTTAAGGATAACGGTTAATAGTTAACGTTAACTTTTCGACTTACCGACTCGTTAACAACGCCCAGCCTTGAATTAATATGTAATGTAATGGATGTTTTTATAATAAATAAAATACATATAGTATTGTTATTACGTGCGCGTGTAATACGCACAGAGTTATATAACATGTATAAATTATTATTATTATTATTGTGCGATTACGAAAGGAAGGGTTTGCATAATGGCGGACGATTGTGAGTAGTTTTTATTATTATTATTTTTTCTTTTTTTTTTTTTGCATCTAATCATAGAACCTGTTCCGTCCATTGGTCCATTCCGTCGTACGAGTCTGTGCCTCGCTTCGTCGTCGTTGGTGTTCTCTCGGCCGTCGCACCGCATTATACGCGATAACACGTCGGATGGATTACATACACCAGCTGTCTTCTACAGCTACACACAATTAACACAACACGCATTGATCACACCATATTTTACTCGTATTATTATTTATTATTATTATTATTATTATTATTATTATTATTATTATTATTATTAATTACAATGTTATTGCGCGCGTACGATTCTTGGCAATATTTTGTACCACCACGTGTCATGTTGTATTTTGTTTTCATGATCATTTTTCATTTTCGTTTATAATAATATAACATATTGTTGTTGATTGAAAAATTGAACGATTACTTGCAACAACCAGGCAAGTCCATTTTTGAAAATTATTCGACACACGAATTAAACTAAATGAAATTAACAAAAACGAAAAAAAAAAAGTATAAACTTTTATTTTTCGCGGTGTAACGAAAAATACCTTTAAATACATACAATATTCGTTTAGTTAGGTTTATTTGAGTTTCAATTATAAATCAGTCATTTCAAAAATATTCGGTTTATTGCGTTTGAAATATGTGAAACGTTTGAAACAATTTAAATGTAATACCATACTTGGTGTTTTGCTTATAAATTCTATACCTATTTAATGTTATTAATATTTTATTACTATAATCATAACAATATTCGAATTTTAATCAAGTATTCTTCAGTTTAAAAATAATAAAATTAATGTTGAATTAAAAAAAAAAAATGTTTGTTTAGCGCAATAACTAGGCAAGTCGAAAGTGCCTGCTTCTTGTTCATAATAATATGTACCTTAAATCAGACAAGCCATGTGCTCAATAACTTAGTGAATCTATTAAAATTAACGAACGTAAAATTAACGAACATCGTAATATGGTCAGGTGGTTGTGTAACAAGTCGTTTGACGTTACGATATCCGTTTTAAGGCGATGATTTGTAAATAGAAATATGCAATAGGCACAAAACGCTATAGTTACGATACGATTAGAATAACTTTTTCTATTTTCGGTGCCAAGTCCGGGCAATAATAACGAGAAAGGAAAATGATTAAAAATTAACGCGATAATTAATAATTTATAAAACGTACACTGTGCATTATCGTTTCATAATAAATTCTCATTATTTGTTTTTGAATTTATTAATAATGTATACTCGATTGTTTAGCTACTAAACTGTTTGTAGGTATATATTCGTAATTTAACATTCATAAACCGTTTATAATATTCATAAAATATGTAAAAACGCGTTGTAATTATTACAAAACGAAGTTTCTATTATAATAAAATATGTGCCGCAGTTTTATACTTATAATATGTAGTTTTTCATTGTGTTTTCGTTTTAAAAAAAATATTTGCAATAATCGTTAAAAACGACATATGTTTTTTGTATTTTTTTTTATTTTTACACGTAATACACAATCTGTATCAGACTAGACACAATAAGCATATTTGATGAGAGTTACAATGATTGACATGGAAAATTTGATGAAAGGAGCCACCACCCATCGATGGCTCATAGTATACACCGACACGTATCGTATTTTTAATTTTTCTAATTTTAACGAACATCGTATATATATATATATATGTGTAAAATATTCGAAAAGTCGTTTAAATTACGATATCCTCTCTCTCTCTTAAGGCGATGATTTGTCAATGGATTGGTTTTAACACACAAAACGTATTCGTTACGATACGATTAGAATAACTTTTTCTATTTTCGGTGCCAAGTCCGGGCAATAATAACGAGAAAGGAAAATGATTAAAAATTAACGCGATAATTAATAATTTATAAAACGTACACTGTGCATTATCGTTTCATAATAAATTCTCATTATTTGTTTTTGAATTTATTAATAATGTATACTCGATTGTTTAGCTACTAAACTGTTTGTAGGTATATATTCGTAATTTAACATTCATAAACCGTTTATAATAACGCACATAACCGCGTGTAAAATAAAAATAAAAAAATAACGTACAGGAACGAAGTTTCTATTATAATAAAATATGTGCCGCAGTTTTATACTTATAATATGTAGTTTTTCATTCAACACCACATTAGATACAAAGAATCTCGCGGTAGTTTCAAAGGAATGTCACGCGTCCATAAATAACGAAATGTCAACACAATAATATCGATATATCCAAAGAATATGATTACAATAATTCCAGGTGTTCGTATATTGTAAAATCGCCGTCAACCACAGTAGATATTGTTATATACACCGCACGTATTTTCCATTATTTTTTTAAATTAAATTGTATCATCAATTTTATATATATATATATATATAAAATATTCGAAAGTTTTAAATTCATCTTCCTCTCTCTCTCTCTGAAATAATCAGTCAATGGATTGGTTTTTAACACAACGATAAATCAGTTTTATATCAATGATACGTATAATACATTCGACATTGGCGAATCCGTTATATAAGCAATATTATTTATTTATTGAAATACGAAAATAATATGAATCCTAGTTAAATTTTATAACAATATATATAATTATAATATGAGTAAGCGGATTATATAGCCAATAATTACGAGATATTAAGATAGTTCGGAATGGCAATTCGAGTCGTTAATATTACTCTATCAATAACGTATAATAATTATTGACGGGTATAGATTGCAATTGTGCCAAAAATCACAAGGGATGGAAAAACCTTTTAGGATAAAAGAAAGTGTTCATGAATTGCTGAATTAAACAATACTGATGTACGCGGTTGGATATCTGTACATTTGAACCAAACGAACGTAAGTCACATTACTCTAACTTTTCATAAGATCATAATAACTGAAAATTAGAAACGTGGTGCTACGTCGGACTTATGCTCATTTATCTCTAGTGAAGTAATAAAAAGAGAATTTTTAACGGACTTCCAACACTATGGTCCGACGAAAAACAAATTATACGTGCCAAAAATGTAATAATCCAAAAACCGTTACTTTTGGGCTTACGTTCGTCTGGTTCTGAGTTACAGATATACTTCATGTGTTATTATCTACATGCAACGATGAGACATATTACATTGACGAAGACGCAATTTGTTCACCAAATTTGGGCATCGTGCAATATATCGAGGATTAAAAACGCCTGTGAATCGTTTCACTCGGCCTTTGGAATATACTTTTATAACACACTTCCGGAATATTTTTGTATATATTGAAGTTTTGAAATGTATCCATGTAGAAAAATCCCACGTTGAAGTCAATGGCATTCGAAATGAAAATAAAATTATAAATTATAACCATAAAAACAAACATATTTCGAAATTAAAAAAAAAAAAAATGCTAATTTCCACTTCATCAAGACAATAAGCTTATAATGAGTTACAATTGGACTAATACGCGAAACGAAACAACATAAAATACAATAAAACGATATTAACGTATTCATCTAATGGTATATTTGTTCTATTCTAATATTATCGTTTAATTTTGTTTTTTAGCAATACTATTTATCAGATGCAATGAACCAAAGAAATCCATTCCGGTACCTATGTTGAGTAATTTCTAATAATATTTGCATTTATTATAAATATCGGGAAAAATTTTAAGGGTCTTATTTTTTTTTTTTTGAAATTATTAATATTATGATATTTTACTGGCGCAAGATTTTTGATCTGTGATAAATTCACCGGCGCTAAAGACGCTCTTGCGATTTTCTTGTTGTAAAATCGTTTAAGAATAATTACGAATAAAATGTCAACGACATAGTGAATATCAATATTTTGCATATTACTACGATTTGTTGTCATACACCGAAAGTTCAACGGTATTTCATCGTTAAGATATTGCATAAATGGTACGTGATATCATATGATATACGAATAACGAGATAAGCGGTTTTCAATTCGAGTTTTCCACGCCGTAAAATACATCGAAAACGACAACGATAAAATTAATTTCACCGGCAAATGTCCCACAGTGGGAGTGGCAAAAGTCGTTGAATCACATAACCTATTTAATGTAATTTATATATAAACAAATCCATAGGGGAATTCGTAAAGCTAATTATTTCGATTATCTGCCAAAAGTCTACAACGCCGTCCGTTTTCATTGATATTCATTAACGCTCTATACGCATAGGCGTAACTCAATACAGCATCTTTATTGTTTCAATTTTCTCTCTCTCTCTCTCTCAGTTAGAGATCGGCTTTGCTCCTCCTTCGCGTCCACGAACAATTTCAAATTATTGTAAATATTACGGTTAATTAACCGTATACATTTATGTGGTTTATAAATGAAACAAAAGCCGCTGGGGACGTTGTGAATATCGTTTAAGTGAATTACTCGGACAACGATTTCAGAGTGTATCCCCATAAATTTGAAAGCAATGCGATAAATCATTGCATTCGATGATAAAGCGATTCTGAACGGAGCTCCGGTGTAATATTTTAGGTGTATAACATAAAATACCCATTTTTATGAATTTAAATAACTCGAAACCTCTAATTGCTATAAATAGTTCAAAATTAAAATGAACGTTTTTGATAACTTTTTCCCCTTAATATAACAAACAGTGACATATTTGACGACGAATATATCGAATTTCTATACGTATGAGTTTGAAAATTACGATGAAATAAACGATTTCGATGAAATCGCGTTTTTTACAGTTCCTATGTAATTTTTTAGTAATACTTTTAGGAGATTTTTAAAAAAAAAAATCGAATAACAAATTGTCTAAAGTAACAATTAGATGCAATTTATTATCGGAAACAAATTGTGGCTATAAATATCGGAACACTCCTTCTGCAGGTAGAATTTTCGGGTACAGTGCACATAAAAAATAAAAAATACTCATCATTGTTAAACCAATACATCCCTCGTTCCGCTCAGAATCTAAACAATTTATATCAATAGAGAAAGGAAATGAATTGAATTTTTAATATGCGCACATTTGATTAGTTTTCTTTTTGAGATCGATTTTTACCGCATGCGGAGAGTATGTACATCATATTTTTTTTATTACGATACGTTATTTAATATTCAACATAATATGTGGAAATATAAAAATTGTTTTATGAATAGTTGTGTACGATTTAACTGTTTGACGTAACGAAGAAAATTTTAATTTCATATGAGGGTGTGTGGCCATTTTAATGACCGATTATTATTATTATTATTAATTTGTATTATCTAGCCTATTGCATAATATAAATAATATGTGTCGTCGAAGGTTAAAATTCAAATATTATTAATGTGAAAAAACTCAAATACGGAAATAATGATAAATAAAAAAAAAGGTTGGAACGCCGCCTTCTCGCAAATCGAAGTCGACGACAAAAAGAAACAACTCAAGAGTGATTGAATCGCATGAAATGGCAAACTTGCCCTCCTCACATAATGCCAAATGCCTGAGTCATTGTCACTTGAGAGTGTGGCCACACTCTGCAGAGAATATGGGATCACAGAGAAGACCAAAGGTGTAGATTTTTTTTTATTTAATTTTAATCAGGCCAGGACGCTGGTGGTGGAGGTCCGATTGACCAATGGTCAAATCGATATCGACGTAATGTGTGGCTCCTGTTCCTTAGTTATATTTCGGTGATGATGCGGTGTGATTGTTCGTGGTATGCCTTCCCTTTTCTTTTTTTATACATATTCATATTTGTATTTTATTTTTACAAGACATTTTTATGCGTACTATATACGAATATTTTTTTTTATTTTTATTTAAGATTTTTTTATATCGAGTCAGTTCCTTGTCTATAGTTAATTTATGTGCATGGCTCTGGTGATCAGCATTTCCCGCATGTGTTTGATATGAAAAGGTAGCGTTATTATTATTTTGGATCAGAATTTAAATGTTTTTTTTTATATATATATATATAATATAATCAGCATTCCAGAGGCAGGCGCTGGTATATATTTATTTGTATATAATGTATAAGAAAATATAAAAGAAATAAATTCCAAAATTAATACTTTTGGTTTGTGTTATAATAGCGTACATATATAATATGTGTGCATATCATTACATAAGTAAGGTTTCATTTTCATAAGCATAGAAAAAAACCTAAAATTTGAATATTCGGATATTTCTAAATTTAAAAATATTTTACTTCTAGATGTGACATTAAAAATAACAAACATTTCACGAAAAACATTCTTTTTTAATAAGCGTTCTAATGGTATAATAATTTTTTGAGAAATTCATCTCTGACAGAAAAAAATCGCATTTAAAATATAAAACATTTTTCATCGATTTCATTAATCTTCTTTCAAGAACTTTTCCAGATATTGGTAAAATAAATATTGCTTTACGGTTCACGGCTGTTTAAATGTGAAAATACCTTCCTAATTATTAATATTTCATAATTTGGATATTACGTAATGTGTCGTCATCTGCATTTTTATATTCTTTTACTGCACGTTCTGTTTTAAGAGGAACGATTTTTTTATAAAACTTTTCAAAAACATATTAATTTTTTTCAGTTTTCTTACCCATAGTTGATATAGAACTCAGAATAATTGACGATGATTCTCTATCTTCTCTATTGGTTGTCACAGAAATATGAAGCACAGATTTGTTATGAATTTCCGGGGTGTTATCTAAAATTCAAAATTAATTTAAACATGCAGAATTGTTAATATACATTACTCTTGCGTGGTTAAACAACGATCTGTGGGCGATTAATTTTTGATGCTCCGATAATTCGTATGGTTTAGACGTTGTTTTTTCGCAAAATAGTTTCGACACATTCTCTGTCGGCCTATTCGATTTCAAAGAGCTTGGCGTTGAAAATTCATCTTTCCTAAAGAATTGGTTCGAATCTAAGTTTTATTGTCGTCTTTATTATATGATCGATTGCCCGGTGCAACCAATCAAATGCAACCAACATCGGTGAAACGAAATTGATAGCTACTTCTTTTAGACATCTTCGTTTGGCATTTGTGAAATATGTTGTTTCAGATTTCCTTTTTACTGATATTTTATTGACACCATTATCTCGACCTAGTAATGACATTTTCGATTGGCTTAGAAATATATGAATTAAAATTTAAAAATTCTGTTTACTTGTGTTGGGCACACAAGATTCAGCGGATATTTCAGATAATTGGACATCAACGTGTGCATTTCTACGATTGCCAGGCGAAAACACAATCGAATTTGTACCCACACACGTCCAGTCGTTTTTGATATCTGACGAACACAAAGGTCGGTTATCAGTCTGACTCGCTGACAATGTATCACCGACGGCTTGCAAATGCATCATTGCCGACATGTTTGTCAACGTTCTCGTACGATCCGATGTCCTCAATGTCCGTAAGATGTTATACGCGCGTTTGGCGGTTCTTCAAATGAAGGATTTCAATTTTCCGTATGATTTCATGGCAAACAATTAGTCTCCTAAAACATACAATCGGTTAATGAAATTCTGTTTAATTTATTATACGGACTAAGGCCGAAAAGGACATAGCCATGGTAATTCATACATATTTTTTCAGAGCTACGGTAAAAAGTACATTTAATATATTATGTAAAAAAAAATGTGCTTTATAATTTCAGAGAATTTTTTAAACTGAAACTGTATGGATATTTCAAAATGACAGCGTTAAACGAATTACGCCTAATTAATACAAATTCAAAATAATAAATTATATAGATTATATAAATATTTTATGCTAATGTATAAAAAAATTTATAATTGGCTATTTTCAAAAAAAACGTGAATATTAGCACAAACCTTTGCTATTTGCTAGCAGCTAAACTGTGATGGACATACAGTGGTGGCCATATGATCAGCGGTGGCCAAACGGTCTTGCGAGCAGAAAATCGGAGGCTACACTATCTGGTGGTAAATCGGTGGCGGACACACCGTCTGGCTGCAAATTCGTGGCGGCCAAACGGTTTAATGACGAATCGTTGACGACTGAACGCTAGTGGCCATATGGTCTGCGACGGCCAAATGGTTTGGCGGGCAAATCATCGGATGCTAAACGGGTGTCAGCTAAACGATCTGGCGATGAATCCGTAGCTGACACACGGTTTGGCGGCGAATTGGTATCAGACACATGGTCTGGCGGCGAATTAGAGGCGGCCAAACGGTGTAGCGGCGAATCGTTGGCGACAAAGTGGTGGCGGCCCTTAGGTCGGCGGCGGCCAAACGGTTTGACGGGCAAATCATCGGATGCTAAACGGGTGTCAGCTAACCGATCTGGCGATGAATCCGTAGCTGACACACGGTCTGGCGGCGAATTGGTATCAGACACATGGTCTGGCGGCGAATTAGAGATGGCCAAACGGTTTAGCGGCGAATCGTTGGCGACAAAGTGGTGGCGGCCCTTAGGTCGGCGGCGGCCAAACGGTTTAGCGGGTAAAAGATCGGTGACTAAATGGTTGTCGGCCAAGCAATCTGGCGTCGTATCGACCCGCACTGGAACTGCTGAAATTAAATTAAATTACCCAATTATGTTATTCTCAATAACTGTCATTTCAGAAAAATATTCAATAAGAGCCTAGAAGATGTGTCATAAATCATCATTATTAACAGCGTTCGTTATGTATCGGATAAATATTCCCTTAGATCGTCTGGATAATTTATGTTTTATTTTTTTTTTTCGGCAATCCAAATTCATTTCCCGCGTATATTTATATAAATTTGTTTCCGTGTACGCGATCACACGATTTTCTTTTCTTTTTTACAACAACGAATTTCCTATAGATTTATATACGTGGCGAATAACGTATGTGCGTATAAATACGTACAGGGTTTGCTGTTGTCGGCTGCGCTATTCGTCACCAACATCTCGGTTCTCTGCTCGGTCGTCGAATCGGTGCTCGCAGCGTTCACCATTGTTGGAATTCTGTCACTCGTGGTCTTAATGCACGGATTAAACATCGTGGGAGATGGATTGCGTGGACACGTGAACTTGAATAAGACCACCGAGTCGGTGCACGCGTGACGTGTGTTCACAGTTGGCGTTGTGCACACGAAACATGGCGGGGTGACCGGTGGACACAGTGTAGTCTGAGAATTGTACTGAGAACGAGCCGCGAATGATTAGACTTGAAAGTTAAATTATTATTCAACGAATTTAAAGACAACTGTATATAATATTATAATTAAATGTTTTGAACGGATTACTAAATAAAAATTATTGTATAATATAAAATACAAAATGAATTTCCGTTTGTTGAAAATCGTATTATGCGTCGAAAATTTTACGAGTGAACGAGACGAGGACGGGTTGATTGGATTTCATTGGCTTAATAAAATATCTTTCGTGAATATAACGCGCGCAGTATTGTCTTACGTTTTTGACGCGATTCGCCACGACGTCTGCGAGCTGAAGACGAACAATTCTGGATTCGTTCATTGAAATCCATTGAACGATTAATACAACGAATAAGAATAACAGTTTGGAGATCCTGAAAATATAATAAATGTATTGTTATAAATTATTATTCTTCGACATTATGCGGAGGACCGATTTATTATGATATTTCATTTAACTTTAAACTAATTAATTTGAAAATGCCTATTATGAAATATATTTATATACAAAAAAACAGTATATACGATTGACCATATGACCACAACGCACAGTGATCAAATATCAAACGATCCAATTATTTCCAATTACTATTTTTGATGTTACATTCTGTTAAAAAAAATTAGTATTAAAAATAAATTCTTACATTATTTCTTAAGACGTCGTGCAGGATACCGTTGTAATAGATTTGCACTCTAATAATGGCTTATTATTATTATTATTTTTATAGAAAATTACTCTCGGAGTGTACACTTTTAACTGACGTACAATTGATCTCAAACGTCGGTTTAAAAAATATATTTATCGTTCGCCGTTGCTGAGATAAAAATAACAACGTATACGCATATTATTTATTTTATGCAATAGGCCAGATAATACAAAATAATATTAATAATACTAATAATAATAATAATAATAATAATAATAATAATAATAATAATAATAGTAATAACAATAATAATAATAATAATAATAATAATAATAATAATAATAATAATAATAATAATACTTTAATATTGTATGGTAACACTGCATTTTTTAGTCGAGATTATTTCTTTCTATTTGACAAAACTGAATTATACATATATATATATATAATAGTAAACTAATTGTTTAATTACAACAAGAATAAATGTATTATATGTTATTTAATAGAAATTATATGAACTTTTAAAATACATTAATGTTGTAAAATATTTATTATTATTTACCGAGAAAATATACATTACATAATGTAACCGAAATGTACGATAATGATTTTTTTTAAAGTATTGTATGTAAAATCGTTTAGGTATGAGATGCAAATAGTGACACTTGCGAAATTTGTCGATGCTTTGAATTTATATGCAAAACTATAATTATTTTTAAATCTATTGTTGATGAAAATCGAAGCGATTTCAACGTTAAAAACTTCATCTGTTCATTTCCAAGTATTAATTCGTGTACCACTAACGAATCTGTATAGATAGTTCAAAATTTCAGTGTTATACGTATTACGCCTAATTAAATAAAAAATCTCTTCGATTTGATGTTCATTACGATTGTCATTAATTCTTGTACATATTCTCTTGGGTCGAGACGAACTAGTATTGTCGGATGATTTATGGTCCATAATTAAAATTACATAAATAAAGTAAACAAAACAAATCAAAAAAAAAGAAAAAAATATTTTTCAAATACGCGTCTGTTGTGGTTAAACCGAAACGTAAACGAAATATACATTTAGCGCTGTAAATAATCGAAAATTTTTAGTGGCCTGGGCCAGGGTGACGTACGTGAAAAACATCATATTTGTAATCTCATAGGTTTTTTGGGAAGAACAATCTATTTTTAGAAACGATCAGTGAAAATGTACTTTACAATATCTGTAGACGACGCTGACCGAAAATAAAAGAGAAGGCGCTGACGCTGACTGAATTATAATGCATTAAATTCAGTACTACCGATGACGTCAATTGGCGTTGGCCGTGCATAGACAGTGATGCGATTGACGCCAATTGGCGTCATACGCCAGTGAACGTGTTAAGTGTAAAGCCGGTCGCAAATTTTTTTTACTTTGGTTGCGATTAGTTGCTAAAAATTTGCTAAATAATAGCACCGGTTCGAGGTTCCTACGACGGAGTCGGGATGCCAAATTCACGGACGTCCGTTTACCACACAACTATTTATTTCAGAAAACGTTTCGTAGAAAAATAGACGCGTATTTATAACGCCACGCGATAATCGTACGTATAAACGATCTAAATATCGTTCGTACATATTTATTTTTCGGTTTATTATTATTATCATTATCATCATCATCATCATAGGCGTGCGCACGGGTCGTGCAGGTTGTGCTTATGCTTGTGACCGAAATAATAGTGCCGTGACACCTATTGACTAATAATATTTTTTGTAGTGTCTACCCCGTTAGTGTGTAAATAATTTTCAAAAAGAAAAATCTTTACGCGAGCGATACGTTTATTCGTATCAAATTCACATTATGTCATATGATAAATAAAAAAAAGTTTACTTATTCAGTAATTTACCGAGTGAACAGTAATTTTGTCGACCGATGCGGTCCAAAAAGTTCTTCACTATTGCACACTGGACGGCCCTAATAATAATAAGAAAAAATATCCTCGAAGTCACTTTTTAAGTGCCCCTAGTGCCCCTATAATTATTATTTTGCACTATCCACAACCAAATACCTCTGCGCACGCCTATGATTATTTATTATTATTATTATTATTATTATTATTATTATTATTGTTGTTGTTGTTGTTGTTATTACGACAGCATGTGATTCCAAGGGCGGGCGAGAAACGAAAAACGTAAGTGTACCACCGGTGCGCCCTGACCACGAAATTCCGTCGGGGTCTGGGGGGAGGGGGGGCACGCGTCTAACTCCTCGTGTTCGTGCTCGTCTCAATCCAGTCGCGTTTTAAACCACGCGGAGATTGTATTTGAGAATCAATCGTCGTGTGTTTTGAAACACGGCGCGTATATTATTTCGTTACGAACATATATTTTACATTTCAATTTTTTTATTTTTCGTCGTCGTCGTCGTCGTCCCCCGAGCGTCGAATGAAAACGGAGACGCGATACGGTTTTCACGCGGCCGGCCAAGCCACGCCCGCCGTCGTCCGTGACGCGACGATAACGATATGATGAGGGGGGGGGGAGGAAAAATAAAATAAACGAATAAATATAAAAATATACGAGTGGGAAAGGAAAAAAAAATATGCGTAAAACGGCGTTAGGGGAGGCGCGTACAACCGCGGGCCCCGCGAGAATTATTTAAATCTCGACCACCCCCCGTTCGGTAACCCTATCGGCGCGCGCTCGGCCGTCTCGTTCGTAGTGCGCAAGGACGCGGCGGCGGCGGCTAATGCGCTCGCGCACACGGCTCGTTCGATATTTTATAAGGCGAGTTGTGTGCGCGCGCGCGGGCGCCCCAAGCGTCTGTGCGTGAGTTATGGAAAACCATTTTTACACACCAGCCTCTCCTCTGCTCGTCGCCACTTGTGCACCTCCGGCATCCCGGCATTTACATCGAATTTTATAATATAATCCTATCGATTTTCCTCCGCGCACGTTGCCGCGCGAGCGAGCCGTAGAACCGAGTACTACGAGAACCGAGGCTGGCGGCGCAGGTACAAACTGCTCTTACACGCAGCGCGCGGTATCAAAGTTCGAAGAAGAAGAAAAAAACGCGATTAATTAATATCCGAACAAACGGGATTGGCGAATAAAAGCGTTCGGAACGGAGAGGTATGATTAAAAATAGAGAGAGAGAGAGAGAGAGTGAAAGAAAAAAAACGGTAGCCGAGCGTAGTAGTAGTTGCGCGTGTCTATCAAATTGTCAGAATTATAATATATTACGCGTTAACTGTCAATTTCTAAACTGTCAATCGGATAAAGATTTCGGAGGTTTGCTATTATCATTGATTTGAAAACAATCGCGCATTCGATAAACTATTGCGTTCGGATAAAACGATTCCCGGGCGCTTCGCTGTGTGAATGTTATTTATTGTCGACAACATGTCTTTCATTATGAAAGACATGCACGTTTGGAAGTCATTGAGATTTAATGGAGCTGAGTTGTGACGGAGAAGCTCGGAGAGCTGCTTTTTATATATATAAAAAAAAAAATAGATAACAGTCTCTTCGTTTAGAAGCTCTAAAGCCAAAGCCGTAGCTGTTCTCAATACATTGTGTGCAAATGAAAGCTTACGTTTTCACACTGTCCCTTCGCGACCCTGACAATTATTAATATATAATATATATATATATATATAAATATTTATATTCGGAATTTTAAATTGACGAAAAGCAAATTATCAATTGTCTCCAGCATTCTTTTCCAACAAATTCATTAGTATTGTTTCACGTCCGGTGTAAATTCCGAAGGCTCTGGGACCATTATTTTGGAATTTATTTATCCACCACGGAGAAAATCCGATTTTTTCGGGCTGTTTTGAATAAGGCGTAAATGAACTATTGAAAAACGTTTCGAATAAAGTACCAAAAGTGGATACGAGCATTCGAGAACATCTGAGCATTTTTTTTTACCCGAAAATGCGTACACAGAAATTAAAATAAACATCATTGCGAACCCAGTAGGCTCGTCGCTTTGCTCAGAATCTTACAAAATCATACGTATATACGCGCGCGTTTATAAAGCGCATTTTAATTCTTGTATACATATAATTGCCCGCGTATTCGGTATAAAATATATTTGTTGAGCGCTATTTATATTAATAATAATAATAATATGAATAACGTATTGTATGTGGTTACTGACCGGTTACCGCGTGTTATGATTCCTGTACTATACGTTTGATAACAATCATAATATTCATATGTTATAATGAATAATAATACATACATATAAAACGGACATAAGAGTGTTTGAATAACTGTTTTATTGTTAAAATAACACTAATTTAGGATTGGCCGTTAACAGAAAACGACCGTTATAAACCACCGTATTAAACACACGCAAAATATCTGAAAAAAAAAATGAAAACATGGAATTATGAATTTGCATCTTATATAATACGAGTATAATATGTTTTTTTAAAAAAATGAACCACTTCGCTCAATGATTTACTTTACTGATTTTACTTGTTACGGTTAAACGTATTAAATTATAATAATTATATATCGTATGGCGTTCTATTGTATATTTTATTCCGAAAATTAACGCGTATTAAACAAAATTCCATGTAAATACACGTGTAACGAATATAAATAGTGCATTGTCGGAATAAAATAATTAAAAAACAATTATCATTATCATTCACAGCCGTATTCAGTACATACGTAATATTCGTATAAAATTTAAAAAGTATAAGTGTAACGAAGTATAAGAAAAATATGAACGTAAGCAGAAAAAAACCACTATAATTCATTCATATAGCACAGATGTATATTTGCAGAGTTCAGATTATTATATTAAAACAAAAACTAAATAAATAAACGAATCCCCACTGTATTAAAAATCAATTTAAACGCATATACAGACACAACTACGTAGAAAAAAATGATAATCTATATAATAATAATAACACTCAAAGTGCACCGATATAAATTAAAATTTTTTACTACTTTTAATTACCATGTCAAATTTAACTTAACAAAATGCTATGTTTTATAATATTAACACAAACGCGCAGAATGAAATTCATGCGTTTACAGGTATATTAGCGTATAATTGTCATAGTGTTTTCAAGTGTTTTCTTTCGGAATTCACAAATATTTATTTATTTTTTCTACATCTTTATCACTAATGACACTAGGCGCAATTACAAAATAGGATCGAATACTGTTATTTATAATCTGAATTGAAATATTATGTTTTTTCGTGAGATTAACTTTAAATAAGATAGTAAATGCGTGTAAATTGCATAGTTATTTGATTGTGACAAAGATGATTAGTATTAATGAAAAAATCTACAAATGAAAATTGTGACCAAAAACAAGAACGTTCTACAAGTAAAATTAGAATTCCACAACGATATACGAATTATTATTATCGGTATTAAAATGCCAATTAAAAAAAAAAAGAAAAGAAATTATTAAATTTAATATTATGTAGGTTAACATGTGTGTAATTCACAGTTTAATAATATATGTATTCCTAAAAAATGTAGGTTAAATGAATATATTATATTATATTACATAATAATAATTGTTATTAAAATTATGATTATTATTATTTTTTTTTTTTAAATAATTTATACAGTATATGCTCTGTATAGCAAATGTTTAAATTCAATTAGGACGTAAACTAATATTAAGTCGAATCCACCTCAATAAGAATAAAGAACGTATCCTGTATGGCTTAATGCTTTTGCAAACCTATACGGATATATGAATCTGTGGACATTGCGTATGAAGGAATTTGCAGCGGATTTAGTCAACTCCGTATTCATACAAGTCCCCCATAAATATCGAACATATTTGAAATAGATTCGTTTAAACGAAACGTTTTGCTGTAAGAAATTTTAGCGCTAATTATGTACGAGAAAATACAGTGTTAAATTCGTTTGCTAATTTCAACTATATTAAAATGGCGTGAATGTTTCAACAGAGCACTAACGCGGAGTTCGTAATTTAAATAAAAAAAAATTGCTAAATTAAATAAAATAAATATTATTGGTCTGTAAATTTTGTCCTATTTAAATTATATCGTTTATATACATTTGATCCATTTTTAACTGCGTTAATGATAATAACAATAATAATGTCATATCGATTTCGAGCTAGAGGAATTGATCATTATTCAACGTTTGTTTTCTCGAGGAGAAAAATGACCGAATTAATTTTTTTTTTTCATTACACTCATTTAATTTATAAAAACGTAATATACCATTCATTTACATATATATTTTATCCAATGATATTGTTAGGACTATAAACACATATAGAGAATTTCGTAAAATTAAGTTCTTCTAGGCTTTCGGTTACGAGGAAATAGTTCATTTTTATAATATTACTCTTTAATTAAGGATATTTATGGGTTATTTTTAAATAATAGTGAATCGAGGAAATTCGTAGGGAATTATTCATTCTAAAACTGTTGGCACACGCAGACACGCGTGCTGTTAAAAATTAGTACCGTCCAATTAAGAGTTGGTCATTGACTTCAATGACCACACACTGTGTACATTCTTAACGTTTTGCCAATTATAAGAGAAATTACTATATCTCCCGCATTAATATCACCGACCATAACACTTATATTATGTTAATTATTGTTTGTTCGTATGTATTTGACTGTTCGGTATCATTGTGTTGCGTACTGTATTTTTTTAATTTTTTTTTTTTCTTAACCGTTTCGTTAAATTGTAGGTTATGACTAGCAAACCGATGAAAGTCGTTAATGGAATAAAAATTAAGAATTAAAAGAATAGCGTAATATTGTAATATAAAAAAAAAAAACATTTCGTCACTATTTTCAAAAGTATTGTTGTGAATCGTCGGAACATTAATTATGAATACTGCATGTACCCGATATATGTAATGTTTATTCCATTGGAAAAAACGACATTCGACTTTGTGTACTAATAAATGCTATTGTGATGGATATTTAATCAAAACCACCGAACGCAAAATACGTTAAATATTACTATTATTATTATTATTAATCGTTAAATATTTCAATACATTATATAGGTTATGTATTGGCAATCAAAGTACGCGCACGCGCTTTGTGTAAAATAAAAAAATGTTTACGCTATTTTATATTAAATAAACACACAGGAGCGTTAACTCCGATATATAATATATATATATATATTTTTTACGAGTAAGTAAAAAACTGTTTTATGGTGATTATAGTGAAACAAACAGTCTTTCCATATTGTGCTTACACCGCGTGCGAAACGACTCAATCGTTTACTACTGCTGTCACAAAGAAATGTTATTTGAATTTCGATGTTGACTCATTCCGGATACATAATTTTGAAACGTCCACGTCGAATAAATTCCGTTGTGGCTACAACAAGACACATCCATCTGCATACGTACAGCGCAGTGTTAAATACTTTGATTTATTATGTTTTTTCCTTTAGAAAAATTACATATTTAACGCAACGTTCTTAGAAACGTGTGCACGGCGAAAAGTCTCCGCTCAATTCACGTATCGAATGCATTTAATACGGAAATATAATAATTTCGGTAGAGCGGTTCGGCGGGGCACGCGTCGCCGTCAGTGTCTGCCTCCGTGCGGATATAATAACAGCACACTGCGCCTGTATAAGTTGTGTCACGTACGCGTGTACAAAAATAACAATGAGAATAATCGAGGAACGCGTGTCTAAAACGTTATAATATCGTCGTTACATTGCGATACGACTCCGATTGTAATACTACGGACTATATGCGTGTAGCGAAATTCATAGCGGGCTTATTTAATTTTTCTGAAAAAACATTTTTTTTTTTTTTTTTTTTATTCTCTCGCAAATGTGTATTCGGACGAACGTGCGCGAAACATCGCAGCGATACGCGTTACAAACGCGATTTAAAAATATGTTATATCGTTATGAGTTATAAGTATATAATGCCGAAAAATAAAAAATGCATTAACGTAGAGCGTATAACAAGTGCGAAAACGTGTTTAGATCTTTGTAATAATATAAATATATATATTTATTTTTTTTTTCAAAAATAAATACGAAGAATATTTCTATTTTTTTTTTTTTTTCTATTTTTTCATTCAAAGCACTGTACGCCGTCGTGAAATTATACGCCGTAAGTATTTCTACTCATTATGTACCACGTGCACAATATTTTTCTGCGCGTCGTTGTATACGTGCACCACACGTTCTCCGACGCCGACCATTGGTCTGCGACGAGATAATGTTATATTATCCCGGACGGATTTATGCAATACAAAGTACAGTGATAATTTCGAAATTCCTATATTATTACGACGTCACGAATGGACGTAATCATCCGTCGGTAACGAAATAGTCTGTTTGTTATGAAAAAAAAAAAAAAACCCACCCAAATTTATCGCGTTCTTGTATGGTTATTTCATAACGCGGCCGACGTCGCGTTTCGGATAGTAATGACAACGTTTCAGGCGCGAATGTAACAGAAATAATGAAAAAAATCGACTTTAGATACAGTGCTTCGGTCGATTTAAAATGAGATTCCGCACGACCGTTTGCAAAAAGAAGGGAATAAAATGATATATTTAAAAAAAAAATGCCATTCGTTATTTTCTGAAATATTTTATGTAGCGTAATAAATCATATATTATGCGAGAACGTGTTTGATATTGCGTATCCTAGCAGTGCTTATTATTATTTCTTTTGTCATTTTTCATATAATTATACACTATTAAGTACGGCGCACACACTCATCATTTGCTACTCTCCGACCCATTACAACACTCGACTTAAAATAATATTTCTGGAAAAACGTATTATTAATAATAAATAATATATTTATTTATTATAGCCGTTTCCACTGAAAGTCTGTGACGTGACATTTAAATGAATGCCCCGTCGTTGTCAAACGTTGACGACGTCTTGCGTTAATCGCGAGAAGCCCTCCAACAATATTATTATTGTCAAATATTATTTTATAAATGTTAATTGTACGGAGGACCGCTAACACACCGGTTGTCCTTCGTCTCTCATTCTATTATTTTTTGTTAAATTTTGTCCATGTTCATCAATCTACATAAAATAATGGAATAGTCATCCTCCATTCGGATGGAATTCCATATCCTACGGCGATAATTGATGTACAGATATGTTCGCTTTTCAGCGCGAACACAGGGTAATACGTATTGTTTTTTTCTTTTGAATTTCGTTTAATATAAAACATTGTGTGACCGGCACACTACATAACATGCATTTTACTTGAATACATTTCATTCGTTACCTACACAAAAAATCCCGTGTGCTCCGGTTTTCGAACCTCGGCCACGGGTTGACGACACTCCGTTTTTTAGTATAGAGTCGTCACACGACGCTCCTCCATCTGAGATGGACCGAGACGTCGCAAGTCATTTCATCGATTTACCAGTAGAAACATTTTTTTCAAATGTTTTTTCACCACTTTTTTTGTTCCAAATGTACTTAATTTATTTTCATTCTGCTACAATAACCCGTGTTAGGCGTAGTCATTTAACAATATTTTTCCGATAATTATTGGATCAAAATAATTCGTGGATTTCTTAATACAGACTGTGTATTGTAAAGATATTAATTGTTAGTTAAAAGAATATATTTTTTGCAGATGTAATGCGATGGCAATTGGGTGTAGTACTGTATTTCTTGCGCGAATAAAACACTAAAAAGGGGATCATGATGTCAATGACGTTCGATGTCCGTCATGAGGGTGCTTGGACACTTATTACATTTATTAATAATAATAATAATAATAATAATAATAATAATAATAATAATAATTACTCTATAATATCGCTAATAATTGTATATTAAATTACAACTCGGTATGTATATGAATGGTACGTAAATAAATTATTATATTATAACATATTATAGACACACCGTTCGATGTTTACTCATATTATTATTATTGTTGCGAATTTCTATCGTGTGACTGAGGCAATAGCGTTTTTATTCGAAACGAGCACTACGCCCTTCTAGGTTTTTAGAAATAGAAACCCGTTGTTTTTTACGGCCGAGTATGTCTGGGAAGTGGGAACCATTAGTTATGGTTTGTTAATTTTTACACGTATAATATCGTATATTTCTTTTCCATCTGTCTATATACATCTGTCTATATAGAAAAACTCGTCGAATTTGTTGGCGGCGGTCTCTCGATTCTCAGTTTTTCTGTAATATAAACCACATCGTACCGCGCCGATTTCAAACTGTCCGATAACTCTTCAACCGTTACGAATATACATATCTACACGGCCTAGTAGTAATAACAATGGAAAATATGAACACCCAAGACGTCGTCCATTAAATGTACATATTTTCATGTAATTTATATCGTATCGTTTTTAATGAAATTGCTTTTATTATTATTTAAAAAAACGAAACCCACTACGCGAGTTAGTGTGTTTTAATTATTAAAAAATAAATAAAATATATTGTAATCATTAATACGTTCAAAGCGTTTTATACACGATTAATTGATTATTCTTCATCACGTGTCACGGTCAGTGGTTTTAAATTCTAAATTCCTTCATTTGCCCAAAAATCCTTTAGGAGTCTATACTGCCCCTTTTAAGTCTTGTCATTTTCAGAATAGTTCTGTGATTGGTTCGCTGATTTAAATAAATGGTTTTCTAGATTTTAGCCGGCTAGTTTTTCGAACTTCGCCAAACATTAGCTGTCAGCGGTTACTTGTATATTTTTTCATTCGGCTATTTCTGCTACTTATTTTTTTTTATATCTGATGGGCACTTCACTCACTCGATATAACTACGGAAAATGTAAAACGTCAAAAAATTATGTGTTTTATGCAGGACGATTTTTAAAGAAAAATGTTTTTAGTTTGCCAACAATTTTTAAACGAATCCAAACGGAACTCTGTATATTTTATTCTACGATATACGTAGGATTGAAATAAACGAACGCTTCTCCAATATTACGTCTATATGTATTCTTTACTTAAAAATTATGATACGCTTCTTTTTTTTTTTGCGTAAATTTATGAAAACTATAACCTTTATCATAAATAATATTATTATATTATGTCTTTGAAATAATAATATTGTTACAAATACACTTAAATTTCATAAATATCAGGTATATTGTGATTATGACTGTCTTGATTGCGACGGACATTGAACTATCGGGCTTAAAATTTTCTGACAAAGCGTCTCCATGAGGACATTACTTCTTAACCGTTGTCTTGATTACACGAGAAACATTTGTGGGATTTTAAAAATCAACCCAGTCCTTATCTCATGAAAAATATTTCTTAAACATTTTGATGTAATTAAAATCTTGAGTTAAAAATCAACTAGTTTACAAGACATATACCATGAACGTGAACACGTTTAAATTATAAATATATATGTAAAATGTGCTAAAAATGTCTAAAAAAAAAAAAAAAATTACATACAACAAAAATAATTATATTTCCCGAATAACACGACACGTATTTCTATAATACATTAATTATAAAATTTCGTTAAATTCTATATTGTTTCAATATGTTTAAATATAAGGTTTGTATATAAATCAGTTAACAGCGTATTATTGTACACGAATATCATGTCAGCTATACAAATGATGTCTTTAATAGAAAGAAAAATGTAGCGAAATCGAAAACATAAATTACGTGTGTGGGAAATGTTAATTCTTATCGAAAAAATTTTACTTTAAAAAACGACAAACTACAAATCTAATAAACAATAGACGGAAAAAATGTTTATTAATTATTCTAATATCCCGAAACAAAGAACAATATATATATATATATATATATATTCACACACAAAAAGAACCGCCCGCGTTTAAATTTATAAAACGAATTTCTTAAATTTCAATGGTGCACGAACACTTAAAATGGTATTGTGCGAATAAACCAGTTTGCAAAACAACGCAATTTAAATCCAAACGTCCATATTAGTAAACACACGCACGTACGCACACATTTTCGGAAATTACAATTTTATCAAAGAAAATACAGTTCGACATGGAAGAAATGTTTAGGTCATTTGGAAATTTAATGATACACGAGCTACGCATTGATTTATGCATAAAAAAAATATTGAAATTCTACGTCATACCGTTGAAGAGACTTAAGAATAAAAAAAGTAACGAGCCACGGATATGTTGTGGATGACACGCTTAAGTGAATTACTTAGAAAAACATTTTGGAGTTTTGTTATTACTACAAATTTGAAATTAACGATAGATCGTTGCATTATTCAACAAACGATACTTATAGATATTTATAAAACTGCGCAACACATTTTGTAATGAATTGTTTAAAATTAAACTGAAATAGAAATTTCGTAATTGATTTTTTTTTTCGTATCGTAATATTAAAATAAATAGAAAATTAAAAGCACTCGTTACTTTATAGTGTTATTATCTTCCTGGAACGAAGTAATTTTGATAACATATTTTTATTTTCAGTAAATTCATCTTGTATAATCCCTGGATTCATATGTATGCCCCGCTCGGCAATGAAATGTCACGCAATTCGTTATGACACGGATCTCGAAATAAAATCATAACGGGAAGGAATTTTTTTTTTTAATTAGATTCAGAGCGATGCGAGTAATGTATTGGTTTTACAACGATTTTTTCACTTTTTATATGTGTACCTAAAAATTCTAGCAGGAGTGGTTCGATCTTTATAGCCACAGTCTATTTCCGGCAACAAAGTCGGAACTTTAGAGAGATCATTTTTCGATTTTCTCAATACTCTTATCAAGCGTCAGAAAAAACTACCGAAAAATTACATAAAATCGAGGTAAAAATGCTTTTCGTCGAAATCGATTATTGTTATTTCGATAACAATGGTTATAGAAACTTGGTGTATACATCAAATATGATACTTAATAATTATATTAAGGAAAAAACGTCTTTTTAATTTTGGGCTATTTATAACAATTATACAGGTTATGAAATATTTTTTTCATAAAAAAGGGTTAGTTTTTCGTTATATACCCAAAATATTACACCGGAACTCCGTTCAGAATCGTTTTATCGAATGCAACGATTTTGTTTTCAAATTTATATAGTTATAACAATGTATACTTTAAAATCTTTATCCGAGTAATTCATATGAGAGTCGTTCTCAATGCACTGCTTACTTATTTTTTTTCCTTAACGGTTCCCGGAGTCGGTATAAAAATTTAATAATACGGCGGCGTACGGTTTAAGTATTGGCATTGCGTAAGTTAACGACGAGAAAATAATATACGAATTGTGTGTGAATTTATTTCACTCATACGTCGCATGGACATATAATATGTAATTTTTGAACCAAAACAACATATATTATTATAGTAAATTATATATTTGTATATACGAGACGCCTAGAACATATATATATATATAGCAGATTTGATATAGCGATTTGCACGCTGTATCAACAAATCTCAGTATAAGAGCTCTTAGACTTTAAATTCCTCTTTTCCGATTTTTCTTAATTTACTTAAAAAAAAAACTACAATAAAACGTGGCAAAGGACATTAGCTAGAGATTAAACTTCCCGATTTAGAAAGGTTTCCACTCGTAATTCCAGCTCATCCGTGGTTTTACAATTTGCCTCTTTTCAACGCTAAAATTCTATCGTTTTCGAGGCTCAGGATCTGGCCATATAAATTGCTCCCACCGCATGCATTTCGTCCAATACTAAATAATTCTCTATTCCGTACTCGTCACAAAGGTGAACTCGTATGCGACGTATTATTATTACGGTGTGTCACTTCGGGTCCGTAGCCAGATCAATTATTCAGGGGAGGTGTCAAACAGAGTTGTATTGGAGCAGTGGCTGAACTCGGGAGGAGAATAGACGGGGTTTCATCGCCGGGCGTAAAATTATTATTTGTAATTCCTCTACAATCGTAGTTTTAAACAATTATCGTACGATCACCACCATAATATGCAACCCAAATTCGAATTATCAATTATTGATATACCTACTATTTTTCCAATGTATCGATCAATTCGAAAATCGCTCTCTCCCGAGAAAAATGCCAAGGGGGGGGGGTAACGGTCGGGTTTAGGGGAGCAATGCCCCCTTTTGCCCCCCCCCCTCCCTCATGCCTATGAGCCTGTGTCCCTTCTCTCGCCACCTTACGTTTTCATTGCGTTCATAATAATAATTTTCCTATAACAAATCCATTGAATATATCGAATAGCACATCTCTTCCTCGTAATTTACGAGACACTTGGATTCATTAACACTGATGAGTTCTTAGTTTTACCTAACCTAACATTATAATCATTAGCCCTGTATATGTTTCTTATTGTCTCGTGATTTTTTTTCTTTTTTTTCTATATTCCGTTTAGACTGAATTTCTAATCTGTAATTGATCAACTATTATCATTTAAATATTTGTAACTATTTATAATAATAATAATAAAAGAGCTCAGTCACGGCCGTCGAAATTGTCATCATTGGCACATCTTCCTCAGTACGTATACGTATTCCACCGCGCACCGCGCTCGTGTTCACACTAATAATTGCGTCATTACGTTTTCTAGTAGTAGTCAATGGAGAAGAGTCCGCCGCCACCGCCGAATCGCACGCTTAATTGCGGGCTACGCGCGCGTAGTTAAGATGAGCAGCAGCTACTCCGCTTGTCGCTACGGCCATTCATGCGTCGGGTGAACCGGTGGTACGCGTTATTTGTAACAATACAAGACCTACGCCACGAGCACCAGTGGTTCCCAAACTGGCGGTCCACTTTTTATTTTTTATATTTCCGCGGATTTTCGAATTCGAGGAGTGAAAATGATGGGGTGGTCGGGGCAAGAGAGATTTAAACTCGTAGTGTCGCGCGTCATACGAAAAATGCATGGTGTAGTGACATTTTATTATACGTCATACGCTTTAAGAGACGTGGTCATGGTGTCTGGGATGTCCAACAACCAATGGCGTCATTTGTGGTAGGAAGGCGGCTGAAGAGAACACAATTTTTCTTCTAATACACTGTCGTAATCACAATTGGCTTGTGTTTTGGTAACTGTACTGAATGCCTAAAAAGAAGAAAAAATTTAACAATATCGACGTAGAAAAAACTGTGGATTATGTGTTCGTTGAATTTAAAAAAAAAAAAATTCGCCGGTATCCGTTTATTTACTATTTGTTTTTTTTTCAGAGCTCAATGCTTGTACATAAAGAGTTTTAAATATAAAATATAAATATATTGCGCTTGTGTCCTTCATTTTTATACGTCACTTATTGGTTTTCAAAGGGTTTTTATTACTGTTTTAAAATGCTATCATGGTATTACAAATTTATATTGATCGCCATCTATAGCAAAAATTTAACACAGGATAATGCACTTTTCTCTATTCTTATATGGCCTGCTCTCGAAACTTTGCACACACACAAAAAAAAAATAAATAAATAACGTAATTGAAATGACGTCCCTGATCACAACCACGGTTGTCCAATCTTTACCGTTACAGCATGTTTCCAGTAGCGAATTTTATCTAGTTGGTACATTTTAGCAAGGTCATTTTTCGATTTTTTCAAAAACGCCTAAGAAAAACATCCCAACAACTGCCGAAAAGTTACGTAAAAACGATAAAAAATGCGATTCCTTGAAAATCGATAATTTTAATTTCATCGTAATTTTGAAACCAATGAGTAACTTGAAATAATCATTAAACACGTAACTTTATATTATATTAAGAAAGAAAAGAAATTTAAAAACATTCTTTTACTTTTTGTCTATTTATAGTAACTATAGATTTTGATATATTTCATTTATACAAAGGGGTAGATTTTTTTTATGTACCCAAAATATTATACCGAAGCTCCGTTCAGAATTGTTCGATCGAACGCAGTAATTTATCATTGATTTCAAATTTATGACGATAACATTACACTAAAATCTCTGTCGTCGTAATTCAGTTATGCGACATTCACAACATCCCGCGGCTCTCTACAATTTTTATGCATTTTCTCGACATTCACCTTATCGATTATTGTTGCTTATTTTAACGAATTCTCATAGTTATTATTCAATATTGCTTAATAGCGTATTATTAAGCAGCGGACGGCGGCTTAAATGTTGGTCACCACTTAGAAATGAATTATTAAATTACACACTAAAAAATACATCGAAATAAACACCGTTAATTCCATTATTTCATGTTTAGCAATTTATATACGCGTGTCATATTATAATCAATAATAGGTATCTTTACTTCGATGTTCTTTTTTTACGAACACTTATTTTCGATAATAGTAATAATAATAATTAAAAATGACATTGTGCTGATAACATTGATTTTATTAACTCAATAATTATTAATATTTTAAATAATATCAATATTGTATTATAAAATCATTGTTTATGCTACTGTTATAGCAGTACTGTTATGTTAAGGGACACTTATATAATACCGTATTATATCAGTAGTCGAAAGACCGATAGAAAATGGACGCTATAGCTATGGTATTTCAATGGTACTACATGAAAGACCAAGTATTACTGTCTCTAATCCCTATACAAAATAAAGTGACATTGAGCACTGATGAAACAAAGCAGATATAATTTGTCGAATATAATTATATTGTAAACAGATGTTTTATTCCACTCTTTAGATATTATGCCATTATTTATAATGATTATTATATTCAGGCTGTAATTATGTATATTTAAGTCCGTCATATAATATCACTGAAAAATAATATTGTTTATCTGTATTAGAACGTGTAAACTATAAACTATACATTTTACAAGGAAGCGTCGTGTCTTGTAATACAGTGTTCGCATATAGTGACGATGTTTTTTTTTTTACAATTTGATGCGGTTAAACGAAGTATTTGTATGTGGGTAAGGTGAGATCTATGAGTTATATATAAGATTTTAACTTATTTTTTTTTGTTCTTATTATTTTATAAGAGTTAATAGGTAAAAAAAATTATCTGTGTATTGCAAAGCGAATGAATTGTATTTGATTTCGCATCGTTTTTTTTATCGATTATTATTGTCATCACAACATTAATATTTCGATTTTAATAAATTCTACATTGTTTGTACAAAACGCATGTTGAGAATAAAAAATAAAAAAAAACTAGTAATACCGCTATAGCGGTGTTATACCATTTTTGTCATCGTACGTATATTAAAAAGTCGAGTGTTGCTATTGAAGTAATGAAAAAAAAAAACTATTGATATAATAGTGATACTGGAACGCTCAGGTACGTTTTTTTATAATATTAATAATAATCCTCACTGTCCGTCGACGTGTTCACGTTGTTCTATTATAAACGTTAATTTTTATCCCAACACGAAGAAAAAAAACATCTTTATCCTTATCGTACATTAACGAAGAGTAAGTTACAACAGAGGCGGTGACCGTGTTGAAACGGTAAGGATAATGTTTATTCTCTTATCCGCGATCCATTTATAGTGTGATTTTGACCGAAAACGCTCCAAATTAAAACATAAAATTAAAAATAATAAATAAAAATCAAAAAAAAAAAAAAACAGAAGAAGATATGTCGAAGAAATAGAAACGCATTATAATAACGTGCCGAATTCTCGTACGTCTCATTATTCGGTTTTTTTTTTTTTTTTTTACATTTAATACGAGCACATAATTTTGTTTTCAGATTATCGTGCCCATTGATAAAATACGCGATCGATTCATTCATGAACGAGACGGAGTGCGCGTTCGCAAATACATTATATAAAATATCTGTAATAAATATGTGTGCGCGACGGCTGGCCGCGTCGGTGTAGAGAGACACGTCCATATAATATGTCGTCTACTTTGCAAACTCGATCTCATTACAATCGCGAAGCTTATTCACGACGTTCGCGAAGATATATTTTTTTTTATATACCTCTCCACTTTGCTGCTGCTGCTGCTGCTGCTTGTGGTGGTATGCTGCGATTTCCGGTGGGCGGATATGGTAAACGGTAAACTGGTTATATGATGTACCGGTATATTGAAAAACGGCGACGAAGCGTGATGGTAAAAAAAAAAATAATAAATAAATAAATTCCTTACGTATACACGGCTTGCGTACGTCTGTTGAATAGAATTAAATTGATTGTATTCAAAATACTCGTATCGCAGATTCGCAGGATTGTGATCCGGTAGTAAACCGTCTGACGCGATCGATACGTTTTCGAATTTTCGTGCAATACACCACCCCTTAAAATATGATTTTTGAGCAACAGGGATGGGGAACAAAAATCAGACGGCGATCCGCGTTTATGCGGTACAAATTTACATAATATTTCGTAAAAATCTAACGACTCCGGGACTATATTACATTTGAACACACACGTACATTCCTCCCAACAAAATATGACGTGCGCTTTGTCGAATGGCGTTCAAACGTTTATTACAGTCAACTGTTACGAAAGATTTTCAAGCGTTGAAACCGAAAATCGCCCGTTTTTCACGAACTTAAAAAATGCCTAACCCAACCTATAATTGCTTTGAATAGTCAAAAATTGAAGAAGAAAAAACTATTTTTTCCTTAATACAGCGTTACGGGTTTGGTGAAATTTAAAAATTAATTACAAAAATACGAAAGAATAACGATAATCGCGATCTCACCGGATCGACTTACCTACATACTTTGCTTCTAGCTTCAAAAATAAAACTCGGTTTAGTAACTTAAATTCATCAAGGTCTATTATAGTTTGATTTAATCGTTCGCATATGGGACATTCATTGCTAACTGCTCGTGTATAGAAACTTAATCTAAACGGTTCTTCATTCTGTACTGCGCGCCAATACAGAATGAGCATAAGTACAAAATCTCTTATTTTATTCGATAGCTCTTCCATGACCACCCAGCCCTCATCTCTACTTAACACTTTAAATTCACTCAACATTTCAATCGACCTCCTCTCTATTCTTGATTCTAAATTTGAGCCATACAATTGAATTAATCATCTCATTTATTTTGGAAGCTAACTTTATTATATAATAGTTTCGAATGCTATTTTTTAATCTATTTATTTTTATTTTTTCGTTAATTTATTGACCTATTCATTTATCTATTTAGTTTTGTCTTGTCTTATTTTTTATAATCTGAACATATAACACATATATTGATTTATAAGTGTTGACTTAAACAGTTTTCCATAGAGACAGAAAAAACGATAACGTTTTTATGTGATTTTTGGGTAGTTTTTGTTTTTAGGCGATTTTGAGAAAATTTTGAAAAATGACTTCTCCAAAGATTGCGTAATGATCGGAGCACTCTATCTGGTAGAATTTTTGAGTACAGACATTATAAAAGGAAAAAAAATTCATCATTGTAAAACCAATAATATTCCTCTCTCCGCTCAGAATCACTATAACAAAATAATTTTGGTAGGTAAAATTCAATTTAACGGCTGGATTATTGTATCGAGTGCACAGACGAAATGTGTTGTATTTGAATACACAATCGAACGCTTGCAGCGTAAGTGGCCAGAACGCGAAATTACGAGACAAATTATTCCAATTCTTGTTGTACATTAGATATTATGAAACTTAATTACAAAACAAGTATTAAATCGTATAGTTTTGGACGTGTAATTGGAGACAGGCGCACATTCAGGGTTTTTTTTTGGAGAGGGGGCTAAATTATAAATTTTCTTGCTTTTTCTTACACAAAAATAATCAACAATTAGTAATTTTGAATTTATTGTATACTATGATGTACAAAGTACAACCATCAATTTCTACCTGACATAAATCTATAAATAAATATAAAATCATAATAATCAAATTCGAAAAAAAAATCACTGTGATATAATTCTAACAAATCAATATATCTGAATAATGTATAGGCTTATAAATAAATAATTTGGATGGCTGTAGCCCCAAATCTTCCCCCTCCCTCCCGAATGCGTCAATGGTTAGACATTTGATTGAATTTTTGAAGGATAGCTACAATTTTACTACACAATAAGTATACTACAGATGTTGATTTATTACAAAAACAATACACATTTTGTTAATAATTGTAATTATAATATTACTATTATTATGTTTCTAACGTTATAAGTATTATATAAACATTTCCTACGTCTATATTGACATCTTTCTTTATATTATATAATGTACTAATAATACCTATACGAGATGAATTGTTATTGAATGTTTTTTTTGTG
Source organism: Chaetogeoica ovagalla (assembly GCA_032441825.1). NCBI lineage: Eukaryota > Metazoa > Arthropoda > Insecta > Hemiptera > Aphididae > Chaetogeoica > Chaetogeoica ovagalla. The sequence goes on from CM063728.1 coordinate 2,145,297, forward strand.
CGTAACACAATGATGCGTCTACTTTGAGCATAGCTACAAAGCACCTTTCACAAGACGCTAATGTAATTGCCTATTGAGAAAACCTACTCGTAACAATTTAATTAAAAGTTGGCAAACACATTTGTGTTATTTATTCGAAGCTGAGAATTAAAGTCATTATTCGACGACGAAGTGAGTAATAGGTAGTTTGTTTTGAATAATCACCGTCGACAATACATATTTTTAGATATTTCGTTATATTTTTTTTCCATCCAGTGTTGATCATACGAATGTATAGAATTAAAATATTTTACACGATTTATATAATTTATATAATTTTATGTAATTTAATATAATTCTAAATAACAGAAATACACGCAAATATATAAGTATATTTTGTGTACACATGTAAATAATAAATTCATTTAATTAACCACGATAAAGATATCAAAGTATTTCACGCCTAGCATTTTGAAAAATGGTGAAAAATAAATCAAGTCGAATTTAACTCGTCGAAGGAAATTACTCGAAATTCGTTAAAAAAAAAATTATCTTGTAACGTTTTAAAGATTTTTGTAAAATAAGTATTATATAAATACTTTGGAACATTTTCAATAATTTTGGCTGGGCTTTGAATATTTTTTGAAGGGGCTAATCCAAAAATAGAATTCATAAATTCTTTAATTTGTTTATTAAAGAGTTATCGTGTTGAAATTGAACTTAACATAAAACTACGAGCTAGAAATCAATTTATTCATGATATGTAGTCTCATATTAAATCTTTGATAATAATGTTAAACCATTTACTTATATTAAAAAAAAAAAGTATTAACTTGTTTTACTGCTTGTAAAATTCTTTTTGAGTCACCAAAATTTACATTTTGTAGCAGCTAAATTTGTTAAAGCCATTTTGATATTTCAATAGGAATTTAATAATAATAATAATAATAATAATAATAATAATAATAATAATAATAATAATAATAATAATAATAATAATAATAATAATAATAATAATAATAATAATAATAATTATCGCTTTAGAGATTTTAAACGACGATCACAATATTTTCAATTATTCGTCTCTCCTTTTAACATTAAAGTTAACGATGCTCCTGTTGAGCCTTTAATAGAAATAATAATTTAACAGTCACGAGATATTCTCAACAAAATTTTTACTTTTTTTTCTGAATTTCCTTTTTCTTTTTCAAAAATTTTTAATTAGAAATATAGCTGCAAAACACTAAGGTATGTTTGGATGTACAAACGTGAGTGTGAACAAGCCTTTTCTCAAAAAAAAAAAATTGGAAACAACATTCGACAACAAAAATCACATTGGGCTCATTTTTACCAAAAATGAATCGTAATTTCCATAATTCTACTCTTTTTTTTTTTATATAAACCGTGTTCTTAAATATTTATTATTCATTAATTTTTATTTTTTTCAATAAGTGTTCAAGTGTTTTATTATTGTCCGGGCCGCATAACCTTTTTAAAAAGTTGTCGGAAATTCTAAAACGGTTGCCGACCACCGTGTTAAAACTAATATAAAAAATGTAATTGGCCGAAAATTTGCTTTCTGTTAAAAAATGAAGTTACACTACAGCTGTACGTTACGGAAAGAATTCAAATTGAATAGAAAATTGATTACCGTTCGTTATGACAGAAAATCGACTCGTAAGTTGAATGATAATTGCTTGTGAACGGCTGAACGAGACTATACCAATTGACCCGGAAATAAACTAGTTTAATGTTAAACACACTTGGTATATGATTAATTTCCAATATTTATTTGTTTATTTCTACCTGTTTGGTAATTCTGGATTTGTATGGTTATATTTCACAGAGTTATATTATACAACTTTATTCTTTTATAAAAACATTATTACATATATGTTTTATTCGACGGGTATTTTGATATTTTCATCCTAATAAGAATCAACTCATTTTTTGTTTTTAATTTGCGACTTTTGTCAAATAGAAACGTACATTAAACTTCTATGCACGCACAGTCTTGCGTCCGGATCAAGAGCAGATTAAGTCCAGATTAAGGTAGCGATCCGCGAGTTGTTGTGAATGTCACTTAAGCAAATTACTCAATTGAAGATTTTAGAGTGTATCGTTATAGTCACTAGAAATCTGAAAGCAATTATAAATCTTTGCATTAGATAAGACGGTTCTGAGCGAAGCTTTGGTGTAATATTTGCGTACATAAAAAGAACAAGCCCTTTTTTATGAATTGAATACCTCAAAACCTAAAATTTTTGTAAAAATAGTCGAAATTTAAAAGAAAGATTTTAAAAATTTTTTTCCTTAATATAATACGCGGTCACGGGTGCAGATCCAAGACAAAATAGCAGGGGAAAGGGCACACATTTAAAATCCAATAAATTACATTTTAATTAACACTCGATTACATTAATCATTTATTCACAACGTCACAACGTATCGGACCATACGCGCAGACTTAACCTAACCTGAATACTCGATGTCCCGTAATATTAAAATAAATAATAAGAACCGCATACGAACAGGACAAGGTAGGTGTAACTATTTACTACACAAATGGGGTATGGCTGATTTTTCGCTGTGTGAGTGCGGTTTAACACAAACTATAAATCATATTGTTGAGGAATGCCAAAGAACAAGATTTGAAGGAGGAGTAGCAAAACTGCATGATTGTGGATCAACGGCGACCAAATGGCTAGAGGAACTTGATGTCCGACTCTAACAACTAAATTTGAAGGAAATATTCTATAAAACATTTTAGTTTGTTCTGTTTAATTTTGTTTATCTTTGTTTAATTTTATCTTATATTTTATACATATACCTATCTCTTATTGTTGTTAAATTAAAATTAAAATTTAATTTTTTTTTCCTCCCCCCATACCGAGTGTCATATGCATAAATAAATAAAAATAAATAATCATTATAAATCAAATAAATCATGATAATTTATACCTTCGTGATCATGACTGTCTGCATAGAGTCGACGAAGGGTTGTTGTTACACGTTACCCGGTTTGTACACAATGGTAAGGTAGAGTTTATGACGGCGGTAAGGACACCGGGGCATTATAAGAACGAATGAAGAAAATAAAAAGTTTCCTATCCATTTCTTGTTCTTTTCGCGGGTTAATCGGAGAATCGAGTAATTTAAATTGCGCCAGAGTGAACGGTTAATAATATTTCTACCGGAACTTTTTCAAAGATTATATACACAATCGATTAAAATTTAGACACGGATTCCTGCAGATACAGCCAGACATCGAGCGGTATTCTTTAGGTGACGGGGGGGGGGGGAAGGGGGAGCGATCGTCGCCACTGCAAAGTCGATGAATATTTTTCGTTTCCTACGTACCTGTCTATGTGTATGGAAATCGCGAAGGTACAACGATTTATCGATTTTGACGAGATCGCGTTGTCACCTACGTAGTTCCGCGTAATTTCACGGTACTTTCTCAGGACGCTTTTAAGACATTTTTCACCATTCCGCAACGCCGACATATTCGTGAACGTCGTTATAAAAACCGTTCACGTTTCTCTCGCCGCTCGGAATCTCTATAGTAACGCGCGTGAATAGATAAAAATACATCATACATGTATAAAATATCGGAGTCTACCTCTCGCGCCTCTTTCGTCGAGCAGCACTCTCGGTTCCCGGAGGAGGCGCGCTCACACATTTCGAGAACGACTGGCGATGTCCTATGTTGTTTTGTGTTATTAAAAAAAAAGGAAAAAAAAGGAAAAAAAACCCCGATTTCAATAGCATTCGGAGTATTTTTTTTCGTGCCCGCGTGAAATCCCGATGAGAATCGTCGCTTCTAATACAGTTCGCAAACGTTTTGTTTCTCCGCCCGGTCCCACTCCACACCGTTCGAAAATTAGGAGAGGAAAAATAAAACGATTGCGCTCGCTGTTTTGGGGGGGGGGGAATAGAAGGAGAAGGAGAAGAGCGCGTATAAATAAAAATTCGTCAATGAATTTGACGCGCCGTGGTGTGGATAGCTGAAGTTAATGAACGGCGGCGGGATCGTCAGCAGCGGTTAGCGGCGGCGTGTATTATACGAAACGGCGGTGGCAGCCGCAACAACGGCGGAACACAATGACCGCGCGGCGCGCGTCCGACAAAGCGGAGGAGGACGCCGCGGCGACGATATGCCGCGTCAAACTGGTATTATATAAAAATAGCTTCTTCTTTTTCTTTTTTTTTCTTTTGTACATATCGTAAAAAAAAATATACAGTAATACGCGGTGTGTTGCTGGGCTTCTATTTTATAAAACAAATATATTCCGTCGTACGGGAAGGGTACACGCGCGCGCGTACGCGCATGCGACCGTCGCGGGGCGCAGAATGTTGCGCGGCACATCGCCACGGCGTTTTTGGAATTCGTTTCGCATTGCTCGGGAGCGCGAGCGTGTATAGTTTACATTTTTTTTATTATTATTATTATTATTATTCAGTCGAAAATGCAAAAAAAAAAAAAAAAAAACCGGAGAAAATATTTGTATCGGACGGCGTTCGATCAACAATCGGCAGCGTGTCGTCTTCGTCGATAACCCGTTCGGGGCGAAATATATTTATTTGTTGTTGTTTTTTTCAGCCGCTCTCGCGTCCCCGTCTCTCTGTGCCGCGCGCGCACCGCCGCGACACCGGCACAACAACGATATGACGGCGGCGGTGTTCAGCGCGCGCGTCGTCTTCGGTTATTATTTACAAGTCGTTGTTCGTTTTACACTTGGCAAACGGACCGTTTTATACAACGCGATCTACGCGTATCGAAAGTATAATATAACCGGGCGAGAGAGATACGGAGAAACGATTTTCCCACGGCGGCGATCGATAAAATCGATTCGCGTCTCACCCAGCGCGATTTGTCCGACACCGGCGTTCGTACGAGAACTTGAATTTCGCCGGAAAACGTTGTTGTTCGCCGCCGGGGGAATCGGGAGAAAGACCTCGCGCGATGGAAATGGAGCAGGAGCGTTCACAAAAAAAATCCCTTCGTCTTTCGTTATGATTACAATTCTTTCGGTTTACTCCTGCGACATCCGCGCTCGTTCGGATGATTCTGATTACGTCGATTCAATAGTATCCGATCGTTGAGTTGAGTCAGGCCTTCATAAACTATACATATATATATATAGAGTAGTAGATAGACGGTATGTGTGTGTGTGCATGACACCAATATCGTCACCATCCCAAACAACCTACAAGAAAAAAAGAAAAAAAAGGAGAACAATCTTTTTCGCGGAAAATAAAAAAATTGTTTAATTATATTTCGTTGATTCCGTGCGCGCCGCGACGCTGAAATTTAATATTACATTATCGAATGAATACAACGATATTACGGTAGAACAAATTTATATTTCTATTATAAAAGTTTCTGCGGAACACCCGTATCAACAGGAAGAATTCAAAGAACGTACGAAGAAAAATTTCACTTTGAATCCACTGCTTTGTATATTATTATATTACGCGAGTTGAATAAAACTGGACGCAATGACGTTTATCACGGTAAATAATTGATAAATGCCTCGAAGAATACAAAAAAATATTAATCGTGGTCGATTATTATTTTTTTTTTTTCCAGTTATGATTCAAATAAAAATTATCTCCACCGATTTCATTCATCAAGTTGGTACAGGTACTAAAAATACATTTTCGACACAATTCGTTTCTCAGATTATAATAGACATTTATAAATGAACGGAATAAAAAATTATACTTATTTAATACGAATTTATTTAGCAATCGTATTTTCGGAAGAGTATACCGATGAGGCACCATTCCGAACTTTCGGGGAATTCTGTTTTTATATATTCTTATGCCTCCATAAAATGTAATAATTTTGTTTTAAAAACTATCACGTTTTTATCGTTTACACGATGACGTGAGTAACGACGATATTACTCGATGCCCCAGTCTCGCTCGTCCCTCCTCCTCCTCCAAAAAAAAAAACATATATATCTAAATACGCCCATGGTATAAACCACGTACTCGCGATATTTCTTAACTATAAGAGAGTTTTTACTGTTTGATCGCTATACCATTACGTCCAATTGTTCTTCTGCGGGAGATATGGTCTTTTTCCAATGAACAGCAGTCAGCAGAAGTTGCAAAACGTTCGTTTCCGCTTTTGTTCGAAAGTAATGGTTTTAATCGCTATTGAGTGTAGAAAATGAACGTTTAACTCCTGCGGTTGACACGTGGTAAAGTTGCCGAATTTTTGCCGACTTGTTATTATAGAGAACTCGTTATTGCTAGCACGTTACAAATTACACACATTCAATTGCTTAGCGTTAATTTATAAGTATAGCTGAAAATACGTAAATTGCCGTTGTATGCGCTTGTGTGCCGCGTACTGTTTAAAGCTGAAATACCTATTTTTTTTTTTTTTTATATATCCGCGCTTAATATTACCGTGCAAAAGAACGGGAATATGAGCGGCAGCACCAGACATTTTTTTTCTGGGAAGGGGGGCAGGATCAAGGCACTTTTTTTTTCAATGGGGCAATTATATAATTTTATATTATTGCCAATATATTTGGGTTTTTTGTGATAATATTTATTTACAATATAAATACATTACGTAATTGTTTTTCGAGTGTGTGCGCCCGCCGTTTTAACGTTACGACTTTCGTACGTTATTTACAATTGATTGTATGCTGTTGAGCTGGAAACGTACGATTGTACGAGCAGCCGAATTTAATGGTCCCTTGCCCGAAGAAAATACTAATCGGTTTTCATTTGCGAAAAACAATTTGATTTCTAAAAATGTAATTGTCCGTACGAATAATTTCATTTCACCTATACATACGGCGACGATTCGTATTAGAAAATTGTACACATTTGATAACACATTTTGTGCGTACAGTAAATTCCCGGTGAAATTTTAATGCGCTCGATAAAAATTAATGTTTCCAAGTTAAAACTAAATAATATAACACGTACGATTACGATACGAGTGCGTAACGAAAAAAAATAAATATTTATTAAAATAAAGTCGCGTACATTGAAACGTAACGGAGGGTTTTCGGGTGGTGAGAGAAAAATCGTTTTTAGGACGTGTAAAAAATTGGTTTTTTTTTTGTTTTTCAATACAATAGTAGTATACTTATAGGTATTATACGAGTATTTGAATAAATTTTTAATGGTGTTCAATATCCTTATTTGCGCGTATTAATTCGATAATTCAGAGTTTTGACTGAAATCTTTTTCTTTTAACCGTAGCGATCTGTAATGATCATTTTATTATTTCATCGTCAAAAACGTCTCGGTTTTTTTTTTTTTTTTTTAAACGCATTGTCGTTGTCGACAAATATATATTATCATAATGTTTAATAGATCTAATATTATCATAATGCGCATCGTTTACCAAAGAAAACTTCGATAAAAAATTAAAATTTGTTTGGACTCCTACGTAATTTGTTTTTCGAGTGTGTCGCCGTTTAACGCGACTTTCGTACGTTATTTACAGAATTGATTGTATGCTGTTGAGCTGTCTCACGTTGCGATTCGGATTATGTTTCGTAAAAATTAATGGTCCCTTGCGAAGAAAATACTAATCGGTTTTCATTTGTACACAATTTGATTTCTAAAATTGTAATTGTCCTGCAATTTCACTTCACACCTATACATACGGCGACGATTCGTATTAGAAAATTGTACACATTTGATAACACATTTTGTGCGTACAGTAAATTCCCGGTAAAATTTTAATGCGCTCGATAAAAATTAATGTTTCCAAGTTAAAACTAAATAATATAACACGTACGATTACGATACGAGTGCGTAACGAAAAAAAAAAATATTTATTAAAATAAAGTCGCGTACATTGAAACGTAACGGAGGGTTTTCGGGTGGTGAGAGAAAAATCGTTTTTAGGACGTGTAAAAAATTGGTTTTTCTTTTGTTTTTCAATACAATAGTAGTATACTTATAGGTATTATACGAGTATTTAAACACAGTATACACTGTTGCCGTCTGTGTGTGGGTTCTGTGTATTTATCAGCGTGTTTCGCCGAGAGAAATGTCTCTCGCGTCGTTCGTCACGGATTTTATTTCTCCGCCATTTCAATATAGGCACATTCATCACGAACGCGTATTAATTCGATAATTAACGAAGTTTTGAAACGAAAGAGAGAGAAGGAAAAAAAATCGTTTTTTTCTTTTAACCGTAGCGATCTGTAACGGCGATCATTTTATTATTTCATCGTCAAAAACGTCTCGGTTTCTCTCGCCCTCCCCCGCCGTATTTAAACGCATTGTCGTTGTCGACAAATATATATTATCATAATGTGATCATAATAAATCTAATATTATCATAATAGAAATTTCCGTTTTTTTTTTTATATAAGAGTTCGATACACGTACGAGGTTTAAATTTTGTTTGTTTGTACACTCCAATTTGTTTTTCACTCGCCGTCTAACGCGTTCGGTTTATCTCCAGAATTTCTTTACACACCAGAGTGTCTCACGTTGCGATTCGGATTATGTTTCGTAAAAAATTAAAAAAAGAACCCGGGGTTGTTGCATGCTGCTGGCGATATTCTGAGTTGTACACAATTTCGGTCTAATCCTAATTACGTACGATCCTGCAATTTCACTGGTACACACACAAAAAAAAAAACCGTTTCGCATTTATTCACGTCAAAAAATAAATAGGTAGCCGCCTGCAGCGGGTGTATACTATTATAACGTCCATACTATACTTCCGAACCGGGTATTTATTTAAGCACCCGATCATTATAATATAATAATAAAAAAAAAAAAAGAATACGCGTAGTTATACATCACGCCTATCGTACATGCTACGAGTGTATTATGTGTAATGGACACACGTCGGAATTAGCGTATAACGCTTAGATTTTTTTTTCCCACGTTTTAATATATTTATATTTATTTCGTAATACTTTGTTTTCTTAATCATTAAATAATGAACGCCTCGAACATGCGTTTCAGTGATCGGTGAAAATCTACGTACGCAATAAATCCGTATAACGAATACGGTATAATATTATGTTTTCTGACGCGCGTTAAAAATGTTAATAATAATAATAATAATAATAATAATAATAATAATAATAATAATAATAATAATAATAATAATAATAATAATAATTATAATAATAATAATAATAATTATAATAATAATAATAATAATAATAATTATAATAATAATAATAATAATAATAATAATATGAAGCGTATGTACAATTATCATTACTCGCGTTCAGCTACGACAGATTCTTGCTACATTGCGAAATCCTTTTGGGCCGTAATGTAGTTTAAATCTAATAACATAATGGCAATAACTTTTTTTTGTTTGGTAATTTAAATACTATTTGGAATACAAATTACAAATTATTTTTAACCATGCATGTTTTTTTAATAATATTATCTACATTGCGTTAGAACGAAATGATGAAAAGCAAAATATGACGTTATATTAAAAACGAATTCATCTTTGGCGTTAATATTGTTTTGATGAAATATCAATGATAAATTATTGAAGTGTAAAAATATCACGATCGGTGATAACTGATATATATAAAAAAATAAAATAAAAAATAATATTATTTATGTAGCGCATATTTTATGGTCAATTTTAATTAATAATTGTTATCAATGCGTTGAAAATATATAAAAATTAAACAGCGTTCTCGAATATTCGGAATGCTTTTGATGAATTCGTGTTCGTATACTAAAATACATTTTATAAAAAATTATTTCAACACGTATTTGGAATACAATTTATTATTATTATTATTATTATTATTATTAATTATTGTTATTATTATTATTATTATTATTATTGAAACCTTATATGACACAATTAGTTTCGAAAATTATTTTAATAAAAAATTACAAACAAATTAGTAAATACAACTTAAATAAAAATTAAAATATGAAGCGACGATTACAAAATTATAAAAGCAGCCCGGAGTTGTGGAATAAGGATAATGTAGCGAAGATGATAATAGGAGTTTAAGAAGAGAGAATGTGATGGGCATTAATCGGAAAGTTTAGGGAATTGAGTAAAGAATGCAAACGTAGGCGCTCAAAGAATAAATAGGGATAATCGAGAAGGATGTGATTATTGTCACAGATGGCAGGAAAGTCATGAAAAGTACAGAGAGGAGAGCCATTAAGGGACAATTTAAAAGAATGAGAAGGAAATAGGGTGTGGCCAAAGCGTTGACGGGAGAAAGAGGTGATCGTTTGACGGGATACTTTGAGATTATGGAATAAAGGGTGAGAAGGAATTAAACTTCTGTACAACGAGGCGAAATGCGGTGGTAAGTTAACCAGGATATTTGCATTATTATAATCATTATTATTTATTATTATTATTATTATTATTATTATTTGATTTGTTTATATATTTTCTTTTATTGTTTTTTAGTTTAAAAATTGTTGTTGAATAATTGTAATTGTCGAGGTGTAATAATCTAGTGACTAGATACTAGTCGTTAATAATTAATAAACATTTATACTTCTAATATATATAAAAATCAATATTTATACAGAATACAATCGCCAGTATTTTGTTTTGATTATACTGGTACATTGTAGATGTAAGAGATGACGAAAATAACCATATGGATAATATTGAGACACATGTTTGACACAGCGAATATCGCAGCACACGTGTGAATCAAAACGTCTTAATCGTGTTCAATTCCTATACAAAATTCATTATAATACCGTCTATTGTAAATATTAATATAATATTGATAAATATTGTACGATTGTTAAATCGGTTTGATTTTTAGAATTTAATAAAAGCGATCAAGTAAAAAATATAATTTAAGAAAAAAAAAATATATATATGACATATAACGGTTTATTTGGTTACCAAATAAATCTCAAACTGTTAAATTATAATTCGTCCATTCTTAGTGCACCTTTTATGAATTATTTTTTATTCCTCAAATTATTAATTTAAAATAATATTCTATTCTTTAGAAACGTACAAATGCGATTGCGTACATTTTGCGAAGTAATATTATAGGAATTGATTTATCTCGTAAGTTAAAATTCCGTTCGACGCCGGATGATTCAGTAGGTATGTATATGTGTATAAAATGCGATCGTCCAATTTCGTATGTGAAAATATTTTCTTTCCGTATTTATACCGCGTTCAGGTTATAGTCGAGATTTATAAACGGTTCACAAACAACGATAACGCAATATTACATTTACTCATATTTATATAAGACATTTCTACGTACGCGTAACAGGGTGAAAAACATTGTTTTTACCTTTAGGCGTTCGTCAATTTCGGTCTATTATTATTATTATTACTAATATTTCCGTAGGGTTCAATTATTACGCGGTAAACACGAAGTGTCCGAATATTTTTCTCGCGATTTAATTCTATACAACACACACATAAAATATAATAAAATTTTTGTGGTATGTTAAAAAAAAAATCCGCGGCGGGCTATGCTACTCGTTATTATTATTATTATTATTATTATTGGGACGAGTAGGTGGAGGTATCTATAGGAGCCTTACCTCGATAATAATTTCAACGGGACGCAGCAATAGGTAGCTAAATATCGATTTCATTTACGGTTTATTGGATAGGTGTGTTTATATATTATATAAGGCACAGAAGATTTATTAGCACATAATTATGGTATCCCGGACGTGAAAAACACAGCTCTTATGGAAATATTCCGATTACTCTTCTTTTCTCGTATATTTATGAGGCGCCACGTAAATAGGTTATTTCGTTCTTCTCGTCGAGACTTTTTTTTTTTTTTTACTCCCATTTAATGGCGGCTGGTCTTTATTTGATTTTTTTTTTTTTTTAATTCGGATTTTCGCGGGCAAACGAAATCCAATTCTCTCCACATACACTGAAAACGTACCTGTTTCGTCGAGATACATATACGGTAAAAATAAGAAAAAAACCGAGTTTCGCTAAAATAATAATAATAATAATAATAATAATATTAATCTCGTACAAAATCGCCCGATGAGAGAGACGTAGGGAATGAACAATGTCGATGTTCGTGCACCAATCGTAATATATCATTTAAATAGCACTGAAATCCATTTTGATAAAATAAACGCGCGTGTTTATAAAATATCCGTTTTATAACGTCAAAAAAAAAAAAACCTTTAGAAATAAAATCGTGTCAGCGGGGCACGCAAAAATTATCGAAAATGCCGGGGTTTGTTATTCGTTATTTTAGAGAAATGTATACGTACGCAGTTCGTTTTAAACGCAGTTCAAAGAATATCCGTGCGGTGGGATGAGAGTGATAAAATGTTGAAAAAGAAATTTCACACAAGAGAGTGCATTATTGATTTTCCGATTACAACTATTGGGTCAACAGTTTTTCAATTTGCACAGTATGTATCTCAAAGAAATTAATTGGACATAGACAACGACGAGATGAAAATCGTTGTCACTTGGCAATGTAGAATTTCTTGCAGTTGAACCGACTATATGCGTATAAAATATCTGAAATTAGGCCGTAACGATTGTGCGGATGATATCGATCGAGTAGAGACTCGTTAAATTATTAAAATTCTTTCGTCGGTTATAACACCAAGAGCAATATATATATATATATATATATTAATATATGAATGGTTACCAATATCGGTTGTAAGTATTGTTTTAGATTTTTTTTTTTTTTATACGATTCGATCCGCGTTGTGATATAGTATTATAGAAATAATTTAAATACGTTTAAAAAAAAAAAAAAAACGAATTGTTTGGAAATTCGAAATGTAATAATCCAGTACACGTGGTTAGAGTATGATTTGTATCATAAGCGTCATAGTCTGCACAACGCCGTATGCCGTAGAGCGGCCCCATAACTGAATACAAAAACACGCCCATATAATATTACTTGAATTAAATTTACGGTAGTTGAAAATGTTCACCGGCGAATTGATGTGTAATATTCAGCTGGTGTTGATTATTATAAAACATTGCTGTGACTAGCAAAACGTTTTGAAAACATTCGCGTATTCGTACCAATATAAACTTTTTAAGACTTTAGAGTCTATCATCTTGTTGTCGGCGATAGACAAACCTAAACTTTCGAATCGCCGATTAATACATTTTACTATTATTGATTATTATTAATATAGAAAACCGTGAGAACACAGGCGGTTAAAACAATGAAACGCGTAGACGGTATCGGTAGCCGTGCATCGAATCCACAATAATAATAATAATAATAATAATAATAATAATAATAATAATAATAATAATACTGTGATGTATTAAATGCATTGTTTGCATTGCGTTTTGGTTAGCAGCGGCCTCGTATCGATATCAAACGCACTAACGTACGTATACCGTGTAATTAAAATAGAATGAAAAGCAGAAGAAGAAAAAAAAGAAACCGACGGAATTACATTTTTTTCCCTCTCAACGTTAATACGTTTTAAACGTCTAAACGCATATAAATCAACCTCGTTTATACAATGCTGTGTGTACAACAATAATAACAATAACAATTACAATAATAATAATAATAATAATAATAATAATAATAATAATAATAATAATAATAATATGACGACGGTGATCATATTTGTCTTTCAATCATCCGCCGACAAAACAATAGTCTCGAGACCTCAATAACGGTGTGGACATATTTTACTGAAGCCATTAACCCCGCGTACAGTGTAACGCGATTAACTTTATTATACAAATCTCGAGTTGTTCGTTTTTGCTGTTTAATAACGTTATTTATTGTACACTCAGACTTTCCGACGGTCCACGTGGATCAATCACGATGTTTTGTCCTCGATAATATACACGTATATATTATTTGCGATGTCACTAACTGTACGATTATCGAAAATTAATATTTTACAAATATTGAAAATTTTCGACCAGAACTATACAAAAAAAAAAAAAAATTGTTCGGTTCGAGTGTTGTACAATAAAAACGGAAAGTCGAACTAAATTTGTTCAAAAAAAAAATATATATATATATAAATACAGTTAAAGTTTAAATAAATCGGTTAAAATTTGTTCTATTTTGTTTTGTGTGTGTGTGTGAAACAGATTAATATTTCCCCCAATCTGAGTTCACAGAGATTTTATGTATTATCCTGATTAGCTTGACTGTTTTTCGTGTTGGAAACACAGGACTACTCGTGGAAAATTTTAAATATACATTATTCGTATACTAATATTCGTAGAATTTAAAATCAAAAACAAAATTTTTTTTTTTTTTGTAAATATTCATCGGTTAATTAATATTGCAAAATTATAATATGTAAATAATTAAGGTGTAAGATAATATATACTTTCTATTGTATTGCAATATAAAAGTTATTCATTTGATATATTTAAAAAAAAAAAAATGATAATTAACTAGTTCAATTTACACTATTTGCATATATAGTTGTTTTGAATGTCTTAAAAATTAACATTAAATTCCTTTTAACTTTTTTTTGTTTAATGTTCAGTTCGAGTTCGAATTGAGAATTGTATGTTCGATTATGATTTCGTATTTTTGTAATAATAAGTTAATACTAAAATATTTAATAATGTAATTATATAAATTTATAATATTAAAAATTAAATATTGTTTTAAATTCACTTCAAGACGTACGACTCGTACACACAATAGTTATATAAAAATACGTGCCACCCTCTCATTATCAAAACTTTTCTAATTGCGATTGCGATTTTGGATTTAAGCGTCAAAGAAGCAAAAAAAAAAAAACTCATCGCACCAATATAAATACATTGTTACACGCCGAGAGATTTATTTTTGTTTTCTTTTTTTTCCCTAACGTTTATTGATTGCGTTAATTCACAATTCGATGACAAAATATCCGATGTTACGTCATTGCGGGAAAGACTGATTTTCATGAAATCGTAACTTGTACGACGTGTTTTAAAAGCAGCTATTATTTGTGCGGACGATCTTTTGCGTACATTAACATTTCCAGTCTTAAAGCTGAACCGCGGACGTGGAGATAAAACGCGCCATCCGGTTGGTGGTTATTCATACCTCACTGTGCGTGTTCATAACCAAACATCCAAGTAGTGTTGACATTCGTCAGCTACACCCGAGCGAATATTTTAATCGTATAGAATCGTATTTAATGACACCAGAACCGAAACGACCGGATCGGCTATGGCGAATACAAATAATCGAAGAAAAAAAAACCAGCGCGTACATTGTAATAAATATCGATATTTATTTCGATTTTAATTGGCACTGTTTTCAGTTGTAGTGATTCGTTATGAATACGCATCCACCACAAACCGTTTGTTGCCAAAATTGACTAATTTATTATATCAACACGACACCTAACGGTGCGCGTACGTGTGCGAGGGTGAAATTTTTGGCAAACCGTCAAATTAGAAGGCGCTCCGGTACCCCTTTAAATCGTTTTATCTTTCCAGCTATTTTCCGGCGGTCGAATTGAATTCCTCGTCGTCGTCCCCGCGTCCCTATAGATAAGTCGCAATATCAACTAATCGGTAGATATATTATTTTGTATACGTACAGTGTTGGGCGGGAAGCGAGAGTAAAATTCAATAAAAAAAAAAACGAAAACTCTCTCGAGTTCGAAATGCAAATCTTATATTTAAAACTTGTGCTCGCTATTCAAATCGCAATTCACAAAACGTACAATTCGTGTGTGACGAACGACTTCTGGCGCGTGACGACGTTGAACAGTTGGTGGTGGCACAGGCGATCAGGCGCGAACGGAGACTTTTCACGACTCGTTCCGTAATCGTTTCCCGTGGAATTGCCGCAATTTTCTCAATTAATTGCCATTTTAAGTATTAGTCCAAGTGTTTAGGACGGTGTTGGTACATCTCTGCCTTTAAGTGTCCTCTGCGCAGTAAAAGTGAGACTTGATCGGGAGACCATACGAGGGAGGAGGACAATCGATGTCCCCTCTACAAGAAACGAAATCAATGAAAAACTTGATATCAGAATTTCAAAAAAATTTTACTTCTTACTATAAAATATTATAGAATATTTTGCTAAAAATTATTGTATTCAAAAACCGTTGGGAATATCGGTTGTTGTTCGCGCATTAAATGAATTGAATACTTCAACACATTCATCGTATGTGGACTTTTTTCAATTCTTAATGGAAACAGCCGAGTTCCGATATTGTGCAATGTACGGTATTATATTTATTTCGGAAAACGTTTGTTTCAGATCGGTAAAGTTACTTTCGAACATTCACGAATATCTGAGAAATAAAACGTGTTATTTTTTTTTAATTTCCCGAAAATTTTAAATATTTAACCATAAAAAAAAGGATAAAATACCACGATATTTACGCGGAGCTCTCATCTGAATAGTTAACGAAAAATTAATCTTTTTTTGGATTACGAGAGCATTTTCCTGATCACTCACAATTATTTTTCGAATTAAATGATTTATTATTGTAATAATTATACGATAATTCCCCAAGCCAAAAATGTTCAATTTATGTTATTTAACCTATACGTTGGGGCTATACACAATGCCCTGTTTTCGGAGTTGTTTAGGAATAAATGACAAGATTGTAAGACGAAAAACCTGAACGGTTATTATAATTAATCGTAAAAAAAAAAAAAAAATGAATAAATATTTATTCCGCTAGACTCGTTTAAATATTTATACTCTTCATCGCAATTCCATGTTTGACATCTCGACACGCGTATACGTGTGTTTAATCGAAAAAAAAATGATTTGTACAAAAGCAATGAAAGTAATTACAAATGACGAACGCGTGAAAAACGGTGACTGGACTCACCAAAACGCAATATGAAGCAAGTGATCTGATTTAAAATTACCCAATAAAACATTTATTTATAATGCGGTCGAATTTCTCGAATATCCCAGAATAAACTCGTAGAAAAATACGCGTTGCGTAAAGAATATCCGAGAAAATATTTGCCGTCCATTAAATATCGATTTTTAATTCTGGTCGAACAGTGGTTATCGGCACGATCCGATACTATATTTGGCGTGTGTAATTATAAAATGATTTTGATGACGAGAGAAATGAACACTGTGAAGCTATAAATGTTAAACCGAATATTTAGGAGAAAATAAAGGAATTTCGTTATTATAATATAGTCCAGAATTTCGGCGTTTTCAAAATGTATAAAGCGCGGGACCATTTCGATTGTAAACGCATACGCGATACAGACACGTTTGTTTCCACACAGCCAAACAACAACCGTCCCGGAAAGCTAATCCCGTTTTACCGCGGCCGATCCAGTTGAATTGGACAACGGATAACTGCTATTCGGTTGCGCTGTCAAACAAACTCGCGCGCTTTTAACAAACATTTACAATTGGTAGATTTATTTTCGTAACTATAGAAGTTTAATTGAATCGTGCGTTGGTTAATATTTCAAAGAATAAAAAGAACTTGAACGGGAGAGGGCGAACGTATAAGCCTTTTTTCCCCTCTTGCTTTCTTTATTTTTTTTTTTTAAAGAACTGAACCATGAAACGAACGAGAGTACGGCGGGATTTGAATCGGGAATAAAAACTCGATCCCGAGGGATTGGGGGGAAAAAAAAAAAAAGGAAAGAAAACACTGCTCGATAACTTTCCGGTTTACCTCTCCGGTCGTGTTCGCCCATTGTAAATTGGGTCACGGGTCGCGAGGGAGGTTAACATTTTAAAAATTCCTTCGGAGGGCGTTAACTGCGGACTGAGGTTTAAAAGGCCCCCCGCGCTTTATTGGATTGTGATGGAGCATGGAGGGACTTTTTATATTTTTAAAATATCATTTTCTCTACCCCTCGTTGTCAAAACTGTCCTCTGGGGGTGCGTTCGCCCCCGACAGAGAATCACGCAAGACATTAAAAAATAAAAATAAAATTATTCAACACCGGATCACCAGATATTCGTTGACCCTATAAAGTGTAAACATCCCTTGATTTTCGAAACAACTTTTCAATACCCTGTATGCTATTGGGGGCTTGAAATCGGCTGCAGAAAACGTGTCGAAACGCGATAAATTGTTTCGAGTTCATTCGAACGGAAAAAAACAATGTGTTATTTATCCCGTACGCGCATAAAGGGATGTATGTATATATGGACTTTTTTCATCATATTTTTATCTCATATGTATTGACAGATATGAGTGGAAAGTGTACGTTTGACAAATACCGTTCAGGATTCACTCGATGTGGCCAGTGACGTAATTTCGATTTTTTTTTTTTTTAGAGGGCTGAAATAAAACGTAGAGGCATCATTCCCCTTCCCAATAAATAATCTATTTTATATCGCTTGCATTTCAAATCAAAGTATTTTTTTTTTCTAGTAATAGATTAAACAGTTACCTGTATCTACGTGTATGTACGTAACATACACGTCGCGGGCAAATGCTGAAATCGGGTGAACCTAACATGGGTGTAGGGGGGTCAGAACAACCCGAATAATTTGTTTTTCAATTTCTCGATTGATCGTTTAAAAAAAAAAAAAACTGAACAATTGTAAATATCGTCCGATTAATTTGTAAATAATTGCGATTATTCGCGACAAATCCCCCCAAGTTCTGATTAATCTTTGACGTAGCCGTAGCCGCAAACGGCGTACTCCGCACACGTTTTATAATACAACGCGTATTGTAATTTTATTCAGGCCATTATTACATGGTGTTTAGGCCAAAACCTTTCACTGGCGTGTCATCCTTCGTTTATAGTCATAGACACACACACGTATCACCGTATGGACGTCCGTTGCAACAGCATACTTATATTATATCGACGCGTACTGTATGTATATTGGTCGAGGTCATATACAAAATGGTTTACGATTTCCCTCGTTACGTTATAAATCTCTCATTAAAACATTAATATATTGCAAAAACAGA
Organism: Chaetogeoica ovagalla; assembly: GCA_032441825.1. NCBI lineage: Eukaryota > Metazoa > Arthropoda > Insecta > Hemiptera > Aphididae > Chaetogeoica > Chaetogeoica ovagalla. Next base: position 2,164,113 of record CM063728.1, read on the forward strand.
GAGAAAATATTGTATTTATATATTATATATATATATATATGATTAGACGTTTGGAGGTTACAACTTGGGCTGCACAAGCCAAGCCTGTGTACGGACACGTGACTGTGTATTATACGATAAAAGTTTTAAATAGTCTCCGGAATCTTCCTCGTGTTCTTATAAAAGAATAATAATTATTGACTTATATATATATATGTATATAATATGCATCTTAACATTTTGTCGTTTTAACTTTTAAAACGTTATTTGAACATTAATACCGTTAAAGCCGAACCGGCTTTTAGAATAAAAAATTCATTTTATTCTCGTGAATCCGATTAATTCGATTCTTTGTCATCTGTAAAACCGTGCATAATATGATATTTATAAAACGTAAGGCCTCCGGACTTATATGCATTTTTCCGTGTTTTCTTTTTTTTTTTTTTGCGAACAGTCCTAAAAGTACTTGGATAAGCTACGAGATTCAATAGACGTGAAATAAAAAGTTTTATTTCGCATATTTTCAAAATTATTTTTTTATATGTACTACGTATTTCTATACTTTACGATTTTCCGTTGTACATAGATGAGTTTTGAAATAAATATTAATAATAATAATACTTTAATTATATCTATTTTCCTCAAATGTAGTTCCAGTGTATTTCATCATAACAAAAACGGTCGCTCGTTATTTTTTTTACGCATTTAACCGCATAATTTTTTTTAATATTGTCGATGTTGCTTTTCGGATTGAAAACATATCGAAGATACCATAGAAAATCAATCGTATTATGTACTTTTACGTAAATAATAAAAATAAAAGAAATTTTTTTTCTTATTTTTTATTTTAAAGGGAATATTTCTATAAAATAAGACCATAAACGCATACTCGTATTATACAGTGAATAATTCTAAGGTTTTTAGGTCATATAAATCCGAGCTTTATTTATAAGCAATTGTAATGGAAAATGGCGAATAATAATAGTTGAGGAAAACTTATACCGTTTTGAGTAAATGACTGAGAAAAAAATTGATAAAATATTTAAAAAAAAACACGATGACTATACATAGATCAGTAATTAAAAGTTGTATAAGAAAACGAATTTAAAACTTAATTAACGTTTTATTAATAAATACGTTTACTACAAAAACACAAATTTTTCAAAGATTTAACAGGTGCCTAATGAATTAGAATATTTCGAAACTAAAAAAAAAAAAAAAAAAAAAAGCTTTTTTTATTGTAATACGAAATAATTTATCACAACTTTTTGCTTACCACCGTACTCGTTGAAAGTAATTTTTATAAAGAAATTTTGATTTCAATTTTAAGCACCGGTAGAGGCATAGGAACTAAGTGCTCACTCCACTTTAATCCCTGTCAATAAGTATATTATAATCTTAACGCTTGGGACATATTTTAATACCACTGACTAAATAATACGCAAATGTTTTATTATACTTATACAAACCGTGACAGTATATGAATAATTGTGACGTAATATTTTTAGAATATTTGTGGTTAACAAAAATTTGTACAGGTCATCGTTCGGTTATCGGAGTCGGTATACGCGGTTAGGTTTTAAATCGTATTCAAATTATTACGTTAGTTAATTGGCCCACAGGGGAAGTTAAACAAGAAGAGGCATTTTTCCCCTCATCCTAAGTTCCGAAATAGATAAAATAAATTATAAATTTATTTATTATGAATTTTTTAAACACAATTTTTCGCTACCGCATTTTTTAAAGGTATTTGTCATTTAGGACGTCTCCACGCTATTTGTAGTACTGGTTTACTCGTAAATTTCTCCACATTGAATATTCCGGGATTTTTATTATGGAAATTTATTTCTGCTTTTGAACGGATTCGTACGAATGGAATTGGAATTCTCACGAATCTAGATTCAAATGAATTCGTGAATTTCTTTGATGGCGCTATAGAAACTTTTCTCCATCCGCCCGCAACGCAAAAAATTAACATTTCTCGAATTTTATTTTTCTATACCGATATTTATATTATTTGTTTTCTTCTCGATTCGTACAAAATATTATAATATTTATCAATAATAATTTGCAAACAAATATTAATTACTACTGTCTTTAAAATAAAAAAAAAATCGATTGAATGTTAAAAGATATTTTTCTTTTTTTAACAAACGTCAGTTTTTTTTAGTAAAGAACACTTTTTATAAGTACATATTTGGATAACGTGTTCCGAATGCATCGGAAAAAATATTGAAAACATGTATTAAAATACTTTGTGACAATTGTATTCCCTAAGTATTTTTCAATACCTCACAAAAAGTATTTTAAATGCTTTAAGAATATATATATATTTTAATAGTTTTCAGTAATACGAATATCAAAATGCATGAATTGAATTATCATTTCATTGAATACATAAAAATTCGTCATTTTGTATTCGAAGTGTTTATAAATGAACACAGTAAACATCGTGTTAAACGAATAACACCAATTAGTTATAAAATATAACGCGATTATATTAACACCATCTAATCAAATAAGCACGATCATTTATGAATAACGCCGGGTTCAAACAACGCCCAAATATAGCGAGATTCTTGATAAAATAGCCGATGTTGTTATAAAAAAATTTATCCACTACTCATAATACGAGTCTGCTAATGATATCTGCTGCTCGTATTATTATTTATTTATTTTTTCAAAACAATCGCTCTTCGCGTTTAAGTAATAAGTCGTTATTTCTACGTAGGTACTATTTAAAATCAGAAAATTTTGAGGAGTATTCAAAATACATTTAATAATTATTCGGAATACAATAATTCGTTTGCCGTATTGGGAATACGATTCGAGTGTGCACGGCGTGTTACTCATTGTATTCTAACATCTCCTCTCATACACGCGCGAACTGGGGGACCTATGAAAAGTCAAACGATCAAAACATAAATAAATATCATCATAGCGATTTGAACGCGTGCTATCACGTGTATCTAATTCGTGAAGCAAGAAGAGTTAAACGCCGATCTGTTTTGTTGATTTTCTCAAAAAAAAAAAAAAAATTTTCATTCGATCGTACGAGTACACCGAGTACAATACGTACGAATCGCCACACCACGTATCCGACATTATTTTGTCCTAAATTGTGTTTTTCGAAATATTCGCAATCTCCTCGCGCACAAACCAATGGATTCCGTTAAAAATAATGTCGAAAAACAATAAAGTATATTTAAATTTGAAAACGAAATGAAATTTGTACAACGTTTGTCAACAACACTTTTTTCAAACATTCGAAAAATCGTTAAAATATTTGATACGTGTAACGGAATGGGATTTCGTTGCGTTCGATTGGATTCGGTGCGGTGTGTGTGTGTGTGTGCAAAATAAAGAGAAAAAAAAACCAGAACAGGATATCATACACACACAGCATTCCTGTGTCAAGTATACCTACGCCTTATAACTACTACTGTGCGGTGTATAGTAATAATAATAATAATAATAATAATAATAATAATATTATTATTATTATTATTATTATAACGATTGCATGTATAATATTTTCTATATCGCATTATATGGCATTATTACAGTGGCTCGTCGGTGGCTTACAAACACACACACAGACACAGACACGCGCATTTTTTTTTTCTTTTTTTTTTACCTTCGGTTAATACGCATAAATATGCGCGCGTAACGACGCATAACCAATAGTTGGCCTACGATAATATGTTAATGTGTCACTTGCGCATGTCCGTCACGTGTGTGCCGCGGCGGTCGATAATGTTATGCGCGCGCGGTATAAATCCTATTCCGCCGAGACTGTTTTTTTTTCTTTCTTTCTTTCTTATTTTATTATGAGTTTTTATTTATTTATTATTTTTTTTTTTTTTACGGTCATACATGTGTAAGAAAATGTGGCATTCTAGACGGTGATTATATCGGTGTGTGTGTGTGTTTTTTTTGTCGTTTTATAAGGGGAAAATATCGATTTGCTCGCGCGCGCAGCCATCTCGTAACACGGCCCCGACCACGACGATGGCGGGTGAACGATTTTTAAATGTGTTTTCTCTTACGACGTACTTCGTATACACACACAACATTTTATAAAGCGCAGAATGTAATAATACATTTTATTCGATTATTGTTATTATTATTATTGTTATTATTATTGTTATTATTATTATTATTATTATTATAGGCTTTGGTAAACGGGAAAAGAGTTTTTATTAATACGTTTCCGGGATTTTCGCAATGACAACAAAAACGGTATTACAAACGTATTTGATATATTCTTAAAACAAACACGGTACATATGTATATATAAATAATAAATACGTTATTATCAATATTTATATTTATTTTTAGTAGCTGATTGATCGCAGCTTCGGTCGAGTTTTCTCGGATTTTTTTTTTTAAATATTTTTGCAGGCAAAGTAGGGGTGGGATGAGGAGACGAACAGAAACAAAAAAGGCGAAGGAAAAGAGTCAACGAAATTTGTTGACTTTTTTCATTCAACCCGGCAACGGTGAAAAGTAAACTTCTATTCCGCACATTCACAATACAAAACAAATTTATTTCCCGGTTTATTTGACTGGAAACATCTTTCGATGGACACAGGATCGCGGAGGAAACGCGAATTGAAATATAAAAATTAATAAACCGCGACAAACTTTACGGTAATAGAATTCTAATAATTTACCGTATACCGTCTCCGGGGTCCATATTATTATTATTTTCTTTTTTTTTTTTCTTCGAAATTATGTTTATTTTAACCGCAATAAATCACGTCGTATAGCACCGTCTTCCATTAACGTTTTATTCGCGTTCCAAAACAAAATTATTGCAAACGTTTTCAACAGTAGCGATTTTCAATTGACAAGAATTTCCTTTCGACGGCAAATGCCGGGTATTTCGTTATTTTATAAAAGGCATCGTGGGCTGATAGGGCGAATTCTTTTCACTCCGGTAATACAATGTGGTGCTAAGAGTTCTAAAATGAACGGGCTCCGAATAATACTTCATGTCCCGCGTTCGATTCACAGGTTTTTACGTATTTTTCTGTAACGTATAATGTCATCGTACGGACACTGTATAATATTTACAAACGCGTACGGAATCGTTATTTTATATATAAATATAATAAGATGTTTTTATCGATACAACAGTAGTCGTAATTTATATTTTATCGTATCGATATACGCTAACTACACATATATTTTTAGAGCTACAGTACAGACTTCGGATTATATTAGGAGGTTATATGTACCTTATTGCATTACCGCGCCATTATATTCAACGATAATGGCGGCAATATTTTTGCGAGCGTTTCGTCGTTATTACGTTTGTTTTTCGAAATATTTCAACGCGTTCGTATATATACGTATATGTGTATATAATAAAATGTGAGTCCGCCCGATGTACACTGGTCGTTTCAAAAACGCGTTACATACAACTTGTCAAAACAGTCTCGAAAATCCAAACTAGGACTATTTATGCATTGTGTACGATTGTAATGGTTTTGGCGTATTTATCAAATCATACGTTCGTTAGATGACGTGGGAGGGGAAGATGTAAGTGTAATATTATTAAAATCATAAATTCGCGTTGAATTGCAGCCGCGATAAACCACAAGGTTTTCTATACAAGAGTTCGCGTTTTTAAATGTAAAAAAAAAAAAAATGCCGTGGTGTATTTGTGAATATCGCTTAATCGAATTACTCGGATAAAAGATCTTTAAACATTCGTTGTATTTACTACGGTTGGGATTTTGATGCATTTCACATTGTTTTCCTGTAAACCTCACTGTACGATTGTACGTATTGTCACAAATTCGTTTTATGAACGTTTGAATGAGAACGATTAATGAGAAATAAGAACTAATAGCATTTTTTTTTTTTTTGACAATTTTTGATATTTCGGTTGTTTTTTTTATATTGAAAATTTGAAATCGAAGAAATATTCTCGTTAATGTAGTATAATTTTATGTGTTTGATAAACATTTCAAGATTCTAGTACCGTTTATGTCTTGATTTTCACATTTTGTGTTTTAAACAAACATAATTTTTTGAAAAAAAAAAATAAAATAAACTTTGACGAAAACTTGAAATGTTCATAAAAGAAAATTTAACTAACGATTTTCAAGAATTTTTTGAATATATTGTTGAACATCTGTTATTTTATTAAAACTGTGTTTCTTAAAACCAGAAATTACCACTTTTGCGAATTAAACACTTCAAAATCAGCACAAAATTGAAAAATATTTCTTATCTAATACATTATAAAACGTTTTTACTCACGAAATCGCGTTTTTACTGTTTTTATGTAATTTTTTTTTTTAGTCGCTTTTGAGAAAATCGAAAAATGACATCTCTAAAGAACCGACATGATACAAATTACTATCGAAACCAAACTATGGCTGTATAGATCGGAGCACTCCTTCTGGTAGCATATTCTTCGGTACACAAATGAAAAAAAAAACAACATTTAAAGACCAATACACCTATCACTCCACTCAGAATTTAAAATGTTTCGCGAAACGAGTGAATTATTATAACTCCGTTCAACATCAAAATATAGCACGATCTAAATTTTCAAAAATATAAATTTAATAGTTTAAAAATTATCATATTAGTTTCGATATCCGTGCTACAAGAATTATTATATAATATACACTATATGTAATCATATCGCTTATTAATCGTTTGCTAAATGTTATAACTAATTATTATTCGTAATTTTTATTTTATACGTTTGAATCAATTTTGAAAAACTATTCAAGATATGCAATGATTCTAGTTGTATCATCGTAGTAAAATAGATACGGTGGAGAACAATATAAACTTATGGGAAAACTCCGACAGATGTAAAGCGTATATAAACTATATATAATTTGAAATTGATCAAGAGATATTCCTTCGAATCTACACGAGGGAACTTTCTTTGTTATTGTATATATATATAATAAATAAGCTATTTCTACAAACTTAATACAGACAGTGCTACAATTGTTGCAGTCCGTATGGAGTTATGTGAAACTTTGAAAAACAAATGAATTTCAATGAGGAAAGATACATTACATAGTCGAAAATAAATTTACAATAGTTTTAAGAGGGGTTTTTTTTGTAATAAGCCTGTAAAATCAATAGAAAACGACACAAAAGTATATACTCGCACTAATGTTTTGAAAAAAAAATCACACGTTCAATATAATACTTATTAAAAAAATTAAATAAATAGTTTCCGCAGGTTATAACAGCTGTAAATGCGTATTGTATTATATGTACGCACTTGTAAGTTATATGTTATCGTTATTACGACTTACGTCCTTGCCTGCAGCAAAATATTGATTATTTCGAACACACATTGATGAAGAAGGTAAACGGCATAATATTTTGTATATGTACAACAACGGAATAGTTTTAAGAACAATATATTATTATATTGTTCGCTACATATTATTAAAGGCACTACCGGAATTGATTTTAAACATGTATAACATGTGGACATATCGTTATACTAAATATAGTAGTTTTAGTGTATAGTTATTTTTATAGTTAATATAACAATAATTATTTCTATTGAATATTTACCATATCGGATATGGGTATATAATATAAGGAAGATAGGAAAATTGAAACTCGCATATAACTTGTGTAAAAGTTGAAAAACTACTCACATACGTTTATTTATAAATATTATAACTAATCGCGTATATTAATTTGAAAAAATTGTACAAAATACGACGTCCTATACAATATGCTTCTCGTAATATACCCGATTTGGTAATCTCAACTAAATCAAAAATATTTCTCTTGTAGTTTTCATCACAAAACGACTTTTGGTTTTAAACCGATGGGAACTAAAAGAAGAAAAAAAAATTGGAATTTCTCGGACATTTCAAAAGTGATTCTCCCGCACCTCTATTCGTCATTGCAGTAATGTGTTGCCGAAATAACGCGTACCACGAAAAATAACGGAGGTAGCGTGGAAACGTGTGAAACCAATATCGTGTGACGCGCTCGTAAATAATCAAATAGATTTTAGTATTTTTTTTAATATTATACTTCGAGTTGTACGATTAAAGAAACGTTCAGACGTCAAATTTAATCAAATAAAACGTACCTAACGCAATAGAAATATAAACATTGTCAATCGGTTAACTTTAAACGTGTTCGTATCGTTTATTGACGTTGCATGTGAGGTACACGCGTTGTCTGCAGCACAGCAGAACTTGCGTTTAGGAATATTCAGAAGGTACCAAAATATTATATTTATGTGAGTGGACAAAAAAAAATTACATATACATATTATTTTTTTACTGATATAAAGTGTACATTATTTTAACATAGATCAAATTATTTCTTTTTAATAGCACCGTCATCTTTAGAATATTTTACTTTTTGTCTGAAGGAAACAAATTTAAAAATACTTTTTTTTTTACTTAACTAGTAGTGTACACTATCCCTAAAACTCTAGCAATCGTATAATTTTTTTCTAAATTGATAATAGTTTATTATGTGTATTGATTACATTGAAATAAAGTAATGACAGGATATATACATTTTAATTTCGTTGATACAATAAAATTCAAAAACCGAAAACACATATACCTAATCAATATATTTATGTGCTTTAAATTTTACCGTTTTTATGTAATTTGTCGGGGTTTTTTTAGACGACTTTGAGAAATTTCAAAAATGATTCTTCAAATTACTGACTGAATGATATAATTTTCTACCAGAAACTCGTTATGCCTCTAAAGATCGAAGCATTCTGTCTGGTGGAATAATTGACTACAGATTCAGAACCCAAAAAAAAAATTATCTCGCATATTTCTAATAAATAAATCGCGTATTTTACAATTTTTTATTCCACATTAATCCTAGCCCGGTCTACAAACAGCAATTAAACGGTACAAGATAATATTATAATATCACAGTGTCAATGCGCTCATCTGCACAGCTATTTTCACAGCCAGTTTAATAATTTAAATAGTATTCGGCTATTCAACGTGGTTTTATTTTGTTCGTCCGATCTTCTTCACGCGGTTAAAACGACTCAGGAAGAATAAAAACAAATAAAAATAACTTGTGTCTGAATCAACAAGTCTATTAACTGTTAACAACTATTGCGCCGGGATACGAGGACAAACCCCGTAGGTAGCTATATAAATCGCTATTAATCACTGTCCGATCGATTGCTCTTGTAAATAGTCGAAAACTTATCCGACGTCCTATAAAAGTTTCACGAACACGAAGTTACGTTTCGCGCTGGTATTGCGTGATCGACAAAGCTGTGTTGGCGACAAAAAAAATAAAAAAATAAAAAAATCTACACTTATTACATGTGTAAATTATATTAGTTTCATTTAGGGCATAAGAAGTTGCAAAATTATACAATGAATAATTAATAATAAATGTATTGTTATCAGAAATAATTTTAGTTGTTATATTTATAAGTGACATAGAATAAAAAAAGAAAAATGCAGAATTTTTAACAACTGTGTACCTTATAACGCATTGATAAAGAAGAAGAATTCCTTTTTTTTTCATACGAAACGTCGTCTGAAGAAGAATCGACACATTGCATCGAAAACGATATTATTGAAACACTACGTATACATTGAACAACGACTTAAGGCGTAATATATTTTCAAAGAATAACACAAAGAGATTTGAGTTCCCAATCTAAAACGAGTTTATTTTACATTCATAAATGAAGGCTTAAAATCGATTTACAAAAAAGGTTCTAATCGTTTATTTATATCTTGCTATGAGATACAAATTATATTTCGTTATATTATACTGTTGACACTCACTTTTTTCCAGTAACACGTTATAAAACAAGTATTTATGAAGTGAAATATTTTCGACATTTAGTCTACTCGCAATGCATCTATACGATTCATATTAATAGCAATACGAAAAAAATATATACATATATATTAAATACTAAGTATTGTATTAATTAAACTAAGAAAACTAATACATGTAATTTCATTATCTAAATAGGTAACATTATTTTCATAACAGTAAACTAATAAATTACATAATTATCGTAGAAAAATATAATTAAATAATTAATTAGTATTACAAAATTACTAGTACATTCCAAAAAGAAAAAAAGAGTCATTCGGTTTTAGAATGTTTGATTATCTTATATATAGTTTAATGATAAAAATCCGAAATGTCTTAGAAGATTTTCTGTATTCCGAGGAGAGCTAAGTATCTATTGGTTTAATAATAATGATGTTTATTTTGTATTATACACAACTTTTCGATTCGCAGAAGGTTTTCCGAGACGGTTTGTTTTAGGGAGGAGGTCGTATTCGATTTCTCAATAGTTTTTTAAACACGGTCCAAATAAAAAAATATATATATTTTTGTTAATAACGCCAAAAAGGCAAATTTTGTTTCAAAATCAATTATAAATAACAAAATGTAATAAAACTATTAAGGGTATCGGCCGTGTGTACATTTTATGAAAGAGGAAAAATATTGCGAAAAATCCTTTCAATTTAGTGTGTTGAGAAATACGTGTCGATGCAGCGCTCTTACGGATTAGATTTATACGATTTCCGAGAGAATTTATGAATTTACAAAAAAAATCTCTATTGATCTATGGTATGACGACTAACATTTATACCGGAAGCCGTTTGATAAATAATTTTTACGGGCTATCGATTATTGAACGATAGCGAACAGTATCGTAACTTCATAAAACAAATCATTGACATTTTTTACATTACGCGAAATGATTTCGTTGAATTCACTTTCCGTGTTATTTACTTCATGAATTCGAACCATTAGTTTTTTGATTCGAAACAACAGAATACCATATTGCACAGTGTGACTGTTATCTTTTTTTACTTTTATTTAATTGAGCAATTATTGGGGATAAAATTGACAATTTTTGTGAAGTTTAATTGAAAATTTCTTATGATTAAATAAAGAAAAAAAATTGAAAATAGGATTAACACAGTTGCTGGCTAAAAGACTTCTCTTAAAAAAAACCGTTGATATCCGTTTATCGGATGACGCCCTTAAATGGACGTCCAAAACCGCTAGCTTTTTTTCCATGTACCTAAAAATGCGAGACGAAATATGATTGCGGCATTGCACTAATATTGCGTGATGTACTTGTATCGAGACCTATTCTAACAATTTCTTTTCAACAACTGTGCGTGGATTAGAACTAATCGTGATGAGATGTGGTGATATGGTTATGTCGGGAAAAGAAAGAGATTCCGGTTCAGTTATCTAGAACGGCTTGGAAAATTCGTTAATATCGACGAAAGGCCATTGATGTCGTGTAATTTAATAAACCTACATTTTTGAAATAATAATTTAAATATACAATAAACGTAAGTACCATAAATAATTACATTTTTTTTGACTAGCGCAGTAGTTACTCGGCTTACGAATTGTTTAACTTTACAAATTCACATTTATATCATTATAAGACGCTTATAAAAAACAATAACAATCATATGGGGCTACTGACTTATTGTAATTGGAATATCGAAAAATTTATTACCTACACCTTTTATTTCTATTTATTTATTTTTTTTTTTGTATTTAAAATGTTTTTAAAACAATCCTATATATGAATATATTCCGCAGTATTAATTACGTAACCGTATCGTACTATGAGAAAATTCTAAAAAAAAAATGTTAAACCAAAATTCATTACTACGAAAATCAATAAATTATATAGCCCTTGGTGACCGACAGAAGAAGCTTAAAATTTAGGTTCACTTGATCCATGTCTTTGGAGAAATCGTAACGACCTGTTTCAGAAACAAAATTACACATTTAGTTTGGTCGACTGCAAGAAATTTTCAATTGCCACGTGATAATAGTTTTCTCCACTTAATTCTTTTTTTTTGAGATACTTTTTGTGCAATCCGTAAAATTGTTGACAATTAAAAACAGTCGAAAATCTTCGACCGCACACTGTAACCTAGTCGTCATCGGATAATCAATATTTCATGAAATATTTTTATGAATTTGTCACTCTCACCTCATCGCGAGAATATTTTTTGAATCGTTCGAACGATCTGCGTAAATTACTCAACACAATATAATATCACATGTCGATATTTTCTGCAGTTCTTGCGCGATGCGCGTCTGTACAGACACGAATCGAATCAATTTATTCATTTTTCTCATTTCAAAGTTGTAATAGTAGTAGTTTCTGTTTATCTCTAAACAACACGGCGCGATATTATCACTTTTAAATTGTGTTTTTAAATTACACTATGCGTGTACGAGTTCGAAATATGTTTAATTAATTACGGGCGAGTGTAACTACGTAAAAGTCGCGGTCGGTCGTACTCTCAACTGCGTAAAATACGTCCAAATGCGCTTCGGAATAAGACTTGAGCGATTTCGCGTATCAGAAATCGAAAAATAAAAAAGTAACCCGTCGATATTTATTAAATGTATATGGTGTACCAATAAAATATATTAAAATAGAAATCGTGTGCTCCCGGTTTTTTTCTATTCACGGCTCGTATACATATTTTGCGCGCGCACGTATATTTTATATATTATATGTATTACATTATGTAGAACGACGAGAGGCATTTAAATGGTCGTAGAAAGCTGTAGTCGACGCGTATATAAATTTACACACCTATTTATAGTAATATATTGCCCGTATAGCGATTCATGCTCTCTATAATTGAATAATATGTATTTTATTTAAACATAGGTAGTTGCACAATAGCGCGTGGCGTTGCCGCCAGCTGGATGATCAACGAAACTGGCGTTTTCAGTGTTGAGACTTAAATACGTATGAATTAATTAATTCCTGATCTCTAATCGTATCTAGAAGTCTAGAGAATTATATTTTAATATAATTCAATGTTGTAAGGATTTTTCAAATTTTTAATGTAGCCATACAAAAATATTAATTAATTAATTAATTCGTTGCGAAATTCGTATATAAAATATCACCAGAGATGAAATCGCCTTTAATCCTGAATTTTTTTTTTTTTCAATCGATTACTGGTTCATTTTTTGTTGAGATTTTGATTTAACAAATAATAATTTATATTGACTAATTCAATATATATATATATATATATATAATATAATTAGATAATTGGTAACAATTTAGTACTTCAAACATTCATAAAAATTACGTTCTGCGCAATAAATACATTTAATATTTTACAATGTTATTCTGTTTAACGTTTATAGTGAACAGCTGTTGGGCTCAAAGAAAAATATTACTGTTCTGCTAATCGTTTAATTTTCCAATACGGTTTTATGAATATTTATTATGTATGTTAAAAATCAGTGTCCCCGTACAAAACTACGCAGTAAATAATGAAGACATATCAGACAGAATAAATGTTTTATTTTATTAATAAACGTCTAATATTACATATTTCGCGTTATTATAAAATACGTTGTAATTTTTTTTTTCTATAAGTTAAATCGTTTTATTACATTTTTTTTTGATTTATAATGTATACGTCTCCAAGCATTACTTCGAATTTCTTTTTTATACGTGAATATAAGTCGGCCGGTATTTATTATTAGATAAAAGGTACTGAAAAAAATTGCCTGTAATCTCTTCGTGCCGTTAACAGTAACGATGTAATTTTTAAAAAATTATCCGCTTTTCTTTTATCAAGATAAATAATTTAATATAACTGTAATATATTTTATCCTTATGTAAGCACATGTATTTATCGTTATACAGACAAAACAATTTTTATTTTTGAACTCATTACCGCGGGTGTTCAATATAAATAATTACGATTCAAGTATTATTTACGCGTATTTATTTGCATTTTACGATTCGTTCGGTTTGCGATCGAAACGCGAGAAAAACTCGAAACCCAGCAGTTCGAGTGTAATATATATAAGTCGTAATTACGAGGGCTAGGGAATTGATGCTCCGAAAAAAACTTAAAATATGCATGTATTTACGTCCTGAAACATTAATAAATACCTTTTTAACCGCTGAAATATGTATTAAAAAAACAAAACGATTAAACAACTGTAGCTATACTAAAACAACAATTAATAAACGAAAAAAATATAAAATAAATTATTGAATAATAGTGTATCAAAGTTGACCATATACCTAGTACTTTTGTATACATTTTTTTTTTTTAATCGGTATTTAATTTGTTATAATATGTGCTCTTAAAATTCAAATATAACGAAGAGAATAACGTGCGCAGAAAGAACTGAATATGCAACAAAAAAAAAAAAAGAAAAAGAAGCTGCTATTATTGCGAAATAAATTTTTTATACATCACTAAGCTACGTTCTGAATGATTATTGAAAAGAAATATGCAAGCCCATTTGAGTCTCTAGCACTGCAGCTGGTAACCATTACGTGTACGTGCACACTACAGAAATTAAATTCAATACCGTTTATTAATTTAACCCCTTGACACTACACGAGCATAAAACTATCGTGTTCAACGCGGAGACAGCTGAATACGTCTGGTACGCGTAGGTTTTGCGTGCGTTTAGCGTTTACTTTCCGCCTTCCGAGACGAATTCAAACCAAAACAGAAAAAAAAAAACCGAGTAATATTCAACGTACATATATGTCGTCTCCATAGGAGAGACGTACGTAAAATATTCGAATAAAATGAATACTATTTTTTTGTATTTGAATACTTTAAAAAAAAAAAATTATACATCCGAGTATATATATACACATTCCGAATAATTTTAGTCCTATACTTGTATTCCTCCAAATAGACTTTATTTTTGCATCGATAACGAACGAATACGTTATGGATTTGTGACGAAAACAATATGATTTGTTTTACGTTTTTATAATGTACAAAAATTTATGCGACCAACGATATCACGTGCAATAACGGTAATTAAATATTACATTCCGATTATACATACAATAATTTAGGAATTTATCGTAAAAGTAATTAATTGTACATATTGTTGTAATTACAAAGGCAAACAAGCGTAATCATTAATAAAAACACAGCATATAACAAAAACAATATTCATAGTCTCGTAATAATATACACTTTCTTTTATTTTTTTTTTTTTGATATTTTCCCATAATTGTTTATAATCATCATCTATTATTATCGTAGTACTGAAAACACATTGCTTACAATTCATACCTATTTTAAGATGTATTTAGATAAGTGTTTGTTATAAATAAAAACAACATAATTACATATTTGTACTTGAACAACATTATTCGAATGCATAGAAATCTGCTGGTTTAGGCATTTTGAATTTGTCTCCATACTCTTATATGATCGACCGAATATAACGCAGTTTAATAATCGGCCTGTATTTCGCGCGGTCCACCAAGTTTAGTACTCGACAAATTACCAGGCCTATCCGAGCCTATAAATAACAGCGTTCATGTGGATGCTCTGGTCGCATAGTCATCACTCAGGCTCGGATTTCGTTACATTTGCATAATTTTTTCTGGACTGCTTTTGATGAAAATCTTTATAGTCTATTTCAGAAAGATAATGAATTGTATATCATTTTAATTTTTCTTTTTTTTTTTAGCAAGTGTAATACACTTGTTTTTAGTTGTTAATATTTTAATGTCCCGTTAACATTTTTTAACCGCTTTGTTACCCTGTGGTAATCGGGAAATCAATAATATAGTTTCTTGTGTGAAATATTTTTAAGAATTTGTCACTGTGAACGTGACAATGATTGACAGAATATGCCCTACAGCACAGATATTTTTGAAAAATGCGCGTATATTACGTTAAAATTAAAAAACAAACCACTTCTCGATATTTTCAATAGTTGTTGCGTGATAAGCACCCAGACACAGAGTTACGATTTTATTTCTATAGATATCCAAACGCGATTAATGTTATAGTGTTATATAACAAATATAGAAGGCACGCCGGCTATTGTTGAGCTATATTTACGGTTAGGTGGCTTATCCCGAATTACTTTGAATCTAGAGATGACAATTGAAAAAAGTTGTCTTCTCCTCTCGAGATACACAAGTAGTATGTACGTATCTATTTGCAATAAAAGTACAAACAAATTGTCTGTATATAATTCTTTAATTTGCATACATCTAAAATAAATTAATATCATTTAGAAAACAAATTCTTTAGTCTTCTATAAGTTTTTTTTTTTTTTAGGAGGTTTCGTCGATTATTTCCTCTTCTACACTGAATTCAATGGCATTATGGATGGATTGAACTGCAAAATCTTTTTGCCTAGTCCATAATTAAAACAATATTTCAAATTTAAATCAATTATTATCCACGAGAAATAAGTTTCACAATAAGTAAATATAGTAAATTATATATTATACCTCCTTCATAATAATATAGAGTCTCTTAAATGTGTTTTTGATATTTTTTCTTACGTGAAATTATTGAGTTGAGGAGTTGTAAACGTTCCAAACATCCTAGCAATTGAATATTTCGGATAAAAATATTATTGTTTTATTAATTATTGATAAAGTGATAAAAGGACATCACAAGCATAATCGAATACATATAAGTTAAAAAAAAGCCAAGGCAGGAGATATATCTCCCTAATCTCTCCCGTTAAATACTAGTTATAGAAATAACGGAAAATGGACGGAGAACACGCGAAGAAAATATGCTTTTAGCGGTATTGACAAGCCAATAATTGTAACACAATATGACATTTAAACACAAATAATACATTGTTACGGCAATTGACAAAATAAAGTGTCGTAAAAATATTTCGGAAGAATAAAAAATATTCACATATACATAAAACAATAACGTCCGACCTGATTTATAGCACATCTGCAGAATAGCGTAGGCGTATTAATATTAGAGAATGAGTTCAGAAAAAGTTCAATTACTTGTTATAAAAGTATATACACCTATACGAGTGTTTTGGGATAAGAATTTTGAAAATATTGCGCGACGCCATTAAGTGTAGTAATATAATCGAATGTATACGTTTTTTTTTTTAAATTTGGCTGCAGTTACAGTTACACGCGGGTTTTACTGTGTTTGTATAAAAGTAATATTTATCGGTTCAATTGTAACCGACATGCCAATAAATAATATTCGAAAGAGCTAATCCTGCGGTATAAGAAGCCCTCGAAACCCATAGTGCGTTCCTATTTAACCCTCTAAGCGTACGTCGCAGTATTGTGTTTAATACTAATGCACAATTTGCAACTAAATTTATAATATTTGGAGAGATTTAATGGAGAGAAAAAAACTATTTTTAATATGTGTCGGTTAATTATGATTTCAAATTTAGTAAATCACAACTAGTGAAATGTGTAATTTCTTTCACATTAGATTTGTGTATGAATGGACGGTGTTCGAACACTCGAAACACCCCCCACCTTAACTATTCCCATGTACTAAATAAAAAAATCCGGAATTTTACACTGTACAAATTGTACTTTGCAAATTGTACACATATTGCGATCTGCGCTGTACTGTTGTTTTATACCCACTGTCTAAATAATCTAAATTTTTTTTTTTTATTTCAGTTCATCATGTAAATTTTTCAGAAAAAAAGAAACGCATTAATTGAATTTTAATAATAATAATATTAAACATGTTAAACATTTCCAATTTTATTTGACCCAAAACAATATACAATTACGAATTTTGAAGAACAGAATTTAGCTACACATAGTATTTATTTGTTATTTTAAACGTCAATTTTTTGTCGACTTTAATGTTTTTAAATTGTTAAACGTGCGTATATTGCAATCCTCGTTTTTCCCGACCATCACATTACTAGGATAATATATAATTTTTCTTCTTTTAAATATACCATAATCACGCGTATTTATGTAGGTGTGACCTAACATTTTGTTTTGTGTACAAATTAATCTTGTACAATAGATTTGTACACTTCACAAAATGTACAAATTGTTAAACCGTACATTTTTCGGGTGACCTACTATTTTAATAATTGTGTTTGTAATTTTTTATAATTAATCCAGTACGTCTTACACGCGTGCGCTTCTGGAGGAATGGCCGATGCGTATACGCGTACAATTACACCCGTTGTTTGTATTCGCGATAAAAAGAATTCCATTACACGATGCATGGAAATATATTATATATAAAAAAATGTTTAGATTCAGAAATGTTCGAGTAAAAACATGCTTGCTAAAAATGAAATGGAATAAAAGCGTTTTCGATTATTCGATTACATACGTTAATAAATTTAAAAATTTATATAACAATATTGTTAATTATTGATTCTTTTTTTTTAACATAACGCGTATAGACAAAAAATAAAAAAGTAATTCATTCATTAAACTCTCGTGATTGTTGCTCATGACTAATATGAGCCGAATACCGAATGGATTTCTAATATCGGACACTGCGTCGTACACATACTGTACCGATTTGAAATCATTGTAAATACGATTATTCTTTATAGAAATGAGCATGATTATTTCATTACATTAGTACTCGTGATTATCAGTTATATATTTATTATCTTTGAGCACAACATTTATTTTAACGTCGTGTTCAAATTAACTCTTATATTAATGTCTAAATAACTGTAAAATAATGTTTAACTCGCTCAAACCTTTATTTTATTATATAGCTACAATTTTTCATGAATTCTTAACCTCTTTTTAGACGTATGTCGATATTACAATAATATTTATGGAATATCCAATATCAAGTTAAGTATTACCAACGTATTGAAAATAAAATCGATTAAATGTTATTGAAATAACTATACGTTGCCATCGATAATATCATTGAGCATAATTTAATGAGTAGATATATATTTTATTTTATAACAGACGTCTGTCGTAAAGAAACAAGATACCTGCAATAGGCGGCGGATTAATGAAAAGCAAAGAATTATTTATTTTATTTTTTTTAACACTCGTTACATTATCGCAATTAAAAAAAAAATGTATACTTTTTTTTTATTTTATTACATTTTACTTTGTAATAATAATTGAAAATATAGCCCCCTTAGTATCGGATATCCGAAATTAGAATTAACACTATTCCAAAATCGGTAGTAAACAATTTTTTTGAATTCGTATAATCAATCAATTAGTTTGATTTTACTGAATTTGTATAGTTATACTGCACTATAATGCGTAAATAATATTTTATTAACGATACATTAAAAAAATTAATGTTTTCATTATGAAATTTGACATTATGAAAAAGATATCCGGGCCCAATATTAGGATCTACTCTTTCCTTATAATATTATATCGACTATATAATATTACCAGGTGGTTTACCTTTCTACGCGCTGTCCATTGTCAAACGTTTCTCGTCCATCATAAACTCGAATGCGAAAAACACCCGTTCAACATCACAGGTTTGTAGTGTTTAAACCTGGAAGACATGAGCGTAATTGCAGATCATTGCCGAAGACCATAACGCTGTACTTGCGCCATTGACGTAAGCGTCAATTATATCCTATTAGGGTGGCGTTAGCCATCGATTTTTGCCGAGTAATTCGCAATGACTTTTGTTCTGATTTTTTTCTGAAAACCCGTTCGGAAGTTACAGTATTTGTTTCGCCCCCCCCCCCTAAACGGGATAGTTTTATCAATAAACGAGCGAATTCGTGAATGCAGATATATAACTCCGTGGTTTATTTCAAAATAATAATGTACGCGCATTTCACGCCATAAAAGATACTTTTTAACAAAGTAGTAAAAACAAAGAGGAATTTAGAAAATTAAAAATAAAAATCAAAAGGATATGTAGAAATAAATAATCAAAAAGATGGAAATAAAAAAATTATAAGTTAATACTCGTGATAATAAATAGAAAATATATATAAAATAAATATATATATATATATATCAAAATGTATAATTAAATATACAATAAAAGCCAAAGTGTATTAAATAAAATAAAATAAAAGAAGGTTGTTGTATAAATTATTTTATTATTTTTTTCTGTTGTTGTATTTTTTTCAATTTTACCTGATGACGACTTTTTGTCGAAACCGGTAGTAATAAAATAATTTATACAACAACCTTCTTTAATTTTATTTTATTTAATACTATTTGGTCTTTATTGTATATTTAATTATATATTTTTAAAAATATATATATTTATTTTATATATATTTTTTATTTGATACTTTTTAATTGGATTCTCTGCGCGGAAAAACGCTCAAATATATATTATTACATCAAATAGATTTTTTTCGAGTCAGTTGCGAGAGGTTAACGTGTAAGCGCAACGTGAATAACGGGACGGCGTGTATGTGCGTGCTTACGAGAAAAACTTGGGCAAAATGAGAGAGAAAAAAAAACCAGGGGAAAAATCCGAAAAAAACATGTTTGTTTACGATCCTCATTTTCGTGTGTAGGTGTAGTCGCAATAAAACGTGCGCTTTTAAACCTGCAATTATATTATAACTTATGTAACGAGTGCTGACTTAGAACTCACGCTGGGGGGATTTCTTCGTAATAAACGAGTATTAAAATTTATTGCACAGTGTCACGATGAAAATGTTCAAAAAAAGTGCACAAGAATAATAAATTTCGCGTTAAAAACGATACACAAAAATAAACAAATTTAGTCTCCGATTAGTATTTGACAAGTGTTTTTCGATTTTTCCAAAACTTTCCTCAATAAGCGTAATTGAAAACAGCCCGAAAATCTGAAGAAAAAAAAAGACAACCCGGTAAAATGTACAACAAAACATGGCAAATATTTGCATTTTTACAAGCTTGAAATGTAACACACGTTTAATGAGATATCTAATTTTTTAACCACATTAATTATCGTATCCGTTAAATATAAATAAATTGCTCAGTAGTGTCGCTTAGAAAACGTATTTTTACTAATGCACTACGATTTACCGTGCTTTTTTAAATTCTGAATAATAAAAATAGAACTCTAAAGTTCCGATTTGAAGCCGATATCTGTGCGATTCAATTACTGGTTTATTCGAACGTATATCAAAAATTAAGTAACGTTCTGTTGACAGGACTCGTATACAGAATTATACGTAGAAAAATATAAGAAAACTAATTTAATTTTAATTTCCTGCACTTATAAACGTCAGCCTGACGCAGGTCTTTCAATGTTTAAATTAAAAAAAAAATGTTACGTAGATTATCTCGTCCTACCGATTACGCGTTTTGCCTACGTCATGTGACTTTCAATTGAATCTTTTTTCGAAACATTTTTGTCGTTAAATTTTAATATTTATCCTTTTTTCTCTCGTAATTAATTTTTAACTTTCAAAATTAATAGTAGAAAAACAACATTTCACTGACTAACAATTTACGGATATATTAACCTAATTTAACAACTGAATAATATCGATAAACTCGCTCGGTCCTAATTATGTATATAGATAATAAAATAGAAACCTAATGTTCACATTTCATTTGATTACTATTAATTATATTGTCCAACGGTAGAATATTATTTTAAACACTTAAACTTAAGACATTCAAAAAAATACATAAAAAACATACTTTTTTTTTAAAAATATTGGTTCCAACGACGAAATTCGTATAAATACAATATTATTGAATACGAAAATGTTCAATTAATGATCATTGATTTTTTAAAACTAATGTCCGCAAAATATTTTTTAATATATATTTGTATACGATTCCGCAGCATCGAATGAAGGATGCAGAGTTTTAAAATCAAACGAATCCCCGTGTATACACGTTCGGTAAGAACATAATAATATATTGTTTATAACGTTTGGAACAGCCAGTGTCGGGCAATACAGATGAACCACTGTCCAAATCCGGACCACAGAGGAGAAACAATTGTAGGACCACCGAAAATATGCTGAGTATACGCAGACAGATTTGGTTCTTTTTATTATTATTATTATTATTATTTTTTTTTTTTATTATTATTATTAAATTATTCCGTCTTTGACAGAAACAATTTTTTTTGTTTTCATTATTTACGTCCGTAGACCCGACATTGGTGGCACGTAAATAACAAACTGTTCATGGAACGTAAAAATAATATTTATTTTTTTTATATAATGAAATAATTCCGGTTACATTAATTCCAGATTTTCCGGATACCTGAGGTTGATAGCCCGGAGGAATCCATCCAAAGGAATGGAAGGGGTTGTGTGAAGCAGTAATGGGCCTTAATGGCCTACAAAATCTGAACAAGAAGAAGAAGAAGAAATAATTCCGGAATGGGCTGCAGTGTGTTTAAAATTGTTTTTTTCATATTTCGAAAACGAATTATCAAACGACAATCAAAGACTATGCGAGGATTTTAAAGAAAAGGTCGCGATAAAAAGAAAATTCTCATATGGAGAACTGCTGCAGCGTCGGCTACTGAAAAGTTGTTTGGACAAACTATATATTTTGGACAAATGTATAATATACAGACCGTAAGAAATAGTTGTCCATCTGCAAATTACACACGCGTATTATACGTGAAACCTCGTTTTCAAAATGACTTTTACGAAAAAATAAATAATTATCGTTCCAAGTCCTAAATTTTCAAAAAATGGCTCGGGACATTAGACGTAATTTTTCTCAATTTTTAAACCACCACTACGGCCGCGATATTAATATTTTCCCGAATTTCAGTTCATTAGAAGTGTCAGCCGTTTAGAAACCGTATAATTGAATTCTATATAATTTATAATACACACGGCTTAATAATATTCGTTAGACCCAGTGATTGTTATTAGTAGACTTCTTTTAATTTTGAATTATTTACATTAAATCGCGTATTTAACGAAAAAAAAATTAATAAATTTATAATACCCGTTAAGTATATAATTTTTTTTTTCTGGACTTCTATTTTTTTTCCAAATCGTCCTGGATTTTATTAAAAGTATGCGATTGCCGCCGACTAGTACGTGCACCGTACGGTTTTCTCGTGTTTTTAAATAATAGAAGAGGGAATCTATTGGTTTTACAACGCTGTGTGTTTTTTTCCCACGTCTATACCGAAAAAAAAGCAAGTGTACTCCAAACTGTACAGTCACAGTTTGTTTCCGACAAATTACATCTAATCAGTACTTTAGAGAAGTATAAAAAACTTCAACGAGCTTATGGAAAAAGCGTGCTTTCGAGGGCCGAGGTTTTCAGGTGGTTTAAAGCATTTTCAGAAGGCAGAGTGTTTATTGAAGATGAACCTCGCAGTGGAAGACCTTCAAGTGCAAATGACGATGAAAACGTCGTCAAAGTTCGAGATCTTGTCCGATCCGATCGTCGGTTGACATTGGTCAGAATGATTGGAGAACAGTTGGGATTATCAACACACCACCGTTCATCGAATTCTGACCATTGATTTGGAGACGGGAAAAATCTGCGTAAAAATGGTTCCGAGAATTTCGTCACGCGGCCGTTTCAATCAACCAATTTTTGGCGACCGAAAATTCCCCCCCCCCCCCCCCCATTATTCGCCTGACTCGAGTCCTTGTGACTTTTTTCCGTTTCCGAAAATAAGAATTCGGCGGAAAAGACAACACTGCGGGTCACTAGAAAATATTCAAACGCCTGTGACTGACAAACCGAAAGCCGTTCCAGTAACTGAGTTCCAGAACGATGAAAACATTCACTCCAGCGCTGTGTGAATTCCCCCATCGACTGTTTTACAATGTCTGTTTACTCTGAAGGAGACAACGTAAAAATAATTCAATATTTAATTCGACGAACAAATCCGATCCCATTACTTTATTCGCACACCTCGTACGTCGTTCACTACTTTTTTTTCCGAAAAGCGATTTCGCGCGCCATTCAAAAAACCTCGGCGGCGTTGTTCGTGAGGAGCGAAAAAAACAACAAAAATGTTTCTCCGGTTTTTTTTTAAAGGAAAATCAACGCGGTGTAATTACCGCCGCCGCCCCGCGGTAAAACGCGTTCTGTACGCGTGGGGTAGTAACGTTGCGGCGCGGGTTAACGATTGCCGGTCGGTTACGGGGGGGAACGCGGGGTTACCACATCGATGATAAATCTCCGCGGGCTAAACGCTCCGACGGAATACCAAAACCGGTAGTCTGGCGGCGGCGGAAATTCCGAGAATAAAAAAAATAAATAAATATATAACGTGCCGCCGGTATGGAATGGTGAAGGCGGTGTATGTAGCGGGTAGCGGCGATTATCGCGGGAACGGGCGAGTGGGTGGGAGGTGGGGGGAAATAAAAAAACGTAACAAAAAAAGCGTCTCATTCACCCGCCGCTCGTCACCGCCTTCCCGCCCCCATCACCCGCTCGACCGAGAACGGCCTTCCACGATCGAACTGCACTCCCTCCCCACCCGTTCGCAACTGCGGCGGCGGCGGCGGAAACGGCTACCGGGCTTTATAGTTTCCCCCCCCACCCCCCATCGCACTGTAACGACCGACGGGCCGGCCGCGTACTCCGCCGCGCGAGCGCTCGCGTCAAAGGAGAGCCGACACAGACACATAAATTATGTAAATGTCCCGCCGACGATCGTGTTTTGACATTTGCTCGTCATCTCGTCTTCGGCCGTCGTTCAGAACCCGTCGTCCGGCTACGGTTTCTTTTCGCGGCGCGCAACGAAACGAATATTGTTATTACAATATATCGTTATAGCGTATTTTCGCCGCGTATTTTTTTTTCTCTCTTCTTCTTCTTCTTCTTCTTTTTTTTTTTCGTTTTTCGTTTTTTCGATTTTCGAATCGCGCGTTTTTCCCATCGCCCTACTTGCTCGGTGGTATACGCATTATTGCGTTGTAGGCGGGAGATTCGCTCGCGAAAACACCCGAGTAAAAATTATCGATCACGTTTAAACGTGTAACTCTCTCGACTCGCACGAATGCCGCCGAAAACGTTGTCGGGCCGCGCGCGACAATTTCATTCGGACGGACGGACGAAATCGATTTCAGGCGAAATTTACGCGTTCAGCACACCCGTGTACTTTTACCGTACGCGTCGCGTTCCGACGAATTTTCCGTATCCAACGCGAAAAAATAAATATATTAAATTAAACTATAACGCAATATCATAAACGTGTTTATAGAAACAGTTTTTTTTTTTTTTTTGACATACTCTTGGAGACCGTCGGTTCGTTACAACCGGTACGGTTAAAAACGCGCGTTGTACAAGTGTAAATCGCTCTGATTATATTATATGTACTCCGTGAATTTCTTCTAAATCGGCCGACCCGTGATTTATGACTGTTTTCGATTTAAAAATATACTATTATTATTATTATTATTCGTTTAATATTACTTCCTAGTTAGAAAAAAAAAAAAAAATTCCATTTTCGATTATTGTTAATTTTCCGACTCGGTATTCTTTCGACGCGTATACGTTCTTATAAAAACCGCGTTTACGTAACTATCGTTTAAATATCATAATTTATTATCCGATTACATTTCACTGGACGTAATATTGATATGACGGATACACTATCGTTATTGTAATATATAATATTATTAGCACAAACACGAATTGCGTCTAAATTATTATTATAATTTTTCTTTTTTACCGCACACTATTGTTGGATTTTAGATTCAAATTTTATATTGAATGGATCGCGTATTTAAAATGAATTATAATTGATCACGGTACAAATGTAACGTAAAGATATTGAAATTTCGTTTCTGTAATGAGAAGGGGAAAAAAATCGTTTTTAGAACATTACATGTTAATAAATTTTAAACCTATGAATTTCTAGACATTTTTTTGTATCAATCGAAGATCGAATAGAATTTATATTTAAAATAATGTATACAGGAGATCGGGTGCCGGGGAAAAAAAACGAGAAATTTCCTTGCTCGTTTTTACTGTTTTGACTATTTATCAACTATTTTACCGTAATTATGTTTAAAAATCTTTTCGTTTTTTCCTGTTAGATAAAATGTTATAAAAATAACGTTTAATATAGGTAATAATAATAATAATACGTTAATAGTTCGTTTGAAATTTTGAACGAGATGAATTTCGCATAAATTCGTGGCTGTTAATTTTTTTTTTCACGTAACTATTTTTCTTTAATGAATTTTTCTGTCGATTCTATAAAATTTCTTCTTCTACTTCACTCTGGACTTCTCAATCAGCCTTTAACATCGGCATTTTTTTTTCTTAAATTTGTGTATAAATTGAAAATATCGGGCCGGTGAACGGAATGAAAACCTAATTCAGACACAGCGTTTTATACGCCCAGGGACCCGGTTCGGAAAAATATTCCGTACAGCCGGACCTGATTCGTATACGAAATTAGAACGGTAATTATTTTCGGACCCAACTCTAGTGCAACCATCCCAGTTCGTCGGACGAAAACGAAATTGAAATTTGATCGAATTTACCGTGCGTCACGTAAAATATAATTCACAGATTCACTGCCCGATAAATATTATATTATAAAGGGACTCTACAGAAATCGTTTATTTTTGACTAATATATTCCTTTACGTTATAATTGTCAACAATTCACTCAGGGATCCGCTTAAAAACGGATCTATAGCAAAGAAGGCTGCAGAAATCGGTTCTCGAGCGTTTATCATTTAAGATTTTATAATATTCATTTCGTACGAGATATGCTCTGACGGAATTTTCAATTTCAATTTTTTTCATGCATTAACGTCTATTTGTTAAATGTTATTTGGCGTAATTACATCTCAAAAAACTTTTGCGCTGTTCTAATGAGTGTTTGGTAAATGAAAACAAATATTTAAATCTATTTGTTATACTTTATTTATTTATTTATTTAAAAAAATATTTCAAAAAAACATCGAATTATCTTTGCGTAGTTATTTAATTTTTTTTCACCCATAGTGCTATTTATACATGCAAGCTGAATAATATGAGACTTTTGTTGCTTAATTACCTGATGATGACTTTTCGTCTAAACCAGTTGTAAACAAACATATTTAACAGAACAATTATCATATATTTTTCTCTGTTTTGCATAAAGAAAGAGAGTATTGCATAATACTCTTTAGCTTAGTTATATACTTCCATATACTCGTGTATATGTCAATATACGTGTTTGTTATTTTTTTATATACACATGTTTTATTCGCAAGTATTAATTTATAGTTTATTTTTGTTTCTGTGTCTTTAACATATTTATTTTATCTTTTATTTATTTATTTTTATTTGGTTTACTACTTTATTATATATTATTATAAAAACAATTATCTTTATTAAATAATTTTAAAAATTATATTTTGTTTTTTTTTTTAAGTACCTTTATGCAATTCGAAACGTACTTAAACGAAATATAATATTATTTAATAAAAGTGAAAAAATATATACCGTTCTCTAGTTTTACCGAAGCATTTAGCTTAGTTAAAATAACTTCCCTATTTTAATGTCAAAAAAATATCTACCGTTGACCTATTATACGTAATAGACGCGCGTACAATTGAATGGTAGTGGTTATAAACCGTGACGCGTCAAACAAAATTGTTTTATCGGTAATAGTGTTCTAGGAAATGCTCAAGAATATAATATGTTATTGATGCGTTCGAAAATCATAATTATAAAATAATATTAAAATGCTTGAAGAATAATAAAACTATTTAGTAATTATATTTATGTGTGTTTTTGTTTTGTTTTAAGTTTTAAATTTCTTATAAATCAAAATGTATTACAAAATCGTATTGTGTATAAAAGCCAAGTCATATCCTTTTTGTAATATTAAATAATATATTATTTTTGTTACGAATAACTATACTTTTTTAAATACTTTTACTGATAATATGTATATTATAATACTAATCATTTTCGAACACGTTTCGCTCTTGTCGTGTTATGTCCACGTATAATAATTTGTAAATTAATCGAGAATTATACATCGACGTCAATTACGTAAAAACAATATTATTATAGATTACGTGTTATATAATTCAGTAAATAATAGCGTAAACGAAATAAATTAGCAATAAAACGTAGAAAGTCGATATACATGTGTGCATATTAAATTTTAATGGCTGATTAAAAGTAAAAAACTTTCATTGTATTAATAATTTTTACAATATATTCGGTTTTATATGAAAACACAATGAATACGTGTTATAATACATTTATCGTGTATTCCAATATTACAAGACAATATGCTTGTGCCTTGGTAAATGAATGCATTTGCAAAATGAAACAAAGATTTTCAAAAATGTATTGGCACGATTTAATTTTTAAGATTTTTTCTAATTCAGATGACCCACTAAATTTCATTTCTTTTGGTATGCTATATGGACGAATGAAATATGTGGACAATGAAAAAAGTGCTTATGTTTCACTATTCTTGAATATGTTGTTGATGCATCGATTTAAGACGCAAGGAATTTGGCAGTTAAAATCTGTTAAACAAATTCAGTTTTTTATCGCATCCGTGACCAAAAGTCCATTCTTGACAATATCGCAATATCATGCGAAGAATAAAAAGCTGCCTCTTTACGTAGGTTTAATAGAATATGCGTTTTGTAAGATATAGTTTACAGACACAACCAGAACTCCACAATTGAAATTCAAATTTAATGTATAAACTTCGTATATTTATTCTTCGTCCACGTTGAATTTTTTCTAAACCCACGACTTTGGAACCTTTAATATATAGAGGAGAAGGTGGTAATTTGAAACAGAATAGTAATATGAAACAGCACAGTATTTGTCAATGACGTTACTTGTCGATACCTATCGTAACTATTTTGATATCCAGAGACGGAAGGCGTCATGACGGAAGGCGTATGACGTTGCATGCGATCATAAATAAAAGCATTGTGTTTTCAAACCATCAAAACTTTCGTAAGTTAAGACTAAATATATATTTATTTTTTTTTATCTATAGAAGTAAATAAAATATAATATTATTAATGTATCAGATAGTAATATTATTAAATTTCAAAACATTAGGAATATTTATTTAAAATCGTGTTTTGTGAATTGTGATTATCGAATTAGATTAGAAAATGGTGTTGGGTGATAATATGAAACATTGTTCCATAATATAAATTAAAAGCAATTGGATAGGAAACTCCAGCGAAATATGATGCGGACTGTTTATTTTGTGGCGAGACGTTCGAGAAATCGAAATCTAGAGATATTTGGATTCAATGTGGGACGTGCCAGAAATGGCCTCAAATGTTGTGCAGTGGGAATGAAAATGATGTTTTTATTTGCGAGTTCTGTTCATAAAAAAATTTAAAGATATTCGTATTTAATTTTTTTTTCTATGTAAAAGTAAAATTTGTTTTTTTTATGTTTGAGAATATAAAACTGTAATAATAAAATATTTTTAATTTATTCTTACACTCGTTTCATATTACCATCCCACTTTCCAAAAACCCATATTATGCAGTGTCTTCTAAAATTATAATGTATCATGTAACAGTTTCATTTTTTTCCCATAATTACTCTTATTTCATTACACCAAATATATTTGTTAATCGTACCAACGATTAATGATACAATATCACTACATTCAAAATCGAGTTTTTTGTCCAAAAATATCGAACCATATTACCACATTCTCCACTACATTAATACTTATAATATATTATAAATATATTTTTATTTATTTATACGTATATATACTGCGTTTGATAACCGACCAAATAATCTTATAAGTCCGAGTTTGGCGTCTTTACTTGATCGACGTACTCCGCCGATATGGTCTTTCTCAGATACAAAATTAGATAAGTATAGTCAGGTGAACTGCGGAATATTCGCAAAATGACATAAATTTGTTTCTCGTAATCGTATACCCACTTCATTTTCTTCAAATACATTTTGTGCCAGTGTTAAAATTGTTAAAACAGTAAAAAATCGTCAAAACCGTGGTAATCGAAAAATCAATAATGCGTTTTCTCGCGTGAAATTTTTTTTTTAGAGTTTGTAATTCTCGCACGCTACCGCACGGATATCTTTTGAACTATGCGACTAAAACTATCCGCGTAAAACTATTCTACAAATAAAAAACAAATAACATTTAGACATTTTTGATAGTTTTCGCATGTAGCGCTAAAAATATATGTGTATACGCTTATATAGTTAATAATATATATATTATAATTTATTTTTATAATATTTATATTCGTATTCATTAGCACACAATTAACTATCGCCTTTTTTTTCAAGACCATCATTGGAGCAATTTTGGGGGCTTGAAACTCACCCTTTCCATACTTGTATACGCACACCATCCAAAAATTTGTTAAGTGTTGTTCGCGATTCATCCAAAACAAATCTCTTTTCATAATTAAAAACCAAAAAAAAAGAATTATTTTAGATTACAAGCCCCTTTTAATTAATACACTTATGAATATTTACCTTCTCTCTTTTGTAGAGCTCATCACTGCTAACCGATGTACATACAATTCATCCAATGTGCATTTGATATGAATATTTTGAACAATATAATTATTTGTATCTATCAGTATTAAATAGTAAATAATAATTGTCATACAAACGGTGAAACTCATAATATGTATTAGCATTGATTTTATTATATTTTTTGTATATATACAATCAATGCTAATACATATCACGTAAATATGATAAATTAAATTTAAAAAAAGTAAAAGTTATATTAAAAAAAATAATATAATAAGTATAAGTTACGTTTTACAGATTTAAAAAAAAACGACTTATTATTATTCATTATGTATAACATTGTTTTAAAACGAAAATATTAACGCGTACACGAGATTAAAATATTTATTTTCTCGAATCCTGTTTTAATTTTATATATAATATCGTTATTTCAAAATGTTTGCATCCAACGCAGACGCCCCGTGGCAATCGCCAATCTCTTCATTTCCTAAATACGCCACTGTGTATTGTCACAGTGACTTATATGACACGAGTACATTTAATATTATATTTAAAAATTTTAAATGTAATGAAACAGAATATGAGATTTACACTCTTATTACAATA
Source organism: Chaetogeoica ovagalla (assembly GCA_032441825.1). Classification (NCBI taxonomy): domain Eukaryota; kingdom Metazoa; phylum Arthropoda; class Insecta; order Hemiptera; family Aphididae; genus Chaetogeoica; species Chaetogeoica ovagalla. The sequence goes on from CM063728.1 coordinate 2,194,857, forward strand.
TTATACGCGAGTACGTGTACGCTGTCGATATATATATAAATATAATTTGACGTTTCTGTCGTCGTTTTGTCAATGCAGTCAACCGAGGAAGACTCATTATTATTATTATTATTATTATTATTATTATTATTATTGCGACGTGTCAGAATTTTATATTCCGAAGTTTTTTCTTTCTTTTTTTTCCCCCAAACACGCGCACACACATATATTTTCCGTTTTATACATTACGTTTTATCGTCATACTTGACGTGTCCACTTTTTACGTAAATGACGTATGTGTGTGTGTGTGAGTGTGTGTTTGAACCCGATCGATTTTATTTTTATAGAAATGCCACCTCGTATAAATATATATTATTATTATTATTATTATTATTATTATTTTCTTCTTTTTTTCTATCATATATATAAGATATATATATAATATATATATATATATATACAGGAAAGAAAAAAAAAACAAAACTTTGCTACTACTCTATCTCCGTGCGCGCGATGGTCGGCGACGACGGTGGTGTCCAATTACCGGAGAAAATTCCAAACTTGTATGTATATTGCACAACGTATATCACACGCGTCCGTATCGAGGCAAAACGTAATTGGAGATTTTGAAAGGGATCGCCGTCCGTCCCGTCCGTCCCTTATTACTTTATATATATTATATATATATATAGCCGGCAGCTAGTCTTATATATATATATATATATATATCTAAAAGGGAACAAACATTAATAATAAACGCCCTACAGTTTTAATGGTATTTAGCCGGGGAATAAGGACGCGCCACGCCGTCCCTCCGTGTGCCGCCGTTCCGCACATCGTCGGCCGGCTGCTGCTGCTGCTGATGCTGTAGCAGCATGTGCCGCTGTTAAAACTATATATAATTCGTCGGAAAACTCCCGAGTCCCCGGTATCCGAAGTTTTTCCCACCCGCGTTCTACTCGCACTACTGTGTTCGTTGTTCTCACTGCGCGGTTGACGCGCGAAACGTCCCCCGTTGTTCCGACCGCGACACACCGCATCGTTACGGGGTGCAGGGCCAGAGCGAAACGTGACGATTTTAAACAGGTCTCGCGAACGTTTAGAAAAATTCATTTCGAGCTTTAGCGCGGAAGACGTGGAATAAACGAAAAGCCATTGATATTGAACAATGAATAACCGTAATCTCTAGTTCGGAAAATAACGTCGTCGGTGACACGGCGTCCGTTCGGAGCGCACGCGTTCATGGAATTGCGTGCGCGGGATGGACGCTATGACGGCGTTTCCTGTGGTCTGCGGAATCATCTAGTTTCTTCGTTCTTTAGTCATACGTCCTTTATATTCGGTTAACTTTGTTACAAACGCAAATCACAGTATTGACCGTTAAACAAGAATGTTTGACACTTATGAGCTTGTGTATTTTTTTTATTTTTTTATCAAATACGTTTTGAGTGTTGGGGTGAATGAGAATTGAGATATTTCGAAACTCACCGGCACTCCCTGCGAAAAATGTCAGGTGCGCGCACCCGTACGGGACTTTCGGCAACATCTCCATGGAAATTAAAGCGATTTCATCTCGGATTCGAGTGTTCAATTGGAGAAGTGTTGTCGGGCGAGTGCTGTACACTTTGCTTTCAACATGGCCTTTCCACAAGGAAAAATCACGCGCCGACACATCGGGGGCCAATAAATGTCGCCGAATTATGAAATGACCTGATTACCAACTAGCTGATAACTCGAAAACCTTCGTGATCGTGACAATCCGTGGATTCAGCAAGATGGAACCACACAGCACGTGCTGGCAGACCATAAACGGCAGCCGTCCGACGGCCGTTTAATTTGTTAATCAAGTTTTATGTATCGAAAACGAACGTCACTTGAAGAACAAACGTGATGAACGCACACACGAGAGTACATCAGTTAATTAAATAAACGTATTTACAAACACGTTTACAAATATTTTGTGTAATAAATAAAATAATGGTTTATCGTACACCTGATGTGTCGTCGATAATAGAATCACTGCGGTTTACTTTAAATGTATTTTCTTTAATATTATGTTGTGAAAAAAAAATATTAAATATACCCATAATACAAATTATGAAATATGACATATCTTTTTTTTTTTTTTTTTAAATTGGCAAAATGCGCTTTAATAATTAATAATAGTAACATATAAAGTATTATATTATGAATATAATATTATATACTCCGTAAATACTAAATAAGTTTTCGACATATATATAAAATAATAATAATAATAACACAAATTTGGTCGGCGTGAGATGTATATTTTATTTTTAAATATATATTTTCTTTATATTAGTGTATTCGAAAATGGCACCCAGTACGTTGAGAATTATGAGATCTCAAAATTCGTCTCGAGTCCCTTCCTTCCCCCCTGGGGCACTGCCCTGGGGCTGCCGGGATGGGAGATGTCCCCCCAACCTTTTGACTGTTTTTTTTTATCACGCCACCGGTATTGGCGACATTTTTTTATTTTTGGCGTTTGCGAAAAAGTCGCGTTCCAATTTATCCGTACCGACGGCAACCGGCACCGTTTCGCATTTAGAATAGAATATAATCTATATTCACTGTATTCGATCGAGTTTATACCGGCAGTACGTGTAGAATTATAAACAATTTTTTTCTTCTTTTATTTTTATAATAAATATTATAAAAGGACTCGGATCGTAATAAACTCGATTGGCACATTATACACAGGTCATTTTCATCTTGTTTCCAAGAAGTGTACTAGTTTGTATAAATAATGTCTCGCATAATAATCTATACACACGAGTATAATATATTGTAGCCGGCGGTACCAGTTTTTGTGAACGTGCGACGCGGCACAGACGATCATTACTCTGCGGGGCCCGCGTAACTCTGCGTATTATAAAAGGATATTTTTACGCTCGTATCAATCATCGTATCCAGTGTGAATAATAATTATCGTTTTTGTTTTTTATTCTATCTCGGTCTGTGTCTCTCTCACCCGTTTCACGAGATCATACGGCGCATATTTTCTGACGAGCAAATACGAACGGATTATCTCATTTATATTGTCATAAATGGAGTATTTGAAGTAGGAGGATAGGGAGGCAATTTCCCCGAGGAATCACGTTTTCGCGGGCGACAAAATTTTAAGGGTTTTATTCGATTAATATTACAATTTTTTTTTTTTAATATTCGACGTATATCATTACAGTTCATGAGAGAATTTATAATCGGACAATTTCCAGTAGCTAATTTTGGCATAATATGAATTCCAATTGTACATATTGCGCGATGAATGATAATTATTAATGTAAATCGTAATAATCAGCTACTTAATATAATTGTACGGGAAAAAAATAACAAATAAAAACCGTACGTTTACTGGTCACTGTAACGACCATATATATTGACTCCGGAAGTTGTCTATTTGTCGCGCATCAAAGCATCGGAATCAGACTACTCGCTGTAATATCATAGAGCTACGAATCACGGGAGAAATGTAATCATTACTTTTTTTTTATCGTATAATTGAATAATCCTGTTTTGTCAGCAACATGAAAAAAAAGTTATCTGAATAATTGTCATAGTAATTGACGATAAACGAGATATTATGCCGCAAATTTGCGTAGTGTGTACACTATACTTTGTGTGCATTTTCTTTTGTTTTTCGTATGTATTATAGGGGAGAGAGAGAGAGAGAGAGAGAGCAGCAAATTAATATGTACCAGAGACAACGAAATTCTATATACATAACTGGCCGTAAGTCATTATTTCCTGTGCTTTAAAGTAGCGCGTTTTAAGGAACTCTTTTCTTTGATTCCCCGTTCGTTATTCAGGAACGTGTCGGGAATAAAGTTCCGTTTTTTTTTTTTTTTGTGTGTGTATAACGAAACGTATTGAAATTTCATTTCTTTTTTAGAAGAAACGTAAACGTTTTTTCTCGTTACATTTTTTCTTAAATACAATTTAAAGAAGTTTTACAGAATTTAGTAAGAATAGTTTTTTGATACGTACAATTTGTTGAAGTCAAAACCTGAGCCATTTTACGAGAAAAAAAAATTCAAAATAGTATTTATCTTAAGAGTCATTGATATCTAAACGGTTGTAGATTCCATTTAATTAAATAGCCTGTACTTCATGCAGAGCAAAATTTATTATGTTTCTCTCATAAATTATCATTAATACCTATAGAATTAATATTTTATTGTCGACGTGAATATTATTTATTTATTCATAATTTAAAAAACGAAAGAAATAACACGAGATAAATAAGGCGTAAACTTAAAAGTATAATGGATTTATATTATTTTATTTTATCCCTGAATTTTTTTTTAAAAATTTTTAATTTTTTTCAAAAACGAAAAAATGTTTCTTTTGTAGGAACGCAAAAAAGGAACTATAGTATTCCGTTTTTCTAGCCCGAAACAAAAAAAGGTTTAATTTCGTTTCGGCAAATGGAACTAATTCTTTTTTCAAAGGAAATATTCAACCACTGGTTATTCGTATAAATGTATATAATTGAACGAATCGATTTTTATATTGAAAAGTTATTTTTGGAGGCGAAAATTTTTTTTATTATTTCCCGACTTCACGTTGCGTTCATTAAACGAATGGCTGCATCTGAGTCAAGTCCTGAAATAGATATTCCTGTACAACTTGGGTCCCGGATTATTTTATTGATAGTATATTAGTTGGGCCCTGGATTTTATTTTTATTATTTTGGTATAAATACGATTAAAACAAAAAATCATTTTTGTATTGACAAAAATGTATACAACATTAATATTACAAATTCGAATCGATTAATAGTTTTTACAGTTTTCTTCGCTCGTCTTATCGTTTTTGATTCTGGATTAATATAATATTACCAAAAATATAATCTGTAAACTCGTGGAATGTGTAGTGCGTATCAAAAATATCCGGTACTAATTATCTAAGAATAATCCGGGATCCATATAGTATATACTACGTATGATTATCCCCTGGTTCCAAACTCGGATGTAGCGAAATAAATAAATACGAGTTAAATTCATATTTGTTAAGAATATAATGACGATACATTTTTTATGGCCCGAAATTTTTTATTATTTTGTTCTTTCTTAACCACTGATTTTCATCGTCACAGAGATGTAGACAAATAGAGGTTTGTTTTTGTGAAATTTTAAACTATCCGGCACATACGCTCATAAAATACGATTATAGGCAACGATTTATTAGAAATATTACGAGCTGTGTAATGTATACATATATTGTATGTAATATGTCCAATAATATTGCGACAGAATGATTTAATAAACAATAAACGAACGACATTAAAAATTAACAGTAGAATACGCTGATGCGCGTCAGTCGAGCGAATGAACGGTCAGTTGCGTTATTGATTAAACTAATCTACAATGACTATAATAATAAAACATATATAAAAACGATTTCGAAACTAATTCATTATTATTATTATTTTTTTTTTTTGAATTTTACAATTTAGTATCATAAACATTAGACCATATAGAATATAAACGAATACAAGACGAGAAAATAGATTTAAAAAAAAAGTTTTTTCGTTGTAAATATTGCGTAAAACTCATTAATAAAACAAATAATGTACAGTACAGGTCGTGAAAAAATAGTATAACGACAACTAAATATATTTATTCGTACGAATAGTGTTTGAAGGGGATTTTATAATTATTATCTAAACCGTTTTGAAAAAAAAAAAATTCCATAACCTCTACGAAGAATATTAATAAAATATATGTTGTTATGTCTATACAAATGTTTATGACGTAATACCGCATGTGTGTATGCGTTTAAAATTCTATACGCAACATTATATGAAATATCTAATATAATTAATAATATACAATAAAATCATTTTTAGTAAATAAATATCCAACGTAATTATAAAGTAAAAGTATTAATAATAATAATAATATATTATTATTATTGTACTATACGTGTTATTTCAAAAAAATTCGAATAAATATTCACTCCACCTCTGGCCACATTATATCTAATCAATTTCCGAGTACTTTTAACTATATATACACCGTATATACTTTCATTTTAAATCCGTTTCGTAATATTAGTTATTGCGATAATCACTAGCCGTGTATTTTTTCTTTCTTATTTTTCAACGTCACCGTGGCGATTAACCGATTATTAAATAATACGCGCGTATCGAGTTTTATATAATAAACTATGTACGCGTTTATTATTTAATTATATTTAGTAATGGAGCATCTTATTATACAGATTCGCATTCTAATTTGCAAACTAGAAAAAACTGTTAAACGATTTACGATTTTACTCCGTATTTTTATCGTTGTTTTTTCACTGTTATGTTTTGGGATCCGAGTGGAAAAATGAAGCTTACGAGGATCACAAGGAGATATCATTTACACATTACGACAATATGCGTATTGCGTGTACGCAGCAGCTCGGTTATTAATTGTATATTATACGATCGTAAAAATATGTAACGTTCAAAGTGTATAATCGAACATTATACAATGCTTAATTTCAATGATCATTGCGGAAAATTATAAATTATTTTGCCCAAAACCCAATGGGAAACTATGATAAAAAAAAATTCAAAGACTTTCGTCGGTTTTACTATTAATTCGAATTTATTTATTCTCAAGTTATTATTATGGCATTCATGAGTACACAATGTTTTCCTGAAGTGCTACATTTCCGTTTACTATCGTTTTGCTTTGTGTGCCTAACAGTTGCATCAATTACGTCCTCGACCGCTAACATTTTCTAGCCGCTTCTCTTGATGATATTAGAGTGTCGTTTTAATCATCTAACGTTTTATCGAATAAATTATCTCAATACAGTCAAATAATCATTACAATATTAGACTCTACTCGTATGTAATATCATGCGTAGACGCGTGTATGTACGCGAACAAACACCAAATTAATGAAAGAAATTAAACACGAAAAGTGTTCCGAGTGTAAGATTAACATTGCCCACACACACATATTTAGGTGATGTACATAGTGTTCGGACATTGTAATACCGAAGTCCGAGCAATGTAACTAATATATATATATATAGCAGATTCAAATAGCCTGACCAACAAAACGGAAATCCGAGTCATTCGTTCGATTTTCCAGTCTCGGTCTGATATGTAATACGTTTTACAGCGGAACCTCTGAATGACGGACGCCGACATTTTATCCGCTATCCGAATCGGGTACGCTCTGGAAAATTCATAAATGGCGATGTTTTCTGCAAGCACACTCGAACTCCTCCTACGTTGTTTTCCGGAGAATTTCAATTCAATCGCTTTCGGACTAACCGCACAACACCCGTCGCAATCGTCAGCCGACAAAACAGACGAAACATTAGCAGTCGACGACGCATTTATGTACAACGTCATGATCTTATCTTATCGTTTGGGAACGAGTTTTTCGGACCGAATTCCCTAGCCCCGTTTTGTCATCGATTTTAAAATTAAAATTAATAAAATAGCTTACGTTGTTCAACGGTTCCGTCCTATTAAAAAAAAAAACAGCGGAAATGCTCCCACCCCCTCAAAAATTTCCACTATTAAAGTGGGGGGTGTCCGTTGTTCACAACGAAAGCCTCATTTCGGTGTTTTCAAGTGTGTGTGTGTGTGTGTGGAGTTTCACGCGGATCGTTTTCAAATTTCACCAGGCCATAAAAAAACAGACTCTATGTGGCTTTAAATTTTTTTCCCGTAAATTAATTATGAATCGCGACGAATAATTGTCATGAACTAGCGCCATTTAAAAACTAAAAAAAAAAAAAAAACAAACAATCCGATTGCTTTATCCGTGTGAAAAACGGACGAATAACGTGTGGAAAAAAAAACAAAAAACTTTTATTCTAAAATTATTCGGAATACGCGTTTCGTTCGAAACGCGTGTAACAGATATTTTTCAAAAGTATTTTTGTCCAAGTCTGCCGTTGTGCGAGAGCATCTTTTACTATATATTTCAAACGAACGTGTTTTAAATGTTGACCATAACCGTTCGAAACACGTATATAAAACATACAAAAAAAAACGATTCGTTCGCATTCGCGACGTTCCCGTAAACAATATCACACGCACGCGCACATTTTTTTTCCGCCGAAAGTAGATTTTCGTTTTAATACGTTTTCCCGTTCAGTTCACAAGGGTAAACGTCTCCCCCGCGGCGAGATTCCTCGTCGTCGTCTTGTGCACGGCGTACACGGTCGTTTTCGGATCGCTCGGGTACGGGTTCGGTTTTTTTTAAAACCGAAGCGTTTTCCAGGCCGGTGATTTCATTGGCCCGGGGGCATCGGTCGGCCGTTTTCCGACTCCGCCGACGCGTCGTTATTTCGTATGTTTAATACGCGTTGTGTCCGGTACGAATGTATTCGCCGCGAAACGCGCGGGGACTGGGGGGCGATGACCGCGGCTGGCGCACCAGAGATAAGCGAACGAACCGGGGAAAGATGCCGCGAGGGAGAGCGAAAAAACGCGGAAAGAATTTCGTACGCACACACGTATTGGTGTGCTCGCACTGACTCCGCGTATGGATGAGTCGACTAGGTGGTTTCTTTTCTTTTTTTTATTATTATTATTCTGTGATTGACAGCTTGTGCGCCGTCGAGCAAAAAGCGTGTAAAAAAAAAAAAAAAACCAAAAATAAATAAAAAAATCTCGCGGAACCCGAAAATGATTTACGACTCTGAGTGACTCGACTTCTCGTACCGCCGGCGACGACGAAGGGATATGGACGATTGGGATGTATGAAAAAAAAAGAAAAGAAAACGGTATCTGTTCTTTTTATCTCCGTCCTTCTTAAATGCGCAGGAAATGACGAGAGGAAAATTCTAACAAACGGTTCCAGTACTGTAAGAAATTTTCGTTTTTCCACTTCTTCGTTTGCTTTTCTTTTCTTTTCTTTTTGTTTTAGTGGCACGCGATCTCCCCTTTAAAAACCCCGGATAAACGAAAATCAATTAATGACCGGTTGAACAATAAGAAAATCTCAACGGAATTATTATTGTTTCGTCGCCGAAAAAAAACGCCGGCACGAGTCACATTCTACGCCGCCCTATCAATACGACGATGCAATGTGAATTCACACGGTCCTACACGTTTTTTTATTTTCTATCCGCAAAAAAATCATTCCCTAATAGTTCAATCGTATATTACGTATAATAAATGTATCCTCGGAACTCAACTGCAGTCCTGAACCCTATGAACAATACAGATTTTATTCGCACATCAAATAACGCCAGTAACACGTGTAAAAAAACAACAACAACAACGAATCAAAAAATATCGATTTCGATACGTTTACAATATCTGACACATTATAGAAAAACTAAAATCCTAACGAGTCGAACTTTCCCGTAAAAGTCGAAATAAATAAAAATTATTATTTCTAAATTTTCTTTTATAAATTAATAATACAAATGTTTATTTAGAGAAAATAGTAAAAAGTGACAGAAATAGCAAAATACATTTTAAGAATTACGCGTAACCACGTAAAACGTTTAACGAACACTATTAAAGACGCCCGCAGACTTCTAGACGAAAAAAAAGCCTATTATTATCAAGTATTATTTAAGTAAATATGAACAGGAATCTAATTTTTTTTTTTTTTTTTGTCGAACGTGAAAATAATTGATTTGCTCTACAGTATGCTTCCATAAATGACGATCCGGGAACAGCAAAAACTTTAAAACGTAAACAAACACAAACGACTCATTAGTTATATTGACATAACATACGTTTGTACACTGTGTTTGTTTATCTAAATAAATAAAAAGTGGTTTTTTTCTTTTTTTTTTGTAAATACGTATTTAATTGTGTCTGACCGTCTGCGACGCGTCGTTTATGGTAACGCGCGGTTAAGAAAAACGATGACTTATACAAGCCACTAGTGATGATGTCGTAAGCGTAATTCAGCACTAGCTGACCACGAATTTCAACGCACTCGTAAAGATTTTATATCCGTAAATCAGACAAAAAAATTAAAGTTTATCACAAAACATTCATCAAATTCGAAATGTATCTGATCGTGCGGTTAAAATTAGAATTGCACTTCTCGTATTGCGTTCGAATGAAAATGAGTACGCTAATAGCAGCAATCACTACGCGCAATACATCGTAATTTTTATTTTTTCTTAAAAAGTTTTTTAATGCAGTCGAACGCACGATTTGAAATAAAAATAACAATAATCGAAAATTGTATCGCAATTTGTAAACTTTTTATGAAACAAGTGAATAGTCTGATTGTCCAACACCAAATTTATGCGTATATTAGAACAAATTTAGAAGCCCCTTTATATATATATATATATATTTTTTTTTTTTATTTTTTTTTTTGAGAAAATGCCTGAATGAACGCCGTTGCAAGTTCCGTGTAATTTTCCTCCCGGGACGAACAGACTTAATGTTTTAGCTCTCAAAATTATCCTCTTTCCGGATTTTCGTCTGATCTGACCATATAGTGTTTTAAAAATGTTTATTTTCAAAAAGATATTCTTCTTTCGTTCCCTGTGTTTCGCATAGAGGTCTCCGGATTTTTTTATATATTTATAAATAAATATATTTGTTCAAAATATGCATAAAAGTTACTTCAAATAGCATTTACAAATACGTTTCGTTGAACACATTCGTAATAATTTTGATGCAACAACATTTTTACAAAACAAAAAAAAAATATCATTATTTTTCACACGTATTATATACATTAAAGCAAAATATAAAAACGACACATACAGAAATATATTGCAAATATTGCGTATATGAGTATCATAGCTATAGACACGAATGTGACATTAACATCAACTCGATTCCAATCGTAACAGGACTATTGAATCATAACGCGTGCTCTGAGAATAGCTCTTTCAGGCACTTGGCACGAATATATTGAATTGAAAAATAATTCGTGACGCGGGAAAAAAACGTGAAAAAATTATTTTGCGAGCCATTTTAGTTTTTTTTTTTTCAACTTTTTCATCCAATTCTCTAAAACCAAACCAACACTGACACGCTGGTCCCCGCGTGTATCCTACGGGAACTCGTAAAAAAAGAAAAACACATTATGATAATAAGACACCTGCGAGCAGATACACACACTGTAGCTGATGTTATACACACATATATTATGTATTTACAAGCCCGTACGTGAACACAGGAATTTATTGTGAGACGTGTATCATCGATTTCCGCGTGTAAATTCGAAGGACTTTCGCGCAGACTCGACAAAAAAAATAATATTGCCTCGATTCGAAGTGTATGTGCACATATTTATTCACAATTTATATGCCTGCGTATCGTAATATAATGTATCAAATAAATAGAATAAAATTGACTTTTAAATGAAAATATAACCATTGCAATTATGTACTACAATAGTAAGGTCATACGTGTAATTGACGCATTCTTTCGCATAACATAATATTATACATTTATATATTATTTATATTATTATGATTTCCATCGTTATACACCTGTGTAGTCGCTTAGATTTTAGATGTTTCCATGAACTATATATACTGCACGTGCAGAATAATTTATAATATAATAAGTCTATTCTGTCTTGTATTGAGCTTATTCGTCGCCACCACGTCTTTGCTAATAGAATTTTTATAACAAACACATTTTCTTTTCTCACAAAATTAATATTTACCAGTTTAGCCCGATTGAAATTATTATCACTTTGCCATACGTCGATATTTGAATACATCAGCGATTATTATTGTTATACCAAACACTCACTAGACTTTGTCTAACATCACAATCGCAATTCGCAAAATTTTAAAAACCATTTTAAAAAATTTTTGAAAATGTTATTAATAATAATAATTGTTCTATAAATACCATCACACGATTGTATTCAATTTTGGACCTATAAACAAACATTAATTAATTAATATTTAATAACATCTTATAAAGAGACGAAGTTTATTCTTTTTACAAAATGACAAATGTATTAAATACTGTTCATCGAAAATATGATTTAGAAAAAAAAAACGGACACAATAACCACTACACGCGACTATACGCCTGTCATTCGAAAATATTAAAAAAAATTAAATCAACAGTTCGAATTACAACTCTTATGACATAATATTCTCAACATACAATGAAAGACCGTCAATCATAACTAGCAATAGTAATAATGTTAATGAAAAAAAACTGACATTATATAATAGTAACGAAAAGAGCAATAGCGATTCCACACGAAATATTGCGAAATGTTTAAATTTCACCGAATAAAAATTATATTCAATGATTAAATTTTAAATTTCCATACGTCACCTACAACTTTTTTCTAAAATATTTGACACGATGCTTTTCAAGATACAAATACGTTTTAAATAGGTACACAATCTTTTAAATAGTGGTCTTTTCTTTTTATTGGAGGGACATTTTTCTTGCATTTTTTTGAAGTTTTTAACGAGTAAAATACTTTTTTTTTTTTGGTCATTTCTAATATATTAAACACCTTTAACATATTTATAGTAATGCTACGAAATGAAAACAAAAATTCGACCGAGAATTAAATAGAAACCCATCATTTTTTACCTATACAACATCGAGTAATCTGATGATTAAACAAAACGTTTCTCAATTCTGACGTTTTCTTATTTGGTAGATATATTAGAACTTATGCTTACAAACCGAGTATTTTAATGTTATTTATTAATTTAATTTAAAATAATAAAAAACACCGAGTGTTAAAATAAAAATTTTTAAACACATTAAAACACTCGGTGTTGTTCAATATCGGTGTTAAATATTTTTACATACGCCTATGTATTAGAAAGACGTAAAAAATACGATTATCGATTGTCAAAAATTTCAATTTATTAGATAATAAATACATATATTTATTTTTTTTTTATGACGTAGTCACAGCCTTAGTTGTGTTTAGATTTGTGTACGACTGTGCGACGGCAATGCCGTGTTGTGTATTTGCTAAAAATGCAAAAAATTATATATATATATTACTGGATAACTGTAAACGCAACTATAACCTATCACGTTCTATAGCATAAAATATATAATTATTGTTATTTCTTCTTTAACGAGGAAACAAAATTAAAATAATAAATTACGTTAAACATAGTTTTATGTTTGTAATAAACACACGCACATTGTTAAACTACTTATATTAAAGTATAAAAAATTAACGAGCCGCGGGCTGTTGTGGATGTCGCTTAAACGAATTACATTCGGTGAAGATTTTAGAGTTTTGTTATTACTATAAATTTGAAAAATTCGATTCTGAGCCGTGTAATTTTATTTATTATTTATCATTCAGTGTATACATAGTGCACATAAATAACGATTAAACTTACTGCTGTGCATGTATATTAATACAATTCCTTGAAATAAATCTAGGTAGCTAAGAGTTTTCAACAATTTTTTTTCGTTCATTTAGTGAAACTTTACACATTTGGTGAAAATTTCGAGAACCATTAGTTTTGAACCAACCCTTTTTTCCCCATAAAAAAAGAAAATACGCTTTGACGAAAATGTTGAAATGTTTATAAAAGAAAATTGCGAAAACGGTTTTCAAGGTTTTTTAGTAGAGTCGATGTATTGTACGCGTCTGACGTTGTACAGTAAATTTTCAAGCGTTAAAACCAAAAATCACCACTTTTACGAATTAAATATCTCGAGATCTTTAACTACTATAAATAAATCAAAACTAAAAGAAAGTTTTTTAAAAAAAAAATTGTCCCCGTCATCATACATAATGTTACATATTCGGTGAATATATCAAATCTCTCTAACCATTAGTTTAAAAATTCTGAAGAAATAACGATAATCGATTGTGACGAAATCGCGTTTTTACGTAATTTTTTCGATAGTTTTGGATTTCTTTTTCTTTTTCGGGTGCTTTAGAGAAAATAGAAAACTGACCTCTTTAAACGGTACTCCACTTATAAATACAATTGGCCACCGGACACAAATTATTAATTTATAGATCGAAGCTCTGCATTTCTGATAGAATTTTTGGGTGCGAATAAAAAAAGGATACATCGCATACAATCGGAATATTCCTCGCACCACTTAGATTAAAAAAAATATTAAACTTTATTTAACTGTTATTTATTTTTAATAATGCGTTCGTTTCGCCGCCATAACTCTCACAAATGAAAAAAACCCAATAAAATCACCAATTTTTTACTATGTCGTAGATTTTTTTCACAACGAAATATCGACATATACTGACATTTTTATGAAAATATTCCGTCATAACGAGAAATATTGTCGTCCGTTAAATGTATCCGCCGCCACCGGTCGCGAGCCACATATTATCCACGTGAAATTTGTACAAACGAATTCAAACGTACAAAAATCGTTATTATTAAGATTGCGTAAAACAAATTGTTTTTTTTTTTTTTTTGTTTTTAAAGATTTTTCCAGTTGTTCCAGTTACGTAATACACGTGAAACGAATAAAACAACACGGAAAGAATTCGAATCGACATCACTACAGCGTATTTGAAAATTAAATTAATTACATTTTCCCGTCGACAGTATAAGCTGCAGCATCGGACAAGCTTAATCTGTCGATAATTCCAGTCGTGCAGTGTACCGCGCGCATAACCATTTTTAAATTTTATTGAAATTCGCGAGATAATGTTTATTTTATTTTATTTTTTTTTTTTTTTGTCGTTTCTCTATTATACGTTTTGCCGGCGACCAGTCGTCGTCGTACGACGGAATTCAATTTCCTCTTCGATGTTTCCTTTCTATTATTATTTCGCGACGCGTCGAGTAACGTGTAAATATTCCGACGCCAGTCTCCTCTTTTCTGTATCCGAGTTTGGAAAAAAAAAATAAAAAATTAATACATTTTTTTGTAAACTCACTGCTGTGTCAACAAAAACCTTTTGACAACTCGTTGTTGTCAACTGTCGTTCTATCATTCCAATATTATTTGCGGTACACGACGAAAACGTGTGTAAAGACCACGATTTGTGCCTCTTATTTATAATAAATATATTTTTAACGAATAACGCTTAAAGTCTCGATATTTATAACGTTTTAATTTCGGGTAAAATTGTCGATAAGTTGCGAAACGTTCCGCTTGTCCGGCTCCTGCGTTCAACAACGCGATATTTGATAGTCATTTTTTCCCCGCGAAATTCCTTAAATAGTTCTTTATTATTATTTTTAATTTTAAAAATGACCACTCAGCCGGAGCTGCCGTTACAGGTATTGTTTACAAAAAAAATTCTGGAAAACCGCTGCTCGTGTCGTAATATTTTATTATTAGTAATTCGACAAATACTTGATTAATTTTTTGCCATTGCGCTGTTTTTTAACGTTTTTACACAATGTAATAATTGAACTAATAATGATTCAGAAAAATCATTTGGACATTTGTTGTTGTTGCGACAATAGCGTTATACCTCTAAGATATCATTACGTGTTAAAGGCAATATTATTTTAGGTGTTAAAATTAAATTTAAAACCTTCTTTAGATTTTAGAATCCGTTTGTTTTAATTGGCAGTACATTATATATATATATATATATTTAACACATAAATATTTTTGCTAATGACAAAAAAAAAAACAGTATTCTGAAAAGATAGAAAGACCACCTTAGATGTGGGTCCATAACGCAACAGCATTCTCTGCATTCCCCAATTCACGCCACTGCGATTCCTATATAACATATTACTTACATAAGTCCAGCAAACTGTGGTCACAGTATACGGAATACAGTACTCGGAATACTCTATTCAAAATACTTTTTATTTATTCCAAATACATTGTTTAAAATATTTTTCCTAAATTATTGAATAAAATGAAATTTCAATACCTTTTTAAAAGTATTCTGATTACAATATTTCAAATAACTCATAGAGTTCAATAAAAATAATCACTCATTACACAAACATAAAAAATAATTATTTCAGAAAAGAAATGTGACACTACTCAATATTATTTATTTATTACGAGTCAAACAAAGTGAAAAATATTAAACTAAGATATAACAAATAAAATACAATATTATAAATTATATATAATATATATATTAATTATATATATAAATAATGTAATATATATATATATAATATATACTCGTATAACATATAATATAATATAATAATATATATTTATTAATACCAAATTATATTGGAAAAACATTGGAGGTGTCCAATTTTATAATGTAATAGAGTGTATATATTACCGTTTTTTATACATTAAAAAAAAAAGAACAGTAAAAATCCTATTAGCTGTCTCGGTCATAATAAAAAACATATCTGCTTGCGTTTCAACATAAGTTTAAACGTTTGAATAACGTTTTATTTTGTAATTTCTTTTTACTAATATTATTATTCCGTCACAATTTTATAACGTAATTTGCAGTATGTGTTTTAATTTCTAATATAACTATTACTGCGAAATAAAATAACAATTTACCAAAACATCTGAATAATGAGGATATGCGTTTTTGTCGAGAAATTTATTTTCAATACGCAATCAAAAATGTTAAATAAAATGTTCTTTTTCGATACGTTTTTCTTGTCTGCGGCTTTTTGCATTATACGTAAACAACTTTTTTTTTTATATATATACCAATGCGTTTATCATGTCGCAGCAATTTTATGCTATTCTCGAATTCTCGTCGGGAGACGAAAAAAAATCACTTCGTTAAAAATTACAATTTCGTACACGTTGAAGTCTATTGCAAAAAAATAAAATAAATAATGATTTCCTATTCAAAAGCCGGTGAAATTATTCTACGCGTTGTTCTGAAACAATTTGCACGTCTTATTATTAATTCGTAAACTAATTTCAAATGTCGTTTTGGTCATTGTCGCGTTTTATTGATATTTCTAATAATATGAGGCTATAGTAAAGAAATAAAATCATACACTAAATTATATTACCTCTCATCATTTTTCGGCCAATTTCTCTTCTTAGTTGTCAACATTCTATTATGTTATTTAGTCGGCAAATATCGAAAATTCGATTATTTTTTTTTTTTACATTGCTAAAAAAGTAAATATCAGTTATTAAATTACTTGTCTCGATTCGTTGAAAAAAAAACCTCCTTCAATTCAAATAACTTCGTACACAGAAATTATTGTCAAGCCAAAATTATTCGACTTATTAAATTACCTACGATACGAATTGATGTATTACAAAATAATATATTGTATGCAAATTTCGCCTTTTAAAAAATAAAATGTCTTCCCTGTTGTACGCGTGATTTACTCTCCCCGTGCCACTCTAGTTTCAGTTCTGCTATGTCCCCCATCTGATCGCGTCTAACAGCCGTTGTTTCGGTCTATCGCACGGTCCCGTCCTATTTAAATTGTTCGCAATTTTGATTAAACTATTGTCGTCTGCTCTGCAAACGTCACCCGCTCACTCTAGTCTCGCACCTTTTTGTAAATTGAACTATACTCCTTTTTCCATATAATTCTTTCTACTGTATATACTATATATTTATATATATATATAACTAGGACTATTAGTTACGCAATCGTACGTAGATTATTATACAGTTTATTATGACGTGTTACACGTCCAGCTTGTCGTAAAATAGACGTTAGTGTGTGTGTGTGTGTGGGTGGAGGAGTGGTGTGCGTCGCGTCCGTTCGCAGATTCAGTGTGATTTCTCACGGTCTACTGTACAATATATATTTTAAATACGATACGATTGCGCGTACATACATACATAATAATAATAATAATAATAATAATAATAATAATAATAATAATAATAATAATAATAATAATAATAATAATAATAATAATAATAATAATAATAATAATAATAATAATGATGATAATAATAATATTATGCGAGAGCGATACGAATATGAACCGACGAAGTTTAGAAATGCGAATAACATTTACCTAATGACATTTCAAAGAGCCGCTAGGTCACGACCGTCATCATGCGGACCGGCGCGAGCGATACTTATCCGTCGGTATTACAATAAAATATTTTTCTCGCGCGCAGCTCTAACGGCACGGCCATCTACCACTCATCCTCCACACCGATACGCTCCTCTCGCGCAAGCTCGAGGCCTCATGCGCAAATCTTCGTGCAAAGGATAAACATCTACGGACCGGACGACCCGCGGGATTCGCATACGTAATTTCGGCCGCGTGAGTGAATATTCTCGTCCGAATGTGTTCACTGCCCTCGCGGTTCGGTTAACACAACGCGTCGCTTACGATGCTGTGTGCGCGAAATATTATTATTATTATTATAATAACGAGAAGACGTGGAAACGGACAAAAATCTAATCCTGTCTTACCGATCGTCCCCGTCGTTTTTCATATGTGGACGCAATATGATTCCTTATGCCAGGCGCCATATACGTCCACAGGGACAGTTGGTTTGGATGATGGTGGATATCCCAGACATCGACGAGTCGATTGAACGATGCATGAATGGCGGCGACGACTTTTTTTTCCAAAACCCGTTGACAGCTGCTACCAAAACACATTGCATTAGACGCGTGGTATGCGCGTTTAAACGATGACCTGTTTTTTGGGGGCGGATGGTCCATTCAGAAATGTTAAAACGATCGATTCGCTAAAGACCATTGCTCGTGACGGCAGTACGCGCTCTATCGTTCTACGCGTGATTTCTTCGAGTCAATATATAGCATTGTGACACATAATGTATATGAGTTACAAATCAGCACATTCAGTCTATTTCGAGTTAAATTTTCTTCTACCACGTTGCCCTCTAAACTTCTCCAAACTATACGGGGTCGTACAATACATCTCTCTGTCTGTTCATAATATTATACACAAAATAATATATTCGATTCACGCAATAATATGGTATTGTTATAATATTATATAATACAGATTAAATGAAAACTAATTATTTAATCGGTTTTTTCGTATTACATTTTAATGCAGCCGGTGTTAATATTGTAATAAGGGATACCCGAGTTAGTGGTTATTGAATGATAATGATTCTTTACATTCTTCTTCGTCGTTGAACTTGGTGAAGAAGAATTATAATAATTATTGTAACACTGTTGTTTGACGAAGAAGAATAAGAAAATAATAAATTCCAAACAATTAGTAGCAAAAATATTTGATGAAAGAAAGGAAAACTAAAGTTGAATTTCGCTATCATATTATAAATGAACAGATATTATTGACGACGATCTCGTGTATGGAATATTATGAAAATTAATGGTTTTTTTTTTTTGTTTTGTAATAATAAATGTGGAACAAATACGATTAGGATATTCAATTTAAGTACGCACTCTGCTGTAATCGGATGCCTGTTCTGAACATATTTCGTATGTCAGATCGGCGACACCGTTCGTCGGCGTTTAACCGTCCGGGTTCGGACGACAGAAAATCGTTCACTATTTATTTATTTTTTTTTTTTTTAAACAACCCTCGAATTGAATCCCTCTGATAAATGCACAGCCGAATTAGCTTTATAACCAGTAAAATAATATTATTTAATTGTAAGGGGTCCTTAATATTCTCTAAATATTTAGTTAAGAGATTTGAAAGTTACACGGACAACGATTTTTTATTTCCGCCGGAAATTTAAACGGAAAAAATTATATATAAAAATATTTATCGAACGGCTAAGTCGTGTGAATCATTCCATTCGAAATTTTATTCAACGTTTTCGAATATTTTCAATTTTTCTAATATATATATATATAATATTATACTGTATACAATAATTGTTAGACAAAAAAAAAAAGCTCCCAAAATAACACGAACGCACTGGAAAGAAATATAGGAATAAAGCGCAATATTTAGACGATGAAATTCGAAAAAATATAACACTGGTATAACGTCAAGATTTCAATTGATTTGTATATGTACAAATATTTTCCAACAAATACAAACCACGGAGAATAAAAATATTTTACTATTTTTATTAAACGTATTTCTTTTTATTGCTGTACATAAAATAACCGTTTAGCTTATTTAATATTTGTGTTTTGAATTTTTGAATTATTTTTGAATTTTAGCTTTTTTCTCGCTCTTGCGAAATTTTTCCACTATGTAAATACAACTTTGTATATTATTGAAATACGTTAAAGTGTAAAAAAAATTTTTTTTAATTAAATTGATTTTTATATAATAGACTAATATTAAACATTCCCAAATTTTGCAATGAAACCCGTTCCTGCCGTTTGTAAAATTATATATGACATCAAACTACGCTGAGAGTAATTGTTTCAAGCTTAATTTTATTGTCATGTTTCCTTTGATAATATTCTACACGGTGGCTGGTAATAAAAAAAAATCGTTAGAAATCAAAGTTTATTAAATTTAAAAATTTCCGGATTTTCAAATTATAAGATTGTGCTTACTATGCTTACAAAAACAATAATGGATCCGGCCTCGGTGTACTTTTTTTTTTATAAAAACTAAATGAGTTTTTCAATGAGATTTTGAAATTAGCCGTAGGACCAATAGTTCAAGAGATATGGCCAGTTGAATGAGAAGAATCACTTTTTGCGCAGAAGAAACAAAAACTTGAATTCCTGCCTCATATTTGACAATTGGACTAAGATCAAGAGGATTTTTTTATTGCATTTTAGATGTAAAATAGCTTCCCGTTATTTGTACACTTTATCACTCCTGTATATTGACATACATAACAGTTATTTTGAGTCATAATATTCTGATAGGCCAGTGAAAGGCGAGGAACGTAAATAAAGAACTTGTTTCTACACTCTAGTCAAAATAAGAGTAGGTAAGTGAACGAAAACACATCATGATCGGGAGGTAAGATGAAACACTCCATGACTCACATATCGAAAAAACTATCTCATCCTCGCTTCCTTTGAAAATCTCTAAGTACGCCTCTGCGTATGACTGACGTTAACTTCCCCAGTAAAGAATGTCTTACATAAAATAATTAATATTTTTCAACGAAAAATGTACGCGCAGCCAATAATTCAATAGTAAATTTTCGGAAGTCAATTTAATGACGCGTTTCGGATTAAAAACATCGACTCCCTGCAGGGTTTGGGAGCCGAATCAAATACACCAATTATTTTTTTTCGAATCGCAGAGAGATCGAAATGCTCGGATCAAATTCGAAACGGATGTGAGTATACTTACGTGAATCAATAACAATTTCATATTTCCAAGTACACGAATGCCGTACACAGGTCGTCGGAACCATAACAGTCCCGGTTCCGACATGTATGAAAGGACTTCAGTGGTGTTTTAATAAATTGTAAGCGAGGAATGTATTGGTTTTACAATGATGTGTTTTTTTTTTTTTATGTCTGTACACAAAAAATTCAATCAGAACGAGTGTACGGTCACAGTCTGTTTCCGATAACAAATTGCATGTAGTTGGTACTTTAAAGAGATCCCATTTTCAATTTTTTAAATCGCCTAAAAAGAGTCTAAAAAATAATACTCAAAAACTATCGAAGAATTACGTAAAAACGCGAAATTTCGCCGAAATTGATTACCGTAATTTCGAAACTAATGGTTATCGAAATTTATAATATTCGTAAAATATGTAACACTGTATATTATATTAAAAATAATTTTCACAAACTCTCTTTTAATTCCGGGCTATTTTATAACAATTACAGGTTTTGAGTTATTCATAAAAAGAGTAAGTTTTTTCTTGTACACACCGAAATATTACAGCGGAGCTCCGCTCAAAACCGTGTTATCGAATGCAACGATTTTTTTCATCATTACACTCAATGATATATGATCAATGATATTTCTATTGTATCTTCGCGGATTATTATTACCGAGTAATTAAAGTTTTTATAAAACTTAGTGCGAATGTGTTTATGTGTGTGTGTGTGTGGGGAGAGGGAAATAAAATATACGAATGGTGAACGGATATTACGATGATGATGATGATGATGATTAAAACTGTAAACGCGTTCATTATTTCGTTTTTAATTTAAGTCCTATTTTTAGAAATTCTATAACCGCGAAAGGCCGCGGCCGACCGGATGATTTTCTTAATGAGTTAATAATATTTATGAGTATATAATTATTATTCACGTGAAAAATAATACTCGCGTCCTGTCATTGCGTACAATCACAAGTCCGTGACCGCAAACAGAAATATATCCCCGTAGTACACGAGACTCGTATATAATACACGCGTTTCCACATTGTTATTACATGTACGCGAGATTTCCAAAAAAAAAAAAAAAAAAAAAATATATATATATATTATTTAATTTAATTCTTATTTTTTAATTTAAAATAATTTAAACGAAATCAATTTCACGGTACGATAAATAAATTATTCGTTGCAGGCAATTAAAAAAAAATGTTTACAAACCACCGACATAGGTGTTTGTGTAAGCGGTTATAATTTAGTTATAACTAATTATTACAAAAAAAACACTCGTGTAGTTGCGCGTAATCGATGCTCGCCCTCGAACGGACCGCTTTATTATAGTGCGACGCGCGAGAAAAATCAAAAGCGTTAGGACATCGTCTGTAAAATGTGTTTTTGAACTGTTTAATTGTCAAATTGAACAAAAAATTGAAAACATTTTTACTTGAAATAATTTTCGTAATATTGTTTTATGACACGTAGAAGATGATAATTATTTTAAAACAAAAATCACATTATATAGCTAAGCAAAGCTTATTCTATGGATTTTTTCCCACTGTCCACTGCTGCAAAATAAATTTTGTTGAGATTTATACGGATCACATTCCCCCAAATTACAAAAAAAAATTTCGTATAAAAACAACATATATTTTATTTTTCTTCTTTTAATTTTACTCCTTATTGTAATAACTCTTAAAAAAATTAAATTATTAGTCATGTAATTATAGTGTTGATAACACAATACGATTTGTCTTATTAATTTTAATTTTATTTATTTAAATAATTATGATAATATAGTTAATATTAAAATGTTTTTTTTCTAATAATTATTATCTTCTACCGGAACGTCTCTTTTTGGGAACATTTTACATAATATAAATGAATACAAAACGTATACTGTTGAAGGGAGCCCAAATTCATGGAGCCAACTACTCATTTTACATCATTTCTTATAACTCAATTTAGATCCAAATTTCCGTTAGACTGAGACTCGGATATGCGTGTGAAACACATTAAAAAAAAAAATTTTTAATTTTAATAATAAATATATTTAAAAAAATTTGACAAAATATTCATAATTTACAAGTACAATTTTCGATAATATATTGTCCTAGTGGATGTTTAAAATTTTGTTTGAAGCATGCATACGACTCTTCAATAGACTGTTGGGCTTTAAATCTAATGAATTCGCCGTTTTTATAGTTACATATTTAAAACCAAGGCGCATTAAAAAATTTCAATATCATTGCGAGGACCAATTCAAGAACGAATAAAAAAAAGGTATCGGATAAAGCGCAATTTATTATTACTATTGATAAACGTTACTATTGATAACGAAAAAGAGTTTGTCGTTCACGAGGCCGTCGAAAGGATATTGGATAACCGCCGACGGATGATCGAAGACCGTCACGTCGATTGGACACTAGCCGAAGCCATGGCGTTCGGGTCGTTATTGAAAGACAACACTCACGTACGTCTGAGCGGTCGGGACGTGGAAACAGGGAAGTTTTCTCACCGTCACCATGTACTCTACAATCGATAAGACTACAAATCGACGTACAGACCGTTGTGCGACTTGTATCCGGACTAAGCGGTGTGCAATAGTCCGCTTTTGGAATTCGCGGTGTTGGGTTTCGAGCTGGGCTTCTCCGTGACGAATCCGAACGCGTTGGTGTGTTGGGAAGCTCGTTTCGGAGACTCGAACAACATCGCTCAATGCGTTATCGACCAGTCCGTCAGCTCCGGACAAACCAAATGGACCCGACAGTCCGGGCTCGTAATGTTGTTGCCGCACGGTTACGAAGGCATGGGACCGGAGAATTCGTCGGCGAGGCTCGAGAGATTTTTGCAAATGAGCTCCGACGACCCGGACGCAGTGTTTCCCGAGGAGAACGAGCGATTCGCCATCGGCCAGTTGCACGCGACGAACTGGAACTAGTGGCGAATTGTTCAACGCCCGCGAATTATTTCCACGTACTCCGACGCCAAATTATGTTACCCTTCCGTAAGCCGTTAATCGTCGATGTTACGTCACCCGGACGTTAAATCCAGTCTGGACGAGATGACGGAGAACACGGAATTCTCGCGAGTGGTCCGTGAGAGCGGTAACGCGGCCGAGAACGTCGCCAGCGTCAGGCGTTTGATATTCTGTTCGGGAAAGGTCTATTACGATCTGATCAAAGCGAGAGGAGAAAGGTGTGTCTCGGATACCGTAGCCGTGTGTCGCGTGGAACAATTATCTCCGTTCCCGTTCGATTTGGTACGAGAAGAATGTACCAAATACGATAATGCCGATATCGTGTGGACGCAGGAAGAGCCGAGGAACCAGGGAGCATGGTTTTACGTGCAGCCCAGATTTCAAACTGTTCTGAAGGACTCGAAAACGATTCGCTACGCCGGTAGACCGGTCAGCGCTTCGCCTGCAACGGGTAATATGAAAAAGCACGTCGAACAAATTAGAAATCTACTGGACGCGTCATTTGCGATTTAAACCGTTTGTTATTGTTAATCATATAATTATCTGTTATTTATATGTTAATAAAAATAATAATTCCATATTATTCCTCGATATAAACCGAAGTTAGGGGGTAATATTTTTCTTGTGTAAACGCAATTACTATGAATACACGATGACGAAACAACTACAAAAACCAAATTCATAATAAACATTGTGATTGAAATAGAATAACCGTTGGATGACCGTAGATGACAAATTATATAACGATATACGTTTATAATAGCATTTAAGTATTTGAAAGATTAACTTACAGTTATATAATAGGCTTGTACGAATAAACGATTCTTGAGTTTTAAGTTATCGCGAGAGCAATCAAATTTGATTCTCGAAAAAAATTATATGTACTCAATGCAATCAAAAGTATCAGTCATTCTCGTACGATATTAGACACGTGGTGACCACAGATATAGGCATCGAGAAGAGTTATTTGTAATGGTATAGTTCATATAATGTCCACTGTGAATTAGAAGCACAATGTTTAAACTTTTTTTTTTTCGAAACGATGGTTAAGCAAAAACAAATATTGATTATAACTGTTACGTGATATGAACATTTGGAGGATACATTTTGGAAACTAAATATTCTTGTGAATGCAGAATAAAATAAAAAAATCATTTTAATTTGGTGCTCTATATATACGATCAGTTCCAGTTGGGCAGCTGATCTTTTCTAAATTCCAAGTCATCGGTTCTTACGTCGCGTGAATTTTCGGAGATACGTCAAAGACGTTAGGCACAGTTCAATGTTTTTCGACGACTGTATACAATACACAGAAGTAACAGTTATAAATATCACGGTGTTACGACATATTCTTAATCAAGTACGGGGAAAATTCTCTACTATATATAGTGTCCCAATGTGGTTCGTGTAATTCTATAAAAAAAGTAAAGTCACATAATACAGAACTCTTATATAATAAGGTAAACACTACATTTCCTATTAATTAACCTCTTGACGCATGTAATTTTTTTATTATTTTTTTTTTTTTTTAGAATGTCATAACATTATTATAGATTAGAGGGAAAATAATTTTTAATACCCGAAATCAACTTTACAAATTCCGGAGCTAATATAGTATAAATATACAAGGAAACACTTTTATTATAACCGTTGTCACGATATAGTTTACACATTTAAATATCATAGGTATACAGTTTTTTCTGTTTATAATCTTAGAATTCATATTACATTTGTAGCATTGATTCATTCTCCGTTTTACGATCAATTATTTAATGACATGCGCCATAAAATCAACCGCGTCCAAAATCGTGTTATATTCTTGAATGATGAAGTTAAAATGTATATCGTTAGAGATAATATCTAATAATGACGATACGAACTCAGATTGTTTAAGTCAAACCGGATTTATTCAAATTATAACGAACCCGAACCGAACTTCAAAAAAAAATTTTTAAATGTTAAAATATTTGACGCAACTAAATACTCAACAGCTTCAAAAATAAATCGAATCAGATAATAATTAATTATAAATTCTAGAAAATAAATTATGTACTATAATATTTACATAATATTGTGTACAACAGAATATTATCGCATACCTTACTACGATTTATATATTATACGTTGAAAATTTACACATATCTGCAACTTATTTACCCACTGAGTATTACAAAATAATAACAACAACGAAATGACAAGATTTTTCGATCTTTATGCTAGAAATTATATTGGTATAAGAATATAATGTGTATATTGAATTCGTCGATTAGCCCATTTCCGACGTTGAAAACAGTCGAACTAATCGATAATACATTAAACAATCGTAAACTCGTTTCTCTACGGATTGGGGGGGGGGGAGAAATGACTTTCTGTTCAAAAATTAGTACAAACTCTGTTTTCTCTATTGTTTAAACCTTAATTTAATTTTTTTTTCGACACGTTCACTTTGAATTTTGTTTTAAAATTTTTAATATTCGAACATAACTATTTTTGTGTTTAGTTCATTTCGAATATTTTCAATTACGATTTCGATTTTTAAACCGAACAGTTCGTAATTTCATTAATAATATCAAAACGTTTTCTCGGTGTACTCGGTTCTCGTGATACAATAATACCATACATTATACAAAACCTGTATCGCATTGGCTAATAAATAATGGACATTTTCGATTTATTAAAATCGAAATCAAAAAAAAATTTACCTTTATCAGGGGTCTTCGACATTTTTATCATCGAACGAAGTTAGACACTTTTATGATCAAGACTCGTACCATCTTAATTCTAAAACTAAATGAGGAGTGACAAATATTTATTTATTTTTTCGATATGTCTTTTATTATTAACACTAATTTATTAACTTTTTTTATTTTTTATATACTAATAGAAGTAAAAAAAAAAGTATTAGTTTTTAAATAAATCTTAATATTTTACGAAATTACGATTATTAAATTTAATGTGAAATTTTATTTCGTAAAAAGACATAATAAAAGTCTGAATGGAACTAACTTTCACTCGTAAATCACTTTGAATATCGAGCATACTTTTGTAATTATTTTTCAAAAATACAGCAATTCAGAAAATCCACTCTCTCAAGCAAATAAGTGACGAATCGAATGAAATATTGTAAAGCTTGCTTGAAAAGAGACGGATTTACGATTACTGTTGACGTCCAAAATGGAAAGTATCAAATAAACCGAGTAATATTGAATGTTAACGATAATAATAAAATAAAATGAAAATTTCCTAACGCACCACCACTGGTTGCGAACCACTGATAAAAAAGTGAAACCATATTAGACGGTGATGAAGTGCGGATAAATCATGTAACAATCATCTGGACCAGATAAGGGAGAATGCATTAAAGATAAGTCACAACACTTCTGCCCCTCATACTCACATTCTCTTCCTCCGAATCCATAAATAAAACAATGGAGTCGAGCGAGAGGTTGGCGTATGTAAAAACGTTAAATGTTAAATATCCATTTTGTATTTCGGTTCGGCAAGAAATATAAATGGAAACGCCGGGTCGTGGCGGTCCGTTCGGCGGCGACATAAATCACAGACGGCGCGTATAAACAGTAAAATAATAATCGCGTGCGCCGGCGGGGCAACGGATAATATATAAAAATCGTATATCGTTAACCGAGCGTAGGTCGTTGTGCTTGTAGAGAAAAAAAAAACAGAAAAGAATTTTCGCTCGTATATTATACGTACCGCGGAATTATTGTATACGGAGCCGAGCGATTTCCGAGAAATTTCATCGCATTTGTATAATATAATCCTTATCCTTATATATATATAATATAAAAGAACAGGCCTTTTTTTTTTATGTACCAAGATTCTGACGGACGCTATTGGACTCTTTTACGATTCGTTCCAAATACTTTCCCGAGTGTTCCCACGTTGTCGATTTTGTCCATTTTCGTCTGACGAGCAGAGAAGAAGAGGGGAAATAATGTTATTGTTTAGCTTTGCTATGACTGCTCGGAGGGCCCGAACAGTGCTAAATAATAAATGAAACGTATTTTCGTCCAAACGCACCCCCGTCGATAATATTAATCTCATATTGAGATATTGGAAAAGAAAAAACGTACAAAGGAGTTCGGTAAAGAGGAGAAAACCAAAAGAAAAACAGATATAATTATTAAACGGATTAGACGAAAATCACAAGTATAGTCTGTAGAAAATTAGCTGACAATTTTCCCGCGGTGTAGTGTTTTCTCAAAGTGTGCAATGATAACCATCAGGGGGTGGTAAAGAATTCAAAGAAGTTTCTGGGGAATCGAGGCAGTGTAGAGGAGGACGATAGCTAATTAGAAAAAAAAGCGAAAAATTATGTAATCCTGATATTTCATACTAAAATTGAATGCCTACAGGCTACAATAATAATAATACATCGGTAATTTTGATTAATTTCGTTCTATGTTACTCAGCCGTTTTCGTTTTGTCCGAGAGGTAAATACGAGACCAACATACAAACAATAATCGTTAAACTACATCATGTTCGTCCGTTGAGTACGCGTTACGATTGCTGCTCCCTCGTTCAAAAGGATCGTTTAAAATGTAAGTTCGAACCGTGAAACAGAATGCGGCACGTTTAAATATTATAATAATTGAATTGAAATGGACGTGATTCTTTTACGCCGGCCGATAATAATTGAGTAAATTATTTCATTATATATTTATAATATTTCGTATATTTGACATTATATTTGTGTAACGATGTGCCCGCAGGTGAAAATATATTTCAATTAGCTCGCGTGACGTATTCCCTAATATGCACGTCGAATATACTCGGACACTGGAGCCCGGCCTTCTTTTTCCCCTCTCACCGCCCTTCCCGTCACCGGACACTGAAATAGCTGTTTTTTTTTTTTTAACGATATTTTTTTAATATCTCTTTCAAAACGTTTAAACGATACGGTGAACGCGTGAAAAACGTCTGTTGTTATTAGCGTTGTTATTTATTGTACTCACACGTAATAAGTATAATGTACGTTTAACAGTAATAGTCACGTTGAAAATAATTACAGCGTTATGGCGACTCTAAGTATACACGTTTCGATTTTAATAATAACAGTATATTATGAAAAAAAAAAAAAGCGAAATTGACCGAGTTCACGGGTTTTCTAACGTTTTTCCGAAATATAAAAATGATATTTGATTCTTTTTTTGAAAACGGGTATTGTTTGTTCATTGCGCGCGTAACTCGGCGTCGAATGATCTCAACCATTTAAACAATACAAGTGTCACACACACACACGCGCGCGCGCGTTATACGATTACGTTTCAACATTTACTAACGTCGTTATAGGTTTTGTATTTTATTTTCGACATCTACGATCAATAATCTGTAGATAATAATTGTCCTTTGCGGTAAATTGCAGTAGATGTCATAACAAACAGTGTTGAGATTCATCCGGATAATTTTTTATCTGCACGAATTATTTTTACCTTCAATCCAATCCAGATAATAATTGTTGTACAATTCGTTTGTGGAGTATCATTGAAAATGAATTTTTTTTGTTTTATCTTTATTACATTTAACTTTAATCGTTCGCCCAATTATTTTTTTGGGATATCGATTTTTTTTTTCTTTTCATTTACTGGTCAATGCAATGACGGTTTTTATAACATACGATTTAGTTTAAATTAAATAATATAATCCTAAAATAATCAAGCGGGTATAAAATATGTTTATTGTTATTTTTTATTAATATTCTTTTAACGATTATCACGTGCGTATACGGTTACCACCGCTCATAACTTGGCTCCGATAATGTTTTCATAATGTCGTGTTGAGTTAAATGCCTCTAGTCAAATTATTGTTGTTGTTCTTCTTCTTCTTCTTCTTTTTCTTGAACACTCCCGACTTCAAGGTGTCAGCGACCATACCCTTACATAAAGCACAATCCCTCCTCACATGTCGTACACTCGCATCGCAGCTATCTTCATATCGCCCTCGTTTCCATTTATCCATTTCCTTTTCCGTTTTCCACTCCCTCTTTTTTCTTTATAATTCATTTTCATAACACATCGTACAGCCTCCGAATAATCTCTCCGCATACCAAACCATCTCAACCTATCTCCGTCATTTTTTCCACAACAAATACCACTCCTACACTCCTGTCCCTTAGGTAATAATTTCTCAATCCATCCTCCTCGGTTACTCCGCCTATGTATCTTAGCACTCTCATGTCCGTTACACTCAACCCCGTTCCGTTTCCCTATTCTCACTGCCCGACATTCCTAACCATATACGACATTGTTAACCGCAATGCTAATTTATAAAAATCAACGTTTCAATTTTATTGGCATTCTCTCTGTTCGTACAAAACGACCGATCACAGTTAAACCACCGTTTGGAAACCATCGGGAGTAAAATAATATTATATAATAATGCGTACAGTGTTAAATAATCCAATACGTTTAAACGCGTTCGAAATAACTATTCCCGGTGAGATCCAAATAAGTATCGAATAATTTATTATATTTATCCGTGAACACATAATAATTGTCCGCGTTATAATGTTTATTATCCCGAAACGTAAACTGTTTTATAATCATTTATACACATTCCTTTATATGTATCGCGTATAATTGAAAGGACTTCTCACGCAGAAAAAGGAAAAAAAAGTGATTACATTCTAACTTATAGCAACCCAATTTAAAACGGTTTTCCAGAGTTTGGTGGAAGTGGATTTTTTTCTACTATTGTAGAAAAATAAAAACGTATATCGCTTTTTGGATTTAAACGAAAGCACAATTGTTGTTTGGCTATTGATTCCAATAATTATACTGTTATATATAAACACAAAACGACGAAATTTCGCTTTCGCCAAACGTTCGTGTAACTTCATTGTTTTCTTAAAAACTGTTTAAATAGTGCTTAAAACTTAAGAAAATTTATTCCGAAAAAAATTTTTTTTAATTAATCAGCTTACCCAAGTGTAGACTAAGTAAGGGTTTAACTGTTATACATATATGATTTAAGTCTCACCATACTATTGTGAAATATTTGATCGAACTAGCATCAATAAATTTCCGATATTTTATCATTTTCTCCAAAACTTCAGTCGAATTCATAAAATTTCATACGAATCCCGTCGTTATTTTCGTGACAGGAATAAATTAATCGTACATTAACCTGCGCCATTTTTCAATGCGCAATACCGCGGTCTGTTTCAACAACGTGTAGCTAACGACTTATTTGTAGATAGTTAAAAAGAAAATCAATGTCGTTAGACGTTTGAAGATAAAAAAAAAATTATTTTCTTTTGTTCCTTTACCAAATCGGTAATAATATTATTAAATATTAGGACGATGGAATCATTTTGGCTTAATGCCTTCATTTTTCAATTATTTATTTATTTATTTTTTAATTGGCCGTCTACATAGTATTTTTCCGCGCCGACTTTACGTTCCCAATTCTTTCCTGATATTACTATAAAACTTATAACATTTGCAATATTAATAATATATGATAAGTGATAACTATTGCGTTTTCGTTAAATTTGTGCGTACGACTACGTATTTGTAATCTTAAATGTTGTACTCGCGATATCATTCGAGAAAATTGTGTTAGGGGTATAAAAGCGAGAATTTTCTCTATTTGTCTTGCACACATGAATCACATAGTACAATAATAAAACTTTTTGTACTTTCTACGTACAATACATAAAAGAAAGATTCTGAAAACAGGGTACAATTCTTCGCGAATTTTACCGTGGAATAACTTTCCCACTTTTCTAATTTTAGTTTTAATAAATTCTTAAAAAAATTACTAGAACAAATTTAATGTAAAAAAAAAAAAGAAAAAAAAATGCTAATATTCAATTTTCGATATCTTAAGATAAAGAAAAAAAGAGTGGGATAGTAATCCTATAGTAAAATTCAAATTTGTTTTCGGAATTTTTATCGCATCACTAGGTCGATCGGTACGTTGGAAATACGAGACTTTTATTTCACTATGATTCATGTGTGCAAGACGAAAGGATGAAAATACTCGCTTCAAATTCTCCTAATACGTATTTTTAAATTATCGTCATGAATTCGAGTTACGTTAAGTTTTACAATCTCGTATAGTGATAACAACACACCATCACCATCATAAGAAATTCGTTTGAATTCAATTTGACTCTCGGAATACGACGTCGTGCATGGTATTGGTTTTTTTTTTTTTATTTCACCAGTACAAATATATTTGTACGAAATAATACGCTAGCCGAAATAAGACTGCATATATTGAGAGCAGTTCGATATTTCCAGTGAGACGGAAATCGTGTTTTGGACACATTTTCACGTACGGATATTTCAACGGTTCGTAACCATATTTTGAGTGACATTTCAATTGATTTCGACCAAGCAACACTGCCGCGTCCGTGTGCATATTACAAAATAATCTAGACATTGTATAAGCGATTATGTTGAGCCATACGCATTAAAGGATTACGAATATTACTGTAAAAATAATAATAATTATTTTCTTCCGGATGACAAAGCGTGTAAAGGATAAAACGTTTATGAAAATATGATATTCGCGTTATACGTTTTTTGTCTTTATTATTATTATTATTATAATTATTATTATTATTAGTATTATTATTACAAGTATATTAATACGATCCTTTCTCGAAATCCAATATCGTTTCCGATGAATATATAAAAAGAGAAAAAAATCGTTTGTCTAAACACACATCTAGTAATCATTACAAATAGTTTGGTGTGTGTATATTATAGTTTATATTATGATTTTATACGAATGAATAATAATAATAATAACACGCCGGATGTTTATGGTAAACGATTTAGAATGAACAAAATATCATGTACTAGAATAATTGTTTATTTGTAGATCCGTGAAATTTACACAAAATTATTAGTAGACATTATTGAAAACAAAACGCGTAACACGCGCGAGACTCGTTGTAAGTAATTAGTTACGAATTACATTAAATCGCGTCCCGCATGGGTTATGTTCGCTAGAACACAACCGAGGTCTTCGTTGCAATAACGTTTTAAAAAATTCCACGCGATTGTTCCGTTCCGAATATATTTATATATAATAAATGGATAATTATACGAAAATGCATTTCGTTATGAAATATTTCATAGGAAATTCGTATAACTAATTTTACACCGCGCGTTTATTATTATTATTTTTTTTTTTATCATCAAGGAGATCTTC
Source organism: Chaetogeoica ovagalla (assembly GCA_032441825.1). Lineage (NCBI taxonomy): Eukaryota > Metazoa > Arthropoda > Insecta > Hemiptera > Aphididae > Chaetogeoica > Chaetogeoica ovagalla. The sequence continues at coordinate 2,228,041 of CM063728.1, forward strand.
CGTTAATAATTATTTCAATTAGTCTACGACGTGTGTAACTCGCCGTCGGTACCACCGCGCCATCCATACGTAATTTGTTTTCGATTAGTTTAAAAAATAATAATAATAATAACGATATTTTTATATTACACACACACAGCAGCACACGAGTACTCAATACAAACGAAAAATGTTACCGTCTTTTGTTACGCGTACGAGTGCATGAAGTAATAATATAATTCGACGCGAGTTGACGTCTTGAATTTGTTAAGGAAAAGAGAAAAAACATACATTTTAATAAAAATATATTGTTTATAGGGTTACATTATTATATACGCTTATGGTCGGAGATGGTAATATATCATTTTCCGGACATCGTGTAGAAAGTAAACGGGCTCATTAATCGCAATAGAATTTTGAGCATTTATTATTACTGGACTAATATTTAATTGAAAGAGAAAAACTCCACCAGCTTAGCTGTGTCTAATAATAATAATAATAATATTATTATTATTACTATTCTAATATTTGCCGTAACAACACGAAGAATACAATTCTATCTCCTGCCACCTGTGAGGTGTGATGTGTAATTCGTTTTTTTTGCAAGCCGTAGGAAATAGCGTAGATCAAATTCATCGTCCGTTAAATGTTGTTTACGGCAATACAGTGATGAGTGATGGTTCGGTACGTGATTGGTGTAGACAATTTAAAAACGGACACACAGATGTGCACCATTATGAAGGGGCCAAGAACGAAGGAAATCGATCGTGACCGGAGATGTAGTTCACCAAGTTGATCAACTTTTATTCGAGAAAACAGGCGGTTTATGATTTCACATCTACCAATCAGATTTTCCGAAATTTCTCAAAATACTCTACACGCAATCGTGTCTGAAAACTTGGACTAAACCTACAAGTTCTGGATCCATTGGGTCCAGGTTTTTACTATGCACATCTACGCGTCCGTTTTTAATTCGTCGACACCGATCGTTTGGTACATCACTCATCACTATATTACCGTAAACAACACATAACCGATAAATAAAAATATTATAAAAACACATTTTATAAAAGAAATTAATAAACTATCCGACTTGCAAGAATTCAACGACTATTCAGAATTATTTGTATTCTAATCATTCAAATTGTGCAATGTTCCGAGCATCGATAACATCAACGAATAATTATTATTATTATAATAATTTAAGTCCATTTTCCAAATTAAAATATTATATTAAAGTCGTATCGAGTTCGGGTATTTTATATCTCAAAGCGTATTGGTAGGATCTTAAGTGCACTCTTGCTTTGTTATTCAATACGTTTCCGATGTTTTAAGTCCTCTGTCTGCAGTCCGCCGTTATAACAATATAGTGACGTAACGTAAAATTCACTTAAAAGCACGTTGAAAGAACATTTCTTTTTTATTTCCTTAAATACGTTTTATCGGATTATAATACACATTCAGTCGTTTTAATGGATTACGTGGTTATTCCCGTCTTAAGCTATATTATTATGGGGTTCGGAAGTCGTTGCATTTGAATATTTTACGCGGTTTATCGTATTAATTACTATTACTTAATAGCTACGAATTCGTTTTATTAATAATTACGAATAAAACGTCAACATCAATTCCTATTTTCCATTTCGGGAGTATATTATACCGTTTTGCCCGAGTTTCGGGCACAGAATCTACAATGCGTGTTAATATTATATGACCTGAAGACCGAAACGACTAAAAAAAATTCTTTTAAAAATGACATAAAAAAACCGTTTATACAAAACTTTTTTAACACATTAAATTACTATGCAATAACGATAACATTATTTTATTATAAAAATATAAATATATCGTACGTATTTCAATGATTTTTTTTAACCTTTGGACAACGGTATATAATACAAATTTCGATAAGTATTTTTATCGTGCCGAAATACAAACGATCCGCTGCTTCAAGTCAACAAAAAAGTTTCGAAATTCGATATGAATATGATGTAGTGCATATTATTATGTACTTACGTGTAAAGCCGATGATTCAGTTTTGTTTTATGTCAGGTAATGTTAAACGGCGGTAAACGATTTCTTAATGAGTGACTCAACACGTACATATTATGCGATACGTAGAAGCATAAATAAAAGTCTAATTTCATTCGCATAGTAAAAAAAAAAAAAAAACCTTCCGATTTTCTTTTTAGACTCTAACAGAAGCAATAAATGAAGTTTTTCTTTTCATTGTACAACTCGTCTACAAGTATAATTGCCACGATTATTTATGTTTGTCCCATTTTTACCGGAGTGATACATTTCGGATGACAATTTTCGTTATTTTCAATATCTTTTTTTTTTCCTGACTTACCAAAAATGTTTTAGATACGAAACGATTTTTACAAATTCATTTTTACGTTTCTCCGGCATTTCGGAAATAACAGTGCTAGAGAATAAAAATTACGTACTGAGTCAATGATATACATGTTTACAATGTATACGTATGGAAAAATAAATTATAAAAAAATCGAACAATTTTAGAGTATTTATAACAATCGATCTAATTGAGTCATACTGCAAGAGATAATTTCTGGTTTAAGGGCTGAACGTTGTATACACCACGCGTACATCCTACGCTACTTCAACAAGATTCGAAAACATAACGAATGTCTCAATAATTTTACCATTTTAACGTGATACAATTTTTTTTGATTTTCCAATTCTGTGCTCTTTACAGAAGTTCTGGATTTTGATAAATTACTTTATTCTATAAAAGTGGTAATATTAGGTGTTTTATTACACGAAAATACAATGAATGATTAATTGTACATTTTTTATTATACTCTATTGTTATGTAGTCTATAAGTACTATATATATTTATTTATTTATTAATATTAAATATAAGCTCCGTTTACAATCGTTCTTTGAGTGCAATAATATTTATTGTTGCATTCGAATTTATGGCGAAAACGAATCTCTAACGTTTTTAACGAAGCAATTCACTTAAGAGACGCATCCACAACACCCACGGCTCGCTACACACATTTATAATCTATTTGCAGACGTATAATATGGAAGGAGTTGTAGTAGATGAAAGTTATTTTCAAAAACGTAAATGATACGTCGAGTAAATTTTCATACATATATATTTTTTTTTTTTGTGAACTTTTGTAAAAATTAATTTGAATATTTCGATTCTCATGAGTACATATTCAATAGCGTCCAGTTCCGAGCCCCATCCATCCCCCGGTGGTAATTACGAATTTATCGCAGTAGCACACACATCCATTCGTATAAAATATCATAAAAAAATAATTATTATTATGAATCGTGAAGAACGTATTTAATTATTAGTTTTCGCTAGGCGCGTACAAATATAATATACGTACGCTTGGGAGGCGGTTTCATTGTGTTACTCAGCGTGTCGGAAAAACACGATCCACACGCGCATAAATTATCGCGTATACGCCGCGGTGTGTGTCGTATACGAGTGCGATTTCCGGAAAAAAAAAAAACGTACGAGAATTAATAATAACATGATATCTATTTTTATCGGGTCTTGAAAAAAAAATATTTTAAAAATATTTTTTACTTCGATATTCGTGTGGTATAATAATAATAATAATAATAAATAAATACGGCGGTATTAACAATACGCGTATATAGTGCAAGTGATTAAATTGATGGAAGAACGGATGGGAATGTATAATGGCGCGGCATCACCTTTAGTTTATATTCTGCTGTCGATCGTTTATTCGAATATTTGTGGAATACTGTAATAAATTCCCTTAAATACATTATGAATCGAAACGAAATTCAAAAATTGTTTGGCGTACAATGGGAAAAAAAAGAAATGGTAATGTTGTGAGATATCGGTATGTCACACGGTCAAGGCGTCAAATTCGGCCGAAACCGAATTTATTTTTTTTAAACTAGTATTACAAGGCCAAATTGTGTGTGGGCAATGTGTTATCTTACACCTCAAGAATGATTTTGCGTGTTTGTCAAGATAAAGCGGTTAGAGAACTTTTCAAATCTTTACGGTCGACAGCGCACGACAGGCGCAATATTGTGAGCAACAAGGCAAAAAACGGTAAAATGGAAATTGATAAGATTTCGCATGAAAACTATATGTGTACTTCGAAATGCCGCAATAGCTAGTATTAAACTATAAAAATAAATATTTTCAGAATAGTAAAATGAATAAAAGCCGTTTGATTATTTTTATATATAAACATATATAATAATTGCTCGCTGTGTTTTGTATAAACAGAGTATGTACATCGTAATTGGTCCGTATTGACCATTGAAATCGGTCATTGTATACAATGCCCGATTGAACACTTCGACAATAACTGATCATATCGGATAAACGGGATTTCGTGATAGTACTAAACACGTACTTTTTATTGATATAAAAATAATACGTAGTTCGTGTGTTTATGTCCACATCCGTATTTGTTGTCAAAGACGAATGTCTGAACACGTACCGAAAATACGAAACACATATAAAATATCTGCTCATATTGCATAACATTTTACTGAACATTTAACAGTTTTAACCTGAAATTATCACGTAGACGTGTTTTAGCGAAATGTTTACTTTTGGTAAAAATCCTTTTTTCTATTAGTGCAAATTAAAACGAAACGTTATTTCCCTAGTTTAACTACCGATTTACAAATATAATAATATGTCTTTTTTACACAGATACGTTATCGATAATATTCTTATGTACTTTTTTTTTTAATTTTTAAAACACGATTTACGAAAATTATTTGTGTAAATTATTAAATACATAATATATAGAATTTATGTAAAAGTTACTTTCCATTTACGTGATATCAATTCCCTTTGTTTTTTCGTTCTTCAATAAATACACGAATACACAATGGCGCAATACTTTTTGAAATTGAAAATTCGGTTTTTTTTCAAGGCACTGTTAAATCGTTTTGTATATTTTATATTATTTCTCGTATACGCGTCACGTATATAGACGTACGCAGAAAATATTCAAAAGGTAACACACACCGTTTCTCGTAACTTTATCGTACAGGCAAATAAAATAAAATTATACACAATACGTCTGTTTATTTTATTACAAAAATATAAATAGTATCAAGTGTATTTAAAGTGTTATTATTCTTATGATTCTAAACGCCGATGTCACAGTGCATATTTAATTTTTCAATAATTTCCCCGTGATTCGCGTTCACAAGCACCTGCAATTGTTCGACAAATAAAAACACAGTAGAATCGAGCGTTTCTCGATGAATTCCGTAATTTTGTTTTGACGATTGTTGGTTTAGAATTGGTCTTATTTAGTTATCAATTGTGTTTAAAATCTATGTTACAAAAAAAAAAAAAAAAAAAAAAAAAACGGTTTCGGTAAAAGCCAACAAAACGCTAATTAATGTGTGACAATTGCAATATTGATTTCAACGATTATTTGATTTCTGTTGCCTGAAAATGTGGTTTAGTGTTTAGTGTCAAAAAAAAATTCAAAGAAAATCTCATCTCTATGGATTCAATGTTTCAAGAGACGCTTTTTTTTTTCAAAAAAATATTTTTAATCCCGATTTTCAACCCATATAATTCTTTTTCTTTTTTCTCTTTTTGTACGTGTTAAATTAATAAAGACCAGCTTCGCGTCCATACGCTAGTTGTACAATCGCGAATTTCCATTTGTATCAAAAAACTGCAAACCGATTAAACGGAACATTATATTGTGTCTCACATAACGAACACAAATCATGGAGTTGTTAAATCAAATTATTTATAACCGTGTTTGTGTTATACGGTAGTCGTGACTTTGATGTGTATGATTTATATTGTACACGACCGTAGCGGCTGCTGTCGTAAAACGAACGATGGATAACGATTATTGAAACGATAATACCTTTCATTTTATCGTATCGCACGTAGAGACGGTGCAAGTTTTCTGTGTTATAAACCGATTTTACGAATAATTAAAATAATTCGTACAACGAGAAGTTAAAAAAAAAAACAGAAAAACCGTGCGGACGATTGTCGCGGCAAAAAACCGTCGAAATGAAAACAAATCGCTCATGGAATCTGCTTCATCTTGCAAATCTTTGAAACGTATGTGTTACAAAAACAAAACGCGTTATAACTTTTTTATGTGTACGTACCGGCTAAATCACGCATTGAAATTTTTTTACCATAAAATTGATTTCGAACGAATTATAAAATGAAAACTCACGAATTTTTCGCCATTCACAAATCGCGCTACGACAATGCAGGGTACTATCTGGAAGCATATTTGGAAGCAAATGAATTATTTTTTTTCTTTTGCACGTCGCAATGAAAATCTCGCACAGGATATATGAAAATATGTGTATTGGGAGAGAAAATCGAAATAACGCCCCGCTGTCCGAGCGTTTTTGAAAGAAATTCGAAAATGAAATTTTTTTTCTAAATCTGTCGTCGTAGCCTTTCCTCCCTCCACTCCGACCAAACATATGTTTGGACACTACCAGAGTCCAAACACTGATTTAGAAAAAAGAAAAAAAAACGGATAAACGGATAGAAGAAGAAAAACAGAAATAATACGAACGGTACTCGTTTCCGCGCAAGATCCGGTTTACGTTCATCGCGTGATGAGTACGCGTCCGAACCACTTGCGCAGCGCGTATAATTATAACAGCGCTACGAGCGAGTGTCCCCTGACCCCGTCTCAGCAGCATCGCTCCTTCTCGATTCTCTATGATTACACACGTCGGGATGAGGACCGGTCGGTCGTCGCCAGTTTCCACAGCGTTTTACATTTGATTTTTACGCGTATACTATCTATACGATTAACGTTTTTGTCATTAAGCGCGCGTTGTTAATGTAAAATAATAAAGTGAGTACGCGAGTCGTGTGCACACGCCATATTGAGAAGTGTGAGAATAGGTTTACGCGATAGCTACTGCTGCTTCTGCTACTGCTGCTGCTGCTGGTGGTGTGTTCGAGACGCGAGTGTGGAAGACGCGTCAGTAAGGAAAAGACCGGGGGGAAATAAATAAATAAAACGAATCTCGGGAAGAAAAAAAACAAACCGAAAAAAAATAATATATATATATATATATATACGAGCAATAGCAACGTACAAAGCTACGTCGTAATAAGTCTAATAATGACGATAATATATGTGTGTATACAATAATAATAATAATAATAATAATAATACATTGTCACGTCCTCTCGTCGTGTGTGCGCGTTAAACGTACAATAATAAACGCGGTGGTCGGCGAACTGGTATACGACGACATTTGGTAGTGAAATAAAATTTTATCGTCTCTTCGTGAATTCCTTTTTCATTTTTATTTGTTTTTTTTTTTTTTTTTTCTTACTCGGAATCCTTTGGAGACGTCGCGAAATCGTCAAGGCCGGCGTACCGCCGGAACACACTGCTGCGACACAGTGAAAATTATAAACACCGAATGCGGCGACGGCGGCGATTATCGCCATAACGTGTTTCGCAATAATCGTTTTTTTTATTTTACATGTACGCTAACGCTATGCGTATTTGATTCCGGAGTAATTCCTCGCGGAAACTTCGCGACGACGACGTTTCCGTCGTTTTTACGAATACGTTTTTCCAAACGTGACGTCCACGAGCGCCATTCGAGACGGTGACAGCGGGCACACTCTTACAACGAATGTACATTGGACATAAGGGTCATTCAATTCCCTTCACATTTCGGCACGCGTAATCGTTACGTGTAATTGTGTTAAGACATCGAATAAATCCGAAACATCGGGAAAAAAAATATTCAATAATTAAACAATAATTTTTTTTTACAACCGCCTTTTCTAAAAACCCTACAACGATCGTATACAGACACTCCTGATCGATCACCGCTGATGAAACGTCGAACTGAATTCATCTCTCAAAACGAAATTCATCTCCTCTCAGGACTGTTAAAAATTACTCGCGCGCTGCAATGGACGTAAATCGACCGAGTGATCGTATTTTCGTTATTGCCGTTGAAAAAAAAGAAACTAGTGGCATTAATTTCATTGAAAACGTTAATGCGAATATGAAAAGTCGCAGATGATATCCGCTTAAATAACAATAATAATTATAATAATGCGAGTTATTACCGTTTTTACGTGTAAATTTTTTATGCGCTTTTGAGATAATCGAAAAATGAACTCTCTAAAATACCGACTAGACGCAATTTGCTAATCGATTATGACTGTAAAGATTGCTGAACGAATCTTCTTACGGTAAAATTTTCGGGTAGAGACTTGAAAAAAAACACATCGTTTTTAAATCAATAAATCCTTGTTCCGTTCAAAATCTAATAAAGTTATTCTGATTTTTACGTTTTTAATATAATATATTTATTTAGTTTGTCTAAAAATATTTGTAATACAAATCGGACACTACTATATCGACGGGTAATCCGTATAAATAAAATCGTAACTCATTTCATTCGTTTTATTTTACAACGCGCGAAAACTACTGAAAATATCGTGATGCGCCTTGTTTTTATTTGTAAATTAATTCACGCGGATTGTTTCTGGATCAGTATGAAAAATATTCGTGCCGTGTAGTGAGAGTGACAAACTCTTAAAAATATTTCACACGAGAAAATACATTATTGATTTTCCGATTACCGTGGTTACAATGCGACCGAAAACATTTAACTATTTATGAATGTTAACCATTTGACGTGTGCACGAAATATAGCACTAGAAAATTAATTGTGTTACAAAGAGAAAATTGCTGTCACTCGGTGGCAATGGAGCATTCCCTGCAGTCAGGATGACTATCTCTCTAATTTTGTTACTGGAATAAACCGTTACGATTTTCTGAAATACATCGATTAAGTAAAGCCAAAACTAATTAGTTTTGGATTTACTTGAAAGTGCTTTACTTTAAATGTTATTCCGTCGATTATCAATAGCATATTAGTGTTGATTTTTATGATTACTAATTTTGTTTGCAAAAATTATTGTAATATTTATAATAATAATAATAATAATAAATTATTCGAAATTCAAACTAAAATTATCCAGTACCTACTTAGGATTAATTTTATCATAAACGTCCTTGTTCTGGACAAAGTCGGGTACTCAACAGCGACTATTATTAGATACAAATCATATTCATAATGAAGTAAATGTAAATCAAACAATTCAACTCTTCACGAGTGATGCCGGATAATATTTTAGCAAGTAAAATATAAGTAATATCTTTATATTAATGGATGTGATTTCTATTTCAAATTTTTGCATATTTATTATATGAATATGTTCATATTTTATAAATTTTTATTGCATACAAATCCTAGTTATAGTAATAATATTGTATTATATAAAACAAGGATTTATATGCGCGTTTATTCGTGATTTTTTTTCTCCTTTAATCCAAATGGTCTCTTCGATTTTTGATTCAATCTCGAATTGGCAGTGATAACGCTTTGTTGTCTTCAAAGGAGATTCAAGCGTATATTTTATGTCTACTTTTGACGAGAATCGGTTAAGTTCTACGACCATCCTGCACAACGAAATGGAATTAACGTCGACTTTTAGAACACGTTATTGACGAAACGATCAATATTTCAAAAATCGAACGGAACTTTTAAATAGGTAACGTAATCTTATTTAATTGATATTTTCATGTTTTATAAACATTTTTAGACTGTGATCAAAGCGATGATGTTTATTTTATATTTTTCTGCGTACAGTTATTCGACTAGTAGGAGTTCTCCGATCATAATACCTACTCATACTAATTTTCCGACATCAAATTTTACTAGGTGGGACTTGAAGGAAATCGTTTTTCCATTTTCTCAACAATTTTTAAACGCGGTATAAAAAAAAATATTGAGTTAAAAACAGATAAAAACTCTATTTTGTCCAATTCGTTATTTTACATTGATAATAAATAATATTACACAGAAGCTTCGCTCAGAGTCGTTTTATTGAATGCAACGATTTATCGTCACTTTCGAATTTATAAGTAATAACAAAACTCTAAAACTTTATGTAAGTAATTCACTTAAGAAACAACACAACACCCGCAGCTCGCTGCCCTTTTGATATTTGATTATTACATTTATACATTAGGCCTATAATACGTAGACATATATTATATATGAAAATAAATGTACTATGAGAAATTCGCATTTGCTATAACGGTCCACTGACAATACAATAACTTTGCGAAAATGAATAAAAATTAAATATTTTACTATTTTTAATATGAGATGAAAACGGATGACGACAAATTACTTTGTGCATTTTGTTGGTTTAAGGAAAAAAATAACTTATGAAAATATAAGGGCGAGAGTTGCGCTACCGCACTGTGTGACTTATAAAAAGTAGGCAATGATTTAGAATTGTTGAATTTAATATACCAATATGTAATGGGTCCGTTCATGTTCAAATACAATTGCTTAACATTGTGTCTAGCTCAGTATCCGAATCAAACGAGAAAATTAATAAATCCGTCTGTTGAACGCGTTTTTTCACTTAACGTTGTAACGTTAACCGATAAATAGCTCGTCGTCAATTCGTACTTAACTCTAATAGAGTCGTGCGAATGACCGTTGTTTGAAAATAATAGAAAAATCGGTTTACTTCAAACAGATCCCCGCCGATATTAAATTGTAATTTTTTTTTTGTTATATAATTTTAATGAAACCGATTTAGAACATAAATTACGATTGTAATTTACAAATGAAATTCCATAGATTTTTAAAAATGATACAGATTAAACGAAGAAACAAAACCGGCCGTATTGTATGTTAAGAGAACGTTTGAAATAGTAATAATAGTAAGAAAAACAATATTTTCTTAGAACGTAGTCGTGAGCCCGATACGTTCGTGTAGTCTTAAAATTCAATAAGACGAAAAAAAATTTGTTTTTCTAGAGATAAAAACGGTATAAATAATCGGATCCGTGCGTTTTTTGAGAATTTCGTCAAACCTACTACTACATTGGTCCCAGAGAATCAAAATCATGGATTTTATAATAATATTCAAGACAATGATGAGCTGAAAATTGTGTTATGGTATATAAATCACACATACGGGTAACTATTTTTAATGACGAATTAAAGGCTAAACCTCGCCTGATAAAAATTGACAACCAGTTGAAGTTAAGTGTGTATTTATTTATTTATTTTAACATTCTTTTCGGTTTAGCCATCGCGTAATAATTTAATAACCAGAATACCGATTATTACCAATTTTTGATTATTACCGTTTGCATTTGAACGCGGTCGATTTTGCTGTATAAAGTTTTGCTTCATCGTGCCATCAACAAAGCACAAGGACTGCGCAGACATTAAAGGTCACATGTCTTACTCAATTCTAAATGAGATTTGAACGAATTCAAGAGCTTATGACTGTACGCGTATTTGGTGTCTGATCACTGTAAATTTTACTGTGTTTTTACAATAAAAAATACCAGAACACCGCGCGTTTTGACAAATGATCCATATATATATATATATAAATACCTAATTATAACTCATCGAAATCGTTAGTCACGCGCGACAAACGTGGTTTTAAACAGCTTTGATTAGAATTAATTTATTTGGTAAGTTCCCAGACGTAGTAAATTCTAAAGACGCGTTCTCGCCTGCACCTAAATCTCCAACTGAATGGAGGTAATTGTCTGAAAATATACATTTTCCCCCACAATATCACTCGCCACGTCACTGGAAATAAACCTAAAACGCCCTAATAAAACAGGCCGCCGTTGGAGTGACAGTGATTTGGGGAGTAATTTTTGCACACGTTAAAATTACACCAATGTTGAATACGATTGGGGAAAACGATTTACATGCGTAGTTCAACTGAGTTTTCCGCATAGTTTGTATCTGACGATGCAAACGTTTCTTTCGGACGTGTCCGAAAACGACTATTAACCCGGTACAATTGTGCAACCGATTTCGGTGGATTTCGCGATTACGTCGTCGTTTTTCCCGAACGAAACGGCTTTGAATGAAATCGATCGTTTTTAAACGACCCTCAGTCATTTCGCGCCCTTTTTTATTTTTTTTTGCAATTGTCGCGTAAAACTTTTACCGTTAAAAGCGATTTACCGACCGTAACACATTATAAATGTACACGCGAGTCGATTACCGTGGTGGTGGCGTAAAAATCCCTCTACGAAATGTCCCAATAGCGCATACGCTAGGATCATACGCTTCAAAATTAAACACTTATCGATTGTATATTGATCATTTTCGAAGTTCACGATTATTACAAATCTTTACGCGCGTATTTTTGCGTAGTTCAATGTTCTTTTCTCCCTTCGCATTCGAAAGAAGGAGAGACATGTCGCGTGAATTAAACTGAAAAATTACGGCAAAAAGACAAAATTTAAAAAAACCACCAAAAATTCGAAATTATTCGTACGTTTCCTTACGCCTTTTATGGAAAATTTGGATTCTCAAAATCGCAATCCAATGCTATCTGCGATGAAAAATCAAATGGAAATCCGACAATTGTACAAAGTGTATTCCTTTTTTTTTTTCTTTTTTTTTTACTAAAAACGCATCTGATCCAGTGAGCAAAATAAATGTATTTTTCGTTGTCGACAAAATCTCGGTATATATGTAATTTGAATTAATGAATTTGAAATGTGTACGTTGTTATCATAACAACACACGCGGGAAATAAGAATTTTGTAAAATATTATCGTAATGATGAATTCCATGAACCACAAGTTACGCGAATAGATCGAAAATTTACAATACTGCAAGTATATGTTCTCCCAACGTGCTTATTACTCAAGCGTTTAGCCGCCAGAGATGGGTGTGGCCGAGCTCCCGAAGAAAATTCAGTTTATTATTTATTTATTTTTTTTTTTTACCAAGAATCCTTTCGATCGTTGTCACGGATATACACAACAGATTTCTATTCTATTCGTACTCATTACAAAAATATTAAACGACACCCTCCGGATTTATTTTTATTGAATAGGTTTGGACAGTACTTATTAATAAAATGGAAAATAATCCAAATGAGTGGATTCAGAAGAATTCGTTAATAGATATGTAGCAGCGAAGCGTAAAAACAGACGAGTAAATAAACAAAATATAATATTACAATTTTAAAACGATTTACTCTTCTCGCACAACACACACATCACACATATGCGAACACGGATGTTTTAATCTTTAAATTTCGTAATAACCGCGTTCGAACTCTAAATTCAACCAAAATCGCAACAATTTAGATATCGCGTGGGGTTGTATGAAAGCATTAATTTTACTGTATAACAGGAATTTACTCACAAATTATTAAAATCAGTTATCTCTATGAAAAAACGGAATGGGTGAGAGGAATCGAGTGAGGATTACAAGTAGTTGTAGTAGTAGTAGTAGTAGTAGTAGTAGTAAGGAGCCAAACAAATTTTGCCCCCTTATAGAAAAAAAATATGTTTTACTTATAATTGTAATTATGATTATTATTTATAATTGTTATTATTATTATTATTATTATTATTATTATTATTATTATTATTATTATTTTCAGCATTACCTACAATATGCAATCATCATTAATAATAATACGGAACGTGTAATAGTAATTCGAGTTTATGATGCGCGTCAAAATCGCTAACCATACATTTATATTTATACATTTACAAGAGCAGTTATCGCGTTTCATAATACGAAAGGAAAAAACAAATGTTTAATCATATCATATCCATCGCCTCTTTGCGTTTCCCGTTCCGTTCCGTCGACGTGTCTATATAATATATAATATGATTGTTATTGCTGCGTTAATTTCGTGTTCCGTACAATATTTTCACAGCCCCGCCGTTCGATCAAACGGAGTTTTGTTTGTTTTCTTTAATTTCGTAATAAGCACTCGCGGATTAAATACGGGTGTGTACAATAATTACGTCCATCTCTCGATTAATTACTACCTGTCCAGAAGTAAGAGGCTATGTCCGAAGCGGAATAACGCTAATAAAAATATAAAAACGAGAAACTTCAGAGTACACGATCCATGTTTATATTATTGTGTTCACGAGCACTTGGAAATCTTTAATTATACACTAACACGTCGTTTTAAATAACTACTCGCATAATGTTTAATAACTATTAACTCTACTCGTCAGAGAGAGAGGCAAAGCCCTCAAAAAAAAAAAAAAAAACATCTCTAGAGTCTGTTAAAATTTATACCGAATCCTTTCAAAAATCATGACAATCTTCTTTGCCGTGAGACGACGTAAATTTATACGGTTATTATTTTGTTTTCTTTTATATTTTGTCATTCGTTTTGGAAAACTCTCTACATGCGGCTGAGTCGGTTTTTATTTTTATTTTTAAATATTCTGCAGCCAGTACTAGAGCCCCGCCGAACTATTTAATCCTGGTTACGTCCGTAACTATATCGGATTTAAATCGTTTTACTTTTATGTCGTACACACGTGCTATAGTGATAAATCATTACCGTGTTGTCCTTACATATAAAATTGTAAATTTGATTTTGAATTTTTTGGACTTCATTAGTTTTTTACGCGATTTTTATCGTTTTAATGTCATTTTTAAAATGTATAGACCATTTCTTTTCTTTTTACTTTTATAAAATCTCAGTAATTTTTTTATTCCATACTTACACACCCAAACATGTTTTTAAATATTATTCCTCGTGCAGACTAAAGAAAAATACTATGAAATTTAGTGTACGCAAAAAATATAAAATATCTGTGGTTTATGTGTTAAAAACGACTTATGCGTCACGTCGTATTAAAATAGTCAGCGATTTTGCAACAATTCTATGTCTATTCTATGTTTGAATACGTATTTTGGCGTCCATTTATTAATTTCGAAATCGAGATTGTTAAGTAGATACTTACGCAATAGGCACCTATTTGTCGGATCGTTGTCGTTTCAGCTCATTCTGAAACTGACTTTTCATTACAACAATTATACAATATACGAACCGGACATTATTAGAATTACATCCCGCGAGCCTATCAAAAATTGTTCATTATTTATAAAACACTGTTCTCGCATTGAATACATATTTTTTCGCGAACTATCGTCAATAATATTATCAATAAACTGCGTGTCCGTATTATTAGTGTCCGTAATAATATTAATAGCACGTAATCAAATAGTAAAATAAATAAAAGATAAAAAAAGAGACGTGTAAAAAAAAAAAATAGAAACAAAAACTAACTATATAGATCAATAGTCGTAAATAAAAAAAAAAAATTGAAAATATACTTGTGTGTGTATACAATTAATTCCAATGATTATTATTACAAAATAAAGTAACATTTATTATATTAAACATATTTAATACGACAAATATTATATATATATTTTTTTTTTTTTTGCTTTATATTCGCATAAACATATCTCGTGTGTATTTGTATTTTTTTATACATACATAATAACGTGTACTGTATTATGTAAAAACGTATAAATCCTGTCTGAGACATACGATGTGGAAAATATTCCGCCAAGACCGATTTCCGAGAGCGATAAAAAAATGTTAAAAAAAAAAATATACGAGCACGACGTCGTCGCGTATAATATGTTGTAACCCGTACACGAAACGTATTCAATAAGTGCACAGCGTACACCACGGACCCGAGTATTTGTAAGTATAATTATTATATATTACATAAATAATAATAACGTATTACGGTATACGCCGTATTCTTAATTCGTATCTTGAGTCGTATCGATCAAAGATACGAATATTTATCGTACGCCACCACCACTGGCTGCTGTCTGCCGCCGTCACACATTGCATGACGCGAGAGACACATATTATATACGACGCGGTCTATCCGTCGTCATACGTGTACAGCATTTATTTCGTCTCGCGAGACGAATCACAATGACACACGTATTATACACGGTTAAATTTTCATTATTATCATCATCATCATCATATTAGTTTGAAATAATTCTCGTCTCTCATCGCAGTTAAAAAGACGCACACACACACACACACACACACCTATTATATTGGAGTGCCCATATTATAGTAATTATTATATTTTACCGAAAGACAAATATGTAATATTTTTATCGTACACGTTCCGCGCATACGAGTATCACAAACAATCGTGCGCGATCGATCGCTTCGATTAGATCAGAAGACGGTTTAATATTCATTAGACGATTGGGGCGGTCCCGAGGGAATCGTGTGTGAATTATCTGCGCGAGTGATCACCGCCGCCGATCCGTCGTGTACGTCGAGCAGTTTCGCATAATTATTGGCCGTTTGTCGAAGAAAACATACGTTTGAAAACGCGTTATATCCGTATTATATTTCGGTGGTATCGACGTCGGTAATATTATTATTATTATTATGATTCTGTCGTTTTCCGTTCGTATTGTTTATAACGTGCAAACGAAAGAATCACAAATTATTTATGTTGTCATAAACCGCGGTTTTTTGTTTTGTTCGCGAACAGAGAAAAGAAAAACTCTTGAGAGGGCGGCGGGGGGGGGGGAAATATTCGAATTTTATTCGACGACGAACAAACGTGTTTAAAAATTGTAACGTGTAAGAAAACGCGTTCGACGTTATACGTTTCGCAATAAATTCAAATAATTATCGTATAATAATAACGATTTTTTTTTTTGTACTCCGATACTGTGCAAGGGCAGTCGTAGGAACCGAATCGAGTGGTATGTAACGAAAATGTCAAATGGACAACGTTTGTTTCCATAACACCGTACAACACTGTACACGCGTAACGTGTTTAAAATACACGTATATAAAATTTAGTTCTACAATAATATTATTTTTATAATCTCGTGTTTTATATATTATTTTGAAAAAATTATAATTTCCATTTTTCTTTCGGTTTTCGAATAAAAAAAAACCGCCAGTTACCTTTACGTACGTTTCAAGAATCCAGGACCATCCACCGATGTTTTATGGATAATCTCGTTAAATCGTCGATTTAAAGTAACTCCTAAACCGCGTGAACAAAATTGGTCTAAAAGAATTTCCGAAATACAATTATTGTAATACACCTCAGAGCCCAGGAAAATATACGTTTTAGAAGAAAATATTGGTCGTTCGGTGGGAAAAAATGTTAACCATATAATCGTAAATTATTAAATAAATAAAATTGAAATTAACTACATTTTTCGTATTGCGTTATCAATATTTTAAAATTATGCCTACTAACACTTTATTTTTAGAAGAATAAATAAATTAAGAAGTAAAATTACATTTTTTTTTTTTTTTAAAACAAAAAACGAGATTTTTATACGTTATTTATTTATTATTCTTTTTGTTTTAAGGTAAGGGATATTGTGATCTAAATAAATCTAGATAAAATTTGATTTACTTTTGGACAGTAGGAAAAAATTAAAATACTTCTTCAAATAAGTGCCTGCTTTTGCACTTTTATCACCTTATATTAAATTGGATAAATTTAAAATTTTATTTTAATGTGAAAATTTTAAAAAGTCTGGGTTGAGCTACAATAAAATTGTTTACCGCAGTTACACTCTATAAAATATAAATACTAAAATACATAAAATGTTATATATATATACATTGTATCATAATATTACTAATGATTTATAAGTTATAATAATGTCCAATTCTCTCTCTCTCTCTCTCTCTCTCTCTCTCTATATATATATATATATATATATATATATATATATATATATATATATATATTTATTTATTTATTACCATATTGTTATTAAATTTAAGTTATTATAATGACAGTTAAAACAAAGTTTAACAATGTTATAATATATAAAATGTCACAGCAACATTAATTTGAGGTTTAATTAAAAACATAATAAATTAACATTACAGTAACATTTATATACTATTATTAAAATTGTAATATTATAATACATTTACGTTACTACCCAAATGAAACAAACATTTTATTGGAACATTGATATATTACTAAATTGTTGTGTGTGTGCGTGTATATTAATATAAATATTATAATTAATTTTAAATCTTATCGGTGGGTGTACTGTCGATGCGTAATATAAACGATGCAACTAATAATAATAATAATAATAATAATAACGATATTTAAATTCGATTTAACTGAGATGTGTACGGCAGACCACTTTCGAGAAATTCCACAGCTCCGCGAAACGTAGTTTCCGTAATGAAATTTCTCGGCATTTACAATAAATCCTGGAAAATTTTATGTAGTGAAATAATTTCCCATGTTATCCTAGCTCGAAATTGTTTGAAACGAACAAACGTCTTTTAAACTCAAATGGATTTCCGCGATCGTTGCAGTGTCCACAATTCGGGATATTATTATTATTGTTATTATTATTATTATTATTATTCGAATAGTCATTTGTATAATAATGTAAGACGTGTTCGTTGTTGGCGATCGAATAAAAATTATAAGAAATAATTTTTTTTGTTCGGATTGCGGTTAGGAAAACGTTCACATCATCAACGATCACGCGATTGGCAAATCACACGACAAGCATAAACGCTGGGCAATAAACCGTATTACTACTGTGAAGTTTCTAACGGTTTGTACGAAGTCGTTTGCGCAGTATACGGTACTGAATAACGATGTAAACAATTCAACGATAATAGTAATAAAATGAAACGAATAAATTATAAAAACAATTTTCGAACAACAGTAGTTATAAGAATTTTATTTTACTTGGAATTTACAAACATAAATGCAGATGTAAACATTCGTTATTGGTATAAAACCAATACATGAATTTTAAAATTATTTATTGCGCCAAAGAAGTAATGTGTCGAAAAAACACTGACAGGAATTCAATTTTTGTTAAATCTATTTTAGAAAATAATCGTATATTTGGTACATAATCAACGAATCGGACAGAATACGATATTTACGTATGAATTCCGTTTCGAAAGAATCACATATTTTTTAAATAAGTCAAAAATAATAAATATTTTAAAAATAATACCACGCAGTCATCCATTTAGATTTTAATTCACGTGGTACACGATTTCTTCGCTTTTTGATTTATTTTCTTTATTATAATAACCGTAATTTTATCTGCAGTGTATTCTTAAGTTTATAGATATGTTTAACTCTTGTTATCGCAGTTTCATTTTCATTTGAATAATAGACGATGACTTTTAATCGAAACAAATCACTAAGACAAGACAGTTTAAATTCATTTTTCAAACTAAAATATACCGAAATTCATTTTATAATACTCATTGGTTTTATTTAGTATATTAAACTCATTTATATATGTATTAAATATTTTATTAATTAATTTACTGCATGTTTGCATAGTCCTGACGTTATGTGTTACATATTATACAATTACTGTATACGGTCCCATAACTAATTTATCTAACCCATAACAAATTAATTGACGTGTAATATTATTTAAACGTTGCGTTGACATTATTGCGTATGTATTTAATGTTTTATACAAATAAAGTGTTAGGAAAATATACAATTTTGCTGATTGTTCCGGGAAATCAACAAATCGTGGAAGTAAATCGACGGTTCTTTTTCTTTTTAAATAACAATTAACGTTATATTGCTAATAGTTAATACCATATTTATATTAATTACAATATATTACTCGAATACAATTAATTGTGTTAAAATCGTTTATAATGTTCATCGGAGAAATAAAACTTTAACGTTTCCTCATTCCTTGTGTTATGTTCGAAAATAAAAAAGTATTCGTCTCGTATTACGGAAACATAAAAAAATGTATGCTTATTCAATATGCGCCCAGAGTTAAAACAACTGATGAATTCACATAACAATAATTAAAAATATATCTCGGAATAAAATCACGGTAAATTTTAACACACACTTCGATGTGAACAGTGTAAGGTAAACAACAAAATACTATTAAAAAAAAAAAAAAACGTATACCGCGCTTATCTAATTTTTTATTATAATTTAATTTCTACTATTGGAGAGATAGAAAATGTGTACGCCGGTTTTGGCAAATAGAAAGGGCAAAAAAAAACGAAAAATGTCATGTTAGGAAAAGAAAAGGGTACGCGAAAACTGGTGGTGGCCCAGGAGCAGAAAGTTATTACTATGATGGCACACCAAAAGTAAATGAAATTGTTCGCCTTCAGGTCGTAGAACTGTCACATGTGATTATTATAACGATTAAAATCCACTTCAGAAATCTACAAATCGGACTCGAGAATATCAAATAATGCGTTCCGAAAAATTCTGTATCCGTTCCGAAATCGCCATAGGTATATTTATGGAACCGTCCCTAAATATTTAACAAAATTATATAAATCATTCGTATATTTTCAAAAGTATCCTTTTGAGGTAATAATTAGTAAATAGTTTAATGTAAAACTCGAATACTTCAAATTTTATATAAATGTAACGGGGGAGAAATACCAAGCAAAAAAAAAAAAACAAATACGACGAATAAATATACGATATCGTATAGATTTCATAAAAATGAATAATCGTGACCCATGGATACAATAAAATAGCAAATTACAAGTGTATGTGTCACACAATGTAAGACTGATGTGACCGAAATCTGGCCTATATAATATCAAATGACCGTTAAGAGAAGAAAAAAAATCCCTGTAATTATGATACTTTTAATGTATCATTCGTGCGATACATACGTTTTTCGCCATGTGACGCAAAAAAATGACAATGTTTTCTGCACACACTACAGTCTTGAAAACCAAACTATTAGAATTCCAAGTGTTACAATTTGAAATAATTACTGGACCGTTTAACGGTTATATAATGTACTACTGGAAAACCACAAGAGCTAATTGAGTTTTATTTATACGATTTTAGACTTCTCCGAATACACGCTTATATATTATAATGTATTTTATTGATACTTGCCGGCGTTTACAATATAGAATTTACCGTAACGTCGTCTTACGATTTAAGTACAGTTACAACTATTCAATGGGTACCGGCATTTTATAATTATTTTCCAACAGGCGTGTAAAGAAATAGTTAGAAATATAAGAAGAAATCGTTTTGAAAAATGATCGAATCAAGAATTTTGTATAGACATTACACCTACGTATGTGTTGTGCGTGAATCGTCTTTATAGGGTTATAAACTTTGAACAACATTGACGACGGCTTATTTACAGTTCGAAAAGTCCATTTGACACGTCAAAATCGCGTCAGACTATCGAAGCGCTGCGTGTTTTTGTAGTTCAAATTTATTGTTCCGTACAGTCAGAACGTAAACGAATCTTTGAATTTAATAAGTAATCACATATAACATGTTATAAGTAGAGCTCGGATTCAGACACGTTTGTATATTTATTCTACAAAAACATTTCCGGATACTTTCCAGGATACAAAACGTGTTTCAAGTGTACTGTACTCTAACAAAGAACTTTTTCTGTGGAGAGAGGGACGTTTTGCATTTTTCGAGGTTTCTAACGTTTTTAAACTTTTTTTTTTTCAAAACATCGTTAACTTATATTACTCTTAATATCGCGAAATATTAATGAAAATTCACCACCGTCCGAGAGTTAAAAAAAAAATAAACATATAAAATAAAAACAAGTTGACTTTGTACTAATACAACATCAGGTTTTAAACGTAACACGAGAACACCTAGCTATTAGCCGATTATTACGGCACACAACACATTCATTAGTGCGTTTCCTTATATCGTGTGACACCGTTGTTTCTGCAGTGGCACGCACGCAGCACTGCAACGGATTAAAACTTGAATTATTTAAAGGGAATTTTTTTATATATAAAATTTTATTGGGACATTTTTTGCGGAATTATTTATCTCATAGACGAAATGCTTTAAAAAGTCTTTTTTCTTTTTTTTTTTGATATTTTTAAGGCATTCGTATCCAAGCCTTAGTAATTATTATTATTGAAATTCTGAGAGCTATTTACGTTGAAATAGCTATTTATTATTTGAATGACACCGATCATGCCGGTAGAAGAACGTATATAACGAAGACGTATTGGCCGAGAATCACGTCATATGTAAAAGAAATATGTATACATATATATTATACACCGTTATATTGCGCTTGTATTTTAACATTAACAGTATATTTTCCATTGTCAGTAACAAATGGAAACTCTATTTTCATGAACATATATTATATATACGTATATAAAATAAAACGTATATACTAACGTAAAATACATATTATATTAACGATTATTATCCGTCGAACGTTTTAATGCGAGCCTCATGTGATATAATAATATATTATTAAAAGTTTCATTGTTATCGTTGTATTATATATATATATATATATATTTATATTGTTATATGTACGGACCTATATTGCAGTGTTTATAGCATTTTATACACAAGTATGAATGAAATACAATTTTTTTTTCTGACTTCTTACCACATAAACACACACACACACACACATATATATATATATATATAAACTGTATACATTATGTACTGTATAGACTTATAGCTGCTCTGCCTCGGTTCACTAGAAAATTGAAAAAGGAATTTTTTTTTCTTTTTCTTCATTATTTGATATAAACATGAAATATTATATATTATAACAATTGTATGGGCAACGAGCATAATAAAATTGCGATTTTTATTGAATCGTAATATTATACGATAATTCAGGGGCATTTTTTTGTTTTTTACGACAACGATTGTTTTTAAGCAGTTCGACGACATTGTTCCGAGCTGAGTAGTTGGAATAATAATAAATTACGTTTTATACAAAAATGAATTAAACTTTTTTTTTTGTTTTTACGCCCAAAATTATATTAAAAATAAAATATTATATTTTCATTGAAAATCGTAAAAGTTTTTATCATAATAAATCCCTAAGACGTGTGCGTCGATGTATTTATTGTGAAGGAATTTTTCATCGTGTCCCAACAGGAACAAAGATAGTTTTGTGGTTGACACGATAGTATTTCACAAGGTGAATTACGTTACGAGAACGAATGACATAAAAAAAAAAATTAGTTAACCAAAATTAATACGAAGACGTATTGTAATGTTAGTTTTTTTAATTAAACAATACGATCAATACAATAATACACCTGTACGCATGGACGGATATAAATACTATCAAATGTTCGGCTGTTCGCCCGAGAGAAATTTTTCGTAATCAAAATATTCATGACCATAAAAATACTTATGCCACAATGCGACTAATCAATTAGCAGATGCTTAATAATTACGTAATCGCAGTCACCGTATTATTATTTTTTATGAATATTTCGCTGTCTATCGCGTCTACGTACTGTACTTACGGCGATATGGTATATAGTTCGTCAAAGATTTTGCGGAAAGCAATGAACAACAGTTGATAATCATTGTCGACTCGGTGAATTGAACGAATCGTTTACACGTACACGAGCCGCATCATAGTTTGATAATACGTAATATACGGATCGTTCAATCGACGGGACTTGCAACAAACGCGAAGCAATCGGAAAATCATTAGCGTTTTTTAAATTTCAACGGACGCGGTTCATCACGATAATACAGTATTACCAGTCGGCCAAGCAGCACTATAGATTTTTCGCTACAAAAATGTTTCAGGTGATTTTTATACGAATCGTTCTACTGAAAAAATTTTCGTTTTCGAGTTGTTGCAGTCTCGAACTCGAGGATTATCGTCGAATGAACTCGATCCGATTCTGTTCATAGGAAAATTTGACCGAAGCCTATTATCGTTTTGTATGAAATAATAATAAAACCGATAACTTCAGCCTTCGTATAGGAGTCATCGCATACAATTTGTATTCGTACGAGATGGGAATAGGTTTTATACATATAATTTAACAATTTCGAAACATAACGCCGATACGTTTGTCTTCCTTAATTCGTTTTCCAGAAGATTTCATAACAATACAGTAATGATGATATTCCGTGAATCTTAATTTATAACGAATAAAAATATCATTACACACGCTGCACAAATAAATGTTCACTGAAATAGACTATAATTACTATTTTATACATACCACCCAAAAACAAATAATTATTTTTGTGCATACGCGAGGTCACATTTCGCCGTGACGTATAATAATAATAATAATAATAATAATAATAATAATAATAATAATAATAATAATAATAATACGATTGTGTTCATTAATTAGTCGTGGTAAATATATTTATATGTTAATACTTTTGAATTAGTTCAAGGTTTTTAATTATAAACATATATTTAGTATCTTTTTTTTTTTGTTTTTTGGTTAGGTAATAATATAATTTGCGTTGAGCGGTATTATGGAGGATACACTCATAAGAAACAACAATAACAATAATAATAAAATAGAATTGAAGAAGATAACAACAAGTTAAGGAAATATTCAAAATTATTTGTGTAATTAAATATTAAATAGTTTACAAATTGTGTTTGATGTTAAGACGGGGGGGGGGGAGGTTACATATTTTTAATATGATGAAATACCGCAATATCAATAATATTATCTAATATTTTACTGACTTATTTCACTAGTCTGTAAGTAAATTACGACAAGTCATAAACTCGATTTTTTTCATTCTTTGTCTTTATTATTTAAAAATTTTACCTTGAATAGTTATTTTTAATTTTTTTTTCCCCGCCCCGGTTATTTCTGTTTGTATTTTATTTGTTCTATAAAATTATTATTTTTAACGTATTATTATAATAATTCTATAATGGAATATATTCTCTTTTAGCTAAACTACAAAGAGTAGTAATTTAATTTTTTTTTTTTTATTTTAAGTAAGTACTTTAATGCGTATTTGATTAAAAACGCGTTTAATTCGAATGTCGCGTACTTGTTATCTCGAATGAACAAACACGATTTTTATTTTCCAAGCCATACCGTAGAGTGCAACGATTATTATTTATAAGCACGTTTCAGCGACTTAATAATAATCGAATGGAAAGAGAATACTTTATTAGACTGTTTTTAGGTAACGCGTGTCTATTATTTCGCTTATTAGTGCCGTGATTGACCATTTTCGTGAGCAGCTCTTACAAAACCTACCGCATGTTATGATGATGTTTTATAAGACATTTACCATGTACATTCTGACCTATTATAACAATATGGCATAAAAAAAAAGAAAAAAATCAACTGAAAATCACAGAAATCATATTACAAATCCGTGCTGTAACCAGAAACACAAATAATATTACCAATAAGATTTAGTGTATTCGACGGTCTATGTCAATTCAAAAACGTTTGGACACTAATTTTAATTAACAAATAATATTGTTTTGAACAAAATGTTTCTAGAAACTCTCCGTAATGTTATTAATTTTTATAGAATCATATGCGAAATTAAGAATTCTTAAGGCAAATGTGTACGAAAAATAATTGTCAAATGGAACATTAAAAAGCGATGGGAAAGCTCTATATAATTTTATTTTGTGTATTATTTTAGTTCTTTACGCCGTAATTTTATTATTATTTTGTTGCACATATACGTAATTAACTTTTTTCCCCGGATTTTATATAAATTAATTAAAAGAAAATTAAAAATATTGTTACATATTTCAATTTTTTTTCTTTCCAAATTTTAATAAAAAAAAAAAAAATAAGTACGTCTTTTGAATTTTTTTTTTTTATTGCAATAAATCCTGTTTCCTAATTATTATCATTGCGCACAGTAATAGTAAGCTAAATAATAAATCTCCGTTTTCTTCGCAGTTCTTTTCAATAAACATCTGTCGTTATTTATTTCAAATTTCAAATAAAAACATTGAAAACAAAATAAAATTCATTGACATTTAATTTTCAAATGAAATCATTTGAATTAAAATTATTTTTTTGTAAAACAAACATTTGACTTGTATAATACATCAGTACTAATGATTATGCGCAATGAATATTTGTACTCAATATGGATTTGTTTCGCATTGGTCTAAAGGACGATTTAACAATCATTATAAATATACATGTAATCAATGGATTATTTTCCATTAGAATATAGACATTAAACAAACACATAAAATTAGATTGAGGTCACGTCGCGTGTATAAGGAATAATTCATATTTTTTGTTATACGCGTTTTAGTCATGCGCACATGAGAGAATAAAATTTTCACATAAGATCAAAAATACAAAATAAACAATAACAATGAATGTTTTATGCTATAAATACTTTAAATGTTTGAAAAATAAATATAAATTATAAAATAATATTACGAATAATTTTTCAAAATGTTAAAATGTTTCTGTTATATAAATGTTAAACATTTTTTTATATATATATGACAAATTTAATACTTATGATGTACTATTTAAAGGATTATTATTTAATAAATTTTATTTGATTTGAAATGTAATCGTTTAAATTTATTTTATTTTATTCATGAACAACTGGCTTCAACCTAAAACTAATTGCATTACGTAGCTATTAATTAACTAATAATTTCATTATTACCTCGCAAAACGTTAAAAACGGAAATATTGTTTTTCATTGTTGTCATTTTAGACGACATAATAGGAAATCCAAATAGATTTAAACGCATTACTGGTGAATTTAATGAATTTCATTTAATAAAATCAAATTTCAAGACATCTTAT
Organism: Chaetogeoica ovagalla; assembly: GCA_032441825.1. Taxonomy (NCBI): domain Eukaryota; kingdom Metazoa; phylum Arthropoda; class Insecta; order Hemiptera; family Aphididae; genus Chaetogeoica; species Chaetogeoica ovagalla. The sequence continues at coordinate 2,254,464 of CM063728.1, forward strand.
ACTAAAAAAAAAAAAAAATACAACAAAATTCCCCGAGAAATTATTTTTTTTCTTATTTTCACAAGGTAAATGACTAAATTCAAATAGAAGATCTATTCAGAAAGTGGTAACGCATACGCTTGTACATCATTAAAATTTAATTATAAAGTTATTATATAAATGTCTTAAAGTTTTAGGAGACCACTATAGGCTCAACATGATGAAAACATATTTCGATTTTTGATATATCGAATCATCAAAATTATACTTATTACTTGCACAAGCTATTCCACATTCGTTATAAACTCGGACGATTTTCCGTATTGTCTAATATAGGCACACTAAGATAATGACATGTCCAATAACAAGTTATGTAGCACGAATTTTGTTGAAAATCAAATACAATCCTTGAACAAAATATAAGTTTACAAATTGAAACGTTACAAAACAACAAATAATTTAACTTTCCGCGTGTAGAATACTGATTTGTTATTTATCTTCCTAATACATTTTACACAAATTAAATTATAAATGTACCTAATCGATTTCATGATTTATAAAACTATTTGCACTTTATCCCAATAACTAATTAGGGCAATGTGCGATACATTATGCGAATAATTCTGTAGAAAATTTCGATGCAACCTATTCTATCCGTAACCATAATTTATTAGTTATTACAAATACACATATTTATATTTATTTATTATTTATAACGGATTTTAATTCGGTATAAAAATAAAAATATTTAAATGCGTATATTTTTTTATTACGTATTATTTAAATATATATATTTATCTGAAATCTTCAGGTACTGAAATTAAAATACAATACCATCGACTACGAGACTTAGTACACTGAAATTCCTGTCAGAATTGTTCTATCGTGTGCAATGGTTTATCATTGCTTTCAAATTTACAGTGATAATAATACGCTCTTATCCAAGTAATCCATTTAAATAACATTCCATGAAGTGCTATTACTGAATAGCTCCTTCAATCAAGCCTTTTTCGACCTTATATTATATATATCTATTGTGCTTATTGTAAACTTTTTTTATACAGATTGCACAAATAAAAATAAATATGACAAAAAAAAAAAAAAAATAACATTCACCATAACCCGCAGCTCGTTAACTTTTTATTACGTTATTAAATTGTTTATTATTATGTATATATATATAATAATAATAAACTCTATATAATCATTAAAAAGTATAGAATTTTTTACCAAAACAGTTGTCAAACTATGCTATAATATTTTATAAAAACTATAAAAATTATTTTGTGTATATTAAATATATGTATCTGTACTGGATCTGCGTTTAATTTATTTCTATACTTATTTTGTGTGACACAAATTTTCATTTTTAATAACGTATATTGCATATATTTTCGCCATCACCCAAATTTTTTTTTTATAATTTAACCCCACGTGTTGGGGACCGCCGGTTCAAACTATGAAATATAATATTATTTTGTCAAAAACATATAACTACATATAACATATAACTCGTATAATGATTTTATGAACTCGCAATTGAAAATATCCAAACCAAACTGAACACAAATTAATTCGGTTCGAATGTCGAAATTTAAAATGAGAAAATCGATATAAAATATGTTCAGATAAATAAAATATAATTCGTTAAATTTTCAAGGTAGAAGGTAATTTTTCTCCAAACCGGAGTAACACGAGTTTACTAATATTTAATATATTATTATTTAGCCTGACTGTTTTCGGGGTCGAAAGTGGGAAAGTCGAAAAATTCAAAATATACACACATACATTTATCCGAAAATAAAATGATTTCTCGTTTAATTTTTTTTAATATCCAATGGTAAATTACAAAAGCTCTAACGTACTGTATGTAAATCAACAAGATCGTATGAGATTGTATTCCGTTGTATATTTAATGTTATCTAACGCTACTGTAATTAAATACCTATATTATTAATTATTTTACAAATTAATAAATATTTACTAACTAATTACATTTGTTTTAAAATCTATTCTTCAGCACCGAGTCGTTTCAAATATTGTAAAAATCAATTTAAAATTTAAATCCTTTTTTTTCCATTAAAGTTCTTTTCCGGTTCGATATTTAATTTTAATAATTTGGTACGTTTCGAATTCCGGTACGATCTCAAAAATCTGCATTCGTAACATGTAACACGAAATATTAAAATCATTTCGATGAATTAGACGGTACGATACGCAATTATTTTACAATATTCAATAAATAGTACAAATAATATTGAATGTCTATAATAATCAATTCATTTATATTTTACTAAAATTGAATCGATTTGCGGAGATATATCCAATTGGTTTACTAACATTAAATTCTTTAAAGAAAACTTTTTTTTTTCTAATACATTGTATATTAACAATAGATATCCATTTAGGTATATATATATTTTTTTTAAACGTATTTGTTCATACTTTTTCTAATTAAAGTTTGTATTCTCTAAGTACATGTCCTAGAAACCTATGTACATGTGTCTCAACAAAAGTATAATGGTCTGTTTTTTAATTATTAAAAAACCATAATAAAAAGCAATTAAATAAATAAGAAACGAATCGAATGAAACGTGAAAGAGATAACAAAACGTACAGAAAGTCGTGCGGTTACTAGAGTTTTTCTCTTTATAAAAAAAAAGACAATTTGTAATTGAATTCGACATGGTTCTAAATGCTAAATGAATGCTAGATTTCAAAATTCAATTATAGTTATTGATAAAATACAATTTTAAGTCCCCGGTGCAATAACGAGATACGTCGTGTAAATTTACAAACTTTTCAAGCAATATGAAAACCTGTTTATTTATTTATTTTTTTTTTTGTACAATAACAGAATACGTACAAAACGTATTTGATAATTTCTTATAATAAAACGTAATGTTGAAAAAAATTTTGTATAGACATCGACTTAACTAAGAGGAGGCTAGAGGGGAGAGGACTTGTGTTCTTCTATAAACTTATCTAGACCCCGTTGAAATGTACACCGAATTCTTTCGAAAATCAAAACAATTTGCTCGACTATATAGTCTGATGTAAATGTATCAATATTTTATTTTACATTTATTATTGAAAATTAAAAGCCGAGTCGACGATTCTTATTTTTCAATGTTCTGGAGTCAGGACTGATGTAGCTCTGACTAATCATACAGTTACGCCCGCGTATACAGGTATGCATTACGCAGTATTTATTACGTATCACGACAGTAATAACTTACTGATTAACCATCGCTTTGTAGCTAGTGCTACTAAGCTCTAGAACTTGTGCTCTACGGAAACACAAAACATTTATGTACAAATGATGTACCCAACCTGAAAACTCACAATAAGTGAGAAACAACAAAATCGAAAAAATATGTTGACCTATCTATCGATTTCAGATGGTACCACCCTGAGCAATACGTTCGGCGCCACCGCGTTTGATAGTCATTCGCATATTACCCCGATACATTTGGTTACGGTATTCAATTAAATAAACGTTTCATTAAATAATAATAAATGTACAAGTGTTTAGTTTAGATAATATTTGAGAATAATAAAAAATAACGTCGCTAATGGAAAATAATCGTAAAACCATTTAAGACAGCGGTTACACGAATATTCTAATTCATAAAACGTTTACGTATAAAACGTATTATTTTCACTGTCCGTTTTTATTAATAATGACCGTTTTTGAACTACGCGCATAAACGGCAAACCGCATCATATTATTTTTTTGTTATTTAATACGCGCTAATATATTATACATTATACGCATAAATATTACTCTATAATAGTGTATTACACGTTATGCGTTATAATTTCTAAATATATATTTTTTTTTCAAAAAAAAAAAACGGATTCACATTTGTAATTATATAAACGCGTATATAATATAACGTAATGAATACGTGCACGAAAAAAAAAAAAAAGATGATTATTAATTATATTGTTGTATTGTCTGTAATTACCGATAACTACACAGATGTACACCTCTATACGTGTACCAGTATTCCAGCAAGCAGGCACCTGTTATAAAACCACCGGTTAACTGTGCGGAGAATTTTAATTTTAGAGTGGAATTGAAAATGAAAAAAATATATATATTACAAGATAATATACGCGCGCGAGCCTTTCCTCGCTTTATAATAATAATAATAGTATAATAATAATAATAATAATAATATTCGGAAATTGTATTTTGTTTTTTATATAATATTTATCTGTTTAATTAAATTATTATTAGCGGTGAATGTGATTTTTAGTTTATAGCGAATTTTTCTAACAATATATTTCGATATTTCACATTACAATGTAATTAATGTAATATTGTTTATTTGTCTTTTTAATACTGTTTTTGACTTTTCCAATGGATACCGTTGAAATTATATTTATTTTTAAGAGCGATATTATGTATTTACAATAATATTAATTGTATTTATTAAAAAAAAAAAAATGCTCTCGAGAGCAAAAATATAATAGACTCTCAATAAAAATTCCTGCAAATGAAATCGAATAAATATTTATTTTTTTTTTACGATATTGTTGTTGTTGTCGTTGTGTATGCTTATAAGTCTAAAATTGGTTTGTGTACACGTTATTCGAAATTATATCCGAAGAAAAATTATCGAGAAATAGGCAATGTAGTTAGAGTAACATCATTAGACACCGTGTTACGGATAATGTTTAATAATAAATTTGTAATTTAATATTATTTTCATACATTTAATTTATATTAATTATTAAACTGTGAAATATATTTTATGCGATATTACAAATTTTATTATTATTATTATTATTATGGCTCATATTCAACAACGAGAAAGATGAAAAGAAAAGAAAAACCACGGTAAGTATAACAATTTATTATTTTATAAAGGAGCTGGTGATCATTATGCCCCCGTCTAGCGAAGAACGTGAAGCGACTGATTACACGAATTTATGACCTCGTTATGATAATTGTTATTATACGTTTATCTGGGTCAACGATGCACGAACACGTATTGATGTAGATAAAGTTTTCAATAAAATTTAAAACAAATTTAATTTAATTAATACAGATTTCAGTTTTCTCAAAACATTAGGTAATATTAAGTAGAATGTTTGAAATTTTGTTAGTACAAAAAGGATTACACTGAAATATATAACAAAATAGCAACAATAATAATTGTCATATTTTATATATAGATTTTACGATTATTTCAGAAAGCCACATCAATACTATGTTAAATATAATGGAAAATGTGCCAAACAAATAATTACAAGTACAAACAAATACAGTTCATACTTTTTAAAGGTAATATCATTGAGTCGTATGAAAAAAATATTTCAACAAATTGTACACGTGTTGGTAGGAAAATTGACGAATGAAAATTTAACGCTTTTACTGGTAGAGGTATTCAATTTTTGACAATATTTTCTAATAACAATATTTAATGAAATACGTATTCAATTTTATCGGTCCGGTATTATTAATAATAAACACTATGAGTATACCTTAATATAAAATTCGGCAATGATTACGTATACGGTACTGTGTTTATTAAAAAGAAAAGCTTACGACTGTGTAAATAGATAGGAATATGATAATATTTATTAGATATTTTTTATTTATATATTATTTACTATTAAATAATTGGATAAATATTACTTTTGGTTAAAGATACGTAGCGACAAAACACATTTTTCAAATTACATGCTTCCCGGAGATTTCATCGGCTTTTAAAGTCGATTCGACTCACGTTTACGTCAACACGAAGCTCGCGATCAATTTTGATTAACTCCGGTAATAACTCAAAAAAATTTTTAAATAAATGATAAATTGTCAAAATGGAATAACGAGTGCTATCGTTGTATCGATCATAAACTTTTAATCAAGAAATTTAAAAATGTACTTTACATACAAGCTATCTCAATCCAATAATGACATATGCATGTGATACACTTGGTGCACGGCGAAAGAATATAACAATAGGAAACTTTCTCTGTTCAAATGAAACATTTTACGCATTGCTTTTTACCTGCTATACGAAAGAGCGACCAAGAAATATAAAAAAAGTAACGAAGAGATGTATCACCTGTATGAAAAACCGAATATTCTCACATGTATGTATGTAGAACGCAATAGATAGGAGAATACTCGAGACACGTTTGGAAAGTTGTTGAAGATATTTAAACAGTAGCAGATTGTGGTTAGATCGAACTAACAGCTATTCTATAAAACACAAATCTATAATAATCAATCGCTAAGAATGGGTTTACGATTATCTATATATATATATATTTTAATATCACATGTTCTCTGATTTTTACATGCGTTTGCATGCAATTAAATACAATATCTACCGCACGTAATATTTATAAAAAAAAAAAATTCAATAATCTGTTTTCTTTTTAAATAGCATATCTAAAGTTTAAATGTTTTGTTGAACGCTTCCGATTTGTTCCGTTTCCGCAAGCGGAGTAATGATGATTTATGAATATCGAGAATAACGGGCCAGAACCCTACCAGTCCACTGTTGCTGAGAACGAATAGAGAACAAAAGCTTCACTGGACCAAGAAGTGAAACTACATTGGACTATACAGTGGACGGGAACGTAAGAGTAAACAGAGAAAAACGATCAGGTTTTTAGTGGATTTCGATATTGGGCCGTTGATTATGCCGTCCATGGTGTATTATAATAATCATTTAAAAAAAAAAAAAAACGATTATAAAATTTATTTAAACTATTTCGCTCCGTCTAAGAAATCTAATCGTTTATCGCGTATTGTTCCTTTTTTGAAAATGTAATTTTCATGAACCATAGATTTTTTTCCAGCCGTTTCTCTAATACCAAAAACATGAAACACGAATCATTCGAAATTACGATATTACGCCGTTACGGCATCTTCTACGAAAATCCGTTGATGGAAAACGTTTTGTGAGTGCGTGTGCGTATGATACACACACCTCATGTTTTATGTTGTATTTTATTACGCGTGGAAAGCAATTTGTAGGTTAAATTAACAGAACGGAATATTTTTCGTTCGGCCGAATGTTGTTGTTCGTCTAATTTAACGCGGTTTAAATAACAACGCGTGCAGCGTAAAAGCGGAAACCGGTGCCTACACGTGATATTATATTTCCACCGTATAAATATTCATCGACACTCATTCATCAACGCATTCGGCGCGATAGCACACGTCGCCCGCCGCGATCTATTTCTCGTCTATAATTAAACGATAATTATTCGTATAATTGTTATTACTACTCGCGTAGTTTTTATTATTAATATAAAACCGGGGCTGTGAATTCAATACGCGTTTACACGTTATTTTTTTTATGATATTTCGTAAAAAAGAAATGACTTCGGTAAAAATCTATTTGCATTGTTATTACGAATGAAATAGAAAATAATTTTTGGCATATTTAAGGGGTAAGGTGAAGATTGAGTTAGGTCAGGTCAGACCAATGAAGGGGAGCACGTGAAAATGAATGATTTCTTCGCGTTAATGATTTTTTTTTCTTGTGTTCACAAACGACGCGAGAAAAAAATCAATACTAACCCCCGTCAAATAAATCAGCATTCGGCTTCCAGAATACCGATAAGCTGGCCAAAAAAAAAAAAAATTATTATTATTATTAAAAAAGTCGCCGGAAATATTTTCACGCGTTAGTATACGTGGATTTCTGCCGTTATGCATAGTACGTATTTCTAGTGAATACTCCCAAACTGTATGATTACGAATCGTCGTAAGTTTAAATGAAAATTTTCGATTGGAAATAATTATTAAATTAATAGTACTCGATTGTATAGAAATTCGGGCTTTTGTACATTCCAGTGTCTTCTTATTACCACTAGAGACCGGAATTTTACGGTATTGCCTGTATTTTTAACCGGAGCGAATTCGGCACCGATTGCAGGACGACGAGCTTTCTCGGCGATTCGTTTGCTTACGAACTGATATACAAATCAGTTTTAGCGCATTAAAAAGCATATTAATTCATGGTTAGAACGAAATATGCAAAACGATATATGTTTTAGTAATATATTAGAGATCGAATTTGAACGTTTTTCCCATGAAATATAACGGTTTATGAAAAAAATAAAATACCAAAAAATTTATGACCGCCAGTTTCCACCCCTCCTCGGCAGACCCCGTGATTAGATCGGGTGAAGTTTATCCGTTCAACTTGAATGCTGTTCATCAATATTTCTTGAATATGCTGTTATTATTATTATCATTATTATTATTATTATTATTATTATTATTATTATTATTATTATTATTATTATTATTATCATTATTATTATTATACTGTATAATATTACTTTTATTGCATAATATATTATGTATATAAATTTTTTTTTTTTAGTGCATACACTTAATAAAGTGAACTACAACTAAACAATATTACCAAGTACAGATTAATTATAGCTGATAAAGTAATTTTTTAACGATTAGATTTAGAATTCAACTATATGTCATAATTTTTATAAATATTATCATTTTTATTATATTTTTCTGTGCTATTTAATAGATTTTTCTCTTTTTTTTTTTTATATAAAATATTTTATATCTCTAAAAAAGAAAATTTTCGCTCGTATAAAAGATTTATATAAGAAATTATAGTGCTAAAAAAATATCTCGTTCTTAGACTATTTAAACGCATAAATCCGGTCTCTAGTTATTATCGCGTGCGCCTTCAAAAACAATAGACATTCCTTTATCTGAAACCATCGAAATCATTCAAAATTATTTCAGGGAATAAATTCGCTGTATAGTCACCACAAAAATCTGTTGTTTTTTTTTTGTACACGGTTTTTTTTTTTTTTAATCGACGCGTATTTTGGATATTTTGAGATATTTAATTGCGTATTTTATTGCATGAAATTCTCTATCAGCTATACGCGCATGTATTCTAGGGATTTTTTTTGGTGTTTTTCGTATATTTCGTTCTGGCGCGCTTTGTGTCTTCCTACCGAAACGTACAATTCGCTCTCTACAAAATCCGATCGTATTGTTTCGGTCTCTTATTCCGTAACTTTTATCGTGACATTATTTTACGCCTCATTGTGTTTTAAAACGGTTCGTATCGTTTCGGTAATTTCAACGCGTGCCCGAGACGTAATATATTTCGATGGCGAAACGACGTTTTGTTTTTTTTTTTTTTTTTTTACCGGATACGACTATCGAATGAACACATCATCACTGGTCCATCGCAGAATCCCCGCGGAGTCGCAACGATGATGTGTTTTAACAGAATCATTAAAGCGTTTTTGTTCCGAATGTCTCACGAGTCATTGTCGTGGCATCAAATAATATGAAGCTAGGGGATACACGCATACAGGCGTAGAGTTTTTGAATCACCATTGATAAACATCCGATGAGAAAAAAAATTACAAGTACAGAGTAAAGTACGACTTTCTAGTAGATGAAATTTACTCAATTTCTAAAACACCAATAACAGACATTTATCAAAAAAGGGAAAAACCGATTTTTTTTTTTTTTTACTCGTACTCTACAAATATAATAAATTTAATTTTGCAAATTTATAACAAACGCTTCATTTATTTTTCCTCGTATCTCGTTGGTGTCAGCTCGGAAATAAATAATAACGCCGAGTACGCTTCGTATACACGACATAAAGCGCCTAAGATTTAAGAAACGTTCTATATTATACTCTTGTTAGATCAAAGCCGTCTGAATTTTATTTATTGGCACGTCATCACATTCGGAGCAATAAAAACAGATTAAATTTACTGTTATAATTGTCAAACTTTTCGTAACTGTTAAATAAAAAAACAACCCAAGTTATACGACGACCACTGTTTGAGTTTCGAAATTCATATTTCACACGCGACTCCTCTCTTCAAAAAAAAAACTATCAAACAATCATTTTTCTGACGACAATATCGGTACTTGTACACGCCAATATTATTCGTACCTATATTACATTCGTATACAATGTTTATAAACCCGCACACATTGATTTTGTTACGTGATTTATTATTATTACCGAAAAAGAAAGGAGGTTTTTTTTTTTTTTTTGATTGGGAATTAATAGATCAAAAACAGAACACTTAGAACGGATAAACTATTTGAAAAACGAGCGAGTGGGAGAAGAGGAAATAACGGTTCGGTTCGACGTTGAAGTCATGAACCGGGTATTGAAAAGTTCAAATATTTGCGTTCGGATACGGAAGAGGATGCGGCAAACTCAAGTGGATGTTATAAATAGGATAACGTGCGATCGGATATAGTGGAGAGATGAATAAAAAATATTGTGCCGTGTCGCCGAGTAAAAGTGACGTTTTATAAAACTATAGATAGACGTACATGATCGTATATAAGAGGGATGAAAACAGCATACAAAACGAGTGTGTAAAGATTGACGTGCATGGGTCGTAAAAAGGATTCCAGATGAACGTGTGAGAAGTAGTTTTTCGTAATTACACAGACACATGTAGTTTATAATCGAAGAAACGAGGCGCTTGGGCGTGTCGACAGCAGGAATCTTAACGGAGTCATAGTCGAGAACGTCGTGTAATAAGTGAACCGAGTCGTGGAAAAAAAGAATTGGAGCCCCGCCACGACGGAAAAGAATACGGAACTGTCGTATTTTTATTCTCACGACGAAGGCGAAAAACGAAACAGGTAAATCTATGCGTATACGATTGAAATGTAAAAAGAAAAAAATCATTTTATACCGGTCGATTCGGACTTTTACAAGATAAGAAAGAAAAAAAATTACCATCGCGCGACATTTGTAGCGCGTGTATATGGGGAAGAAGAAGAAAAAACGATCGATTTTTTTTTTTTCTTTGATCGTAAAACGAATATTTTATGGAACGAATAACGGAGTCGTGCACACGAAATACGTCGTGTTTCCAAAACGTCGTCTCGATTATCACATGGCCGACGATAAAAATAACGAATTTGTTTTAGAGTCCGTATCGATCGCGTGTTTCTAAAATATATTATCGGCCGGCGAGCAGCAGTCCCGTGATACTTGGTTACGATATCTACTCGGTTGCGGGCATTCCGAATACTGTATAAACGAGAGACTCTACAATTTCAAATAATTTTTTTTTTTTTTAAGTATTTAATAGAGTGGTTTTTTTTCTAGTGTAAGTGTTTTAGACACGAATACTCCGCGAATATTTTTTAACTATCGATCGTATTTTAAATAATACCTATTTTGTAAAAACAATTATTACAATTACAATAATAACAATTGCTCATTGCTCGAAATGCGTAAAAAAGTAAATTATTTAAAAAAAAAAAAAATATGAATACCTATCATCCGGTACGTATTTAGGAGACACAACGTCATTTATCAATAATCCCGCTTTATTTGCAAGCGTTTGAACGCAGCCTTATTCAATTGATCGCAAGTACATTCGAAATAGAAATTCTGAATATTTTCTTCGCGAAATATTCGAAACATGTAACGTTTCCGTTGAAAATTATAAAAGACATCCCCGTTAGAAATATTGAAGATTTCCCATTTTTTCATTTATTATTTTACAACGACGGCACATTTTATTTTTTTTTTAAATAAATTTAATGTTTCGAAACGTTCGAACACCCGTGAAAATAATTGCATAAATATTATATTCACAAGAAACATACTTTTTTAAGTAAATAAAAGGTTTAATAGCGGCTCCTGGAATCTCGATAAAATCACGTTTACCGGCAGGATATCGAAAATTACGCGGTAATATTTTGCGTGCTAGTACCATATTTCGGGATAAATAACATTTTAATGGAAATAGTAAAATAAACGACCGTTTTTTGTGAAGTCGCGAACAATTGATTCGTATGCGCAATTTTGGTTTTTAACGCGTTTTTCGTTTTTTTTTTTTTAATGTTTATAACAATAACAATATATTAATACCCGTTGCGCACTAAAAATGCCGCGTTAAATCTACCACAATTCACGTGAAATCGTTTTGGCCGAGTGTAAAACCATTTTCGAAATTTCGCGGAATACTTTTACTTTCTTATATATTCGAACACGTTTACCGAGAGACCTGACATCGATGTAATAAACACTTTTTCAAGCGGACACTTCTTAAAAAAAAAAAAAAAAAAAAAAAAACTCTTAACAGTTATGTACAACGATTACGAGTCGTCGAAAATTAAATAGAATTCTAATTCCGTTCGTGTTAGAAAAATGTTTCCAAAGTGTACCAAAAATCGAATCAAAACCTACGAAATTATTACGAAAAATCCTCATCCTCCTCCTCCAAAAAAAAAAAAAAAAAAAAAATTCTTAGTTCCGCCATTGACGTCTGGTCGTCGTGACGCAAGAGAAAAAGGGATATTTTTTACGGGAAATTATTGCGGCAAAGGTCGTGTACCCCGCGTGCGTGCAGTGCGTAGGCGCACGCGCGCGCAAAGGCCCCGCCGCCGTCGTCGTCGTAGTCGTCGGCGAATATATTTCGTAACGAGCGGTCCGACTGCCGGCTGCTAATCGTCCGACCGAATCCTTTAAGGACGCGTCTGGGGGGAGGAGAACGGGCGAATTGGAAACACAAGGGTCCTGGGTGCAGTCAGTACACGTCGTCGTCGTCGTCGTCGTCGTCGTCGTCGTGTTGCGGACGTGCGCGCGCTTGTGTGTATATGTATAATTATTGATTATTGCCCGCGATTTCGCGAAAAAAAAGGGGTGCTTTCTCGGGTCGCTTTCGGGCGAAGGGTGGTTACGTTTCGCCGGTGCGGCTAGCGAAAGACAGTGCGCGCTGTGCGAACTGCAAACGCGTGCGCGCGCGCCACACACACACACACACACACGCACGCACACAAGTGTAGACGGGAGGACGGGGACGACGGAGGCATTATTTTTACCGCAATGAAAGTCGGTTGTATTAAAATCCCACGACGACGACAACGGCGGCGGCGACGGGTAGGTGAAGGGTAGGTGAAGGGCGTGCGATGGAGGCTTTAGGGGAAGGACGAGTCGGCGGCAGGGACCGTTGCCGTTGGTAACCGTTCGGACGCGCAATCATGTGTAAAGCTCGCACATTTACAATCCGCGCCGCCGAGTGCGTGTGTATACGAGCCCGCGGCGCGGTCGTCGTATACATTATTTTGCGTCCGGAGCGAAATCTCGGGACGGAAAACGGCCGGTCCTTTATCCTTTCCTTATATTCTTTATTTTTTTCCCACCCCCTTTTTCGTCCCTCTCCGCCCGGGAACGTCAGGAGGAGTTTCCTTTTTATCGGAACGGCAACATGACCTCCTCCGGCGCTCGCAACGCCTATACGTATACATACATTTATATATATATATACGCGCAGTTTCCTTTGCACCAGATCGCTTTTCCATTGGTCCACACACGGTCTTTTTTTATTTATTTTTTAAAAAAAAAAATATCCGAAAGTTTTTTATTATTATTATAAATTCGTATTTCACGCGCGACTATCCCCCCCGCGTCCGCAGCAGAATAATTCCGGTTCCGCCGCCACCGACCTAATACTTTCTATCGACGCCTCGCCATTTCCCGTCTTTATTACTGTAATACGGGGGGGGGGAGGGAGGAAAAAAAAGAAGCGTTCGAGTACCGCGAAATAATTTTTCGAATCGATCGGTTTTTAATGTAAAAAAAAAAAAAAAAAAAACAAAAAACCATTGTATTCTCGTTCTTTTACATCAGTTTCTTACGCGATTTTAACGCGATTGTTACGAATTGTTGCACCGAAAGATTCGGTTTTCGTAGCGCTAAATTTTTTATCGTATTTATTTCATTTTTTTCGACTTCGTTTTATCGGGCAAACGCGCAGTGCGGAGTACCGACGTTTTTGCGTCTACGAACAGATAATTTTCTCGCGTTATCCGCATTATATAAAAATAATTAACCGTTACAAATCTCGTTAATCATAACGCATTTCAACGATGCGTACGGCACATTTCCCAAACGGATCGTTTTATGTTTTTTTTTTAAACTATAAAAACGTTTATTAAGTTAACGTTTTTCCCTGTGCCGTGCCCCGAGCAACTGTTCCGATTGCGTTACCGTTCCGCCGGCCGTTTTCACGCGTAACCGAACGCAAAACTAATCGACTACATACGTTCGTTTAAAAAAAAAACACACACACACAAATCGCAACGATAACATTATCGATTCTAAATTTAGTAGAAAATCAAACTTAAAACTATTCCGCCGTTTTCACTGTGACCGTCGACGTCTCGTTTCACCTGAAACACTCGATCACGTTTTAACGTTAATTTCGATAATACATTCGTAAAAATTATAAGCGTACGCGTTTACCTTCGGGACTCGTATTGTTCGAAACGAAATGCAAAATATAACGAATATTTCACTGAAGAACTACCGTCCGTCATCATGTATTATTCGGCTCACGACTGCGAACAATTATTATGGTCGTACGGCATTAAGAAACACTTCGATTTCTGAAAAAAGAAAAAAGATGACTCCTCGTACTAATAAAAGCGTCTTGAAGCGAATTAACGTTAACTGCGAACAACACACGTTCCCCTTCGGACGCGCAATAAAATCCAATTATTTTTGTCGCGTCGACATCGCATTTTCAATGGGCGTATACTTACGAACGTTTCAAAATTGATTTCTACACGTGTGTACCATTTTTTTAATCGTCTTGCGCTCTTAAACACAAATCACAATGCTAAAAAAAAAAAAACAAAAAAAAAAAAACACAATTTAGAATTCTTTTTTTTCATGAGAGGGAAGGGACACGAAGTAAAAGAGACATTGAGCGATTATTACTTATTTCTCATCTAGGGGATTAGAGTATAAAGAAAAAAAAAATTAGTAAAACGTCTCCAACTTGCTAATATTGATTTATCGAAAACAAGATTTAGGAAATTAAACTATTTTTCCCTATAAATATATTTGTTTTAAAAATGTTTACTCATAATTTCGGAGAGGGACTGAAACCCTCTTAACCGCCCCACTCCCCATAAATACATCTCTACGTGATATGATCGATAGAACACTGACAACATTTTCGCGAACGTAAAACGATTGTCAACGATTCTTCGAAATTATAAATAATATAAATATAAATGATTAAAAAAAAAAAAAAATCTCGTAAAATACGTTTATAATTATTATTATTATTCTTATTATAAGGATATATTAAATACAATATGGCGAATATGTATAAAATAACTTTCGAATAATTCTAATTAAATATTCGTTAATAAAAATGTTCAACACGTGAAAAAATTTGAAAAATTGAAGTTCACAAAAAAAATCAATATAGTAATACCGATTAGCGATTATGCATACAAAAAAAAAAAAAATCGCAGCAATGATGAGAGATCGTTTTATTAATAATATAATTTAAAACGCATAAAAAGTAAATAGCGTACTTAAACGGATGCAGAATATTGACATGGCCGATTTGTTTCAATGGACGAGCCGAATGTGATAATGCAATAAAATTCGATTTCCCGAAAAGTAATAGATTTGATTTTGTACAAAAACAAGAAACGTTCCGGATTAATCGTTTATTATTATTATCATTATTATTATTATTATTATTTACATTTTAATTCGCTGATTAAATTAAATATAATTACGAACACGAAAGATAAGATAAAAAATAAATTTTCTTATACGCAGAGTAAAAGAAGTATACGCCTCGCCTCGAAATATTCGCAGTTCCGTCCACCCTCCCTTTCCTCCGCTAAAAAATTTTCCGCCCAAGGGTCCCACGCACGTAAAACTTGTCCTACGTTTTTATCAATGCGCTTTATTGTCTGCTTGTCTGTATTCGGTACAAATTTCAGACACGATCAGGAGAGAAACTGAATTAATAAACCTGAAATGTGCCGCACTTCTCTGTCATAACGTCATTGAAAACGTTTAAAATCCAAATCTTCTAACACAATTTAGATACACAGTTAGCCTAGCCCCGTACAGATGTTTTATCCACCGAACAGATTCCTAGTTCCGTGCCACAGATTGTCCTGAAAATACGTGATTGTGAATTTCTAACAGCTATGAAAATATTTGTAAAATTTAAAACGAAAAACGCAATAGATAATAGTGAGCAGTGTACCAGAGTACAACCGTTGTTCTTGGAAACTCACACAACAACTGAAGTTCATACCGTTTGCGGTGTGATAAAATGTCACTTAAGATTCAGACTATTAGCGTGCATCCATTTCAACATCGATCGCACGTTTTTCGTTTTAAATTTTCAGAAAAATCCGTACGGTGTTGGAAATACGTGTACAAATCCGTGTTCGGCTCTATTATTTGTATGCACGCTTTCAGTCCGTTTTAAAAACGAGGTGTATTACGAATATAAATAAAAATGTTCATTTTCCAAACGCGCGGAAAGTTTCCATATCCGAACCTGCACGTTAGTCCCTTCTTCCGTATAAATAGTGTCGCCGCAATATCATATTCGTATGCATTTATATACTCGTACAACAATGTTATTAAACGAGTATAATATGTACTCGCAATCTTAGACGATGTTAATAAATATTACGAATACTGTGAATACTGCGAACGTGTGCGATTTGACACGGGCGAATACGAGAAAAATTTGCATTCCCACGAATGTCATCAACACAGCGCGCGGAAGGATGGAAAAAAAAATTTGTACACACGTCTTAGGTACTTCGTATATATATATATATATATATATATATATATATATATATATATATATGAAGAAGAAAATAGTTATAATAAATAAAATAATAATAATAATAATAATAACAATAACCGACGGTACAATGTGTGAGACACGCGGTTATTATATTATATTATATTACGCGTTGAGTGGCGATTTTTTTTTCCGCAGCCTCCGCTACAGTCCAGTCGTCATCGCTGTCGTTACGCACCGGTGGGTGGTCCGTCACGTTTCGTTCCGGCACACGGAAATTAACCCGAACCGATCCGATTCGTCATTATCATCACCGTCATCGCCGCCGCCGCCCTGTTTATTATATTATTTTATAATAATAATAATAATAATAATAATATTATTATTATTATTATTATTATTATTATTATTATTATTATTATTATTAAATTATATTATTATGTCGAAACGTATACGTACACAATGCCTACTTATATAAAATATATCTCGGTCCATATTACATATTATATTTATCACATCTCGCGATCGTCCCGGCCGGTCTATACATTACGATCGCTGTCGCTGATGCTGCGACCGTTTCCATTTCCGGTCCATTAACGGTCCTGAGGAAAATTCAAAAAAAAAATAATAATAAATATCGTCGTCTTATTGTGACATCAGTACACGTATATTGTATGCGTGTGTGCGCGCGCGCGCGCTCGTACACTTCGTAAAACATGAGATTTTTGTCTTATTTTATTTTAAATTCGATAGGAAGTCACTGTGTTATTGCGATTTTGCCGCTATGACGCTTATAAATTTCTCCGTGTACGATTTCTCGACTGGTATAGACGTGAGAAAATTACTACGCTCTTATGTTCCAAAACACGAGTAAAAACCGAATTATACGCGACCCTTTGCACACAATAGTCGTCAGATATACTGACATCATCGCGAAAGAAGAGCCGCCGTCTTATGGAAATTTCTACAATCAATAGTTTAAAAATATAATCTAATCGGAATTCTTTAGAAGATTTCTAGTCTCGTTTACGCAAATATTACCCAGAAATATCCGAGTGAAGCTCTGAAAGTTATGATTCAATTGTCCAAAACGCATTTATGCGAAAAAGTCTTCACCGCTCTTGCTGTTTTACCTTAAAAACAAGTTTCAAAACCGCATATGGAAGTCTCTAGACGTGTTGATTATATTTCAATACGATTTATTTATAACGCTAAAATAAATAAAATATCTATAATTTTAAATAGGCGCATTTAATATGTATGCCTTATGCGTGTACTTCTTTTTTTTACAATTTCTTTCTTCTACAATACCGATTAAAGACCTTTAACGTTATTTCAAATATTGTAAGCGAAAACCGTCAGTATATACCTATATATACTCGTATATGCTCTAAAAGATAAAAACTTAACTTTTGCCACAAATTAAAACTTCCACTGACTGTTAAGAAATACTAGATCCCAAAATGTATCTCAAAGCCCTTCTCCCGAGGCATTGCCCTGGCTGACCGGACACAGTAACATTTAATATTCGAATAATATACAGAATGCTCAATCACAGTCCTTCGTGTACCCTGCCCGTCTGCGGTAACGAAATCTATGATTACCGTTATGAATTGCCCGTCTCTGTATCATGTAACAGAAACATTTTAAAAAATAAACATTTTTTCTCCTCTAACCCGATCAGCATTTCCTACATTAATACTCATAACCTCACCCTCATTAAAATCATTTTGAATTTTGCCCTTGGTTTTAAATTCTAACTACTACGAGCGTCAATTCATCAGTATATTATTATAAAAAATAGAAAGTTTACTGTTTTTATAATTATATATATATCCTTTAATATCATTTTTAAATAGTGTTATTCTCTACGCAATAACAGAGTTTGGTATCTGCTTTTAATGGAATTTGTAAATTTCCTCTTATATATAACAACAATAATTTTTGAACTGTGATAATCGTTTAAACCAAAAGGTAATAAATAAAACAAGGAAATATATTACAGAATACTTAACACATATAAAATTGTGCTCGTATTACTGTTGTAACATTATGTATGACGCGTGATAATAATTATGATATAAACACACACACACATATGTGTCTTACCACCTCGAGCCTCACGGTCCATCAACACGCTCAGTCACCTGCAGAGTTAACCAACCTTGACAATCGTACCGTGCACGTACTACTACTACTACTACTACTACCCTTTTTCGAATTAAGTCACATACCGTGTATAACGTCATTAAAAATTATGACAGGTAAATCAGGTGTGGCTCGAACGGGTTATCATACGCACCGCCGCCGGTGGTAGTGGACGGTGCACACGCACACATCGCGCGGTATTCCATGATGATAACAATAGAAGACGCTCTGAGGAATAGACGTGCCTAAGTGTAATATAATAATAATAATAATAATAATAATAATAATAATGTTATTATTAATATGATATGTGTATACGTGAACGAGTTATTTGTCATTATAGACAACACTATTCTCTTACTTTCTGCGTCCACGTTTCATTTGTCGCCCCGCACTCACCTCCTCCTAGCCGACAAACTCGTCATACATATAATATAATCGTATTGTGGTGTATAATGATATCGACCGTTGATGCTGCTGGGTATTGTTGAACGCGCGTAATGATATGTATACACAAGCACACATATCATTATTATTATTATTATTATTATTTCGTATTATTGTTATTTTTGGGAGACTAATACATAACATATATTATGTTTTCTTCCGTCTCGGCCGCATACATGGAGTACGCTACTTTTTTTAACCGAACTCGTCCTATGACGGACGACAACGCTGACGCCGCCATCGTCGTTACTATCTAGAAAGAAAAAAAATACATATCGAAAGCGGCACAACAATACAATACGAGGGCTGTTCAACAAAAACCGACTACACCGTAATGCTATAATAATTCTCCTTTATCATACGCGATCTTACGATTGAACACTTCTTAATCGTGTTTAAATTGTAATCACCGACGGCACTCGTTCCAGCGCCTCGGATGACATTCCTGAAATTCACACGTGTTCCGCCGAAGAAATCTCACCTAATCGCCTCTAGAGCCGTAACAACTAAAAATAACACGTCGAAAACGTCAACCGTTGAGGTACTCTCACTTCGACCTAGGGATAGTGCGAAGAAAGTCAATTGGAGCCAAGTACGGGTTGTACAATGAGGCGGTGATGTTTCAATATTTTCGTGTGGACACGAGAAAATCATTTAAAACGTGTGAAACACCAGTTCGCGTGTGCCCTCGTGAATAGTTTTCAGCGTTTCACAAGATTCCGTCACTTTCGCTTTTTTTTTTTTTTAATGGGAAGAGGATTTTTCAAAATCAACACTATTAGTAGCAAAAATGAAATACTATAAAATGCGATCTTGTTTAAAAACATTTCTAATTTTTAATATCCGTTGCCACCACAATAACGAATCACTTGTGTTAAAAACGCGTATTTAATACGTAACAATTCAGTGATCGAGATCAACGGAGATAATTTTTATTTAGACATTTTCAACCCCCCCCCCCCCCCCAAAAAAAAAAAAAGAAAAAAATAATAATAATAAATTCTGGCTACGTGTCTGTATATTACAATATATATACATATAGACGCGCACGCAATAAATGAACGAAGACCGCGACGAGTGATCGAAGCGAATATAAAACGAGAGAAAAAAACGAACCATATTAAATTACGTAACGTCTATTTCTCCTTTATTCGGTCGTAATAATAATAATATTATTATTATTATTATAAATATTGTTATTATTTATTAGTGTATACAGTAGTAGCGCGCGATTGTGTTTTTATTTATATGTTTTCAACGGTCACGAATAGGAAACCCCCGGAAGAATCTCCAAACGAATTACAAATTACAATGTATACGATTCACGCGTTACAATACACTATATTAGACACGTGTAATAATAATAATAATCGGAAGAGCAAAGGAAGAAAAAAAGAGGGAAAAAAATTCGAAGAAAAATACGCGCTCAAATCACGCGTAGATCACGTCCGTCGTATCCGTCCGTGCGTCAATTTTTACCGATATTTTTCATTCGGCAATTATCCCGGAGAGGCCGAGATGACCGAAATTATATTATATGTATCCTCGTATAGCCACCGGATTTCATCTGTAGATCGATTCACAACGACCGTTTTGGAAAGGTGTCTGGACGAGAATCGACGACGTGAAATTAATGGCTCAATACGTTCGTGTTTCCGCAATTATAAAAGGATACGGCCAATCGATTTTCCGATTTCGTTTTTTTTTTCTCTCCGAGTACACACTTATATACGTATCCTTAACGTCAACGTTATAAAACAATTTAATACCGAACACGCATAATACGTAAGAAAACGGGCCCAGAGACGTTATTTAGTCGGGGAACGGAGGGCGATTGCTCCGCGTGAGGCATTATTTTCACATAGGCAATCTTTTTTTTTAATAAATAATAATGTAAATTGGTAATTTTAATTTTTTTTTTTTTTTAAATATTTATAAATTTATAAATCTATTAACTGCGACCATGTGCCTAGATATAATATAAAAAAATTAATAGAAGTAGCGAATGTACAGGTATGACGTGGAACCATTATCCTAACTAACTCAGTCTGAAATGAATTTGGTTAAAATGCAATCGAACTCAGCAACGTGCTTAAGACCCATAGTAAAGTCACCACTGTGTAAATATCCAAATTTATCTTCAGCACCTCTGTTTGATATTCCTCGAAGACCCAGTGATTTTACTTATACTATGGCGCTTAGAAAAAAGGAAAAATTCAAAATTGAAAAAGTCGAATTCAATTCTAAAGAATCATTTAAAACTAATACAGTCGTGAACTTCTTAATGGCCGAATTGAGAAGAAGAAAAATCGCGTATGACCAATTAAATGAACATTTTTCATTTTTCTTGACCGAATTAAAATTGATAGTGAAATTAGAGAAAAAGCTGAACGGTTAAGAAATCATTATTCTACGCAACTGATTTTATCATTTCCAAACGAATGTATGCACTTTGGTAGCCATTTACTTACTTTACAAAAAAAAAATCATTTACAGAGATGTGTCTGAAACTTAAAATTTAAAGGATTTGAAGACATATACTATTGTGCAAATAATGCATTGAGAATGTATCTATGTAATCCCGTATCAAACTGCTCATTAGAACTATCCTTTAATGCATTAAAACTAATTAAAATTAAGTGAAATAAATTTCGTGGGGTAAGACCATAACTCCTAGGTTTTATCCTTGGATTTATATCTACGACTGCTATTTTCAAGTTAGATTTTCGTTCTCCTTTGTAGAAAAAACTTATACCACAAGATAGTGGTATCTAACACTTCTGCAAAACACATCTGTAGCTGAATTTGCGGATGACAAGACGTGATTACAATAATTCATAATGATCCACACCCTTTTTTCTTAAATCTTAATAACCACCTTGATATCATATCTCTCTCTCTTTCTCTCTCTCTCTCTGGTCCAAAAAATAGCGTTTCAAAGTAAATAAATCTGAATCCACATATGGCTATGAGTCCTTTTTTCACTGTCTTAAGGTGTCTCTAAATAACATTCTAGTGCCTCCTTGTTTATCGATATAAAATATTTTGGTATAACGATTGAACGTCCCGTCTTACGTGATCACATAGAACCAAAATTATGCGCACCAACGTTTACTTAAAACATTCATGTTAAGAATAGTAATAATAACTTTGAATTAAATACAAAACTCCTTATGTACATTAAGGCAGTGCTAAAAAATCTAATGTTAATATAATTCAAACTTTTCAAAACACCATTCTTCATAAAATCACCAACCATACGATATCTTTAATTTAACGGTCTATACGGATCTGAAAATCAAAACGGTACAAGAAGCAACGACATTTTATAAAAGATTCCATTCCAATCATAACCTATAACAATAATCGCAATGCCTGAATGTTCCCCAAAAAGCATTTAAAAGAAACTAGTGCCGTGATTTACTGAAACGAATAAAAAATGAATAGATTTTAGTTATGAATAAAAGTGAGTAGGTACCGTCAATGGGTGACTTCATCCATTTTCATCGTTCGTTTATTTACCGCATATTCTTATTGCGCATTAGCTTAGTGCTTTTTATATCTTTTAAAAATACCAATTTTCATAAATAAAAAATATTAATGAAAAAAATTTAAATGCTATTAATTAAATATACATAAGAGTATATATTATATGATATATTATAAGATAGATTAGTATATCTGATGATTTTAAGAGCCACGGTCTTCAGAAACGTAAAACGTTATCCGATTATAACTCGGTTGACGTTAGTGTTCTCGTACACCTCGAAGTATATACGTATATACATGATCCTCATAGGTTTTTTTTCTAGCGTTATCATCAGTTTTCCTTTTAAAATCGCCAAAATCGAGAAGGCCTGACGAGAGTAAACGGAAATCCGATACGGATTCACAGTAACGCAGTGTTAAGCTGTAATGGTCTCAGTTATGTTTTAACGCCAAAAGTTTATAAAAGGCTAAAGTTTAAAGCTTAAATGTTCCAATGGGTACTTTATCGCGTTGATAAAAATCAAATATATTCGAAAATTAACAGAACCGAAATACCGTATACAAATACATATATATTTTTATATATAATATAAGTATATCGATGTTTTTTGCCTTGGCCTATATTATAATATATACATATTAATTAAATATAGAGAGTACGATAATATTAAATGATAAATAATTCCAAATATTATTTAAAAAATCCGAATATAAGTTAATAATTTCATGTTTAAAAAAATATATATACTAATATTCACATACCATGAAATCGCGGTACAAATATTATCAAATAATAATAATAATAATAAATATTAAAAACAAAAATAACGAAATACTTTAAATAAATACTCGTAATTAATTACAAATACATAAGTATATTATGAAAAGAAAAAGCCAACTAATATTATAAAATCAATAGACTATAGAATTGTTATATTATTTATGTACACTACCGATTTCGATTAAAAATCGTAGTCGGTTGTAATGTTAAAAAGAAAATATAACGACGACATATGTAAAAAAAAAATAAAAACGAACATTAAAATACAATCAAAACACAATAACAATAAATAAATAAATCGCGTGTAACGTGAATGAAATTTTAAACGGACAATATTGTTAATATACGAATAATAATGATAAAACAATAATATTGCTTTTCACTTCTTTATAAACGTGTAATTCTTTTAAAACTGAATTCGTATAAGGAAACTATTCTGTACTATTGAAATATCCAGAGTCACCACTATTGACATATTGAAATAAAACGATTATTTTCTATTCCAATGATTCGAATTCGGATTAGTTTTACACATGAAATTTTAATTTTAGACGAAAAAAAAATCAAATTTTTAAAACGTTGAATTTTACACCGTAATAATAACTAATGATGCAACACAATGACAATTCAACACATTGTGTCAGACCGTCCTAAAAGAAAATTCGATGGCGAATTCTTTAAACTAACGAACGAAGCAATTGGATTGGATATCAGTGATTTGGACATCAGGCCGTGGAGAAAAGATTGAATAGATAATTTTACTTCGTGTTACAACTCGTGTATATATTACGTGTCAAAACGTGCCGTACGATAAATAAATAAATAAATAATAACTAATAGATATAAATCGTAAAAAAAAAAAAAAAAAAAACGAGTAAAATTAAATGTTAAAAAAAGAAACGTCGCGTCGATTTTTTTTTTGTAATTGGTAAAAAAAGGCGCTTTTGTTTTCCGATCCCGTCAAGAGCGTTAGTGTACGTCACGGTACTGAAAATTCGATCGTTCACACAGCCGTGTAAAAACAACGATTTCACATTATCAAACGCGTTTACGTCCCACGACTTTTGTACGTGTCGAATTTATACGTGCGAGAGCCGGCGGTAAAGCTCATCCCGGCAACGTTCATTATACCGCGTGATCGGCGACACATACGACGCGACGGTATCGGTCTCCTTACCGCGGCCGCTAATCGGGGGGGGACACTACGCCCACGCCCGTGCGCCGTGCGTCGACTACGCTTTTGCCGGCACACGTCGTCGCAAAAGATTCCTTCCGTTTTCCACACACACACACCAATCCCTGAGTCGGGGCATATAATTGGAATGATGTCTCCGCAGGGTCGCGCGGTATAACCCTCGGCACAAAACGAAGCCACCACAATCGGGGAGAGGAATTTCTCTCTTTTATACATTATACGCGTTTATATAACGCGTACTGTATCGCGCGCGTATAATAAACGAGCGCGTTTTTTTTTTCTGTAACGAATTTTCGCCGGACGACTGTAGTATGCGCGTACGGAGAGAGAAAAAAACCTTTTCGAAAACTTCGCCCGTTTTCCACGCATTACCGACGTTGACGCGAAACGACGGTGTGCTGAGTAGTATTGGCAGGGCCGT
This sequence comes from Chaetogeoica ovagalla, assembly GCA_032441825.1. Taxonomy (NCBI): domain Eukaryota; kingdom Metazoa; phylum Arthropoda; class Insecta; order Hemiptera; family Aphididae; genus Chaetogeoica; species Chaetogeoica ovagalla. Next base: position 2,279,517 of record CM063728.1, read on the forward strand.
TCAGAGGGGGGGCAACGGGACCATTTTGCCCCAGGCCTCAATTTAGGAATATTTTTAGGGGGCCCCCAAAAGACCCGACAAATGACTAAAATGTCCCACGATAACAAATATTGTTTTCGTTGCGTCAGTCACATAATAATATAATATAATATGCAATCTATATTATAATAACGAGGCTCGTTTTGCTACGGTAGGCGACGGTGCAGACGATATTTTTAGACCGAATCAATAGCCGATACGCCGATAACCGATACACGTAGAATAGTCAACTGCAGCCCGCACGCCCGCTCCAGTCAGTAACTTATTAATCGACACTTGACGGTACAGTGTCACCGATAAAACTGATAGATCATAGATGACAGTTACCGTAGGTACCTACTGTAGATATAATCTATAGATTACCTGTCTACCCGTAGTATAAAGAAACACGAGTGAATACCAACACCAATATCAGTAAGTAATAATAACGGATTAAAATATGTACATGTCATCGTTTATTTTTATTAAAATAGATAATAAGTACGTAAAACAATAATATATACAGTAGACGCCGCTTATAAGACTCACTTTGGGACCAGCACAAAGTGAGTCTTATAACCGAATGAACCTTATAGGCGAAGTGGAAAAAAAAAATTAATTACGTATTTATAAATTTTATTTTACTACATATTTTGCTTTGATTTTAATACATTAACACATATTACATATTACATACTTTATTATTGAATAAATTTAATAATCCCGATAAAAAAACTAAAATAATTAAACGTAAATACATATTACATATAAAAATTATTTTTGAAAAAAATTTGTAATTTTAGTTTGTTTTTTATTTTCTTCTAATATTCCAGATAATCAGTACACTACAATAACGATAATCGTTGCGATAAATGTGAACTTTTATCTGCGATAAAAATTATTATACGTTATAAGGTACCAACAGAAACTAACAGAAATAATCAACACGAATATTATTTAATTTTTCAATACCAATTTATTTCTAAATTATAACCAAAAAAGTTTATTTTCTACTATTTATTTTACGAAATTTGAGTCTTATAACCGAAGTGTTGAGTCTTATAACCGATTTTTTTTTAATGTATGGATACTTCCGGACCGTTCCAGACGATTTTGAGTCCAATAAGCGACTGAACCTTATATCCGTGAGTCTTATAAGCGGCGTCTACTGTACATAATACCATTGATTGAATATTATCAATAATAATATGTAATATGTAATAATAATATGTAATAATACATATATACGAACACTGTTACAGTTTTTCATCGGCTTTCCAATTTTTACACACTTAATAGGTACTATCATCCCAAGTGTCGGTTTTACAATAGAAGGTGGGTTAAACAGAAACCTGGGTCAGAGTTTAAACCTAGTTCAAACTGAAAAGTGCGTATTACAATTCACTAAACCTACAGTTTAAACCACGGTTTACTTGATCCGCCGATTTCAGTGAGTCAAACCGAGTGCAATTTGATTGGTTGTCCATTAACGTTGATAACAGACATTTATGTTATGATAAACAATTATTTGGAGTAATCACTTATCAGTTATATTTTTCGACATTGATCATAACACAATCATACAATATTATCATTATATTCATTGTTATCACCCAGCTATTCTATTATCACAGATAATTTCCATATACCACAGTTTCAACTACAATTAGTTAACTTTCTGATTGTAATACCGACAATAAGTTAAACTAGGATCAGTTTATGATCCAGGTTCAGCTGAACTCCAGTTAAACCAAGAATTGTAAAACCAACCCTAAGTGTAATATCATTGAGCATAGATTATACCGTATATTATAATTTATAATCAATGGTAATATTAGGGTAAATGAATAAAAAAAAGTGCCGGACACGTTGATTTAAAAAAATTATTTTTCACACTATTATATATTTTACGTGATTTCTTTAAATAATTATTATGATGGTCGAAGGGCCAAAAAATTAATTTGCCCCGGGCCCCGAAAAACCTCGGGACGACCCTGAGTATTGGTGGTGCTTTTGCACCTAAGAGACCCGTATTGAAAAGACCCTTTTGAAATTCGCACGTCTCGTTATTACGGAGCCAAATCAAAAACGTCAAAAAAAATTATTGTACTCTTGGCTACAAGTTTTCGTCGCCATGCCTGAAGAAAAAATCGATAACCGATCGAAAACGGTCGATCGGTATAACGATGGTCCTTTGAATATTTTTGTTTATTACTACTACCGTTACGATGAAAACCGTCAATATTTTATTCGTCGTGTTTTCAATACGCACAGAAGTGTTCTAAGTCCAATGATGTAGGAGAGGGGAGGGGTCCGGTATGTTTAAACCTCCCTTCAGTTTCAATAATACCAATTAGTAAATGAATAATAATAAAAATTATTTTCGAAATTTCGATGTATGTATGTGGATATTACAACAGAATACAAAAAGTACTTACTTTTCAATAAAATGTTTTTTTTTTTTTTAAAGAAATACATTTACTACTAATTGTAGACTGAAAACGAATATTTTTTTGTGATGCGATTCTATAAAAAAAAAATTTACAACTCCTGATTACAATTTTTTTTGTTTTATTTCAACCTATTATCGATAATATTGTGAGTCAAAACCCATCGCGCACTCACTATAAATAATCTATTTCTACGCCTCTGAATCTAACGAATTCGGTGGAATTTATTACGATATGTCGGATGAGTGCGAAACCCGTGAATATTAAATTCCACGACGATTAATTTTGAAGGGAACACCGATAAAAAACGATTTCATATTCCGTTGGCATGTATAGGTCATAGACGTACTATATTTTTTTATACGCACACACCGGCAGTTTTAAATAATCGATGAACGGATCATGTTGAAAACAGAAATAAAACAAAATTTACTTTACTGCAGTTAAAATTATCATCTCGTATGAAACGGAGTTAAAAAAATAATTTCCAAAATTAACCTTAAGAAATTACTATTGCGTAAAACATTTAACCAATTACGAATATCGTTAATTTATCCAATGGATTCGTAATGATGTGTTTATTTCCTCCTTATGTCTGCACCCGAAAAATTCTACCGGTAGGGGTATCATTATAGTCATAGTATTTTTTTCCGGTACCGAATTGGTAATTTAAATAGGTCATTGAAAAAACGCCTAAGAAACAAATTCAAAAACTACCGAAAAATTACGTAAAAACGATAAAAAAAAAAGATTTCGTCGATTAATCGATAATTTTTATTTCTTAAAATTGTCATTTAATTTTGGGCTATTTATAGCAATTATAGATTTTGAGATATTTAATTCATAAAAGAAATAATTTTTGGTTTAAAAGCTTAAAAATTTAAAACAATGTCAGACGTACGTTGCTTCAACTATATTCAAAAAAAAAATCTTGAAAAACGTTAGTCAAATTTCTTTTTATATATATATATATACATTTCAAGTAATTCGACTAAGTGTAGTTTACTTTTTGTGGATATTTACGATATTTCAAAAGTAACCGTCCTAAAGTCTTGATATTTCTACCAAACGTGTAACTTTATAGGCTATATAAACAAAAACAATTTTGGAAATTTTTTTTTTTTTAATTTTAGGACATTTATACCAGTTATAGTTTTTTCAAGTGTATTGAATTCATAAAATGAGTGAGTTTCGGTTTTAGAACAAAACGTTTTTCATGTATTTCGACAAAGTGTATTATTTCGATTAAAAACGACAATTGAAATCAAACATTGTTATCTACCAAGGTTTATTTTAAGAAATTGTATTAAAACGATGTACTGCAAAGTTAATCGTAAATCATGTACCTACTGTTACGCACACACACTATACCGTTAAATATAATTATTAATAATAATAATTAATAAATAATATGCTCAGAATCGTTTTATCGAACGCCATGATTTACGCATTGCTTTCAAATTCATAGTAAATAACAAATCTCAAAAATCTTCATCCAAATAATTCACTTAAACGACATCCACAACACCCCGCGGTTCATTACATTTGTTTTTTTTTTTTAACACTATCTGTGCTATATCAAGTGATTTACTAGGCGACAATAATTTGTTTAACCTAACCGCAGTGTATTATTTAAAATACGCACCGCCGATCAGCTGCGTATTTGTCAATAGCGGGTTCCGCACCTCATCGTCATCACTCGTCGACAGAAAATTCTTTAATAAGAATATGAGAAAAAAGACGATAGTGTATTATATACAGTAAATAATACATTTCATTCGATTTTATTGAATACTTTTTACGCTATAATATATTTTATAGACTCGTACTCGATTACTGGTGTTTTAAACAGAAAATCATTTGAAAACGAATTACAATATTTTTATTGAATCGTTTTATATTAATTATTTGTAAAATAATTTCAATACACTCAAAAGCTATCAGAAATAATTTGAAAAGTAATCCACTGGCAAACGTTATTGAATGAAAAATGTAATAAAAAAAAAAACCGTACCACCGAAAAGACAAAATCATAAACGATATTACATAATAAATATTAAAGACCAAAACATTATGTACGCATTTTTACGTTCATACCGAGTTTATGCACCAATTATATGATTTGAAATATCGTTCTTTCAAATCAAACTGATTCCGAATTTACTGAATTTTATTTGGAATATACATATTTGAAAACGGTTCAAGCGTATTTTGTTGTAAATTCATATATAATATATAGATTCTGTACAACCTTGGTAAATGTTCAAATTATTTGGTCATTTCGCATTTTGGAAATTGAAATTTTTCAGCTATACTCGTGAAAAAATTTAATAAATGTGATTATATTCTATACCGCGTGTTATAAATATCGATAAACCATTAAAAACGATAAGCAGAATTATTAAATAAATTAAAAATTAAAAAATTGTTCTACTCTTAAAAAAATAAAATAATACTTATTATAAAAAAACAATAATATATATTATAATAAATTATCCTATAATATTATATAAAAATAATAAATATAAAGAAAAACTAATTAGAGTATTTGGAAAATGTTTAAGAATATAACGACTAGTTACAACCATAAGTCATCATCGGGTTACAATAAATAATAAAAAAACGAAAAAAGGTATATGAAATTAATAAACATAGAATATATTATAAATAATAAGAAACAACTAAAAATCAATAATCATAGTGACATAGATTATATCAAAAAAAAAAAAAAAAAAAACAACTAGTAGAAAATTATATATTATTGTCTAATATGTATTGATAAATTTCATTATTTTTAAAATCAGCTTGTGTGTATTTTAAATATTATTAAAACCATTACGTTTAACTTCGTTATAAATGAGTAATTCTTCTAATACCGAATTTATAAATTTATTTTTTGTTGGTCGAGTAATATATTCAAATATTTTTCTATATCAAAATGTATACTATGATTACATACCAAGAAGTCTATAGCAAAATTAGAATTGGGAGAAGAATTTTTTTTAATTTTATCTCTGAAATATGTTTTTTGTATCGAATTTAAAATTTTCTTGCAGTCTTTCCGATATGACGGCTACAAATTAATATATAAACGCCATAATTGATAGAATTATTATTTGTAAATTTTTCAATTTTAATATTAATGGTTCCAATTGAATTATTTTTAGTTTTAAAATCAATTTTTTGTATAATTATTATTATTATTACTATAGTAATGATTAGAGAGCAAGTATTGGACTTTGAACTGTGTGACAGCAGCAGACATACTTTTATATATATATATATTTATATATAATAATATATATTTATTTATAATTTAATATATTAACAATTTCTCTGACGAGAAGGTATGATATTTCATTGGACAATAATTTTAATTATTGCATTACTAGTACTAGGTAAAATATTAATTTGAATTTGTAGTTTTACTTTAATATTTTTTAGAATTTTCTTTATAGTGTTTTTATCAAAATTAATTAGTTTTCAAATACTCTAGGCAGTTTATATATATATATATATATATAATATACACTAATTTATAATATATACACATTATTATTTTTTATAAAAAACCAATATATATATATGTATAATATATATTTAAAAAAATAAAATAAAATATATTATATATTATTTTATGTTTTTAATTATTAAATATATACTTCTTAAAGTTGTATACGAATTTATTTCGTTAATTAACTGTAATGCTAAAACGACTAACTTTGTTTTATTTTATTCCCTTAAATTGGTAATAAATACTTTAAATAAAATAATGAAACTTATTTTTTTTTTTGTTTTTTTACTACTACTAATTTCAACGCTTGTAATACGTTAATAATTTAAACAAAATAAAATATCGTGACTTGTGGTACAAATGCACAATATTGCAATTTATCAGTAATATTGAACACGCAGTTATTGAAATTTTCGATTACTGATTTTGACGTTAGAAGTGTTCAGTAAAAATGCCTTTTTTTTATTGAAAAAATAAAACTCGTTTTTTGTATTTAATATTCACAAAATATCGTCTCTTTCGTATAATCTCACTAGTTTTCCTCTTCGCGTTTCAAACAGTACAAAGTGATTGAAACAGAAATGCGATTGAACAGTTATTAATTTTTTTTTAAAGCCGTACTATAATACGTTTAGAGCGTATTTCGTAATATTGTCGACGCATATTTTGACCCTTTTCCATCGCCTAGTCGGTAATCACATTTTAAACGCACGCCATTACAATCTATACAATAATGGCTCGTCGTCAATTGAAAATAATATTATAAACGTAAACGTCATCGAAACGGAACGCGCGTTTTTTTATTATTCTGCTACACGTTGACAGAACTGGTGTGTTATTTTTCGCGTCACTCGCAGGCGCACGCGCCTCATTTATATACTTTTTTTTTTTTTTTATTTATTTTTTTGCGCGAAAAATCCTCCGGCAGGGACGGACGGACGGACGGACCCGACGAAAGGAGTGGCTTTTGCACAAAAGGGATTTGCACAACCCGGCGGCGGCGGCGGCCGCCGCCGCGAGGGGAACGAGCGATGCTTTATTCATGCGGCGTAGGTCTGGCCGGGACCTTTGAACTTTTTGCGCAACAACGAAAGGCGTCCTGCACGACGACGATCCGAGAATAAATACATATTGAGCGTAAAGAAATTTGTCAGGGCGTACGCGAGACGCGGGCGGGCAAAAACGGCGTGGGCGACTACCGTGTCCCTTCGAATGTGACTACACGCGCGTACGCGGCGCGGTGGCGAAAGAACTTTTCTTTTATTCATGTTTTTCACCGCGGCGGCAGGCAACAAACTAAAAATCCATTCCACTCGCGTTGATCGATTCCTTTATAATATATTATTACACACGCACGCGCACGCTATTTTTTTCCCTCCCTTCTAATCCTGATGTACCGTATTACTTATACGGCTCTCCGCGGAACCGAACAACACGACGATGGACCGATAATTTGTTTTTTTTTCTTTTTCAAATTCAGTAGTGACCGACCAAGCCCCCCCCCCCCGATAATGATTGGAGGACATTTTACTGTGCGCCGTGTAATTTTTATTCGATACTATTGTACGAGATGTACTCCGAAGAGGAAGAAAAAACGTTATGATCAACTGTTGTCTCCTAACCAAACTTTATCTTATGAAGAAAAACCGATTTGCCGAACGGATGTAACATATTGTTTACAGAAGACGTCGTCAAACCGAATTCAACATTCCCAAGTGCCGCAGGGTGTTGACAAATAAAAAAAAAAATAAAAATTTAGGAGTTTCCTCGTGTTAGCCACAAAAAAAAAAAAAAAAAATTAAAAGTTTCACTTTTACCTCAGACAGAAGATGCAATGTTAAAGTGGACACTAGAGTGGTCCTTAGAAATAGATGTCTACATTTTTTATTAATACCCAAAAAAATAATAACTGAAAAATTCGAAATCAATCGTTCAGTTAAACGTCGTGCTCACGGGCACTGAGAGTCCAATAGTCATATCATTTTTTACGACAAAAAATTCAATCATTGTGCTATGCCCCCAACTATAATTCAACAATTATTTCGAGAGAAAATTATATGAGGATTTCATAAGTGCTTTTAATAACATTACTGACATAGTTACGATTTTAGGTAAAAAATAAATAATAGCTCAAAAAAACCGGCTAAATAGTATTTTTTTCGTTTTTATACCGGTCGAACGGTTCAAAATACAATAAAATTATATATGTAAAAAAATTATTTTAAATCGAATTTCCAAAAATAATACCTAAAAAATAAATTTTTCAAAATTTTAGGCCGATCCAATATCAATGTTATATTCTTATTTTGTCAATTACGTAAATTAATTATTGATGAATAGCTCTTTATTAATTTCATTATAACTATTATTCATATTTATTATTAAATAATTATTACAATAAATTTTTTGCAGTTAGAAAATGTTTTTCTGTAATCACTCACAATTTGTAACACAAATTGTTTTTGTTCCTCATTGACGGTGAGTATCGAATTGTAGTCTTCAATCAACATTATTCCCCTTTCGACCGTATCGTTGACAACTCGGAGTATAGGGACCATTTGAAAAGCATTTTAAAAAAATGAGTTTTCACTCCAAGCTAATGGATCATTTAACAAAAATTCGATATCCAAGTTAAATATTATGAAAAAATCTTGAATTTTACTTGAGAAAAGAAATTCAATTTCGTGTTTTACAAATTCTGGAATTTCGGAATCATTGAAATTTAATCGTTTGATTTTTTTTATCTGAACATATTTTATTATTCAGATTGATAATCATTTTTCTTTTGGATGCTATAGGAAATTTTTTATCGAAAAAGGCCAATGTATCCGCATCAGAAGTTAAATAACACAAATGATTTTGAAATTTATGCAGTGCTACTGGAGATATATATATCAATCGAGTTATAGTTGTTCAGTTTTTGTAAAAATATTAAATCTTTATACGGTGCTGCTGCAACGAAAGGCGCTTTAAACCGTGTTTCGATATAAAACATAACTACGAATATACAGATACCACAAAGGCCGTCTTTTCAATTATAGATAATTCAAATTCATTATAAAACATATATATTTTAAGGCAATAAATAGCTTTTGCCACCCACCTTGCATGACGAATAGCACTGAGTGTGCGGAAAATCGTCATATTATTTTGTTTATCACCGAAAAAAATCATTGTTAACTTTAGTGACTTCTTATAATCTTTTCGAGATTGTGCAATTTTCAATTCCGCAATAATATATTTGACAAGTCGCGAAAAAATTGTCCACATAAAAAACATACGAGCTGAAAAAGAATTGTTATTAATCTATAATAATAACACAGTTAGGCGTATTCAATAAAAACGGAATTATAACCGTAAATATTGAATGCGGAATTCTGGTATTAAAAAAAAATAGACATAACACTTTCTGCTAAAACTGTATAAACGCTGCTTTCCGTATCCAATTCTTCATTATAATCTATTATGAAGTTAGATTTTCAGTCATTTTTTTTTTTGTCATTTGTTTACCAAACGACTCATATTTTATACAACTCTATTACTATATATGTATAGAAATTATATTTATTTTTATTAAAATATTATACACTGTTGATATTCTAATTATCCATATTTCATACCAGAAAAAAAATCGACTCGGGCGGATCATCTAAATTTGAAAATTGTCAAAAGCTGGTCGCACGTATAAAAAGTTAGCAAACCTCTGATATAGAACGTTATGAGCTTAAAAGCAATAGACGTTAAGTGTTCAAAAGGTATATTTGCGATATGCGCGATCAAACGGCGTTTATATTCCCTCTCGCGTTGGTTGTGTTGCCAAAAGGAAAAAAAATAACCTGATATATATTTCCACTCGTAAACGTTCGAAATAAACCGAAAGGGCGATTATCCCTTATGTATAAAGCTCCCCGGGCTTTTAAACGCTTTGGTATTCCGATCGGTCTTGGTCCGGCTGACAGACCCCAAAAACCGACACGTCATCATATACACGCAGACGTTGGGATGGGGTCCAGACATTCAAATCCTCTTATTTGGACATCTCCCTGTTCTTTTCTACATTTTCCTTTCTTATGCGTCTTTACTCTCGTTTTCCCTCTCTCTCTCTCTCTCTCTCTCTCTGTCATTCTTTCTCATTTTATATCTCTCTCTTCTTTCTTTTACGTATACACACGGTTTTTTTCCCTGTGACCCTTAGCAGTGGCTAGGGAGCAATTGTTACTGGCCTTGAGGGGTCATCTATTCCGAAAGTTGCAATCCCTATAGGCTATGTCAATTCGTTTTTTTCTCATACATTTTTTTCCCCTGCTCCCGATCCCTTCTGTATCCTTAGGCACCTTTGTCCACCCCGTAGTTATATACAGCTCCAATAATATTATTATTATTATTATTATTATTATTATTATTTTTATTATTTTTTTTTATTATTATTACTATTATTTTTATTATTATTATTATTATTATTACTACTATTATTTTTATTTTTTGTTTTTTCTTAATAATAATATTATTGTTGTCGTCGAAAACGGTGAAAAACCTAATTGAAATTCTTTATAGGTCGCTCGACATAATATATTGAACAATAATTTAATAGCGCATATTCGAGTTTATACACGGTGACAGGCAGATGGACATGACACATTTTTCATATCGTATTATTCGTACATTTTTTTTTTTTTATTAGTAAGTGTGCTAACACGGAGCGATTAGTCGCTGACAAATAAAGAAAACTACACCACAAATTGAAATCTAAAAAAATCCACTTGTCCGTAATAGATATTCAGTTCTCACGCGGTTTCATTCAAATCGGTCGTAAAATATCCGGCACACATACACACAACACAATCACGAATAATAATAATAATATACAACAGTGTCTACGAAATATAATAAGAGCGGAAAAAATTCAAAAACACAATATAATGTGGAACGGACTCGCATTTTACTCCTATCAATCGGACGCCATTACACTGCACGGACGTACGAATAATAATATAGCCTAATTGAATATAACTGTAACTGCCGTCCAATATTCTGGGTCTAACGCAGTGTAAAACATATCAATACATAATGTATGTAATAATAAGTGTGTAAAAATCATTTTGTCATTTTGTTTTCTATATATTATTATAATCATCCGGTTAATCTGATTGTCTAATACGATTTGAAATACGGTTTTTTGTCGTGGAATTAATTAACTTTAACTTTAAACAAAAAAAAAAACAATAATTATAATGTTAATACATGAGTTTTGACTATTTCAAATTAAAGTACTTTTTTTGTTGCGAAATGTCACATAGAGCAGTTTCCAGACGTTCTTTCTCTTCACTGGTACATATTAATATTATATTTCTTTTCCAAAAATCGTATATAAAACCAATTTCAGTGAGATCATTAACGAAACATTGAATGCCTGTGCTTATAATATAATCTTATTACAACGTTTGTCAAATTTATTTTTAATTTAATCGCGTAAAATTCAGATTTATATTAAACAATAAAATATATAAAGTACAACGTCCCATTGATAAAATACTATTATCCACAAAACACACACGCGCACACACACTTTATACACTGTACTAGTGTACAGCTTCATACTAATGACAAGGTCTAGGATTTTAAAGTACAATAAATAACAAAAAAAGACCAAAACAAACTTAAATTATAAAATAAAACAAAAAACTGAAAAATTATTTTTAAAAAAAATTAACGACCATATATTTAGTCAGGTCGTTTGTTGTAAAACTTAATCCATTGCCAAACAAAATATATTCATACATAAAAAAAGAATGCTTTACATCCACATAAGTGATTGGTGCATTAATTTGATAATCAAACCGATAAACGATAACAATTATAACCGTTGACCGTATTCCGATGTTTAACATCAATTGAGATCTGTACCTACTGTCATAAATAAAGTAAAATAATGTATTTTTTTCATTTCTCATTAATTAAATTGTAATTTTTTTATTATTGTTACGGCACAATAAACTTAATAAAATTCCACAACTACAATAATTGGAAAAAATCAACAAACAAAATCATTTACATTAAAAAAAAAAAGCCAAAATGTCTATTTGGAATCAGAACGACACGTAACGAATTTATACATTAAAATTATATTCCAATCTCATATGGAGAAGAAAAAAAAGAAGCATAGACTTTAAAATCCGAGCCCTAATAATAACATATTTTTATTTCGAAGGAATTTACTGATGAATTCTAGTTCAGCTGATGCGAGTACTACTGGGCCTGGGGCGTCAAAAAAAAAAAGCCAGAGATACGAAAGAAAAAAAACTTACCGACTATACGGATGTACACAAACATCAAACAGAAGATAACCGTGTTTAGCGACGAGGAAAACTCCATCCCTCGGAGGATTGTTATCGCATTGTGGAGAATGTAACTAAATTCATCTTCTTTGTCTCCCAGCCACCCTTCGCCTCTAACCCTACCAGGTTTCTTCTCGTTCTTTTGTGTAACGAAATCGAGTCGGAAAAGCAATTTCTTTAGACAAAAAGCCGAGTTTTGCGGGTGTTTGTTTTTTTTTCAACGAATTTCTACGGTTTCCCTTCGTTTTTACTTCAGCAAACAGTCGTCTAACGAACAGACTTGTTTGTCTTTTGATATACCCCCCGTCTTACTCTTATCATAGTAAAAAAAAAAATATATATATATATATGACTGGTTACGGTTTAATTAAGGCTAAGTATATTACTTTGTACATGGGACACATGCTTGACAGGACTTTGAAAAGCAATAGTGGAAAAAAGTTTTTGACATTTCCGTCTTATCGTTTAATTATTATTTCCAATGTGCTATTATTGACAAATAAAAAAAAAACGAAATGGCATCTGTTATACGACCAAACGATCATTGTTCAACCACTATCAAAAGCATTCTTGTTTAGAAAACGTACAGGATAGGTACTTATAAAGTTTATTTATAAAGACAAATAGAAGAGTTTTTAAAAATTAAAAGTTTCAAATGAGGTATTTTTCGTATCGAACGTTTTGACTTTCGTTGAAACGATTAATATATATTGCTTTCTGCTTTTCTTGAACATTTTTCGAACATAAATGCCTTCGATTTTATTTCACACGATACAATTATTTGAATAAAATAAACGAAACTTTTCCCGAACACGTAAAACATCCTCAACGAAATATCGTACGCGAGGAACGAATTTCATACGGACGATCAATAAGAATCGAAACCAGACTCGTGGTCTAAATTCGACATCGATTGAAAAATTCATCGAGTTCGAAACAAAATCGAATAAAATTTATACCGTTCAAAAGGAGGTTAAACGCCTGCCATAAATTACAATGCTTTATTTACTTTATACTTAAAAAAGCCTCCTACTGAGAACAAACGCCTTCGCTTAATTTAAACCCACCGTCTAATTCGACTAGTAAATAACCAATAAAGTTTTAGGTTTTATATAAAAAAAAAAATGTATTTACGTTTTATTCTATGCCCTCTTTTATATAATTTACCCTTACAAAGTTGCTTCTTGCGTCTGTTTAAACCACCCGTTTGGATTTCAATTAATCGTTGTCTCTTTCCTTTCGCATTTCACGACCACAATATGCCATTTTGATTGCTCTTCGCTTTTTACAGAGTTCATAATCCACGACGTCCCTTTTTCCTCTCGCATTTCTTTATTCTCCATGTGTCTCTTTCCGTATCGAAAATATGACCACACGTTTTCCGAAAAATTTAGAATCATCAAACGCAGTGGCTTAAATTGAATAGTGCAAGTTTATATTTTTACAACACCAAACACCAAAATATCATATTACATTTATATCCATAATATAACATTTGTTTATTAAACAAGTATGTACAAAATTGTAATTGTCGTACAATTGTCGTTTTTTTTATATAAATAATTACGTCTCTACGTCAGTATTACCATCGATATTGTAATGGTGATAGTAATTTAATAATTTCTTTTCTTTGTTTACATTTGGTTATCAACCTTGTGCCGCATTATCGCCAAATTAGTGTGTTATCAGTTATCACCATTCGATTATTTTTCAAATTTTTTACTATCCGTAAGAGTCTTTTAGTATTTTACATTTTTTCACGACTCGCGTTTAACGTTAAATGTTTTAGAACTTATTGCTTCAACATTTATCCGTTTACTTGATAGTCATTTTTTTCTCGAAACGTATAAACCAAAAGCAAAAAAAAAAAGGAAGAAAGACGATTAATGATTTTTTTTTTTACGACTTGAAAAAAAATGAATAACATTAATTTCAACCGAGTAATTAATAAATAAGTTCGGTGCGATACGTTTTGAAAAAAGACGTCGACTCAGTTTAAGACATAAAATAAAATCTCTTTAATGTTATAAAATGTTTTTGCAATTAAAATATTTCTATATTTATCTACGAGTTGAATAAAAAAAAATTTTTTGTTTTTTTTTTTTTTAGTGGATAATAAATTGTTTAATGATACACAAAGGGAGTCTGAGTGTTTTGTGTGTTAGAAATTAGAACATTTCTCGGCGCACCACGAGTAATTAAGACAGATTCGCGTCACCGATCAAACGGAGTAATCGATTTTAATTCAATTTGCATTGGCAACGTCAATACACGTTCGCCCGTTCATTATACCGGGGGGGGGGGGTTTTTTTTTTTTTTTTTTAATATTTTTTCGCGAGGCGCAGTACGTTTTCTTCTATTAATTTCTGTGTTCGGAGGGACAGGGCGGAGGACTTACGATGTTATCGGTGACAGTGGCGCACCCAGGACTTTTTCAAGGGGGAAGGTCTAAAAAACTACATTATGAAAAACAAAACGTTACACGGCTGAATAATATCAAAAGTACAAATACAACGAGCAAACTACAAATTATTCTGTTAAATCAAGAATTACAATGAAAAGAAAATAACTAAAGACACGAATGCCGGAAATAAAATAAAAACCAACCGTCAATGTACATTGTACAATCATAATCTCCATCTATAATCCCCGTATCTTTATATCACTCGACACTCGATATCACACAATGTAGAAAAACGGTGTTGCACTTGTTATAATAATAATATAATATAGTTGTTAACACCTGCTGTTATCTGTATCGTACGGGAAATTTTAACAGAAAAACATGAAAGTTGTATCGGGAATTTGGATTTTCATCTATAAACGTAATACTATTGCACTAGTCGAGGGGGCGATCCGGACCCGGAGTCCATCCCCTTGGGTGCGCCACTGATCGGTGGAACAAGAGCGCACTGACGCGAACCACTGAACCGGCAATTGTCGGTTATTGACTAATCGACAACGTCGCACTCGGACACGTGATCGTCCGGGGGCCAATGAAAACGTCCGATTCGGTGGCGACGTTGCCAGATTTTCGGCGCGATAACGGCCTCCCCCCCCCCGCCCCCCGCGTTCCACGACTGCGGGGGGGGGGGAATATAATGAACGGCGCGAATTATACGCGTTTGTACGCGCGCGACCGTTTGTAATTGTGTAACGGCACCGTAGTGTCTCCCGTGGTGCAGACGGTGCAGCGTCGCGCGAACGTGTGAACCGAGAGAAAGGAAAAGTCAATAAAGAATTAAAGCCCGGGGCGGCCGATGGAAATCAGTAGGCGATCGTCTTTGGCCAGTTGCCAAGCAACCGGCCCGGCTAACGGCCGGCCAATTTGTGATTAGCGCGGCGCTACACAGCCGACGAGTACAACACAATCGTTTCGCACACTTCATACCGGCCGCGTGGAATAGCTGTCGTTTTTTTTTTTAACCACTGTAGAAACGAATACAGTGGCGAATAATATCTGATGAAGGTAACGGGGGGGGGGGAAGAAGTTAAAAAGATAGATTGACTTCATCCCCTCCTCGTTGGAGTAGTTAGGATATATAATTTTTACGAGAATTATTGTTCTCTTTTTTCTTTTTTTTTTTTTTTTTTTAACTAATGTCAATATAGTTAGCATAAGCGAAAATCTAGGGACCGATAATTCGTACGATTAGAAGAGATGCAATACACATTTCATATTTCTTAGGTAGCTAGGCGCCTAATTTATAATTTAAATCTGATTTGATTGTCTGCGTATTAAAAAAAAATTAATGGAAATCGCATAAGAAGTCTATAAAAAAATATAGAAATTTTCAAAACGTTATATTTCCATATAAAATGTCAGAATAATTCGAGGCTACCGGAGTTTTTGAGGGAGAGGTTAAGCTCCTAAGCCCACTTCCATTTACGCCTATAATAGTTAGGTGTAAATAATAAACGATAAAGTTAATTAAAATTTGCTATTGTTTCGAATTATATTTTGATAATCATTTTAAATTACGAAACACCTATCGTAAACTTTTAACAAATGGAAGGATTTGTATACGGGCCTGCTCAAAAAGTGCTTACGAAAAAGAATGCGGATCCATTTTATTTTCGTCGATAAAAGAGATCGATAGAAGAGATATTTTAGATATTTTTATCTAAAATATCTCTATCGTCCGTAGTTGATTTGAGTCATAAACATATTATAATATTGATGTGGTGCAGGAATAATTATGATCGCAGTAGAAGAGTGGAGATCGTTAACTCACAACTGAGTCTGAATTCGCCTCCTCCGTATTATTAAGACTTTGGTATAACCGCCATTGGACGAATACAGATTTACAACGCTAGCGACGTTAACAAAAAAAAAAAATAACGACATCATTCGGCGACAGACCCGAATCAGTTCGACGCGCGTACGGACAAACGTTTTGCGTAATTCTAAATAAAAATTTTAATCTAATTTAAACAACGCGTAATTGTAAATTTAACTTGTTACCTTTAATGATTCGATTATTATAACATTTATTAATGATTTTAATCGAATTCTAATATAATAGAATTTTTAATATTAAGAAACAGAATTTATACAAAACAAGGTATACACGACGTACGTATCACTTTCTATTTATCCATATTTCAAACCGTATTACAATCACTATCCCTCTGTTTGGGGATGCGAAATGGAAGAGAAGGTATAAGGAAAAAAAAGATAAAATATGGTGGAGTGGAGGCAAGGAGACGAAGGTGATAATTTAGGATTCTAAGACGTCTACGGACTTTTAAAATCACTTTAAAATAAACAATGGGTTACAATGCACAATAATAGGCGTGTAACTAAAGTTTAAACATTACTCTCGTGTGTGAGAACACGTAGAAATTACAGAAGTTAATCGAACAAATTAATATAAAAGAAATATATATATATGCATATACTTAACGTAATGGGAAAAAAAAAGAATTTTGACTAATCGAAGTCAGGAAGAGAATTGCGGACGCGTTTCTTGACTCGATTACATTTTTACCGGTGTATGTGATAACGTGTGCATTAATTATTATTGTTTCAAGATAATGAAGAGTCGTGCAATAATACTGTATCAGCACAATAATTTAATATCGTTGTGTGTACCTGCATTGAATTTTTGGGGTCCACCAAGAGCGTATTCGCGATTCCTTTTTTCTCGATCGGAGTGGGTGATCCATCATCAGTATTCGTCTAATCTGTCGTTTAACTGAGCCGGGCTGACACGACCGATGATAATTTATCGGGCGCGAGGCCATAACGACGACGATTTCCCTGTTGCTCACGAATTTCCACACGATCACGAACACACGCGCTGCTAATCGGCACTGCAACGACTTCAGCGGCTTAATCATGGGGTGGAGACATGGGTGTCGTCCAATCGCCCCTCCACTTGGATTCCTTTTTTTTTTAATGAAACGGAATTTTAGCTCTAAAAAAATTCTAAATACACATACGCGTTTTAATAGTAAAAAAAAAAAATAAACTTTTATAATAAATCGATCTATTCAATTACGAATAAATGGATTTTTAACTGGATAATTTGGGTTAAAGAAAAAAACCATGGAAAAACGTAGAAATCCTAACAACTACTATTAATAGCTAATAATAGTATATTTAACATTAATACACACAGGTGTATTATATTCGTTACTCAGATTTTATGTTTACAGGTTGATAAATTCAATTTAACAAACGCGATTAAACATTAAAATGTATTTGTATTTTTATTCCGTAGCAAAAGTATTTGGACTTAACACGTCAATTATTGCCAATAATACGTACCAACATTATGTAGTGAACGAAAATTGAATAGAAAAACCGTTATTTAACGTTATAAGAGTATATTATATGCTCGTGGATTCCAGTTAATTTCCACAATTATAACAAATAAACGTATATTTCATTTATTATTCGCGGTACTTTCTTTCGTTTATTTTTTTATTTTTTCTACTCTATAACGGTACAGATTAATTTCTTTTTTCAAATCGAATAAATTAATATTTACTCCACAGGAACTCGGGTCACTACTGCAGAACTCTCTCGTCACTTCGCATTTACGACAGTTTGTTTTTAATAATTTATTTTGTTTTTTTACCCATTATCTGGTTGACTTCTCAAATGGGACACCATAACACCATAAACGCTCGGCGTACTGTGCATTGCGCACGCAATGTGTAATAATGAAGGCGAATTATTCCTGTACTTTTAACCACATACCTACGTATTAATCTTCATTAATTTTCTATCGAAACAATAACACTCGGTCGAAGAATTTAAAATTGTATTTTTTTTTTAACATAGTCACAAAGTAACGCGTACAACCCTTTGCCGTTAAAAACGTATAAATAATAATTGCTATATATATATAATGAGCTAAAAAATCGAAAGGAAAATTTTTATAATAAAAATGTTCGCGTATATTTAGTGCAAAGTTACGGTGTAAATTTCATGACTGTTCGCCATTCGTTTTCGAAATACCGATGAATTACAGAAATTAAAGAATTTTGACGAAATCGCGTTAAACGGTATTTTGGGTCACCTATAAAAACTGTAGTTGAGAAAATCGAAAAACGACCTCTCTCTCTCTCTAAAGTACTACCGGACAAATGGTTAATGGTCAGAGCAGTCCTTTTATTCTGAAAATTTGTGCACAGGGAAAAATTAAATCGCAATGATTTCCTCGTTTCGCGCACGGGGATTCGCTGAATTCCAATAAAAATTCTTTAGATAGTCTCCGTACAGGGATCGCTGTGATCGTTTTTAATCGCGTGCCGCAAAGACCAATGTCGGTGCGTGTATACAACTCGATCCGAATATATAACTTTGCGCGATTAATAACATTAATATTCCGGCGCACGTACAAAAAAAATCGTTTGTTTTTTTTTATTTTTTTTTTTTTTTACGAATTAGTATTATTATTATTATTATTATTATTATTATTTCTCGTTGATCTGCGCGCGCGAGCCCGGTCATAAGCCACGGATCGGACTGGAGTGCGAGAGGGATGCACCAGCGGAGGCGAATGAGAGCATTATTATTATTATAACAGTATATACGGTCCATTTATCATCGCAGCAGGTGTGTATATTGTGCTGCTGCGTGTTCGTGCTCTCATTTAAGATTCCGCTCATAACTTTTATTATTATACTTTTTCGGAATTAATACGATTTTTCATCTTATATTACTTCATTGTAACCAGAAACCGTACATCTTTCCATCTCCGTTTCCGGGACCGCCGCCGCCTCTCGGCTTTTCATCCGCACACATATTAAAAACCCACGGAGCTTTGGACGTTAATAAAAGCTTCGGCCGCCCGTCGTACAATGCGCCGGAATTAAAACCGTCTTCATTGTTATTCTCGAAATGATTCCGGGCGGGAGACCTGCGAACCAAACAAAAAAAAAGAGAGAAAAGAAATATAGAATAAATAAATAAGAATAGAGTAAACCCTGTATACGGGATAGACGTACAGTGTATGTTATTAAGTACGAAAAGGCGGCGGCAAAAGGAGTCCGATAAAAAGAAAAAAGCCCGGGGCAGGACGTATGAGAAATGAGCTTCGGCTACTGCCGGCCATTTATTTTTATTTTATCCAGACGTATATAATATGAAATACGAGAGAAAGTATTGCCGTTCTTGCCTAGATTAATTAAACTCTCGGGAAAAACGTACAATATGTCACGTGCGTCTCGCGTGCACCACACCGTTTATTCGACACCGCTCTGGTATTCAAGTGGCTATTTATACTCATATCTATAGAACGGGATTAGAAAAGTCGACCGTAAACCGAAATATATTCTCCGTGGTGGTGATCGATTTGGGAATAAGAAAATGTTCGGTGAAATACACGCTTATATTAAGACAGTGAATCCGGGTGTTAAAACACTCCCCCGCTCGATCTTTTTAATTTTTTTTTAGTTTTTTTTTTTTATATACTCGAGCGTCCTGTAAAAATATTTTGGAATAGCTATAACGATCAAAATATTTTTTTTCAAATAATTTCGACAGTATATAATATATATATGTATATATGTTGACAATAATAATGTTTATAACACCTATAGAATAAACAAATAGTGTTATTTAAGCCTCATAATTGCTTAATTTTGTTGAAAATGAGTTTTGAATTATATAACGAGAGAGAAAACCCGTATTAGAATTAAAATATTAGAGTTTTGAATTTGGAGGTATGGGAAAATATATTATTCTTCGATGGTACGTCACTAGACGCAAGCGTACACTCGTGATGTACGAAATCGATGAATTTCGTTGAACCGTTTACCGATTATTCGGCGTAACTAATAAATGTCGCGTTAACACGCACGCTTGTCGTATTAAAAAATTGTATTTGAGTAAAAAAGAATAAATATATTTTTAAATATATTAAATTTTATTAATGTAGGGGGGAGGAAATCTATTGGACTATTTCACACGACTATTCCGATAACTGATCGTCCATTAAAACGGATCGATCGTTTGTTTACATAATTTTTTTTTTTTCTATACCGTCGCGAAAAATGTGCGCATGTCGCATGATGAAAACTTTCGAAATAAATCTTATCAAACACCACAACGAATATTAGAAATTATCGTTAAATTCTCATAAGAATTTCCGTTAATTACTGTACACATTTATATAAATTCTAATAGAGTTTTTTTTAACTATTACACTCAAGTACGTTAAATTGAAATAATTTTTTCTTCGTCTTAACAATACTATCGAATTACCTACATTTGACCTTTTATTTGGAATTTTTTTTTTATAAATTTCATCATTTTTTTGACTCCCACTACATGTAATCCGGTCTAAATATTTTCCGAATTCATTCGTATTATGTTTCCCGTAAAAATGTTTACTTCAATAGCTCTTGTAACTCGATTTCTACAGAAAAAAACACGAGTTCGTGCTACACTTGCTACTTATACACTTGACATCTTCCATCAGAAAAGTATACACAAGTATATTTTGTCTACCGAACTAAACTATATAAAACGAAAAACTCAGGCGATATGTTGAAAATAAACATAATGTATACACGTTACCAACAAGAAAATCCCCATCCCATATTATAATTTAAAAAATGTCCTTACAAAATATATTATCGTTATAAGATACATTTTGAATTACACAAACACTCCTTGAGTTCAAATTCCAATAATATTAGTCTTATAGAACGCATTAAATTAAATATGTAATTATATAAATTATAATAATTCTCTGTGTGTATAAAATAAAAATCTATCCATTTCATTAAATTAATTTGTACTAATTAATATTGTTAGATTATATATATATATATAAATTTATAAACATAATAACAACGTTGATATGTTATAAACAGTACATTTCTAATTCTTCATTTAATTTCATAATATACGTTGTGGTTAATTTATGTACGAGTATTTCTATGTATAAAAATATTGTGACTTTTATGAGAATTGTCACTGGAATATAATTGAATGTTTATATGTTGTGGTTCTGTGCTCTCAAATTGTAGTGATTTGCTATCGAAGTATTTCACACTCTTTGAATTACTGTGGTGACGACAACCCATTCACCCACACACACACGCTTTATTTCCAGCAATAAAAAGAAAGGTGTTTTTCTTCATTGTCCACGTCGGAAAACGAGATCATCATCAGGTGGTTTAACAAAAATATAATATATTGTAAAAGCGTGTTCGTTATAATCCTAAAATATAAAGAAAACATTGAACCAATCGAATATTATGCAGACAAAATTATGTACGTTTTAACATAAGAACTAAAAAATTAAATAAATCTATTTCGTTTTAGAATGAAAATGATTATTATTATTATACGCATAATAATGGATAAACTGTATACATTTGCGTTTCAATTTAATTTGCAAGTATACAGCAAAACGAAAAAATATTTCCCTTGTGTAGATAATTAAAAAGAATTACACTTCTATGAAATATTTAAAATCGAATATTTTAATAAAGTCGAAAGTAAGTATATTAATTCATATTTTACTCTCGGTTCCCAATTAACATATAATATTACAATACCTTTTCGATATTCGTTAATTTTATATTCAAACATTATAATTACGTAATTAATTGACTAGACTATTGCAAATTTTCATAATTAAAACGACTATATAATTTATGTTCTAAATATATATTTATGTTCAAGTATGTTATTCGTTCAAAATAAATGTATATTATTATAAGTTTTAATTTATTGAAATAAAACGTCATTAATCGTATAGAAAATATAATATTGATAAAATATACAAATTAATAACGAAAAAAAGCATTTAGAAACTGTGTATAATATAATATTCTAATCTTTAATCAAACAGATATGATAAATACACACACATATATATATTACGGTCATACGATAAATAAAGAAAATCCCTAGATTAAACGCGAGTGTAAGTGAAATATTATATTATGCAATTCGCTAATAATTTAAATTCTTTTTTTCTCCATTCACATTTATTCACTAATCATTCGTTAACATCTAATAAACTGATTAAACTACGCCTAAGAAATAATATATTATTAACTAAATGCAAATTAACGTCGAATTATCGAAGCATAATAGATGTGTATGTATATAATAATATAAAAACTGGAAAACATGAAAAATGCGAATATTAAATAGAAAAAATGTAAACAACAATTTGATTATTGGACATACATAGAATGGACAATTGAGTCGGTCAAATATTTTTTTTAACTTGAATAAATTAAATAAAGTAAAATTTATTATAAAAAATAATAATTAATCCATTTTATAAGTGTAATGTATTTTTGTCCTCTCCGTATAACGAAGTTTTTTGACAAAAGCTCTCGCGTTTTAACTAATTTTTACAATTTTGGAGCTTGATACTACGAATTTTTAATTTTTATTAATAAAAGATACACGTATTCTGGTGTATAATAACTTATAAAATAAAAATAAATAGTTTGGCGATTATGATGCGATAAGATAAATATATAATTACATAACATAATATACAATATAACATATAATAATAAATAATTTACGTTTTTTTAAAAAAAAATATTTGTTTAATATGTACGATAAATAATTTAAATTATTAATTTTCTTTTAAACCTTGTTTGAAACAAATTTTGTTGTTTTATGCTCTTGATATAACTGACTTTTTCCAAATACCCGTATAATTAAATACTGCGTATCTTTTATTACATATTTAACATGATTATAGATAAAATAAAATTATAAAATATATATAATAAAAATATTTAATTAGAAAAGTAATATTTTATTTATTAATATAAAAGAAAAATGTAATAATTTGTACATTAGTATTTTATTGTATTATTGTACTGTTTGAAAGTATAAAGTATAATGTATAATTCTTTGTAATTATTTTTTTTTAATTAACATTATAATATTATTATATTTTTGTCGATAATACTTGTAAACGTTTATTGATTAAATAAATTGTTGAATTTAAATTATGACTATATAAAAATATGGATTAATTATAATAATTTTTATTTTATTCGATTTATTCGGGTTTAAAAAAAAAAACAAATATTCGACCGCCTCAGTTGTTCATCTTAGTATTATGTAAGTACATATATCTAATAATCAAATTGTTATTTCAAATTTTTTTTTTTATTATTCAATTTTTAACATTTAGTTCGGATAAATCTAAATATTGCATAACATTATCGTAATGTTCCGAACGCACGTCGTGGTGCGCAACTGGGAAGAAAACCGCGTTTATGAATAAAACCGGTGTTATAAAATAAACTGCGTTAAAAAGCAAATAACACGTGATGTTTTTTTTTTTTTATGATTCCAAACGATTACAGTGCGTCGTAGGTGTATCCGAACACAACGGGGTTGTTAATATCATTGCGTATTGATGAAAATAATTGTTGTTCTTATATTACATAACTGCAACGGAATAATGAGCGTGGTGACGCATTCGACAAAATTATGGATTTTTACAAGTAACATTCACTTAATCATATCATTAAAAATTATGCGAAAACAATTTTTCATTTGTCCAAAGTGTTTCGGTAATGTAAACAATCACTGTTCCTTCGAGGAAAACAAAATTTACAATAATAAATTTAAAAATTACAATCGTAATCTCGTTTCGTGTTTTATCAGTGAAATTAACGAAAGCAACACCATAACGGAAAATAATTATTGACACCAGCTATCTCGGATTTTCGACTATCGTATGGTTTTTTTTTTTTTTTTTTTATTCGTTTTTCATTGGAAAACTAAATATGGCACAAGTGAACTTGACGTGTTTGTTTATAAAGTAATATATAAATCGATATTTCGCGTATGAGACGTGTGAATTAAATAATATCAATATTACTTTCAATTTATTTATACAAGAAAATTTCGAATTGTTCTGTTATTCGGTCATTTCCTATATGCCTCCCTTCAACCCTTATGGCTGAACGCGCGCACACAACACGATAACATTCATTTCGCGAAATGTTCAGTTAAAATTTTTTAATAATTTTTACAACTTTAAATACAATTTTCGAAATATATAATTTTTAATAATTTACGAATTTTTATAAATTAAGGTGTGGTGTATTTATCAGTGTCAAGACGGTACGGGGAAAGACAAGATATTTTCGTCGTCTACGATTGCAGACGGACGACAATGTTGACGACGTCTCGATAACGGTCTCTTGAAGTCGGTTTTTTTCTCGTATAACCTGCAGATATTGATTAACCGCGTTATTTATCGTTTTAATAATATCGTATATAGTTATCGAGAATCCGTTTCAGATTTTACCTCGGAGATTGATGAGGTAGAATAAGGCGTCTTCGCTTTTTTCGTATTTTTTTAACGTTTTGGTCATTTTTTTTTTTTTTTTTGTCGTATAATCAACAGCGAATTCCGAGCCCTTTATGTATAAACCGGCGATGCTTGAACATCACCACCGGCGGCGGCGGCGACGTGGCCCGTGAATGCGAATTCGAGAACGAAAGCGTTTCTCGGCGTGTCGTATACTGGCATACATATAAATATAATAAATATACACACAGTGGTCAGCGGTATACGCCGCGGTACTTAGTATTGATCCCGGTGCGAAAGCGAGTGGTGCGTGGTCCAGCGGCGATGGGGTCTGACGGAGCGGGCGACGGTCAAAGGGGGAAAAGAGGGCGAAATCGGCGGCTGGGGGTGAGGTGATGGAATAGGGACGGTGATGCTGCGCTCTCGGGTACATATTCACGCAATTAGTCCGGCAACGGCGGTGGCGGCGGCATCGTGGTCGCGCACGCGCGTTCCCGGTCACCTATACGCGTTCGCATTTATTAAAACGAAAAAATGGTAACGAACAGCTGGTAATCGTGATGGTGGTGGACGTGGCTCAAAGGGATTTTATACGCAAAGATTTTTAATGTTTCGGATTCAATAATACGCTTTGTCGGAAAATTTAATAAGCGGTAATAAAAAAAAATAAAAAAATAGTCACTATTAGGATCGTCGAGTTTTTTTTTTTTTTTTTGCCAAATACAATCGAAGTAACGCATAACACGATGTACAAAATGTTCATCCTTTGATTTTACAAGACTTATATAAATAGCAGAACGTCTAATAATCGCCAGTGACGTGACCAGGGATGGGGAGTTTTAATGGTTCGACCTCTTTCTTCTTTGACTTTTTTTTTATAATAATATTAATATTTTATCGATTACTGTTTTGTGTACTACTGGATTCCGTGTATTATTATAATTATTACACCGTTTTCAAGCAACAACGACTTGAACATCGTTTAGTGTTTATTTTTGCGTAACGTGATTGTAAGCAAGGACAAATTTATTAATTATAATACCTAACTTAATCGACTGATATTAATCAACTGTAAAGTGATGTTGTGCGTCGTTCAACTCATCTATTTAGTAATATTATTATTAGGCTTCGGGAATTTCGAGAGCCAAAATAGACAAAACATGCAAAACGAATTATTCAATATTACATTATGTAATGTAGGCACTTAAAAATAGTCTTATAAAATATGATGAGAAACTGATTGGCATTATTGAAAACAATGTTATCAGTGAACTCTTGTAAAAAAAAAAAAAAATATTGACATTGTATTTTGTGTGAAGTAAATAAATTAATGTTTTATTTTACCCGATGTGTCTCGTTGGATTGAATCACTAATATTTTCTTAAATATTATGTTAATAATAATAATATTAAAACATCATTTTTTTTTTTTTTTTTTTTTTTACAAAAAGAAAAAAATATGCACGAAAATACACAAAAATCAAGAAATATGCCAATTTTTTTTTTAAATTGGCAACATAAGCATTTTAAATTTTTATTTTTTTTTTTTAACTCGTCTTTTGTATAAAACGAATTTCTGGTTTAGCTGCTCTCTAATCGAGAACATATTCATTATTTTTCATCTTGTTAAGATAACGTAATGCAAATTTGATATGCTAGTAAATTACATCGAATTTATTTAATAATCCCTCCCCTTGTGCTGGTAATACCGCTGATAATCGTTATATACAAACAGCCCAATACCCGGAAGAAATTTCGGTATAAATCTCAAGTTACTCTAATAAACCATTTATTTTGTAAAACCTATAGAGAAAATAGTTTTTCTGTAAATTTTCGCGAAAAAAAAAACCTCTGCGAGAGAAAATCGAAAAACATTTCGAATAAAGTAATCGCGCTAGATACGATTTGTTGCTACTGCAAGACGAAATCAACCCCGCCGAGCATTCTTTCCGAGTCGAAAATTTCCAGTACACAGAAAAATAGATATAATATTGTAAAACCGAATACCTTCCTATACCCATTTCGTTCAGAACGTAAAAACTAGAACTGTTTGATTTTGTTCGGTACACCGCATGAACACGTGTGTCAATTCATCCATATACGTAACTTATTTACGACTTCGTTATTAAAAACAATTGATTTGGAAACTAATAAAAACGATTTAAATTAGTTTCTTACTAGAAAAAATTACGTTTAAACGTTGAATTGATTTTTTTACAGTAATAAACAGGGCCGTATTTACTATGGTCACCGGCATCGAATAAATAATAGATGAATACCTCCACTTCGGGTGTAATGAGTGCGTTATTTTCAAGTTACTAAAAAAAATTGTTCACAAAAATCAATAATAATAAAAAAAATAGACGTTACTGTTAAACCGAAAGGGTTTCTCTTCGTTTCAGAATGTAAAAAAAAAAATCTAATATCCACAAATATCCAAAAAGATAGCGAGACGCCGGGGTGTTATGGATGTCGCTTAAGCGAATTTCTCGGATAAGGATTAAAAAAGAGTTTGTTGTTATTATTATTATTATTATTATTATTATTATTATATAAATTTAAAATCTGAATGATAAACCCATCGTATTGGACGAAAACGATTTAAATTATTAATTAATAAAGTAGTTTACCTACACAAAAAATAAAATTGACATTGTGGAAAAACACGAAATATTTATGTGAAGAAAATTTTCATTAAAGATTTTAAAGATTTTTTTTCAGTATATTATAAATATAATAAAGTTGAAGTAACGCGTACGCCTGACGTTGTACAATGAAATTTTAATCCTTAAAACCAAAAATTCACTTCTTTTACAAATACAAAATACCGCAAAATCAATAATTGTTATAAATCAAAAATATTACTTTATTATATTTATATAATTAAAAGTAATTTTTCGGAAAATTCTTTTTCCCTAAATTTATATAATATGAATTTACACATTTGGTGGTGAATATTTCAAGTCTCTACAATCGCATGTGTTTCAGAAATAACGCGTTAATCGATTTCGACGAAATCGCGCGGTTCCCATATAATTTTTCGGACTCTCGAAAAAAATTATTTGAGAGAATCAAAAAAAAAAAAAAAATTGATCTATCTAAAATACCGGCTACACGCGAATCGCGTCGTGATTGTTACCGTAAAAATCGGAACGAAATCGTTTCGTGTACAGACATGATAAAACGCATTATCGCTCCGATTCAGAATCCAAAAAAAAAATTCCAAAACTTTTCGTTAAATTTTTTCGTTTATTTATAGCAATTATTAGGCGTTCGTGTTATGCCGAATAATCGTTTTATCGCTAACGCAATGCGATCCACCGTCGCTTTCGAATTCAATATATGTAACAAAACTCTAAAAC
Organism: Chaetogeoica ovagalla; assembly: GCA_032441825.1. Classification (NCBI taxonomy): domain Eukaryota; kingdom Metazoa; phylum Arthropoda; class Insecta; order Hemiptera; family Aphididae; genus Chaetogeoica; species Chaetogeoica ovagalla. The sequence goes on from CM063728.1 coordinate 2,307,962, forward strand.
GTCATCTAAATAATTCAAACTCAAGCGGCAATACCCGCCGCCGCCATTTTTCCGTCATAAAGTCAACGTCATTAAGGACAGTTTTTTAAATAAAAATTTCGTATAAACGATTCTGTTCCGAACGACTACTTTTTCTCTAGGCGATTTCGGTCGATTATCGCACGCATTGGTCGAGAGAAAAACGACGAATTCGGCTGATTATTATCGTTGTTCCTAAAGTATCAATCACCGCGATCGGCGAAATATATATTATTTATTTATTTATTTTATTTTTTTCATTCGCACTCGTCGGAAAAGTAAAAAAGAAATTAGAAAAACAGTCGAGGTCCACGCGTACGCCGCGCAAATCACAAACACGCCTGCACACACAGCCTCGCGTGGTCGTTTATCATTCTCCGGTTACACATACAAAGAGATTTAACGCTCGTGTAAAGACCTCCGGGCCGGAAAAAAAATATATATATAATATATTATTATACATTAAAGATATTAAAAACCGTCACGACCGCGTGTGCGTGAAAAAACGGGTGTATATAGTGGAGAAAAATTAATCAAATTACTACTATGTACTACTACAACTACGCCGTCGCCGGTGGTGGTGGTGGTGTGCGGTTTTTGACGAAATGGAGCGGAAATATTGGCCGGCCGTCCGTTGACGACGTCATTAATTCTTGTCCGGTTTTTGTTTCCACACACACACACATACGAGGCGTATTTCCGCCACCAAGACGAGTGCGCGCTCGCGCGGTTCCAACTTTCACCCTCCAACCGCCCCCCCCCCCCAAACTCGCTCGGCGGCCCAGTAAACACCGAAGACGGCGGCGGCGCGGTGGTATTACGACGACGCGGTTCACGTGTCAGAAATTAATAAATCCGCCGCCGCCGCCGCCATCACAGCGACGAATAAGAGCGGGAGTTTTTTTTTTTTTTTTTTTCATTTTGATAATGGATTTACAGGGCTGTGACACGGGTGGCGGTACGTCCCGTTTAAGCACTCGCCGAAAATACATAAAAATAATATAATAATAATACGGTGTGACGTCGGCGGAGAAAACCGGGAAAACGCGCGTATGATTAAATCCTTCTCCACGCAAAACACCGTACACTGCAGGTAAGAGTACAGGGTGAATAATAATAATAAAAAAGAAAGAATTCTCACATATTTCCCTGTATCGATTACAACGGTGTGTAAATTGACCGAAATTCCCGGTGGCGCGTAATAGTATTTTAATTTCTAATCAACGATACACAAAATGCACTCACTTCGTTAACGGATTAATGTGTTCGTCTTTAAAAACAAAACATAAATCTTTAATCCTTTTCCATTTTGGTTCGCTCGGTTTTAAGAGGAAGAAAAAAGAACCTGACAAACGAACGATTAGTAGCCGGACCGATAAAGTTCATCGGCAAACAGCCGCCGTTGAACTCGAGTCGTGAAACCACTGTTGAATTCAAACGAACACATGACAATAAGAAATTTTTAAAAATAATCCAATGTCGATAACCGACAAACGCACTGTTTATGGCCGGTAGTGCCTGAATGTGACCTGTGGTGGTGGTCATGGATAATATAGAATCTATGTTATCTACATGGCGGTAGTACGGTTCAAGAACGACAACAGTATACACAGCACGAAGTCGACTAGAACTCATCGTCATACCAAATAAAAGAAATCGTAAAACTAACAATATTGATACGTGTAATTGTTAATATAAATGAAAAAACGACTCTTATACGACAATCACGATTTCGTACGCACTTGTTTAACAAACGAATGTTGACTTTTAAACATCTAAATCATGGCTGTTTACATATTATAAGGATTTTCTGGTGGTGCAAAAGTATGATCTCACGTCGCCGCATTTCAAACGGTGAATTAAAATTAAAAATAACACGAAAATAATTTTAAAAAATTGCGGCATGAACGTGTGTTTTTATAATCAATACTATTAACGAAGTATACAACGAGTGTAAAAAATATTGTATAACATTTGTTAACAATTATAACTCGGCGTTTTTAATAAAAAGAAAAATCGATAAAATCGATTGAAATTCAAGGGCCGTAAAAAATAAATACATCTAGATGTACTAAAATTATTTAGAGTAACAGCACATTGATAAAAATAACAAAATCCGTCTTTTAGAAATAATTACGTTTGGTCACCATACCTGTAGGTAATTGATTTAGAAAACGTATGGCCTTACACGCAATAGATATGCAATAAAAATAATAATATACATATGTATTACAACTCCGCGTCACGTAGCTGACAGGTAACAATGTTTTTTAAACCCAATGAAGTTAGCAGGAAGGTGTTTATAACTACTCAATTGGTTTAACAATATGGTATAGTTAAATATCTAGATCAGTGGTGTATTTACGTAGAGGAAAGGAGATGGGGGGGTATTGAAGGAGTATTGCTAAGCTGAATTATGAAATGAACATTATGGATTTCAGTATAGCAAAAAGTAAGAAATCTCTTTTCCTTTTTTTAATAATTTTTAGTTAATACGAATATTCTTTTTTTTAAATGTTATTTTTTATGAATAGAATAATAAAAATTTCGAGAGTAAAAAAAAATGTATAAAATCATCATCTTTTGCGCCACTAGGAAGGCATACGCCGAAAGAGGATCTCGCAAAATGTATTTCGCCCGCAACAAATTTAGACTATGCGTCGCCGTTGCCAGGGCCACTCGTTTTCCGCCCCACTGATGTATGAATATCGTAAAAGTAAAAAAAAATTGTTATTGCTATTAGAATACACTCTTTACCGTGTAAAGTCATCGTCACTAAAGTCGTCGTTGAAAAAAATATACTATTATATTATAATTGCGCGTATTACAAAAAAAGAATCTAAACCCCGTAATAATAAGATACGTTATGAAAATTTACTCAATACGCTTACAGAACGAAATCATATAAATAAAAAGACGATTAAACACGTATGCGTTAATATCACGATAACTTTCATAGGAAGACGGACATTTAAAACGGATCGAACAGAGTGTTTTATAATATAAATAAAAGGTAATCCTAATAGTAGTTCTTCGCCGTTTATTTTTTCTATAAAAATAAAATTTATTTACATATTTTCAAATAATTTTCGCGAAGAAATAATGGTAATAAATCGATTTGTATAATAATAATAATAATAATAATAATAATAATAATAATAATAATAATAATAATAATAATAATATAATAAAATAATATACTCGTAGCGTGTCGTCGATACAAGAATTAAAAATGTATGCATTTATTTCCATAATTATTGTCCTATTGTTATTTATTACAGGTGCACCGAGAGTACTTTAGCGCTTTAGAACGCTTTTAATCCATATTGTTTTTGTTAAATTGAATTCTATATAAAACTGTAATACAATGATCGATAAACGAACAAATAACACAAATAAAAGACAACGCCCACGCGAATTCGTGTTGTTTTTATTTTTTTCTTTTTCCCCCGGAAAACATTATGTAGTTTGCGATAACCAAATTAATTTAGTTTCCACGACAGGCACTTTGTACATAAATAAATCGATAAAGCTCCCATTGCTCACAATTGCTGTTATATATTCGGACACACAATAAGGACAGCCCTCGCTAATGGACATTGGCTATTCGATTTTCGGGAAGAGAAAAAGAAAAAAAAAAAACTCCGCCCGTAAGCGAGTTCCCACCAATTTTTTTAAAAATGTTAAACAATCCATTTACTCGGTAATATCGTTAGAGTCGAAAGACAAAATGCGTGTTCCCGTTTCGGTTACAAAATTCAATACAATTATTTTAATACCGTGAATGCTTCTTTTACGTTTTACTTTCTTTCCCGCACTCGTCAAAATTCAATTAATACAATATTATAATATTACGAAATCGTTATTGAATAAAAACGGTTACAATGATCGAGCACTTACCGATTATTATATATCATATGCAAAATATACTCTGTAGTTGTTTTGTTTTTTTTTTTTTTTAAACTATTTATAAGATCGACCGCAATGGCATTGTAAAGTAATGAAAAATATATTTATAATAACGCGTAATTCGTATACGTGAGATATCCATCTGTTACTAATCAAGCTGCAATACTATAATCGACCTAAATCGTTTCTACATTAATTCAACTTAATTCATAAATGTTTCACTGGTAGCCGGGTAATATATGTGCGTATATGATATGTCAATCTGATGGGCCTGATAAACCAATAGGCTGAGTAGGCTACAGCCATAGGGCGCCGATCGGTTAATGTTAATTTATAGGCGCCACAAAATAATTCTCTTATGAACGTAGAAACCGTGTTTTTCTGCCGTTGGGCGGGTAAAGAACTTTTTAAGATCCACTTTACGCCGGGAAAAATTAAGGCATTTTTATTGATGGAAAATACTTCTTTCGATAAAATAATGAAATCTTTTGTGTCCTCAAAATCAAAAAAGAAACGCTTTTTACAAACGGTTTAAACTAATGTTTGGCGAAATTTTTTAAAAAATATTCATGTAAATCGAGATAACCTTTTTATAATATACATATATTTGACGAACCGTAAATTTTAAAATTTTCTATTTCTTTCCTATAATACTCGTCGTATTCTATCAATTATGTAATACATTTTATTTTAAACACTAAAAGTTTGATGTCTAGGATATGTTATATCCTGAAACCTTCCCTTCTTGAATACATCGTAGTGTTGGCGCGCCAATTTAACCCTAGCCTACTGGCGACAAACACCTTGATCAGGCCCTGAGTCTATTTATTTTCGTAAACATATATATATATATATAATGGTTTTAAGATTTTATTTTTTATTTTTATTTCATGAAAATACGAGCGTAACAAATTCTCAAACAAATTGAATTACTCGAGGTTACGTAGGCTATTGTTTCCGTTGTTTCGAACTTATAAAGTTAATGAAATTTCTGTACACTAGGTAAAGTCGACCGCGATGCCTTGTATACCCTAGACACTACTACTTAATTTTAGAAAACACTTTCAGTTGGAAAAACTTTTGCATTCAAAGCCGTTCTGCGATGGGGAAGAATACATATTGACACATTCATCTCACCGATTATCGTCAGGTAAAATAATTTTAAATGTTATTGAAAAAAATAAAATAAACAATTTGTTTAAACAAACTTGTTTAATAACTTAAAAATTATTGACGTTTATTATCTTATTAAAATATTATTATATTATCCGAAATTCTTGAAAACAAAAACGATGAGACACAAAAATTAAACGTATTTTACATACTCGTATAACACAACAGATATGTTTACAATAACAATATTAAAAACAATTTTCCATATGTAAAAAAAAATATTTTTTTTTTCTTAAATAATAACTATCGACATGGTAGACGTAAAAAATTAATTCCAACTAAAAAATTTCGGGGGAAGGGAGATATGTACAGTAGACAATTATTTTTTATCTTATATAAACGCTTACATCACTTTTAATTTGTTTGTTTGTTTTTTTTTTAGATGTTCCGTATTTTTGCTGTGATCTCATAATAGTTGTACTATTGGCTGCAACCAAATTGTGTGCCAAAAAAAAAAAAACGATTTTGGTGTCGACAACCGAATCGCGTGCGCGTATTTTTCGTCGGCTTTCATAAATTTATTTTCGCGCAAATTTTAAATAAAATAAGTCCTGACAAAGTTTTAATGAGAATGATTAATTATCAACACAGAACGAATTTATATTATATTATGTTTTATAAAATTATATTCGAAACACGACAACGAGACGTTCACATACATTGAAAACGTATCATCTCCGCGACCAATATAACGGCCGATCGTAATGAAGTAGATAAAGGCCGTTTTAGAGTTTTAAAAACCGTGATTTTCGAATAGTTTTTATTCCAAACGGGAATTCGACGAATTTCTACAGCCGGAAATTTTCAACGAAACTGTGCGCTGAAAATGTTAGAAATGTACAAAACAAAATTATAAAATAATGAATTCAAGAAAAAAAAATAATAATAAAATCATGCGCGCGAATCGTCTCTGTCGGAGCCGCACGCAAAATTCAGAAAACACCGGTGCTAATATTATAAATAAATAATTATATAATATTATTACACGAATTGATAATATTGATGATATTGGTTAACGGAATTCCGTTCGTTTTTGTAACTATTGAATGTTTTTTTTTCTCTGTTTTGCAATTCCGTTCGATCTCAATAATCAAATTGGTTCGTGACCATCATTGAAATCGTAAAAGTCGTAACCATCATTAAAAAAAAAAAAAAAAACGCGCGAAATTAAATCTTTTTTTCTTAGACACGAGCGCATAAACCGAAATTCCGGAAAAACTGCGTTAATTGTAACGCGGAACGTTCGGAGGAAGGAACGCGCGCACGTAATATTCTCATCGATTACTACACACGCGTACGTGTACACACCCGACCACACTCTGCCACCCCCCCCCCCCACCACGCGCCGTTCATCGCACACACGCACATTAAAAGACTCGGCCCAGTCCACCCGCACTCCCTTCTGACCAGCAATACACCAGTTAACGGCCCCCGTGTATTGTATATTTCTCTTTCTATATTCCGAGAGTTTTTTTTCCTCGTTTTCTTTCTATTTTTTTATTTTTGTTGCCTGCCCCGTCCAAACGTCCAGCAATAGTAATAATAACAATAATAATAATAATAATAACAATAATAATAATAATAACGCGCTCGACGGCGGCGGCGGGCGCCGGGGACTCGGTGATTTTATGGCATGGAAAAAAAAAAAAAAAGGAAGAAAGAAAGAAAAAAAAAAGGGATACGGTCCAGTCCTCGGGAATTGATGGCGGCCACGGTTTCCTTTCTCGCCCCGACGGTTTTTATTTTTAATGCATAATGTAATGGCGTAGAACACCCTACTACTACACGCTGCGGCCGGAATATATATATATATATATAAATATATACAGACACGCGCGTATTGCTCTCTGGACGAATCGACGAGGAAGGAGGAGGAGGAGGGAAAAGACAACGAGTACAAGAGGAATTTTCCTCGACGTTTTTTTTTTTTTTTCTTTCGTTTTTCCCCCTTCCTTTTCCTTGTTTTTCCATCTTCGCGAAAATAACAAATCGTAAAACAAACACACGACGAACAGTGCCCCGGCGGATATTATTCACCCGGTGTGGCCTGCACACTGCGCCCACAACAGCAGCAGCAGCAGCAGCAAAGCACGCGTATATATTATGTACATACGTGATACGCGCGAATAAGGAGACACACGGTACGGGGGAGGCGTCATAAATTATGTAACAGTCCCCGCGCGAATATTTCCACACGACAGATACACAAACCCTTGAGGAGAAAGAGAACGAGAGTAGAAGGCGGGGACAAGGGGATTTGTTTTGATTACGTCATATCGCATTATTATTATTATTATTATTATTATTATCGTCATCGTTATTCGGCTGCTTAAAATACGGCCAGTGCGGAAAACGGGAACGGGAACGGGCTATGGAACGCGAGAGGAGGCTCGGGGGATAAAATAATATTTCGCACCGCCGAATAGAGAATTCGGAATTCGTTACTGCAGATCACGTTATACAATACCACGTGTGTGTGTGTGTGTGTGTGTATTGTGCGCAGGACGATACATTTCCTGCGCGGGGAAAACGTTTATTTATTCATACGCGTATTGGTCTCAGCGTGGTGTGCGCACAGGGTACGACGACGCAGGGTATAAATGCATGCGTGAACGTGGATTACGCGATCATAGACGTCCCGTCTCATACGGGAAAGTAACACCGTATTCCAAAAGTATGTCCCGTCGTCCCTGTCGGAGATTCGTTAATGATCTCGGGACGCTAACGTGTCCCTTTTCGTCGCGTAAGAATGAAAGAAAAATAAACGACAATAATTAAATGTAATTTCTGTCGATATCGTTATAATAACTTCCGTTTTTCTCCTTCGCTTGAATCCGCACTGTAAAATAACGATCTGATAACATACGATCGAAGCAACTTATTGATTCCCCCGATGTTTACGCATTATATAAACACGCTCGATAAATTTAATCAAATATATTTTTACGGAGAATCGCGATCCTCTACAATGTGGTGGAACAAGCGGCTTCTGTTGTTTCCTTTCATTCAATCAGCAATAAGTATTTAGCAATAATCGAGTCCATAAGAAAATGTTTATTTTTTAACATAAATATTATTTTAATTTTAATCCCGGCTGAACGAACTCGCAATAATTGTTTGAATGGAAATTTAATCGATTCGAAAAAGAACTTTTTTCTTTTTTTTTTTTTTCGATTACGTGACAACGACGATGCGCCTAAATATCGACTTTTATCTCGAACACGTTGGGAGGTGGAATTAATTTTTAAAAATAAACGACAATTTACTTATTACACGCTCGACAGTTACAATAACTTTATTGAACGTTGCAAGTGTTCAAAATTGTTGCTGTAAAGAAATTGAATGAAAACGTCAAAATCAGATACGGCCGTGTGCAGCGACTAAATCACTTTACACAACCGCGACGTGTTTCGCCCGGAGAGAAAATTAATTTAAACATAAATGTTCGTCTGTATAAAACAACAGAAACTGTACGACGATTATATCCTACGAATAGTTTTACGCGATGTATTCGTGTGCTCGAAAGACGTCTATTGACTTTTTCGAAATACCATTTAGAATTGAAAATTATCTCACAAGGGTTTAAACAACAAACAGACCAGAACTCTTTATAAAAATGATAATATTCAATTATACGGTCCGTATCCGTTTAGTATAATACGTGCAATAGGGAACGTCATCGACACTAAACGACATTCAACGACACACCTTAAAAATAATTTTCTCCGAAAAATGGAAAAATAATAAAAGAATTTACAGCAATTTATCACTGTGTCTAATATAAGAAGAATAGGTTTCAAAACGTTTTCGAACATGATTTTTCGCAATTTCCTTATTTATTTTATAACGTAACATCTAAACTGCAAACTATTTCAAAATAATATTTTCTTCTGTATATATATATTATTTTGATGACAAACTGACAGAAATTCTTCATTGATACATTCATTACATCTAAGTGTGTGTGTGAGTTTTTTTTATAATGTTTAAAAACACCTGGGTATAACGGTTTTATTTTATTGTTTGTATTATAATAAATACATATTTTCATGAACTTCAATTTTCCAATATATTTATGTTAATATTTTTTTTTCTTTAAGGAAACATCGTACGTTTCAAATCAATAATATATATTTATTTTTTTTTTGCAATTATTATTTTAACTATACTCTTAAATTTCTCGCGAAACCATAAAATTATAATAATTTTAATATGCAGTAAAAATCCAGAAATATTAAATTTCTTTGGTGCAAATAAATTGTGTAACAATAACTGTGATTATTAATGGTACGATATATTCACACGACTTACGTATCTATCTATATTTTAGTTAGCGAAAATAAACGGTAATATTTTCTTTTTAATTCAATACCAAATGTATTGTTATACATAGAAAATTGAAAATTAGTAACTTAGAAAAAAAACCAATCGAGAAATTATAGTTTTTTTATTTCAGATTTCATGCAAAGTTAAGTAAACGAACGTGGACCCTTCTGCATTTAAAATATAGAAATTAATTGGCGATTTGTTTTTATATAATGAGTTAATGCGTATGAACATTTGACGTAAAATTCCGCGTTTCGACAAGAAATCCAAGACTTCGGGTTTTCAATTCTCACGCGGTGCTGCCACTTTGATTAATACCTTAATCTGTAAATTTCCGCCCGGATTTCAAATCCGATTCCAATAACATTAATTTTGACTATCATAACAAATATTAAATAATATTCGTCTGTCTTAATGCAGTGTAATCACAAGTTCTAAATATGCGGAAAATCGGAAAGAAAATGAATAACGAGACGATATTTTGTTCAATAATACGTGTATACTATTATAATAATTTTAACTGATCAAAATAACGATTTTGCGAACAATTAGAAACACGTTTTCTTTTATTTTATTCGAACACCAATAAACTTATACGTATTTATCGAAAAACAAAAATGAGTTAAGCTCTTTGAAATCGTTGAGTTTCACTTAAATATTGAAACATTTTATTGTAATCAATTGCTTACACGCAAATTAATTTTGAAACGCGATTGTTGATAAAAAAAAAAAATTGTAAAGTATGAAAACGTTAAAAATTCCTAAACAGAAACAATGGTGGTTTTTTTTTTATACGCGTGTGTGTGTTCAAAGCGAAAACGAATATTTTTACGTTTTTCAGTGAAAAACTCGGATAAAATATGATTATGTTTGTAAGAGATTTTCTTTAAAGTCGCCTTTTTTACAATCGTAAATATTTCTTTTTTTATTTTTTGTTTAATCGTCTAATCTCTATAAAAGTACATAAAAAAAAATCGAAATTTGTCGTCATATACGTGTATTTAAATTTAAAAATCCAAATACATTTTCTACTGAAATTCACAGTATAAAAGCAAGGTCGTAAAATAAGCGAAAACGTATAAATAAAAAAGACGAACGCATTCATGAAATGTAAAGCCGTAAACTCTTGGGTTATTGCCATTTCATTCCAATGCGTATGTTTTATAAACAGCTACGGACCGGTATTCTCCAGCCTTCCATTTTTTTTTTCACTTTTTACAATCCCCTAAACGGTCGTTAAGTCACATAAGGGCAAAGGCTGTTTAAAAAAAAAAACGCTTTCACCCTTCGAGGGTAGATTATACGTATTCATTTTAAAGTAAAAAAAAAAAAAAAAAAAACTTCGGGCGTATAAATATATTATGTGTGGTCCGAAAAATGCGAAGAGGGGTTCACTGTGAAAAGTGGAGTTTAATATTTAATAGAGTTAAACGTGTTTTTTTATACACAAAAAGCTTATATATATAAAACAGGCGTATATATCAATCGCTAATTCACTTCTACTAGGCAATTGATCGTCGAAAGACTTTAAATATTTATTTATTATTGCTTTTAAAAATCGACCCCCATAACCAATAAAAACGAATAAAATATTTTTACTCGACTTCTATCATCTGCGTTTTTTATACGACTAAGCGCCGCGTTTTTAACTCTTACGCAATTTATTATAACCTGCAATACTCACATAATTCATAAGCCATTAAGTAACCGTGAATTGTCGATTTCCTATAGGCAGATCCTACTCAATTTATATATCTACAGTTTTAAAACTAGTTTAATAATGAATCTGTTTTGAACCATTATCAGTGACCATTTTAAAACGTATATCTCACGATTAATATTGTCATTTACGTATGTGTAAAATACATATTTACTTATTATAGGGTGTTTCGTTTTATCAACGTGAATAACATTGTAATACGTAACACGCTCGACATAATAATTATATTGTGCAAAAACAAATAATTCTGCACATTGATGACTTATCGTAAAATCGTACTTTTGAGAAAATGAAAATATAATATTCTAACTGAATTCCGTATACGAAATTTAGTTAGACGTAATATTCATCCTGTGGTATTAAAAAAGATATGATACAACAAGTATTTTGGGACTACTGATGTATTGCGATTATCGATTTGCAATAAAATATCTACGTAAAGGATTATTTTATATCTTTCATTGTTACAATGACCACGGAAAAGCAATTGTCTCCGACAGCACTCTAAACAAATTTAAGAATAATTTAAGAAAAAAAATCATCAATATAATAAAAAAATATATTTCTTAACGAAGAATAATATCAAAAATACCGAATTTTGGATAACGCACACACAATAATATACGTATATATATTTATTATTTTTTATACCGTCAACTGGCATAATTTTAAACATTAACTCATGTTTCTTTCTTTAATGGTATTGACTTACAATATTCGTTTAATTTGTAATTTTTCTTTTTTTTTTTTTTTGCTGACATTCCGATTTAAAAGGAGAACGCGCATTATTAAATAACAATATACGCATATTTAGTTTAATGTTGTACAAAAATTAATCGTTTTCAAACTTATCGTTGAAATGTTATGACATTTTTGAAATGCGCAAAAACTCATATTATATGTTTAATTGACCACACACAATTATTCTCACGTGTTTGAATTTTTTTTTTTTTCGATTAAATCTCTTATATTATCATGACCGAGAATATTTTACAGCGATAAAAATACCGAAAATACAGCTCGCTGTCTTCTCGTCTTTTACGGGACCACGCGTTTCCAGCGATTTTTCTCACTTTGACTTAAAACAAAATAAATATTCTTTATTTTTATGCGATATGATATACTAATCCAAAGAGACGTTTCTCTAATTTTAATAGTTTTACAGGAAATTACAAAATATTATTACACGCGTACGTTTAAAAAAAAAAACTTCTTCTAAAAAAAAAAAACGATTTCTTCGTTTGTCCGAAATTTATTTTCTACTTTCGTGTCACACGTAACGAGGAAATGACAGAGAAGGGGGGGGGAAAGAAAATAAATTTTCGAAGTTAAAACAAGCAAGCGATGATAAATTCGAACGCACCAAAAAATAAATATAAAATACTAAAAATAAATACGAATTCGTTTTTTTTTTTTTTTTTAATATACCTTAGAATAGTAAAACTACGTATATTTTGTTTCTTATTTGAAAAAAAAAGGCGAATTCGTCAAATTCGTATTTAGAAAATCGCTCTAAAAAAAAAAAAAAAAAAAAAAACGGTCCAAAACGATATGCGTTACAGTTGACGGTATTCAAATCTCTTATATTATCATGACCGAGAATATTTTACAGCGATAAAAATACCGAAAATACAGCTCGCTGTCTTCTCGTCTTTTACGGGACCACGCGTTTCCAGCGATTTTTCTCACTTTGACTTAAAAAAAAACCGCGTACGAATATTTTTCAAAAAAAAAAACCGCGTACGATATAATCTACGCGTGACGTCTATTATAAACGTTTGACACGCCTCAACGGTTTTTACTGTAAACTAATCATTGAGATGATTTTCCCAGGCGGAATTTTCGCGGATCGGATTTCCAACGTTGAGCGAAATCCGTAATTAAAAAAAAAAAAAGAAAATAATAATAATAAACCGTACGTAATGGCTCATGTACGTGCAACGGAAAGTACCGCCCGTATACAGACAGTATTAATCGGCAAAAATCGAAATCGATAGAAATAAACAAAAAAAAAAAAAAAAATGTTTATATATATATTTAATATAATACGTCCTACAATGGAAAACCGTTCGAAACGATATATATATATACAACAGAGATTAACGCGCGGAAGCTGCAGTGTGGACCCGCGCCGGTTCATACGGCCGAACAGAACATCGCACAAAGGCGCACACGACCCCTCTGGCAGCGGTGTACGGGGGACGACGGAGCGCGGTCCGTCAACCGTCCACATTATCGACTTATCTGCGCGCGCGCATACACACACACACACCATACGACGAGAAAGAAAGTCCCGGGGAAAAAAAAAAAAAGGAAAAAAACAAATTAATTTTGGCCGACGAGCGGGGCGCGGCAGTGGCCTGCGGGGAGATGTACAAAGGCGTCGGCGCGGGGGGGAGCACGGCTGATTGCGAATTAAAGAACGTGTCGTCCGCGCGTGTTTAGTAGCGCGGCGTGTGCGCGCGCGGGACTGTTATATTGTAGTAAGGATATAATACAAAAATATAAGAGGGCGGCCGCGGCGGTGAAAATCGCCACTGCGCGCGTGCGCGCGCGCCACTGACGACGGGTCATTAAGAGGACCGGACGTACACGGACGGCCGCCGCTTGTCCCTTCCTATAGGCGGCCGCCCGGTTTAATTTATGCGGCATCACACGCGCCGGCGGCGGCGGCGGCCGACCCTCGATTTTTCGAGCACCCGATCGTGATCTGATTGCAAAACAAAAAAACAAAAAACACTGCCCGGTTTTTTTTTTTTTTTTTTACTCATTTTAACCGTTGCGCGCGCATTACTATCCTTCTCAGCACACCCATCGCTCTATACGTATAACCGCTACCACTATACCTTTTTTTTTTTTTTTTTTTTTTTTTGTCATTATTATTATTAATGGGTTTAATTCGGACGCCATTTTCTCTCCGTACAGCCTACATAACTTACGGATAGCGTCGGCGGATGAGAAAATATTATCGGGCGCGCGCCGCCGTCTTCCTGTTTTTTTTTTCGCGCGCGCGCGCGTGTGTACGGCGAACCGCACGCGTAAATATATTTCAGAATTTGTCAGAAAGAGAAGAGAGAGAGAGAGAGAGAGAAATATAAAAATACAACGGTACGATTTTGCCGACGCGCCACAAGGGGTTGTTGTTGTTGTCGTTGTTGTTGTTGTTGTTGTTGTTGTTGTTGTTGTCGGCGGTGGTGTGCGGCAAGAACGAGCTTAAAGGAAAACGGCCTTAATGCCGTTTCAGCGTACTTTCGCCCTCTGAATAATCAAAATTTATGAGTTTTCCTGCGCCGTTCCGTCCGAAGATCCCTTCTCCGGGACACCCCTCGGCCGCAGCAATTCACGTGATCACAATATTATACGCGCCCGCCCGCCCGTGTGTGTGTGCGCGTACTGCGCGTGTAGCGAACCCGGGGACGACGGTCCGCAGTGCGCGCACGAACCCCGCCGCGTATCGGTCGTGTGTTGTCGTCACGGACAACCGACGACGTTTCGCCGTTTACAAAAAAAACACCGACTCACACCCCCACCCACACTCCTCGTACGACGTTAAAATATTACAAATTTGTCACCACACAAAATATTTCACTATATATTACGTTTACTCTGTGTGGAGATTATATTATAATACATCGGTCTGAAAATTCGAAAATCAAAAGAAAAAAAATATCTCGCGATCGGTTGTGAAATAGTAATAATCAGGACTCGGGACTTATAAGCACTTAAAATAAGCGTTTAAAAAAATCACTTGAAATCGTCGTTACAAGCACTCGGATAAGCATTTGAAAAACTTAAATTTAAGCGAAAATATTTATTCAAAAAAAAAAATCAAATAAATCTTTATATTATAAAAAAAAAATTAAACTTCACTTTCGAGACTTTATTTGATTTTATGGATTCTCTGAAAAATAAAATGATGTAAACGATATTTTTACAAATAGTTGAAAAAAAAAGACGTTGAATGTCGAAGTATTCGCACGCATACGATGACGAAAGAAATACGGCGACAAAAACAACCACAACGAACGCGAAAGACAATCGACTACTAAAGTGAAATCAAAAACGTTATTTAATTTATCACGTCTATATAAACCACGACGCGTCGGTCAAATAATATTATTTACCGAGAAATTAGTGATAAAATGGTAAACTACGTGAACTCGATTATATTAATGTTTTTCCCCGAAATACAGTTCTAGTTTGAGCGTTGGAATATTTTTGTTAACCCTGCAACGATGCCGCGGACGGAGACGGACCGCGCGACAACACAGATAAGATAAGAATTATTTTTAATTCTAATTCTATCATCAAAAACGACTTTGCAGGAGAAAACCATTAAAAAGTAGTCAAAACTGGTCAAAAAAGCAAAAATAATCAGAAAAACTGAAAATAAGCGTTCTTTTTAAAAAATCGCCGGAAAAAGCGAAAAAACGCACTTTCAAATTTCATAATTGAACGTGTTGTAACATGACATAGCACTCTGCTACATTTTAAGTCGATCCATAAAAATAAACAAATGCTTTAAGTCCCGAGCCCTGGTAATAATAATAAACAGGGGAATTAAAGCGAGTGGAATGCCGCTCGGGGTCCTTCTCTCAGACCTCTGATGACGTTTGACGATTTCAATGGGTACTACGGAACGCTGAAATTATGACCGAATAATAATCAGAATACAAATTCAGAATTGCGGCGAAAACAAATCTTATAAAATTTTTTCTTTTTAACAAATATTATTTCAGTTCTATTACAGTAAATACCGTTGCGAATAAATAGATATTCGGTATAACGTAAAGAAAACGCGCAATTTATATGTTTTCCCATTTTAATACTTAAAAAAAAATAAAAATAGAACTTCGTATAAATATATAACGTAAGATTTTTTTTTTTTAATCAAGCTCATTGTTCGCCTCACAATTTTAACCGCGTATAATAAAAATTTAAATTTGTTTGGTTTTTTTTTTCATATACAATTTAAAGCACTGCGTTTTTACGTAATAATTAATTTTTATACTATTTCTTATCCCAACGATTTTCTAGTTTTTAATTTTCTTCAATGGCAACCACTACTACTATATGGAACAAAAAATATATTCTCCTTCGAAGTATTACATTTTTAAACGCGTAATTTATTATAAATGCATTTATTAACATTTTTTATTATATGACATTCGTAAAAGTCAAAAAAAAAAATATTATAAATTATTATTATTATTATTTAATTTTTAAATTTAATGAAAAATCTGTTGTTGTTTATTTGGTTTAAGAACACGAATCTCAGGCTGAATAGAACTCATTTTCACTCTTTCACTCTTTGGATATCGAACCTCCTTATGTACTTGTTTTTCAAATATAGCATTACAGAAAATTCACTCTCGCCCTAATAATAAGTAACGACAAATGCAATTAAACATTGTAATGCTTGCTTTGTGCCAATTCAATTTTTGTCGACATCCAAAACGAAACCAATGTTTTGTCTTTGAACGCGTATTTCATTGAACTTTCGCACAAATCATGCCAATGGACGATTCTATATTCTTATATGTTAATAATAATAATAATATATAATACAATGAAAATTATAAAAAAAAAAAAATGTCTTCGCGTAAGATCTTACTAACTAATAAGACGTGGCCTACAGATTTCGTTTAAAATATTCGTTGCGATGTGTAGAATATATGTATTTTTAACTAACAACGATTATTCGTCTACGTTACACACAATATTGCGCATTTGTACCGGAACTTTTTGAACAAATCCCGTATAGGTACATGTACGTATACGACGTATTCCAAGTACGTCGATCGTCGTAGTAAAGTTTTACGTGAAACTTTTTCAATCGACACGAGAAAATACGGTTTTTTTTTCCAAGTGCTTCGTCAAATTACCATCGTGTGCAAAGGACCATCACGCGTACTTCACGCGAATACGTTTTCATGTATTTCGATTTAATCGCATCCATACGTGAATGGTTTCGAAAAAAACGTGTGTATTCAGCACTATTGTCTCTGAGCTAACACCGCTCGCGAATACACACAATTTCAATGCACTTTATACAATATATAATTTTGTACTACGTCTAAACATTTATATACTGAAGAGCCTACAATTATTGTTATCCCTCACGAAATCGTCAACAGTTTTTTTTTCCTCGCACACTTTCATCACGTTACGTAGCAAACAATTTCGAAAATCCATAGCTGTTTTTAAAGCCACGCCGTTCGATTTCACCGCGTATAGTGTTCCCATAATATTTATTATTATCGTATTGCTATTGGATAATTACTTTAAACGTATAATTTGACTGACAGAAAATGACTACAATATATAATTAATGAACACGTAAACTGAAACATAATGACAAAAAATAAAAAAAAATATATATATATATAATAACAACAACGAAAAAGTATAATATACTTACAAATATACTTTCAAATAATGTATATTATACATTATGATTATAAACTATCCATTAAAACGTTTTCTTTTTTCTTATACCGTCGAATAAAATCAGAACTAACGGTTTTTTTTTCGATTTTTTTTACTTATTATTCAATGAGACGACGCCTTGTATTTTTATACGCGAAACAATATTTTACAGTGCTATAAATTTGCATGTACAACAAATGTATCATTTTCGCCGCAAAAAAAAACCCCCCACGAAAATTCGTATACACTTATAGCTTCTACATTCGAAAATCAAAACGTCTTCGTTTTCAGACACGAGTCTTTACCAATCGTGATTTGCATTCGATCTCCAGTATAATACGATATTATAGATCTAAATAATGATTCCCGATCTCTCGGGGACACGTGGACTGGCTCCTTTAACGCGAAAGATATTGTTTGAAACAGCCCAATAATTAATAATGCATTATGGCTTACAATAACGTACTTTTAATATTTCAAAATATCTCGTTTATAACTTAATTCCATCTACAATATATTACTTAATATTTAAAAACAACAAAAATAACCTTAACCACACTGTATACCAATTGAAAAAGTATATTTTAATTATTTATTCTTATCGTCGTACTACACAGAAAGTATATGAACAGTCGATAATTTATGTAATGTCTCGCTTTTTTTTCTTTTTTTTTTTTGATACACAGTCTACGAGTGTCATAAAGCTACGGCATTTTACTAACGCTTTACTCTTATTGCCGTTTAAACAAATAAAATTCTTTTATAACAAAGATCGTTTTATTAAATATAAGATCGCCCACGCACTCAACCGATTTAATTATTTAACCGGCCCATCGGGAAACTTCACGATCTCCCGATCCATCGTTCCGCCCCTGCGCGCTCTCTGATAATTTTTATTATCCACATATTTATTTCGTCGTGAATACAGACGTGGACCCATATAATCTGACCCACCGAAACACCGAGTGAATCCCAGTGGCCAACCTCACTGAAATGTTCATTGGTTTTCGCACAAATGTGATAATTTAAAAAAAAATAAATATCAAATAGGTACGTTTTTACTGTAAAATCACGAGAATTCGTCATGCGATTTCCAAATTCAAACAGCACGTTAAGTCAATCCTAAAGGTTATCGAGATGAACAACCCCCCCTCCCTGTGTTCGTGTTCAGCGTTGAACTTTGACCATGACGTTAATATTTTGTCTTACAAAAAATTGGCTGCTCTCAACGACACTTTGATGAAATGAGTATACAAGCGTCATTTCGTTTGGAAATAAAATAACACAGTGGTGAGTTCAAAAACTCGTAACATTTATAATTATTTTAAAATATCACAATACAGTTATGATATTTCAAATTACTATAACGGATAAAATGTTATTAGAATTCATCTTCTCGTAATAAACTATATAACACATTATAAATAAGACATTGGAAGAACGGCCTGGACTAATTTTTTATCCGATCTGAAATTATTTTCAATGACGTCAGCGTCGTAATTATAAATCTGAGACCCCGGAGGATTTATGTTCTCGTATTATGTTCGCATTAATAAATAAACACTTTTTATTTATTTATTTTTTTTTTTTTTTGTAAATTCTCGTATTTTAAAAGTGTGACATGGTGGATTTCAAAACGAAATTCGAAAATTTGTGTACGTACAAATCGTATTTACGAGGGCTATTGTCTTCCCTCCACCCCGTGATCGCGCCACTGCAGTATGACGTACGTTCCCCCGCGGATTTACACGATATTACGCATTAAAATTCGAAGCACACGATTTAAAACATTTACTTATTTACACGTGTTTAAAAAGAAAAATATTAAATTCAATTAAAGAGTGTAGGAAAATCGTCGTCGAGCACATTACGAAAACCGTGGTTGATGACGTCTGTTTTTTTTTTTATTATTATTATTAATAACAGCGTATAAACAGCGGTACGTATCGAAAAAGTGTCGTAAAAACAACGAATATTCGACGATTATCAACAGCAGCCAGCAGTAGTTGCAATAGAGTTAAGAGAAGAGATGAATTATTATTGTTGTTGTATGACGCGGTATACGAGACCGCATGTATACGTCCCCGCGGGATCGGCGTGCGCGGCGGAGGGTTTCGGCGCGTGCGAACGGACACAGAAAACGGAAGTTTAATGGGCCTCGCTGACACGCCGATAGGACGCGGCGGGAAGCAAAAGACTTTTTTTTCCTCTTTTCTTTTTCTATATATATATACACACACTCACGTCCCCAGGACAATTTTTCTAGCTGGGACTTCTGTCCAGCGGTAGCCCTTTTCTCTCTCTCACTCTCTCTGTCTCTCTCTCTCTCTCTCTCTCTCTCTGCACAGCGCGCGTTATTCCTTTTTACCGGAGGCCCTAAGCGCGGTGGCGGCGCGTCGATTTATTTTGATCCCGTTTTGTAACGCGTCCCCGGGGACAGCGCGCGAAAATCGTTTCTCGGACAAAAACTAAAGGGACTTAAAGCTCGGAGGAATGATTCAACACTGTCGTACGTGCATTATCATTTTCTCTTTTGCTGCCGCCCACCCTCACACGCCGTACTCTGTGCACGCACAAAAACACACACACACCGTTTCATTTCGGCACACAGACCACCATCGCTCCATGTTATATTGTTTATACGCTGTACCTTTATTTTTATTTTTTTGCTTTTGTTGATTTTGTCGCTTTTTTTACGATTCCTCGCCCAACAACCCCAGTCCATAAAATTGTGTGTAGTACGACACACTTTGTGTAGTACGAAAAGTGAAGTGTGTGGTGTAGTACGGAAATTCACCAATTTATCCTAGTAGTAGCTATAATTTTAATTAATCGATATACCTTGGGAAGAAGTGTGTAGTACGAAAATTTGGATATTTTAAAGACCGCCAACAACAACACGTTGTATTCATATACATAATTTAGACATTCTTAAAGGAGAGGATGGCTCTGAGACACTGAGTAATACCATCATCGAGTAATTTCTAAATAGTAATCCATACTTTAAAATTAGAAAAAAAATTACCGAATTCTCAACATAATAATAGTATATTAAAAACGACTACTACCTATTAGGAATTTATTATAGATTGCCGCGGTATTTCCCTCACGTCGTCATCGTGTAAAGTAAACGATAGTGACATTACGAACAGTTCGATTTTCAAACCGAATCCGAAGTGTTCGGTTCGGTTCGAAAACCGAACCATAGAAAACGAAATGCAAATCGAATTCGTCGAATAAATCAATAAAAGTATAAAATAGTTTGTTTTCTATTTCTGTTTCTCTCAGTCCGCAGTAAAACCGAGTTACTCGGGACTTAAAACTAATGTACACCTAAATGTCGTTTAATCACAAAATATGTATATATAAATGTTTTTTTTTTTTTAGCAAAGGAAAAAATATATAAATCCAAGAATCAACAAATATATTTTTATGCATAATACACTGTATAAGTAAAAAAAAAAAGTATAAATTTTATATTTCTATGAAGACAAAAAAAAATTATGATTACTTCCATCTAGTGACGTTATTTGAGGGAGATAGAATGAATATTTGTCCACCCCCTCCATCTTAATAGTGGGTTTGTGTTTTTGTTTTTCTTTGTTATTTACTTACTTTTTTACAATATGAACCGTTCAAAACTTTGCCCCTCTAATTTAAAATTTGAAATGACGACCCTGCTTCCATCCCTCACACCCCCACTTATTTTAATCCACTTCGACCACTGACAATAAATATATGCATATATATATAATCAATACTAATATACGACAATACGATCAGTGGCGTATTTAAGATTTTTTTACCCTGGGTACACATTTTTTTTTATGCCCTCTTTCTCTTACGGTCTTTTATACTGGCAATTTTTATACCCATAAAAAAAACTTGCAATAATAGTATTATGAAGTATAAAAATCTATCGAGTGCCCTAGAATGTTGAATATCGTAAATACCCATGATAACAAAATAATTAAAGCAAATTATAAAATTATAAAATTTATTTTCTAATCTACTTACAAAATAGTGAACGAAATGTAAACAAATGGAAAAAAAAATAGCGAAGAAATTAATATAATATAAATACATATGCTGTGTTGATATTAAAAGTTTGTTGAAATTTATTTGCCTAAAAAAAAAACTAACCAACATTTTTATTTTATTTTTCTTAAATCATTCTAAATCTGTTTATATATATAAAAAAAAAACTCTCAGTTAATTTGCTGCCCCCAAAAAAGTGCTGTCCGGGGCAATTGCCCTCCTTGCCCCCTCCCCCTAAATACGCCACTGAATACGATATTATATTAATACCTATTAGAAAAAATTAAAACGTTATACGTATATAAAACATATACAACTCATTAGATGAACAATAACATGTAATTATATTGTCAATGGTCACTTTTCGGACTTGACGTGTAACATTTACACGACGATTGCAATTCGTAAACTTTTTTTTAATAATAATAATGATAACAATAATAATAATAATAACAATAACAATAATAATAATAATAATAATAATAATAATAATAATAATAATAATAATAATACTAATAATAATAATAGAAATAATAAACGCGTAATAATTTTTCCCGACGAATCAACTGCTCCTCGCTCGCCCCCTCGTCTTTGAACGTCATTCGATATTAATGTCGTGTGTGTGTGTGTATGTGTATAATACGTAACAAACTCGTTTGTATAATGTTCATATCTCGTCGGATATTTTTGTACCACTTATCCAAAACGAGACTAAGGATATTCGCTTACACGATGATAAAAACAGCGAGTATTGAATGCAAACACGACTGGTGCTTGGAGATAAATCAACATGATTGATTCGACTCCGGGCGCAAAATATTAGCCGCGTATTATATATATAATATTATATTGTGTACTGCGTGGTGTACATATATATATATATATATTTATATAGTTGCTGTGTCCCAGTTGTAGTGGTGGAAACGGGAAGGGGGAAAATTTCAATTATCTTTAATAGACGGTAATTCGATACTTCCCCTACGCCGTAGGTTACTCCTACTACCGCGGTAGCGACGGCGGCGGGGTTAGCCCTGCAGGGATGTTATTATTTTCTATCGCCGGGACAACACACCGTAATGCTCGAGCGAAACGTTAAACGGCACCCTGAATCCAACAGTAATTGCGTTTATATATATACGTATAAAATGTGCGCGTTTACGGGATGGCGGAAATCGTCCAAAAAAAAAAAAAAAAAATGATATTCGGGTCGAGCGGGACGGAGCTATAAGTATATATAGTTGCAACAGCGCGGTTAGCCGCGTTTATGGCGACCGCGGTATTACACGAATTCGGGGCGGGAAGGGATATACGTTTTATTTCTGGAATTCGGTTCGTCGAGAGAAATTAACCGGATTTTAACCGATTACGCGCCGTGCACTCGTCGAATCCTCGTGCAAAACCTGCAACTCGAATCGCGATTTCGTTCCGCATCGCGCGCGGGGCGTGTACGACGCCAAAAATTCCTAAATCAACGACATTGAAAATACTGTACCTATATATATTAAACATTTTCGGTTTGCTATTTGGCTCGGAAATATGCTTGAACGGTTACGACGTTTAACGAAACTCATACACGCTTGAAGTATTAATTATGTATAAATATTCGGAATTTTAAACATTGAAATGTAAATGACGAAAATATAAATTCTATCCCCCTGGAACGCGTTGAGAAGAATTCGAATATTTATTCATTATAATTTTTTTTTTTTAAACAAAAATCGAAATAAACGTATTTGTTGGAATTAAAGTGAAGAGTGTCCGACTGAAAAAAAAAAAAAAGTTGGCGACGCTAAGGCCTCTTTTAATAAAGATGCGTGTCGTCTACAATAAAATGTAGATAAAATTCCATTCTCAGAGAATTATTTACACCGATCAACTTGGTTATCTTTTTTTTTTTAAATAGATATGCCCGGAAATTGTTTTTAATGAAGTAAACTCGTATTACACTGTAATGGATTTAAAAATAATAAACAATTATTAAAAGAGTAAGGCCTAGAACTCCATTCCTGAAGCAAATGATGGAAGATACAGGAATAAGAACATACAGGGAATTAAAGAGAAATATAAGCGACAGAGAAAAAATGGAGAGAGACATCAATAATCGTTTCACCGATCTTTGTAAAAAAAAAAAAAAAAAACAATTATTATCCTTTGAAATGTATATAAAAGCTCACATCGAATATCGATAATATTTCTTTTTGTAATTTTCTTTTTTTTTTATATTTATTGACAGATTGAAAATATAATAATTTCTTTCGTGATTCGTCGGGATACATTTGAGAGATAAAAATTCCGTGGAAGGGGGTAATTTTTTCAAGGACGTAAACTTACGAGTTAATCTTTTTCGGGGCAAATAATTCTAGATACTCTTTTGGAGACCGTGTCTAAATTAAGAAGTCTCGTGTAAGTTATAACCAATTTTGCCCAGGGCCTCGCAAAATCTATAGCCATGTCACCGTATGTATGTCTGTATGTATGTGTGTGTGGATATTCTCGGAACGTTGGAAGACAACGATGTATACCTATAAATTTGGGACACCGGAGCAATATCAAGTTTTGGTCCATCATCAAGTCTCTCATCTCTTTTGTATTTACGCTACCGAAACTCGTCAATTAATTTTACAAAACGCAAGTCCTATTGTATTCGCGTATCACGTTAATAAATAAGTCGAACAATAAGTATTTTTTATTATTAATTTACCTCTATGAATTTAGTTCTCTATAACAGTACGACGGTGGAGAATTCCCAAACGAAATACAAAAATTTTCGTGCATATAAATTGTGTTTCCCCTTCGTTGAGGGTCCAGGGCCAAAAGGCATTGCCCCGCCTGGCCATCCCGTAATTACACGCCAATGTTGGAATAAATACACGCTTGAAGGAGGGCAAACAAACGTCGGGAAAATACGCATGGAAAAACGCGCGATTTGAACACAATTTCTCAGTTCACCGAAGACCCTGTGAGCATTTATAATAATAATAATAATAATAATAATATTTCGACCGAAAAACGTCAGTTGCACATTATTCTACGGCCGCGTTTTCACCCTTCACAAACGCGCCACCGACCGACCGACCGCATGTACACAATAGTACGTATTTTATGCCACAAACGCAAACTGTATTATATTATACTGTGACGGTTAGGTTAGATTTTTCAAAAATAAAAATAAAAACAACCTCCCCACAACCAGAAATTTCTGAACATTACAAAAAGTTTATACAGTTTATCGCGTAAAAATTCAATTTAACCGAATACACGCCAAAAAAATACTTACTAATATCGATGAATAATTTACATAAAACTAAAACGGATATGATTTATAGATATGCCTATACCTATGAAATCGAATCATAGAAATAAATATAAATCATATATATATATATGACATTTTATATTAATACTAAACAATATTCGTTGAAATAATGACAATATTTTAATCCTACTTTACATACATTTAAGCACTTGAGAATTAAACTGATAGAGAAAATTATTGGCATCAGTTTAATGAAAACGAATGAAGTTTTAACAAAACGAATTTTTTTTTTCTCTCTCTCTCTCTCTCTCTTATTAAAATTTGCACATTTCGTAATCACGCGTACGTGATTACCGATCCTGCTCCTCCGGAAATATTCCGAAAACCGTCACTGTATATAAACGGGGACGAGTCAAAAAATATTTTTTTATCCACGATTTCTAGGACTTGGTCACACTATGCGAAAAACAGAAACCCATTAGTACGAAAGCAGCAATCGAATGGCAACCGACGGGAAAAATTCCAAGAGGAAGGCCTAGAAAGTGATGTGTGGATAAAATAGGAAAGAATTTAGAAACACTCGAAGTGACGGATTGGGAAAACAGAGTTCAGAATCGTGATGATTGGAGAACGGTGACGTTGGCGGTCAAAATTCTTACAGAATTGTAAAACCAATTAGTAGTAGTAGTACGATTTGTACGGTCGAAAGAAAATTATTATGGTGTGAATTTATGAAAACAGATTTGTTGAACCATCTAAAGTATTATAAAGATATATCGATTTTTCGATATTTTTGAAAACTTTGCTAGGACATACGCGACTTTTTGCAAATGGTCGACTTATAAGATGTGCCAACTACTAGCGAAGTGGTTGACTCGGTGTAAAACGTTAAATTATAATATATACTGGAGATATTTTATCCAATAAGGTTTATAAAAGGCGCCAAGGTACCTTAACATCCCCTTTGGTCGGGACCTATTTTTTGTAATATTTCGTATTACACACTTTTTAGTGTAGACCATAAATTCCTCGGTCACAAAACAAAATTTTCCTTCGTACCCTAAAATACAGTTATTTCACTATTTTTTTTTTTATTCTACCATATATAGTTGATTACAATCTTTTAAAAGCAAATATTACCGGGTTTAAACTTTATCAAAGAAAAATCTATGGAGAAATAAAGTAAGAAGTAAATTTTAAAAAATATATCACATATATTATCAACTAATCTGTATACTTTACTCGTATTTATACGATATTCTTTCGACAAATTTGATTAAATAACGTTCCTTTGAGTTCAAAAAAAAAAAAAATTCACACATTTAAATAAAACTAACATAATATCAGCTATTAATCACTACACGTTTTATAATTCTGTACTACACACAGTTTATCGTATTACACAAAAATAGGCCCTGTCTTTAGCCCATGCTTTTTTTTCTCTGTTTAATTAAATACATACCACAATATTTATATATAACACATAAATTAGTCGGTATAAAATAATAATAATGAAAATATATAACGTGTCCTATAAGTGTCGTAACATCCATACTACGTAAGCGGCAAACAGATATTTTTCATCGTGGTTTTACTAACAAA
Organism: Chaetogeoica ovagalla; assembly: GCA_032441825.1. Classification (NCBI taxonomy): domain Eukaryota; kingdom Metazoa; phylum Arthropoda; class Insecta; order Hemiptera; family Aphididae; genus Chaetogeoica; species Chaetogeoica ovagalla. Next base: position 2,334,433 of record CM063728.1, read on the forward strand.
TTTTCCACAAGAAAATTCCAATTTAAAAAACAAAATTAACGTTATAAGACTTATTCATATAAAACTGACCGAATTACCGTGATTAATAATTTTAAATTGTTTTAATTTTATCCACATAATTATGATAGGTATTTATATTTGTTATTATTTAATGGTACTCGGCATTGTTCAGCTAAAGGACGCTAATAATACAATTTATCCTAAATAGTTAGTGAATTATTAGAACTCGAATTTCAAATAATTTATTATTGTTAAATTCTGAGCGAAGCGATGAATGTATTGGTTTTATAAAGATATATATATATATATATATATATGATTGTACTCAAAATTCCTATCAGAAGTAATGCTTCGATCTTTACAATCATACCCGGTATCCGGTAACGAATTGCATCTAGTTGGCGATACTTAAGATAGATCATTTTTCAATGTCCTCGACAAAAAAATTCATAAAATACAAAACAATTACTGTAAAAACACAATTTCGTCGAAATCCATTATTATCGTTATTTCTTCGTAATTTTGAAACTAATGGTTATAGAAACTTGAAATATGTAACTTTATATTAAGCAGAAAAAAAATGTCTTTCAATTTTGAGATATTTATAGCAATTGTAGATTTTGAATAAGTATTTAATTAAAAAAAGAAGTAATTCTTTGGTCTTAACGCTTAAAAATGTCAGACGTACGTTACTTCAACAATATGTCAATATATTATTGTTAAAAACTAACAGTGCTAGAGTCTTAAAAATTTCACCAAATATTTGTAACTTTGTATTATATTAACGCAAACAATTTTCGAAAATTTATAACTACCTATATCTATTGTAAGAAATTATATTAAAACGATGTACTGTAATAAGGCGTTAATCGTAAATTACGGTATTCTATACACGCCATATATATATATTATATGTATTAACTAGCTGTCTCTCATGCACCTAACCCTTAAAAAATATCACTTCTCTTATGATTCAAATTTTATTCAATACTCAATGTATTGAAGAATGTTGAAAACTTTAAAAAAGAAAAAGAAAAGATTTTTTATTTGATTTTCAACACAATAATTATATTTTGCACATTTCATCATGTAACGACTTTTATTAAAGTTTTTATTCGTTTATTTTGTAAAATACCTACGAGAAACATATATAGTAACAATGTCACATTTATAATATACGATATGTCTGTTCCCGTGCACTTCGTTAATCGTAAAAAAAAAAAAAACGCCACCTCTTGTATGTTCAAATTTTTTATTTCGTTCGGCTCCTAAAAGTCGTAGCCTGATGTTAAATAGCCCATCATGATCTTCCTTGAAAATTAGACTATCGAATGCAAAAAGAATTTGTTATAAATCCGACTGATAGTTCCAGAGAGATTAGTACGTTTAAAGGGAAAAAAAAAAGACTCTTCAGTTGTATTATATTAGTATCGATAAATAATAAATAATATTACATCGTGCGCAAGCGTCGCTCTGAACCGTTTTATCGCGAACGCGATGATTTATGCGCAATTGCTTTAGAATTTATAGTAATAACGAAGCTCTAAAATCTTTATAAGGCACGTATGAACAAATTCTTACGAAATATAACATTTTTTCGTGTGGAAATATTTTTGAGTTTGTCGTCTTACATTATTTTTACGCGTATTTCTCGAACCGTACGGCCCCAAATGCGTAAAAAAAAAAATTACTCTACAAATAAATAACAATAACGGCGCGTCTCGATGTGTTATTCAATAACAGTTTTTGCACGACGCGCGTCCACACACACTGGTATCGTAATAATTTTTATGTGTAGAAAATCCTCTTTCCATCCCTCGCTCGCCACCGTGTGTACCATACGTCCGTTACGCGGTGCGCTTGCGCCTGCCCCGGCAATTATATTTATTCACGCGCCGCCCGCCGACCGCGTCGCCCACGAGCCCCGGCAAAAAAAAAAGTTCCGCGCGTATATGTGTATACAATGCGTGCGCGCGCGTGTGTGCAGAATACGCCAAGTCGGTCGTGTCATTCCTTCCTTTTCTTCTTCCCGTCTTTTCCATTCCCTGCCGTCACCGCTATCCCACCTCCACCGCCACTCTATCCCATAATACTTTCCCTGTCCGTTTCCTTTTTCCACACTACCGCCGCGGAATCTCACATCTCTCTCTCACACACACACTCGTTCTCTCACCTCCCTCTCACGACCGCCCGACCGGCACCCACCCACACTCCCCCCCCCCGTCTATATCGCTTTAACTCACGCCCTCCGTTTCGTTTTCCTCTTCTTTTTTTTTCGCATTCCCTCTCTCTCTCTCTCTCCTCGTTGACAGCCGTCATTCTCCCGGACACCGCACCACTACACTTTATGCTCACAGCAATATATAATCTCACACACTCTTTCTCACTCTCGCTCTCTCTTATTCTCTCACACTCTCTCTATCTCTCTCCTTTCGCGATCAATACCACACACGCACTTGCTACTCTCTCCTCTCTCTCTCTCTCTCGTATACTACCGCACGCGTATATAAAGATTATTATTATGCGCATTTACATTAGTAACTTATTTACAAAGGGATAGCGAACAGGAGGGAGGTGAGCAGTCGCAAAAGGGACAAATGTTACCCCTCCCCGGTACGTTTATCTAATTCGACAATTTCGTTTATTTTTATTTCTTTAATTAAAAATCGGTCGTATTATACGGAGTTGACGATCGGCCGGCCTCGTCGTCGTTAATACATCGACAGCTGCAGATGTACCTACTGCTAGTGTACTGTGCTAAAATGGCGCCCAATTCGACACGTCTATACCTTCAGGGAAAAGAGATGAAAAAAATACGAAAGATACAAAAAAAATTAATAAAAATATTGTATAAATATAAGTATTCAACGGACTCTAAGGGGGTTGGACCAAGAACTTTCAACAACGATGATTAAGATTTTTATTCGTAAGTGTGTATGTATGTTTACGTATGCGTTTATATTTAAAACAATATTTTACCTCGAGAAAACAAATATTTTCTATACGTAATACGAACTGTAATTCTTCCGCGTGCTTTTAACCGGTTCATATTAAAATAAAACACCGGATACCGTGAAATTATTTATGTGAAACCAAATTTTGTGCACGCAAATTTTGCGGAAGACGAGATATCGCGGTCCGCCACGGAAAAACAATTTCATTGAACACGATGCGACAATCTAAAAACTCGTAATTAACATTAAATGCGGTAATGAAATAACTACTGTGAAACTCATAGCAAAAAAAAAAAATAATAATAATATATTTCAACGAGAAAAACGCGTGTAAAGGTTTGACTTAACAGTAATAATAATTTATACAGTGATTTGCACAAATCACGTATATACGATTAATGATGTTTCTGTAATACATAATGATACCGTCTGATATACTTATAAACCGTGGGAACGTCGTTAATAGGTAGAGAATAGTTTTTGAAGAAGGTGCGCGTGGACCGCAGTAGAAAAATAAATATCTCTTTATATGTATCGTTATAATGAAGGAAAGAGCGAAACGGAATTAAAGAATCTTGTGATGTGCGCGAGGCCTGTGGATTGTTGCAGGATAACGACCTCAGACCTGCGTTATTATTTGTGTGCGCAGACACAACGGAACTCGATAATGAAACGGAGGGGAGGGAAGGTGAAAAAGAAGAGAGGACAGAAAGAAAACAACAGGAAAATAGTAAGTCTCGGGGAGCGAGGAAAGCCGAAATTAAATTCTTCGCCGAATTCTATTGCTCGCCCGCGTGTTCCGCGCGCGCGGGCGAATACACACAACGACGAGAGAAATCCGCGGCAAATAGACCGAATTATTTTTCTATATTGCCAATGGTCGAATACTTCAGTGTTGTGTGTGTGTGTGTGTGTGTGTGTGCGTGCGTGTGGGTGGGTGTGTGGGTTTTATCTCTAAGAATAACGGACTAATTGAATCGCGATGCTTAAGGCTCAACACGTGAAACGGGGGAAAGAGGACCGGGGTAAGACTATTCCAAGTCTGCACGGATACCACCCAGAGGGGAAAAGCGGGAATCAAAATATAATTAATGGATAACGATGGAAATGTAATCGCGAACGGCAACGAATAGAGCGTTCGAAAGGGAAAACGGCCACAGTTACAATGACTTTCGTCCGTAGCAATCGGTTGCAGTTTTTTTATTTTTCGTTTTGAACACATTTTACGAAACGTCGATTTCCGCGGTTATTGTATTAGTCGTACGCACAACTCTGTACATCAGAACCAGACGAGCATAAGCCACATTACGCTAATTTTGTATGAGAAAATAATAACTGAAAGTTATGAACGTGTTGCTTACACTACGACGCACTTACGCTCATTATCTCTAATAAAATGATAAAAGGAACATTTCTAATGGACATCCATCACAATGGTTCGACGGAAAATAAATTATAAGTGACAAAAATATAATAATCTGAAAATCGTTACTTTTGGACGTACGTTCGTCTGGTTCTGAGATACAGAACTGTCTGCGTAAACAGTGACGTAAACTGACCGTGGCGGCGGTGCAAACGTAACACTTGTACCAGTGGCGTATTTAAGGGGTACCGAGGGCGTATTTATATGGAGGGCTGATGGATCTTAAGCCCACCTCCCCTTCCCCCAAAAATTTCAAGAAATATTTTTAAGTCCGCCTAAGCGGCATAGCAAAATTTTACACCGCATTCCTAAGCCTTGTTTTTAATTAGGTTGAGAATTGTGTAAGTTTTGCCAAATGTCTAAGGTTTAGTCTTGAATCCGAATTCAGAAATAACTCTGTACTCAGCTATTTTACTCAGTGTCTTCCCCCCCCCCCCACAAAAATTTTTTTTTTTTATATACGGCCCTGGGGGGCGCAAAGGGACAAATGTTCAGTCTCATTAAGGGACGCCGATGTGAGCGTTTTGCAATAATATTATTTATTTATTAACTCAATAGAAAATTCCAAAAAATAAATAAATTATGTAAATATTTTATTCGTGTGTGTATATATATACTATAATATGATCGATTATTAAAAATATGCCAACATGTTAAAAGTAAATACGACTTATGGAAATATTGTCGAGTCTAAAAAAGTATGTAGTAGCTGGGTCGGGGGGAAGCTTATTGAGTCTTAATTTTTTTTTTTTATATATATGTATATATATAGTACGCTCTCTGAATTAAAAACCTGTCTTTATGTTAAAAACAGTGTAAAAAAAAAAAATAAAAATGAAAAACGAAAATTCTTCTCTTTTCTTTTACAAAAGGGGTGCTCTCGTCACACGTCTTATTAATTTTATACGCGAAAACCCATTTTATTATCGACCGAAGGCGCGACCGTCCCGGAGCCGTTTTAACAAAACATTATCTCGGCACTGGCGCGTGCACTCGAAAACGGCCGTTGACTGCAGCAGATTGTCGCGCACACGAGTGTCCGCCGGTAGAAACGGTAAGGGATTGGTGAGGGGGTTAAAAACTCGAATGGATAATTTTGTGGAATAATCGAGAAAGCTAAAGAACTCGCGTGTAGGGAGACGAGGCACTGCAGAGGAGCACGCGGCTTACTTAACCTCTGCGACCGCTGCGCGCGGGCCGAGGGCGAATGGTTTCTATTGATAAAAAAAAACAACCCCGCCGCGACTGGTGGCCAGACGACGCGCGCGAGAGGGATCGCCCATTCTAATTCGTGTATTTTTTTTTTTTTTTTTTTTATACCCGTATAAAAAAAATCCCCGAGAAGGGGGCATCGGCTCTCTTTTTTTATATATATGTACATATTTTCGAGGGGCTGATTCCCGATAACTCCGAGGGAGTCGTTGTCGGTGTTGGCGGCAGTGGTGGTGGTGGTGGTGGTAAACAACCGAAGGGACGAAACCGTCTTCTCGACAATATATTTTTTATCAGCTATTGTTGTTTTGTTGCTTTCCGAGGAGCCATCCGAACCATTAGGCCGAATTGAGAAAATATTTTTATATTATATTGTATATATACGACGCGCGCTTCGCTTCGTTCTTATTCTTTTTTTTTTTTCTCTCTTGTTTTTGCCCTCGTTTTTATATCGCTGACCGTATCTATACACACACGCAATGTAATTGAATTATATTCGGCAACACACTATGGCACTGCATGTCGCGCCCCTTGTCAAAGGGTGCTGGTGCTGGTGGTGCTGGTGGGTTTGTGTTGTCTTTATTTTTCCTCGCTTTTGCAATTCAGTAATATATTATTAAATCAATCGTAATATTATTACCGTTTTCTCCTTATCTCGTTCATACATACATACGTGTATGTATAAAGTGTATTGGACACGTCCCGAAATTCCAACTCGAGTAAAATGTCGTCAGTTCTCGTGGTTATTGCGCGCAAATCAATCGGATACATCCTGCAGTGGCGTAGATACGGGGAGGGTGCAAGGAGTTTTCACTCTTCCCCCACCAAAAAAAAAATGTTATTCTTGTAATTGTAATTAATAAAAATTACAATAAAAATTATTGTAATTGTATCTCGTTGATTGTGAAAGTAATAGCGAATTTCATCAGTGCATATTACATTATACGAAGTTCACGGAATCTTGAGCATTACAATCAGTGGCGTCAAATGTGAAGTCTCTTAAAGGGACGCCGCGGTAGAAGTTAAACCTTTTAAAAGTTACAATAAAATAAAATAATTGTCTTTTTTTTATTTATATTATTATTATATTCTTTATATTTCTATATATTCATTGAATTAATTTCATTTGATGTCATACAATTTTTAATATTACTGCTTTAGTAATAGTATTATTAATACTTTTAAAAATAAAAAGATTAATTGATTCTAAAATTATATTGTAATCATTTAAAATATTATAGCCTGTCTTTTACTGGTTATATGTACATTAGTATTGGTACATTATTAAACCCATAAGAACATGTAGTATCAACTAAAAATACGTATCTATAAAGCCTATGGTATAATTTATTTTGCTGTTCGATGTTAAATATCGAAGAATTAACTTTTTTCAAATTAAATGAATTTCAATAGTGTCTATAATAATTGTTATGTGTACGTCGTATATAGTGAGTATTTCTTTCATTTGTGAAAATTTCATTTTTTTATTTTTAAGACTCAAATTTTTGTGTTACGCCACTGTTTACCTCCCTTTGACCCGACCTGAAAAAATAACCTGACGCCACCACTGGTCGAATTCTGCCCCGTCTTCGGCAAAGTCCGAATCGTATGTACCAACAGATGTAGGTACTTATAGAATAATGTTTAATTTATACGTTCTACTGTTGAAAATATCAACATCGCCCAAATAATAAGTATACTCGCCACCTATATGCGATTACAGTGAGTACGATCTCAAATATTTATCGAATTTCATTACAATATTATATTGTTTATAAAACATATAATAATAATAATAATATATTTTTATTAATTATTATTATTATTATTATTATTGTTATTTAACTATGAGGAAATTTTACGAACTATTCTATATGTGTATAAAACATAATAACAAGTACATCCATATATATTTTATTAATTGCAAATAATATAATCCTAAATTAAAAATCGTAAGACCGTATTGAAATGTAATGTATAATTAACAAATTGTACATATAATGACCAATTTGTAAAAAAAAAAAAAACTATTAAATTCAAATATACGAATATAATAAAATTTCCAATAGCTTTATATAATTTTTGTAAGTTACACGGTTCGATTGTAATTCTAGACTATAATTTTCACTTGTAAACGCGTCTTTTTGGAAGTTTATAGGCAATAAAAGCAGAATCGAAATTATGTGCCATATATGTGTGTGTGTGTGTGTGTGTACAACGGTTTAATATAAAAATAAAAACATAAACATACTTTTTAGTACCTTGTGTTAAGTATATGTCATCAATAAATCGGAAATATATAATAATACAATTCTAAAGATAGTTCGTTTTATATATGTATTAAAAATTAATTAGATAATAAAAAATGTCTACTTTATAAAACAAATAAAGTAGTTTTAATAAATTTTGTTAGTTATTTTCACGTTGTTATTGAAATAACCGAAAAAAAGAAAATGTAGTAAAAAAAAAACGTAAAAAACAAACATGCCCCCAGAGAGAATTGAACTCTCGACCCCTGGTTTACAAGACCAGTGCTCTAACCACTGAGCTATGGAGGCTTGTTGGATGTCGGAACGAAACGCGTTATTTAAAGGTAAACTCATATATTAAAAAGTACATTTTTAATATTTCATTTTATAAAAACTGATGTTACGATAATTATATAAATAATAATATAATAATATACTATGTACGGAGCCACCGCCCATCACGATAAGTGCCCAATAACTGCGACTATTTACGTCGTTACCCGCGCGCGCGGTAAGTACTGTCCGAGTTTGTTCGACTGGTCGCATATTCTGAACACGCTAATATTATGGTATATAAGATATAAACCAATCAATTTAAATATGTACCTACTTTCATTGGAAACGCCCGAATAGATTACAACAAAACGCGTGAGTATAATAATTTTCAATAATTATATTATACTATTAGGTGGTAACTATATAGGTAAATGAGGAGGTAAGTGTTATCCATTTGAACTCTTATTTCAGTGCGAACTGAAAATAGATTAATCATGTCACTTTATCTGTCCGGTTGCGGATTTGAGAGGGGCCCCCCCCCTTTCCTTGAGTCGTGCTTTTCTTGTATTCTTGCATTTATAAAATTTCGGACAAAAATTTAGAAAAATATACAAATTTCATTAGATTAAAGACGATAACATTAATATAATGGAACGTTTAGGAATGTTTTTCTTCAATGTCCATATTGCCCGTTCATTCAACGACCGATACCAACGGATGAAAACTCAAAAATAGGCGCCACGTATATAGTTGTGTACGTGTATTACAATTCAAACGATAACTTTATTGTTATAAGTATATTTATATGGTCTTTTCTTAAAAGACTATATTTTTTCTCCAATTTCTGTTTAACACGGTTACACAGATGAAAAATGTAAGTGCTAGGGTAAAAATCAGGCTCATATTCTACTTTAAAAATTGTTAGAAAATTATTTTCTTGACCAAGTATTTCAAAGTTCGTTTGTTGGGCCTCTGTTTCGAATGTTTTTAATTATCCAAACCTTTTTTTTTTTATATAAATTATGCAGTTTTTTTAAGATTGGTTGGTCGTAAAGTTAATATTACAAACTTTATAATAATGAAATAAACTTGTGAAATTTTTTCTAACAATGTCCGCGTATGATTTGCTGGAAAGGTTTTAGAAAGACGTGCTAAAATGCACGAGATGTGCAGCTTCGCGTACCTAGTAGTACAAAGTGACCTAAAAGTCTCCTGAGATCATACCGAAGGTATTGTCTCGTCGTCGTAGACCTGGTGTAGGCGTTAACGAGTTAAAACATTATTATTTTTCGTAATTGAAAAACTAGAATAATTACTAATCATAGTCAGTTTCTACTTCAATGTAACGCTCTAACTTTAAACCAATATTATTACACAATATCGCGAAGTTACGTAGAAAATTTACATTTTATTTAATACAATATTATATAACCACATTTTTGGAATTTTTCAATACGTTTTCCTTGTCATTCTATTGTTGCGACAAAACCCGTGTAGGTACATCGTATTTAACAAGTATTAACCATACACACACTCTAGCAATACCGCAATTTTGGACAATTTTTCAAATGATAACTTAACTCCAGAGTTCTTTTTTCTTTTTTTTTAATTAATTTAAACAATTTAAAATAAAAATTTACTCGCCGAAAATTGACATTTATCCAAACAGCCGTATATGTCTCAATAAAAATATAAAATGGCACCGCTGTTTTTAAATTCCACATTGAAATATTTCTAACAAATAGTGTAAGTACCATACGTTGCAAGCGGTTTCATATAATACAAAAGAGTGGCCGGTAAATAGGTACATAGGGATTCCGGTTGGTTATGTTCACTAATTTCATTGTTTCACTTACGGATGTTTTAAAATTTAAAATACACTCAGTAAAGTATATTAAAGTTAAATTTAAAAGCAATAGATACTAAACTATCGACTCCATAAAAACAATTTGATTAGTAAACCGTAGTTTATTATTTAATATAATTATTATTTCATAAATATAAAGTATTGTTGTAATCCAATTATTCCAAATGATCGTAAATAAATAGTAGAGAAAATTATATATAAATTTAATTGAACTGACTTTCAATTTGAATCGCAACACTTTGAAGCCATATATCGTTTTAAAAAACATTGAAATTGTATCGTCATTCAAATTTTTTGAATATTTAAAAGAAAATTCGCCAGTAAAAAATTTAAAAATATTACATACAATTTAAAGATAACAGATTGTTAAATAAATTATTCGATTTTTTTTGTATGATTAACCTAATTTCAGTGCACACAAAAATTAAGTAGTTAGTATTAATTAAAAAAAAACAAACTTACGTATCAAATAATATTATATGCGTATAAATATTATAATTTACTAATTTAGTTAAATCGTCATAAACACAATTAAACATTTTTTACTATAGATACCATAATTTTTAATTGATTATTTCATAAATTGGTTAATTCAAAAACGTCCATTATAAAAATATTTATTATTTGAATATCCTGCAGTTATCAAAACAAAAACAAAATGTTCAAATGAAAAATTAAGTATTAATTTGTAAACTAACAACGGATATCACTTAAGTTTAAAATTGGAATTTATAATGAAAAGAAAAAAACTAAAATTATTAGGTAAGTAGTTAAAAGTGTAAAACTGAACCTACTGTAACTGATTATAGTTTGTCAGTTAAATATTCTATATTTTATTTTACACGATTTGAAGCATTTTATTTTTAATACATAATATTATAAAGATCATATAACTATTTCATAATTAATATTAATATATAAATGTGTTTTTTAATTTTTAAATATATTTATAACTAATACACAATAATAATATACATAATTTTGTACCATACTTCAAATTAAATAATAATTTGCTTAGTATGTAGCTTGGTAATATTTACAAAAGTTATTTTTAATTTTAAAATATCATACTACTGGGCGTACTCGAGTTGAAATTTGCTTCATTTAAATTCTATTATTTTTTAATTAGTAATTAGTGAATTTCTAATTCCATGTACTACATACATTTTAAGCACTAGCAATATTTTCTAGAGATAGTTACAACCTTACAGGGCTAAATTAACAGTTGACATAATGTCTTAAAATCTGTTGAAAATTTGTATTATTTATTTAATTATACTTCTTTATTAATAGTTTTCATTTTTAAATCAATGTGTAATACGGTTTAATTACTAAATTGGACACATACAGAGGCGGATTTTAGATTTTCTCATGAGCTATCAATTGAAATGTTTTGATTTCATCTCAATGTCATATTTTTTCCAAACACTAGATTTGATTTCCATGTCCAATAGGATTTTAAGAGCGATTTATTTTTATACTATAATACTAAGATTCCTTAGTTAAGTTTATTAAAAGCTTAAATACTTTTTAAGTTCAGTGTGTTTTTGTTTTACGTATAGACGACAATCAAGAGTTAATCCTAGAAATTTTTCTTTGTCATAAGCAGAAATATTAATTTTAAATGTCTTTAAAGAAAATTACCGAGTATACAAATTATATAAACTCACATTTGGCTTGGCCTTCAATTGTTTTCAAACCAATAATTATTATTGAGGTAAATTTATACAATATGTGAATTTTTTTTTAATAAACAATGAAACAATGCATAATAAGCAGAAGAAAAGTATTTAAAATAATTGCTGTGTATAATAATTTGTTCAAAAAAAACAAATTAAAAAAAAAAGAAACATAAAATGTATGTATCAAACAATATTAATTTTTTACTTCGGAAATACTTATATGGCTCATAATTGATTTATAATCATTAAAATAAAAAAATTTATATATATTATAAAACACATTAAATAATTAAATACATAATGATTCATTTTTCAACTTAAAAATTATATTATAAGTTATCACAAACATTAATGATCATGGTTTGGTGTTATGATCAGAGAATCAAGTAGTTAACTCTTAAATATTAATTTCGTTGAAGTTCATCAATTATTATAGTCACACTAAAAAAATATAATAGATATAAAATGAAAACGTCCTAACTATGGTATTTATTACTAAAATATATCATATCATTCATTTTCTTTAATTTATAAATAATTTATTTAATGATTTCGGTTTTATTTATTACTTCCTAATACACAATTATTTTATAACACTTTCACATAATAAAAAACTAAAATTGTTCCGACTTGCAAATTAATTATGATCAACAAAAAGTATAATTAAAATCATCACATAATACATGTATACCGCCGATAAGATTAATAAAATAATATTTTATTATATAATAGTAAAAAGTCATGCGTCAATATTATTTTACAAAAAATAAATAAATACAATTTACTGCTGAATTTGTTGATTATTCGTGTAATAAGATATTTTAGTTATAAATATGCTTTAAATTACGTATGAGAAATTTAATTGTATAAATGATTCATAATCGTTAACAAATCATTACGTATTACATTTGAAACACCTAATAATCAATATCCAGTAGGATAATGAAAATAATAAATCGTTTAGGTATTTACATAGAGCACTAAATTGTTTAAAATATAAATACATAACAAATTTTCAAAATTTATTAGATTGATTCGATATTTGTTTTAAATCGAAATATGTATGTATGTAGATATATTCAAATCATTTGTAAAATAACCAAATAAAATTAATAATTTCAAAAATGAATAAAGCAAAAGATAGGAAAAGTTTTTTTCTATAAGCTAATAATAAAAATGTTGATATTTATTATTAGTAAATTTAAAAAAAGTTTTTGTTCACATTAAATATCACTTAATTAAAATATACATCAAAAATTTTAATATGTACTTATGTAAATATTTGATATTTAATTTAGTAAAATTAACTTTTTAAATTAATTAATTGATCAATAATAATGGTATTTAATAAATTTAAAAAGTTTTGATTGGATGAAAACAAAATCTCCTATAAACTACGATTTAAAATGTTTGTAAACAAATAGTTTAAATACTGAAATGTAAATATTAACGTCTAAAAATTAACACAAATTTATTATAAATCACTAAACAATATAACAAAACAATTTAATTATAAAATATTTATTATCGAATTCAATTTCATTTGGAAAAAATAAAAACATATATATCATTCAAAATTTGATACAATGTATCGTTACTGTATTTTAAATGAATTATATATAATATATTAAATATTTAAACCAGAATACATAAAATAAATAATAATAATAATAATTACTGTAATTTTCTAAATAGAATACCAAATCAATAAATATGTATCATTAAATTTCTACTTGTAATTTAATTGATTTAGAAATAAACAGATAATTGTATAGTTTAAATATTACCGTATAATTCGAGTCCTTATATTCAAATTCTTATAGTAATTAATTCCAATGTCCAATTATTTAGTTTCACAAAAGTTAACATTTAAAAAATAATTTTATACACACTGAAAAAAATGGCGAATTTTGTACGAAAAAAAAAAACATGTTTAAAACAAGAACAAATAAAATGATACGCACACACACACACCGAAACCACAACTAGTGCGTACGTCGAACGTACAAACACAACTGTAGCGTTACTATCGGCATCGTACAACTACGGCGGACGACAGGAGGAACCCTTTGCACTCCTTTGCATGAAGCAGCACTGTGGTTGGCTAAAAAATAAAAAACCATTTACCCTTTTTTTTCTCTCTCTTCAACTACACAGCCTAAGCTCCGTCGTCCAATGATATGCGATTCTGTCTGGCAGTGCGCAATCGCAAACACATGCGCTCCGTACACCACATAAACATATACAAACACTGTACATAAAAAAAAAGAGAAGAAAAAACCATTTAGACATTATAATAATACTGAGGAAGGGTTAACTTACCCCTTTTGGTCACACAGGAGCCATTTTGATTTTTGCACCCTTTTTTTAGTGCCTACTGACTATAATGAAGTATTGCAGCTGTTTACAAAAAAGGGTTGCAACCCTTTTTTTTATAATAAAAAAAAAGTAGGCGATTCATTGCTGAACCCAATAGGTGCTTCTATAAATAATATTACAACAATACCACTATTAGAAGTGAATAATTCTTATTTATATAGGTTTTTTTTTTTTTTTTTTTTTTTTTTACTTACATTTTTATCGTTGTAAAATGATATTAAACGATCTAACTACGTACGTTGCCGAATGAAAACCATTTTGAATCCAATTCGATAAAAGTAAATGTCTACACAATATTTACTCAGTACGAGTACACAGAATGTATTTTCAATCGTTTGTAAAGGAAACGTTCCAATACTTACTAGGTAATCGTTTAAATACAATCAAAGCAAACAACGCGTATTACGTTTCATCGATACGACGCATTTGCTGTGAAACATTAACAAACGAACGACCGTCAGTCAATTGTACATTGTACCTATAGACAAATGTACGTGTACACCGAAAACCGATACAAAATTGTAAAGACGAAAAACGAAATGTGATAAGATGAGATACATTTTTTTTTTTTCATCATTTATATCAACCCCGCAGATAACCGCTATGATGTTTGTATCAAAACGTGCCGGGACGGAACGCGCGCGGGCTTTTTTAACTAATCAAACTCGTAACGATTTTATTATCTATATAAAATATCATTGAACACAAGTGTTATGGACCATTTGCACCAGCGCGCGATACTCGAGACTTCCCGTTGTAAGTACGATTCGAATTGTACTCGACGATTTAATTAAACTTATGGCACCAATAAAATGTAACTAATAAAACTGACTATGACACGGCTTTGTGTTTTCCAATTGACTATCCACTGCAATCAGTTCGCTTTCTGTTATCACTTGCCAGCTACAATACGTGACATGATATTATTCCATCATTGTCAATACGAGTTCGAGAAGGTGCTTCTGATCATAGGCGGATCTACGGAGTGTGCCAAGGCACACCCTAATGTAAAAAAAAATTAATTAATTTCTATTTAAATATTATACAATAGGTTATAGTATTGGTTAGTAAACAAGCGTTGGACACTTAAAATATTTTAACTATAGTGTATTTTATGGAAGAAAATTATAAGTAAAAAAAAAAAAAAAAAAAAATGCATAAACCGAGTAAATTTGTTTACAGCCACCCTTCTATATTATACAAAAATAACTACAAAAAAAGGCCGGGCGCACTCAAATGTAAAACTCTGGATCCGCCTATGCTTCAGATCCTGACGGAAACAAAAATCCATCTAGGTTTTAAGCATTCACTACTTAAATAGTTTTTGCCGTAACTTAAACATTAGATATAAAGTGGTGCGATGTCTACGAGCATTGTGAAAAATATATCTGAAAAGTATGTATACCTAATAAGCGGTCATGGGCATAGTTTGAATAGATTATCTGTGGGTGGTGATATTGATACGTGTGCGTATGATAGGAAGGGGTGCAAGAGATTTCCTGCCCTCTCCCTGAACCCTGAAAAACGTTTGTTTTAGTCGTTTGAAATTTTGAAATTTAATACCGTTGATATTGTGTACACGGAGCTGAAATTTAATATTAAAAAATTTATTAATTCTATGGAAACAATGAAATTACAGTAGAAGAGCAAAAACATTTTTAAAAGTTCCTTCGAACCTTCCCCTTTCCCCTCGAAAAGATTCGTATCTACACCACTGTAGTTTAAGAAGACTATTGACCAAGGTATTATTGTTAAAACCTACTTTGATAAGTAACGTCGCTTTATTATTGAAGAATTTTGTATTATAAAATGTCCAAAAAAAGGTACATACCTACTCTCAACGTTCGCATGGCCCGTTATTAAGCCCTACAATGTTCTTACGGAAATTTTACAAATTTTAAATTGAAAAATTGAAAAATTTAAAGTCATTGTTTTGACTCTTTTAACGTTTTATTATTATGAAATCACGCATTTACTATAATAGCCGGGATTCGTAATTAAAAATTTAAGCATTTCGTGAGAATATTCATAATTTTTGCAGGGAACGTGTAGACCATGCAGCTGCGTAGTACGAAAATATTTATATTTTATGAACTCTATAGGACTATTCATAATCCGGTGCGAGACAAATTATTAAATTTATACGTATCGACATTTTAAATTGTACATACCTAATACACCATTTTTAAATATATTTTGGTAAAATAACATCACAAACCTACTACATATATTATTACACAGTTATATTATAATGTATTTATTAGTTAAATAAATTTAAGTATTATTGAAGCAACTTATATAAAGTATAGATATACTAAAATATAATATGACTTCTTTGGTTCTTCCCGATTATTGAAAAAAGTATTTCCGGATCATATATAGGCGCAATAATTGTAGAGCTCAAATTTTGGGCGTGCTAAAATTAAACAACGCTCACAGAGTGGTATGATGAGAACAGACGAACAAGTGATGAATGCCTATATTTATTATCGTTAATTTCGTAAAATTAGACAGCATAACAACTACAAATTATAAAAAAAATTTTTTTTTATAAATCCAAGAAGGGATAAATAATTCTAAACAAAATAAGTGATGAGAGGATGAATATGATAACTAAAAAAAGTGGAAGAATAGTACCCCCCCCCTAGTACTTCGATCACTGGTTATAGATGTGCTTTATTCAAAATGCACACATTCGAGATAACCAAATGGACCACAACCACTAAAACGCGCGGTATATTAACATAATGCGTACTTATTACAGGTTTCCTGATTTTACTTGTGTGACCAACAAATTATATAATATATTACTGATTAACATATCTATAATTAAACTAAAAACAAATGCATAAATACTTACCAAGGTATACTAATAAGTACCTATATAGAAAGAATGAACAACAATTTTTTTTTTTTTTACAAAATTCTACAGACTCGTTTTAAACTTGCAGTAAACACACAATCACACGAGAATATTATCTACAATACAATACTATATTCAATATTATTACATATACTATACGAGACTTTGGAATTTGAATTGATCGACTAAACCAAGTTCAAAATACACGAAAAAAAAAAATAAAAAAAGGAACTTTAATTATTATTGATACTTACCTATGTGTGTATGTTTTGTTTCACACAATTCAAACGTTACACACAATGAATTCTCAACACGATACTTTATGTTATTTATTGATATTATATAAGATATTAAAAATACTTGTCGACTTAATTTCCGTTTGATATATTATGCGCATATTTTGTTTTTCGTTCATTTACCTGCTAATGAACGTAGGCGAATGAAAAACAATAAGTTTATCTAATGAAAAAAAAAAAACGATACCAAATACGTATATTGCCTTATAATGAGCATATAAATAAGTATACTCACTACTGTAACAAAATACACAGCAATTAGATTTTACGTGTACACACGCAACCTTAGAAATAATATAAAAATATGTTTGTTTTTTTTTTTCCTAGTCAGAAAATTTATATCGCATTCGCGGCATAAATATTTTATCCTTAAATAGCGTTACTGATACCTACTGTTTAAATCAATTGGTCGGACGGTTTTACATTGTCCAGCCGCCGAGTAGTATAGTACATTAGTAATACTCGCTAGAATAAGAAAATATTTTGTAATATAACATGTTAAGCCGACGTTCATATTATAATAAGAGGGTCACGGCGACGTTACACGTATTACGAGTATTATCCGCAATACGATATCGCATATTTTATACGAGAAAAAAAGAACAAACCATTGTCAGCAATAAAACATATTATCCGAATGTGTACAAAGACCTACAGACCTTATCTTTATAGCTGTGCAGGTCATAGATTGAAATGTTTAAAAAAAAAAATTATATATTCTACTGCGGCACATGCATGTATTATCATGAATGAGAACTATATTTAAAAAATAATAATTACCTAGTAGTAATTAAAATATATTTAAATTTAACGTAGATATAGTAATTACGAATATATATCAAAACTCAGATCAATCACCAATATATTCTAATAGGTATTCTCCACACACACATACACACACACACACACACACACATATATACTCAAATGTATAATAATAATAATAGTATTAAGAAATGCAAATTATCAATAAATTTATGTGATTAATATAAGTATAAATGTACAAATGTGTGTGTGTGTATATATTATAATAGTCCAGTGAAAACGGTAGTTTTTTTTCTCTGTACATAATATAATATAAATAATTGTTTAATATTTATAGAAGTCAAAAAAAAAAAAAGACAAGTAAATTGTAAACTATCTCACATATTATACTGTCTTCGCGAATTCCATTTTTACAAAAAAAATTCTAAGAACCGATTAAAATTACAATTTCTACGAACTATTAGAACGTCAATATTTGTTGGAGTATTCCGATTAAAAACGTTTACGAGATAATTAAAGGATCCAAACGAACGCGATTATTATCGATTTTAATTCAAATCTATTTTTCAGTGAGGTATCTCAACTGCGATGACGACGACGACGACATCTTAATTTCATTTTAAAAACTAATTAAATCATTAAGTTGAATAAAATATCGTAATATAATCGTTGACTATTTTACGATCAAATAAATCCACGAATGAACTGTTAAACGTTTTTTTTTTTTTTTTAAATTAGATTTACATGTGAAAACAATATAAAATTGCGGTAATTTGAACGTATTTTAATATTATTTAAATTACTATAAGACTGAAAACATTAAAACAAAAAAAAAAAACCATTTAGCTCATTTCAACGTTTTCCGCAAAAAAAAAAAATCATTTAAAAAAAAAACATTACAATTCTTTGCTAACAGCGCGCCGCAATAAGTAGTGTTCTGATGTACAAAATATATTTTGTACTTAAAAAATGACCCAAGTTGTACGCCCTACATAATGATAAAAATATTAAAAAATTATTACTACTCTAAGACAATTTTAACAATAAAGATTTTTTGTATACCTATATAAAAATTAATTGTAATTACTTTTACTAGTGAGATAGAATCTCACTGCACAATCGTCTTGCAAAATGCTCAAGTACAAATAACGAAGTGCAAAAGTATTTTTGTACAGAGTATATAAAACTACAGGGGGCCATGTCTAAATAATAATAATAATAATAATAATAATAACAAAAACAAATTAATTAATCCACAATGATTTATTTTATTATATAATATCTAAAATACAAAAAACGATTTACTTATTCAAAGTATGTTCAGTTCAATGTATTATTTTCAAGTAATTACAAATTTTAACATAGCGTAAATAATTTAAATCAATTTACTGGTGTTATACTACAATACGAATAGGGACCTAACCTAGTACGGCTATGTACAGTGTTTTTTTTAATAAAATCAGAAAAGATTTCTGGCAAGTTCGTTATCGATACGAAAGCTCAACACTTGTAGATGAGAGTGCCTTTACAACCAGCCCATCATCTATAAATATAGGTATATATTTATACATAAACGGTTAGTCATCATAACATATACCTAATTCCAAGGTCGGAAATAGTTATTTAAAAAACGTAAAAATGTCAATATGAAGGTAAAAAATTATACAACAGAACAAAACGGTAATGCATAAATAACAACATCAACAAGGGCATATATAAATCTTAAAAACAAACACGTCGCATATTATCAGAATATTGCTGCAATAGACTATATTATGATGTAATAACTATGAACAACATTTTTTTACAGTACTTTGATATTCAGCGCATAAAATTCTTCAAATTTTGTATCGAATATTAAATAATATAATGTCGTATCCGACTCGACAACGTTCAATTTCTATTTTTTCTTTCTTCTTCTTCTTTCATATAAAAATACACAACCAGAAAAGTGATAAATAACAAAGGTTAAAGGGGACATTATAACTAATTAAAAAAAATTTAATTAATATTTTATTAACTGTTTACAGTTAGTTTTAATTATAAAAATTATCATGCGGTCTATATGGCTGGAGACAAATTAAATTTTTATCGAAATTCCAAATGCATTCAATTTTTAATTTGATATATATTTAATAATATTCCCGATAATCAGTTTGAATTGTGATTACCACGTATAAATCAATTTTTTTTCCTTATTAACTTACCCCTCTCCCTTCCGTCATAGGCGATAACCAATATGTTATAGAAAACCAAATAAGAATAATGGATAGCGCTTGTAGATTTAGCTGGTGAAAAATAATATAACCGTATAATATGTTCTACCTACATTATCCAAGGCCTGTGGTAAAATATTGGAAAGTGTTCAAATTTTTTAAAATTTCCTACACTTTGAACAATATTTTAGACGTCGCCAAAAAATAAAAAATAATAAAAATCGAAATACGAACGACACGATTTATTAATATTATTCAGGTTATAATGTCGAGGTCAAATAACAAATTATATTCGTGTCAAATTTTTTTGTTCTCAGAGAAATGGGTCGGATACTAACAACGAAATGCGAATTTAAAAATAATATCACAAGTTATATCTTCTATATACGCTTATAGAAGTTAAAATTAACAATAAAAACTGACAAGCGTGTACACTAATTTCGTTGTTCATGGTAGGTACCTCTCTTATCCAATGCACAGTATCTATGAGTTCAATGAACATAAAACACACGTGGCGAATATTCTTGAACGTCGCAATGTGCAAGTCCAAGACATAGGCCAGCCAAATACTAATACATATGTTCATTTTTTTTTTTTTTAATCACACGCATCTAAAACAATTATATTGTTATTTCAATATTTCCACTATCTATAAAACAAAATCCCAGCCAACATTTAACCAACTATATTATATATGTTATACATATTTGAAGTAGGTACATACTGATTGTCTGAAAATTATTCCGACTACCAGTGATAATAATTGAATGAAACAATAATACTACTGACATATTATATTTTCATTATGATCGATGACATTTCAATAAGTATCACAAAAAATTAATTTACATATATATACGTTTATAGTGTAAAAACGCTGTACAATAGTCAAGGGTTCACGAGAACAAAGATCATTCAGTCTGCACAATAAAATATTGGGTGCATATTTGTAACAGGACTAATCATTCATTTCAACACAGCTATTTGGTTGTTCTTCTAACAGCCCATATTTTATTAATACTCTTATTTTAATGACATTATATATTTTTCTAATAATGTTCATAATTTTCTTCTTCTTCTAATAAACTGATCGTCACATCCACTTCGATAATTTTAATGTCTCCTGTATCATTTTAAGGTAAATAAATAAGTGTGTATTGACGAAATATGTTACATAAATGGCAAAAGGACTGTGAAAATTATAACGGAACAAATAAAAACACATTTAAATGTGTAAAATGTTCTATAAATATTTGTTTATTGGTTTGGTTATAATAAAAAAAAAATATATTTGACAATATATTATACACAATACAAATTAAAAAATTTTTTTTACTTGTTTGCCACGGGAACGTAAATTGGTATAAAAAGCTATACGTTTATTATTGCTCGTAGAAATTTTTTTAAATAATTATTAAACATAAATAAAGACACCACACAGCCAATTAAATATCAAACAAATTACAAAACACTTAAATGTTTAGGTACGTACTATTTTTTCGTTTGAGTCATGGATTTTTGTATAAATATTTAACTACTGTTTATATTATACTGAACAGTAAAATGTGCAAATCATAACAAGTATATAAAGTAGCAAAGACGTTTAATATAAATATTTTTTTTCTTTTTTTAAATTATTATACTGTTTATAATAGTAGAAAAAGTACAAATTTGAATTAAGGGCTTAAAATCTTTAATAATTAAATACAAAATTTGACTATTGGGCAGCATTATAATACCCAATAATAAAATTATAATTTACACAGACAATATGTTTCTTATAATAATTAATGACAAGTAACAATTATAAGATTATGAGAATAATAAAACTGTAATCTTTATTATTAAATAGTAATTAAGATATCTGAGACTTGTTTACAACAATATACATTTTAAACAAATCTACAGTTCCCAAGCAGCGACTCAAAATCTTAGCAAGAATCAAAACGCAATACAAAATAATGAAATGATTATGTTTGATAATTTCCATTACAAAAAATAAATAGAAAATTACAATGCTAACATTTTAAACCCAAAAGTATAAACATAAATGTATTATTAATCAGGTATAATAAATAGAGATTTGGTTATTTTAATATATTATTAAATGCTGTACATAGATATTTATTGTTCTTCGTAATTTGGATTCTGTATTTTATTCTGTGATATTATTTTCTCCATTTTTTAAATCACATGATATGATAATTAATTATGCAATTGTTGTTCAAAATCCATGAGCAACCAAATGATCACCAAGTTTTTCAACAACGGAAGCAACTTGTTGTGGTTGTATGGGGTCTTCGTAAAACGAAACAACAACGGCTTGTTGGGTCTTCATACAATGTACACCCACTTTACCCAGCTTAGCCCTAATGACTTTATCAGTACCGGACAAATAAATGAATCTAATACCAGAAAGCGTTACACCACAAGCAGTCAAAAGATTCTGGTTTTCGAAACCAGCAATTATTTTGCTAATTTCTTCCTTACTAACATTGAATCCCTGTGACGTGGCCCATATAGTACCATCATGACCAGCTATTGCAGCTTTGGTAATACATCGAGAAGCTATAAGATGTTTGTCAACATAATCTTGCCAAGAAGACATATTTAATGTATTTTAAATTTCCTAAATTAAGTCTTGATAAAAAAAGTAAATAGGTGTTATACCCTAGTACATTAAACTAATTTGTTGACTTGGTTGTTTTGTTTGTTTTCCGGGAAAAATTCGAATGATACTGAAGAATACCTGTAAAAAAAAAAACTTATTAGTTTTAATATAAAAATGTATTTTCAAAATGTGCATATACCTAATAATTATTAATATAATTTAAAGTTCACAAATGTATACAAATTAATGAATAGTCAAATATTTAACACTGTTTATTATTTTCACGTGATCTATTATAATAAATAAAATTAAATTTAAAAAAATACAATAATTATAAAAATATGTAATTCAAAATTAAATTTTTAATGTTTAAAACATGTCAGTTTTCACTGAAAGCATAATTAAAATTATAATAGTGTACTCCACAACATAAACTATAGATGATAATATGTATTTTAGATGTTAGACAAGTGTTATTTACTTTTTCTTATAATAAGTAAATCAATATTTTCTAATTTTTTTAAAAATTAATATTAAAAAGAAATTATGTACGATCTATCTAAATATATTTAAACGGTATGAATATAAAATGTATAATAAAAAAAAATTAAACACTATGAGAAAACAGGAGTTTTTTTTTAGTGAATTAAGTATATGTGTATAAAAACGAACATTTTATAAAATATTATTTTTATTAATTTAATCAATATAGAATTTATTTCACCCTAAATGTGTAAATGAGTAGTTATAAGGTAATTGCATGTATTTAACATAATAATGGGACATGACACACAGAGAAATATATTAAAATAATAATATACTCATAAATTTAAATTTACATGTACCAATGAATTATATTGTCTAAAATAAAATTAAAACTAACAATATAAATATATTAATAGATACTACTCAAATTCTTTTTTAACCCATATTAATTTAATTAAATATATAAACAATTAACACAATAATTCTAGTTAGGATGTAGAGTTCCGTGACATCAATATTATGTTGTTCGTCCATTTGTTACAAGTTGTGAACAATAACATAAAAATACAGTTATAGACTCATACACATGCACATAACAAAAATATGAATTTAATTTTAGAATTTTTTAATTTCACTAATAACCCCTCGTACGGTTTTTTTTATTAGGTATATAATACAGGAAGATAACTGTTTATAATTTATTCTAAAAAACAAAGTTTACATTTAAAGTATTAAAATATTATACATATTATTTTTAAAATACTGTCATACTATTTTAAAAACTAATTATTCATTTTTTTTCCAAGTAATAAAGATGAAAAATCAATGTATAAAAATATCAGAAATAATCAATAATTACAATGTAATATTAATAATAATAATGATAATATTTTAATAGGAATAATACTAATCATAATTATGTATAATCAAATTGTGTTTCCTCACATAAACTTCCTGTATGTACAGCGTGTGAATATAATTTAAACAATTATAAAATACAATTTATATACAAGCTATTAAAAACATAAATCTTAACATATTAACATTGACATTTTTGTCCAAAATAATTGGTCAATAAAATAAATCTACATATATATAAGCATTTATTATATATATAATAATTTAACTGATACGGGTTCCATAAATTAAACACACTGGAAAATTAAAAATTCATTTTTATGAATACTGAAAATAGACATTTTTATCTCTCTTTCTCTTACATGTATGAACCATAGTAAAATAAATGTTACCTACATATCGATTGATTTTGTGGCACGATAAAAAATTTGAAAAAAAAAATGGATTTAAAGTTTATTTAAAATCGACTTCCTACATTTTTTCTCATTAACCCCTCAACATTAAACAAAATATATTTTTTTTTAGCTTATTGAAAATTATAATTTTCTGAACACAGTTTGAATTATATATAACAAGGAATTCAATTTTAAAATGTTTATTTTACATTTTACATTTTTTGGGTAATTTTTTTTTCTACTTCATTTAAAAAAATAAAGTTTACACAACTAAATATTTTTAAGTATACATGTTCTATAATTTTAGCAAATACTTGCTTAAAAAAACTACAACAGCAAGTGTCAACAATTAAAAAATTTATTATTAAATTTTAAAACAACTTTTTAAGCTTTTAAATGTAAAATATAAATTTTTTTTTTATAATTTAGAAGAGTTACCATAAATTAAAAAAAAAAATGTTTATTAATACAAAATTAAAAATATTGTTCTTTTTAAAAACTTAAGACTTAATGGTTTCATATAATATACTATTAAAATTTAAATTTTTTGTACATTTAAAAAAATTGTAAAAGCATTTTTGAAATTTAAGAGTATATTTAACAGAATTTTTTAATTTTTTTTTGAGAGGAGAGATATTAACGAATTTGTTAAGGTTTTACATTAAATGCACAGCCTTATATATAACTCAGTTATGCATTCAGTATATTTCATCTTGTTTTTAAGAAATTACGAAAATATTACATATAATTATTATATATGCGATTTTGACGATATTACATTTTTACGTAATTTTTCTGACTTTTTAAAATACTACTGGGAAATTGAAAAATAAATTCTCTGAAGTATCAACTAGAAAAAACGTGCTACCCAATCTATATTAAACTTGTAATAATCATTCCTTCTGGTCGAAAAGTTGTACACAGAAAAATAAAATAAATAAATAAAAAACATTATAAAACCACATTTTGAGTGGAACAAAAAATCTCATTATCAAAATACATTTTATAAAAATATTAAACATCTTTTTTTCAAACATAAGTAGCAAAATTGGTACAATAATTATTGCATTTTGGAGTAAAAATTCAGTGCTTTAATTAAGTTTACAGTTAAAAATGTTTTTGCTCATGTTGAATACTTAATAATATGTAAAAATACTTATCTGTTTGATAAGCGAAAACAATAATAAATGATAGTACGGTATCATAAAAAAAAAAAAGAAAAAAGAACCCAATATATTATGTTTCAATGAAAAAGGGTTTGATTATAAATCAGTTTAGTTCACTTCATAAAATAATTAGTGATTTAGTATTAGACAGATTAAAAAATGTGATAATAATTAACAAATTTATTTATAAAGAAACAACACTTATTTTACTACCTAAATCTCGTAATAACGGTATTAAATATAAAAATATATTTTTTTTTATTCAAAAATAACTTATACTTATGCATAAACAGTATTATTATGTTAAATATATTTTTATTGATATTTTAAAATTACTTCATATCTAAAAATATATATATTTACAGTATTTTTATTATATTTTAGACGATGTCTCATAATTATTCAACTAATCACAATGAAAGGCACGAGGAATTTAGTACGACCACAGATATTTACAGCACAACTTGATGGGAGGGAAAGAATATGACATCATAGATGAAGTCATTGGATTGGGGAAAAAAAACATTAGATAATTGTTTGTTTCAAAGTCCTACGTATTTTTTAAACAAATGTATGAAAATAAATAATATAAGATGATTTATCAGTGTTTAAACATCATAAATAAGAAAATAGTTGTGTATAAAATAATAAACAATTAAAATTGAATATGCATAGGTAAATATAATAATATAAGCCTAAATTACAATAATGATCAAAACTATGAATACCAATCACTATATTATTCTAAATGATGCAATCATAATTATACTTCAGATACTTAAGACTAATTGTGTTATTTATTATAGGAAGAAATACATACCAACAGTATAATGTGACAATAAATGCAAATTGATAAACGTAGTATTTGTCCTGAAACATAATACAAATGTGTTATAAAATACAAGATCAGTATATCAAAAACATTGAATATAATTTGTAAGAAAACAACTTATATTTCAACACGTTTTGTATTGTAAGTGGATTGAATTCAGTAACTACTAAAAAGGTAGTATAATATTACTAACTACATTCCAATAATTTCTTTCGACTTTCAAATGGCAATTATTTTATTACAACAAATAAAACTGAATGAACTATTTAAAGTTAAATAAAATATTGTAGGCAGTAACATTCGAACAACAGAATAAATAATAATAAGTAGTAAACCAACGGACAAAACGAAAACACTGTGGCTAACATTCGTAATATGTTCTAAATATTATGACCAATCGATAAGGAATTTAAAAATGTTATTACTCTATGATTAATAAATATACAAATTATAAACACGTGTGGGATACAAATTATATTTAAGTATGCAAGTAATTGAAAATTAAGAAAATTAATAAAAAAACAATTTTTTTTAATTACACGTGCACGTATAATAAATGATGCGTGACTTATGAATAATAAAATTACAGTTAAATTTAAATCATTTATAACACGCAATATTAACATAATAAATTTTTTTTTAGAATAAATGAAAATGAATACATAATTACAGGTATTAGATTAAAAACATTCTTATTCAATTTAATATTGGGTTATTGAAATAAAAATGAAGTATATATCCAATGGGATATCACGGTAGAAGAGATTTTATTTTACACGTGTCAAATGGACTTCAGTAGCCAGCCGAGCCATTGTGTTTCTCTCTTTTACACGGACAAACATCATCACCGACAATGATCAGAGACTAGATGCAAGCGTAAATAACAACGGAACACGTGTAAATCCAAGTGATTTTTATCGGCTCACGAATATTTCTACTGCGGCATTTTATAGGGTATAATAAACAAATATAAAGTTCACGTATTGGTTTAAATTAGGTCAATAACATTTTAAAATACTAGATAAAAAAAATATTTTGTTACACTGCCAAAATTAATAAAAAACTAAAACGGCCGATTAAAATAAACGAGAAACAGAGAGGAACGTAAGAAAAACATGGCGATTTGCCTTTTATGTGTAAATGGCAATAAGGTCAATATTTTATAGGTGCATAACTTACGTAAACGTATAGACAAAGAAAAAAAATTGACTTTTCCACATTACAAGTAACTCTAAAAAGACAAATTATAATATTAAAACTTAGAAGAAAAAAAAGAGATATAAAACGTATCGATAATATATTTATAAATCGAATGGACGTACAGGTATATTATACTGGTGCAGTCATGAGAAGGCGATATTCTGACTTCACGAAGAACGTTTGGTACGTCGAAACACTGCAGAACGACGGCTAACGGAAAGCGATTGGTGAAAAAAAAAAAAAAAAAAAAAATGGAAATTTCTCGAGACGTTTCAAACGGACGAATACGATGGCGCGCAGTAGAAACGATAGAATTCACTGGCCTTATATGGGTACAACAAAAGTCGAATCGCCTTGGAGCGTATTACGCGATGACCTACATAAATTCAAAAACAACTGGTTAGAATCGTCCATCCGACGACAACCACCATCTCACAGCCTCTCCGGACCGTTTGAAAAGTGAACGACGATATTGAAGGGATACGAAAAAAAGCCCGCGGGGCGTTACGGCGGCAAAAAAACCAAAAGGACAAAAACAAAAAAAAATACGCTCGACGTTCCGATGAAATAAAAAAAAGACGTTTAGAGTCTCGGGAATGTAATAAAATATAAAAATATATTATGTATATTATAAACGTGAACACGTACCGGAGATATACGAACGGAAACTCTTCGAATCCTACTGGTCCACGGGGTGAATAATAACGTAGCACAACAGTGGTAGTGTTACGTTGCGGCGGACGGGCGACGACAAACCGTGACGTTAGCACATGGCGCACGGAAACGGTAACGGCGGCGGCGACGACGACGAGATATTAACCCGTGCGCGTTCGGTTTTTTTTTCCTATTTTTTTTTTTGTTATTCTCCTCGTCGAAACGGACGAAATTCGTCAGCGCGGCGTACAATATCTCACGGTCGTGGTCACGGTGGTGGTGGTGGCGGTGGTGGGGCGGCGGCGGTCCGTTCGGTGGAGAGATGGAAATGGAAATTTCGATAACGTCCGTGTGAGAGCGGCGGTATAGCCGACGGACAGTCGTTACGGCGCGCGTCAGAGTGAGGAGAGCAGCGCGGTTATAGGGGAAAAATTATCGAAACGCGGCCGCGACGAGAATATCAAGTAACAATTGCCCAATAATGGCCAAGCGCGGCGGCGGCGGCACAGTGTGCGTGTGGAATCGACTCGACGAGGGGAACACGTCGAGCGCGTGCGCGGGCGACCTGCCGCCGGCCGCCGTTCCCACCGGTACGATGTTGGCAACGGTGCGTAAGACCACCACCACCAGACACCTCTCCGTTGACGTACCGCGGCCGTTTTTTCTACGGGCCGCCGAGCGATCAGATCACCGCCGGTTGGGTTTTTGATAACCCCTGGCCGTCATCGTCACGTTGCTGTCGACGGCGGCGATGTCGTCTCTGAGTGCAAAAAAAAAAAACTCCGCGGACGGTTCCCTCCCTTGCCTAATTTCGTCGGGCTTGTAAAGTGTATTTGTAGATATATATATATATATAAAAAAAAAACGTTTACGCTTTTAGATAGAACGGGGAAGCTGTGTGATCGGTCTTCCACACGACGCTGTGGAATACGTTTATTTTTTATTTTCCCGTGCCAGTAGTTTTCGACTAGAAACAATATATATATATACGCTGCTCGGGTGATCTCGTCATGCGTTACGCGTTCCGGAAACGAATTCCGTTCGGTCGCGGGGGAACGCGTATTTCATTCCGAAACGTTTTTCTCTCGGTGGATTGCCGTATGCAGAGCCGTACGGTACCTACGTTTCGAAACGACCGAAAAAAAAAAAACTGAAAGAAAAACTATTTTCTCAATAGTAGGTATTTGTTAAAAAAAGGTGTACAAAAAAAAGGAAAAACAACCGAAGTACTGTCTTGGAGAATTCACACCGAATATTGCATATACGTCAATAAAAAAAAATAAATATATTATTAAACAATTTCCGGCTGTTTATATAGCAATTGTTTTTGAGCTGTTTATTAAGTGATAAAAATGGGATAATTTTTTTAGTTTTAATGGCTGAACACTTCGTAATATCATATGGAGAGACATGGGTCGCGTTATTTATACTATTAAGGTTAGACGACATAACCGTTTTTCGTATTGTGTCTTTAATTCTCAAAAAACAATTTTTACCGTTTATTTTGTTTTTTTTTTTAAATCTCATAACTTTTTTAAGAATTACGCGGACATTTAAAAAACATCTCTGTTTATTGTAATTAATTTTGCGCGTACAAATCTAATGTGTTAATGGTTGCCTTTCCCCCCAGCGCCCGCGCGAAACGGCTTTTTATCGTAAACGTTTCAATTTTCTGTATTTACGCGTAACAGCCAGTAAACTAACGCTTCTCTCACGGCAGCGCCGCGCGGTTTCGTTTACCTGTGTATTTGCTTCTCCCATACGTAGTGTGCAAACGCATGAAATACTGCAGCACATTCAGTTAAAAAAAAAAACATCTGTGACGTTTGCAAACATGACAATCAGCACAAACGTTCGCCGTACGCACAGTGCGATTTCGATTTTAGTGATTGCCGTGTTTATATAAACCCCCCCCCCCCCCGTTGGTATAGTGTACAGTTCGATTTTTGTTTTAGTGTAGTGTAATAACAATATTGTACAAATGAGTGATACCGATGACGTGCAGATGTGCGCTGCTTATATTGCGGTGATGCAAAAAAAAAAAAAGACAAAAGTAACCGTCGAAAGTGTTTAAGAGCCGCGCGTTCAAATAAACTTATTGAAATACTTCAATGACGATGACGCTCTTCGTTTTTTTTTTTTTTTTTTTTCAAATTTCTGTACAATGGACGCTATACACAATATGACTGAATTATTGTTTTCAAATTGATTGCGCTCGAAATCACCAAAAGTGAATCGCGTGTTCCATACCTACACTAGCCCACGAAAGATGAATATATTGGTTACGCTTTGACATTTACAGCGACTGCAGGCGGGGTTCATTTCGCAGTATCTTTTTAAATTTTCAATACAATCAATATGAAGCATTGTACCAGATGAAGGTTGGTGACGCCTTAATTTGAAGCGCTACTACACGAGCAATACGTTCAGGTACTTCTTCTCATTTCCTATTCACAATTTATAGAATTATTTACTTTGAAAATGGAAATGAAATTCGAGTTAAAACACGGAAAAAAAAATTTAATATAAAAAAAAACAACACTTTCCAGACGAATAAGATCAATTAAAATATTATAATAATAATTTAAGTAATCGATAATAAATACGATATGCCATAAACGCACTAAAATCATGAAAAAACACCGCGTTCTCCAATTTTATACCGTCTATAACAAATCCCTTTGATGTGTACGGAATTCAAACACAGAATTCACGTGTTTACACTGTTTGTGATGTCTGCACATGTACGTTTTCGGGGTCGGTTTTACGACGGGAGGGATGCGAATCTTCTGATGGGAGTTAGAAAGATGTGTCTATAGACTCTAGAGTATTTAAAAAAGAAAAATGTTTAAACGTTTGTGATAAGATTATCATGTTAAAATTATGGACCGTAATATATCGTTTTGATATTATTAGTGTTAGAAAAACTTGGTATATTTCAATAGTATTTATTTTTTTTATAGTGGTCGGTGAGTTCATTTATAGTGAGAGAGGCGATCGCCATACCCCTCTCACTATAAGAATTGCGTGTACGATGTTTTGTGTACCTATTGTTTTTCACGTTTGCACACTATGTGGGGACGCTTTTTTTTTCTTTTTTTATTCGTTAAAAAATATTTTCCCCACCGGCCGCGTGTCTTGATTATCGAGATTTGTGCGGTCAAAAAAATATCTTTTTCATTAATGATATCGAAGAAATATATACTCGTATATATAATTTGGAATAAATCGTATAGATTTTATATACTAACCGCGCATCGGAATTCCGGTCTTACATATGTATATTTAGATTATATATGTTTACGAAAACTATAAATTAATATGTAACACGGTGAACTATAATTAAATGTTACGCGATATATTAAATATAAAAATTATAATTATTTTTAGATTCTGAGCTACAGGGGCGTATATAGAAATGTGTAATGGAATTGGAGGGGGGGGCACCAACAAAATTTCGAATGGGTGTAGAGATATTTATATGAAAAAAAAAACAATCACGAAGTAAACAAAGACATTTCAAAATAATCAAAATTCGATTAATAGTATTATTTAACACTCTAAACTATTTTATGTACACACTACTCGTTTTTACTTTTCAAAGTAATTTGTAATAATTACAAGTTGCAATCGGTATATTAAACATCGATTTTGCGTTCATAAAATATATTAATACTGATTGTTATAGATGCCTGACGATCAGATGCGGTGACAAAAACTATACGCAGTGGTTTTCACAATCCAGGAAAAAAATGTAATTGTAAATTAAAAATAAAATTGTATCGCATTAAATTTATATTATATTACAATATATTTAATAATATTTGTTATTCTAATATTTTACGAAGTTTGATAAAGTCGCACTATAATGATATTATACTTTTGTAAAGTTGAAAATGTACACTTTAATAAAATATAGATGTTGTATATAAATCAGAGTACATCTACACTTTATGTAGATAGGTACAGATTGGTTGGTTAATATGTCTTATGGTTACTGAACTCGGTCGTCATAAAATCGAACGTTTATACGTTTAAGTGTTTTTCGCACTATAATCCCGTTTTAATGTTGCTTAACAACGTCACGTGACTGATGACGTCACTCCGTAACAGTTTTATGTGACGCAAATTATTATTTACTGACCCCCCCCCAGAACTACGCCATTTCTTATATAAATATAAATATAAAATATAATATGTATTTGATTAATAAGTATACTCGTTATTCGTCTAAAATATAATAATAATGATAATAATTGTTAAATATAAATAACAATTAAAAATCTGTTGTTATTGTATTTTAACGTTTAGCTAAATAAATCGGCATAATTTTATTGATGCATCATCGTACTAATAAGTAATGAGTAATATTTAATATTATACATATACTTAATATACATATTATACGAGTTGCTAAATTATATAAAAGAAAAAAAAAGTTATAAAACAGATATTATAGGAAATACAACGATTAATTCATAATAATAATAATAATAAAAAATGTATAATACAATCAATGATAATTTATAGATAATATAATATTAAATGGTTTAGTACAAAAAATGAATTGTTACGTTACCTATATTATTATATGCATATTATATATATATAGACTTATGCATGCTTAAAATTCGGGATAATAATAGTGTGAAATTCGCATTTAGGCAGCTTTTTATAAAGGAATTTTAATAGAACGATAAATAACTAAATAATGAAAAAAGATGAATGAAATTCTTTTTTAAGTATATTTTAATAAATATTCTAAATACGTTTGTTTTTTTAATAAACAAACCTATTATGAATAATATCGCGTCATCCGTTTATTCGAATAAGTTTAACAATTATTCTTACAAGTATTCAATTAGTTTAACAAGTCCGGCAATTGTATTATTTACTATATACCCATAATGTCTTAGTACTACTACACGTTACGTTTTCAATGGAACGTAATATCGAACAACGGTACGCGATTGAATTTTGTGTTAAACTTATAGAAAAATGCAATTAGAACAAGTTTGAAATTTTTACGGGAGTTTATGGAGAATCTACTTACTATCCTGAAATATTGTGTTCAGATGGCGCACAAAGCATTCAACGTACCTAACCTAATCTAATTTCTAGCTTAAATTAATTTGTACCTAGCACATTATTATATATGTGTATTAACGGTGTCGTTGTGAATAGCATGTACAATGATATTGTGGAATCGTCGATGAATATTTGCAAGATCTAAAACAGTTTTATGCGTACAATAAATAATTGTTACATTTTAAAAACAATTATTATAATAATATTTGATTTGAACCACCAGGAGATGAAAAGATGTCTGCGCGTATATTGAATATCGTACATTTTATAACAGCATTAATCAAAAATACTAAATTACTGCAAATCCAAGTGGTATATTATATTGGTAATCATGCAGTGTAAATCTGTACGAAAACAAATATGATTAATTAATTAATATGTTATTTTTATTATTTCCGTGTGCACAGTTTAGATATACGCGTTTTAATGATATACAAAATGATAATCTACGCGCGTAGTTTTATATTAGAAATATAATAATTTATGATGCTAATGATGCAATATTATAGGCGTGAATGCGTATATCGTATTTATGATAAATGTTGTTAGGTATAAATCATATAATCTGCATAATATAATATAATTTACAATCGGTAATTTTTATATTTTAACTAGTATAGGTATAAATGAAATATATAAAAAATAACATGTACAAAACAATAAACAATATTGTTGTAAAATATTTAAATGATTATACACAAACAATTTACCGAAATATATAATATGTAGATGGAGATTAGACATTTATACATTCTTCCTTGAACATTACTTTATTTTTAAAGTCTTTTTTAAAATTATTTCAAAAATATTATTGTTTTAATGTTTCAACCAATCGTATACGCAATGTTTCCTCGCGATGATATATTAAAAAAAAAAAAAAAAGGTAACGAGCCGAGAGTTTTTGTGAATGTCGTTCAAATGAATTACTTGGATAAATATTTTATAGTGTATTATATATAATTGTTATAAAATTATATATTAAATTCCATAAAACATATTAATATTCAATATTTTAGTTGAGTTTTGTAAGATTACATAGTCTGCAGTACGTATTTTTGTTATTGTGTTATTATTATTATTTATATAATATTATTAAAACTTAAAAACTATTATTTCTGTAATAAATTGATAAGTCGAGATAATATGGTAAAAAATGTGCTTGAGGCACAAACGACCCAAGGGGAAAGAGCGATCGTCTTCCCTTAAAATCCGCCACTGCTGCAATAGCTAATATACATCCTGAAAACTTATATCTTTAATATAAACATATTATTGTAGTATAAATGTAAACATTTAAATTTTTTATAATGTAATAAATTATTATATACACATGGATGTATAAAAAAACTAATTGTTTTCAGTACCTATTACAAATAACTTAGTTAGAATTAGTCAATAAATTATAATCAAGTCACAAGGTAAATACTGTGGGTGTCAATGTGTCATTTATGTTATTCAAATGCTATAACACTGACGTTTAAATACTTTTCATTAAATCGATCCTTGTAGTCTTCACACATGGCCAGTAAATACGTCTGGTATATTTATATTGATTAAAGTTTTTTGATATTTTCTTAAAATATTTATAGTGTTTATAAATTAAATATGAAATAGGTAATTACTTTGTATAAAATAACTATTTGTTTTAGACAATTAACACCTATTAAACTATTTAATTAATTAATATCATAGAATTTGTTAATACCGTATTAAAATTTTTTAACTTTAATCTTTCTATACTTTATTTAAAAATATTTACTATTCAATCGAGTTAATTCTAAGCCTACTGAACATATTAAAAGGTAATATACGAATAGATAGAAAATGATTATTAGCGTACGTATAATATATATAAGTAGGTGCTAGTTGTATGTACGTACGCAGTGCAATGTGTTCATGTTCATGTGTTTTTGTCAAACATGTTTTAAAAACGAAAATTAAATTATTTAACTAGAGCTGATAAAGTTTATGTATAATACGATAAATGGAGAAAGGTAAAAAAAAACATTACACTATGAAATAATTTCATAAATAAATTATACAAATTTAGATACACATGAGTAGTCAAAGCACAGTATGTACTAATGGAGGGAAGGTCTGGTGTGACGTTATGTCAGACTCCAAGGGATTTATAGTTATTTTGGTAAAAATAATTACCTACAAATTTTGTAAATAAACATACAAATTCTATATTAAATATTTGTGAAAAAAAAAATGTAAATTTTCAATATTGGAGGAGGGGAAGTTATTGTGATGTACATTTATTATATTTTAATCTACAGACTGTTGACCGACGGCAAAACCATGGCTTTAAGTATTGACTTTATAGTATATTATATTTATAAAATCAATACTATAAGTATATAAAATAATGCCAAAAATGATAGGTTCCAAAGAAAAACTTCAAATATTATAACGACGAACCAAGCAATGTTATCATTACAAACTGTTAAAGAAATTTGTTGAATCTGTCGAAGTCCTAGGTACATCTATATTCAAAGCAGTAGGTAAATAAAATATACAATAATAAAACAGCCGAAACACCAAATATTAATAACGAAATATTTTTCTAATGATAATATTAGAAAATATCACTGTATATTTAAAAGTGTTTTTTATAATGAATTTTTTACTATATATTTTTAATGTAATTTATATACAAGTATTCAATAAAACTTTTGAAATGTTATTTCATTATATTAGTCGAAGTTTTGACATAATTTTGATAAATTCGAGTTAGTAACCTTAGTGATTTATTTATTGCCTTCAAACTTCGAGTTATTACAACTTTATTGTATATATTATGTGTGTATGTGTTTAAAGCAATTCAGAACAATTTGATTTTGTAATGTTTCATTTGTTAGAATTTTTCTATGATCAATAAAAATGTTGGCAAATAACTGCATTAGTTGTTTTAGTTAATTAACGAATAAAAGACCAAAAAATGTATTAATTTCAATTACTTTTACACCAAAATATTTCATGTAAATTAATTGATTGAATATTTTAACCGTATGTATTGAACTAAAAACGAAACAATCCCTGCTCTAGTGTAACATAATTTAAATTTATATAGTACTTAATAAAAATTAATACATTTACAACAAAACAAAAATGTTAACACATTATTTTACACCGTAATGTGTTATAATTAGCATGACATTTTAATCTTAATAAATGAATACAATATTAATTAATTGTATTTCGAATTAACATGTGCAATATTTTCAAATCAAGGTAAAAGTAAAATTATTAAACATAAAACAACTTATTGTGATACTGTACAATAATGGTTTTTTAGTAACTATTATATAATAGGAATAAGTTCAGACTGTTCACATTTGAGTGGTTGTATAACTTCTACTACCATCGATCCACACAAAACGTCATAGGCACATCTGTTTTGATTGGCAGCAGCTGTGATAAAAGGTAATGGAAATAGGAATGCAAAAAATAAATTTTTAGTGATTGAACGGAGTGCTGCACGTCTCCAACCGAGATCACCGCCGGGAGTTAAAGCAATTACATCGATTGGCTGTCCTCTTATGTGAAATAATTTATCAGTTCGTACAACTGTAAGATTTAATAGAATTTTACCAACTGTTGCTCCACCTTGAAATAATGTACCACCTTGTAGCCAATATATCTAAACAAAAATTTGTTTTAATATAATATAAAATGGAATGTTTAAATATTTCAATCTAAAGTAATTACTCTTAAATTATTTTTATTACATATCTTTGTTTTTTTTTTAACAAGTTGTATTAAAAAAAATACTATGATTTATTTTTATTCACCTCATATACGCAAACTACTATGCGGTGTGTAACTTCTAGAAAAAATAATTCGGATGTCATTTCTACTGCTGTGGTATAATCTACATTGAAATCATCTTGCAAGAAAATACTGTTGTACTTTGTGAAGTCACTATAAAAAAAAATAAAAATATTTTTACATATATATGAATTAATAACAGTATACAAATCATGTATAATAACTAGGGCTTGGATTTCAATGCACTTGCATTGTTTATTTGGAATGTCTTATACAATGTTTTCCAAGCTATAAATGTGTTTCAAGTACTCCATGTTGTAACTACAAGTGTTTTTAGAGCATTTTTTTTTTACATTTTTAACGAATTTTATACTTTTTAGAGCATTTTGACGTATTTAATGCATTTTTTACTTATTTCTCATACTATGACTAAAAAATTGATTTTGTTTAAATATAAACATAATACTACATAATATAAATCATTTTCATTTTGAACTATATAACATCTGTAATATGGTAATCTGGTTTTAAATTAGACAAGGCTGAAATTTATAAACATATAATTTTATATACATTCTTATAATTTCACATGTTAAACAAACATATTTTTTTCTGAATTTTAATATTTATTTCATTAATACAAAAATAAAATGATTTAATGTAAATTTTGGTTTAAATTAATTTTTTGAATGGGCATTTTTTAGAGTTTTTAGGTTATAAATGCATCTTTTGATTTTTTTTTGGGCATTTAAAACCGAGCCCTAATAATAACTAATAAGTATTGTGTTTTATAATTACCACTTTTAAATTTAAATTTAAATTATTTTCAATTTTAGAAAATTAAATTTAGTAATAAACATAATATCAATATTTTTTTTGTTATGAAATGAGTTTATAATTATAATTATTTTATTTTTCGCGTTTGTCCATGTGTTTTGTCGTGTTCTAACCATTTATACATTTCGTTTTCAGTATATATATGCAAGTAAGTGTAGTGCCACTGTTACACGAGTTTATGATTATCTAGTGCATAGAAATCGCTTTACGTTTTTCGTCTTAACGATAGAACTTGTAACATAATCTTACATGTCAATAATTGAATCCACTATAAAGTAAGCGATCACAAATTTGATTAGGCTCAACAGTATGAAATCAATAAATTCAGCTCCAAAGCGCTTCCATAAGGACGGTATTTGGCACCGTATACCTTCAATAAACAAAATATGCAAAATGTAAAAAACAATTTATGATTTGTTTACCACCTAAGCCATGAGGCGTACCTACCCACAAATTGAACAGGTTCAGCAGCCGGTGTTTCAGGTATAACATTGGGCACGTCTATAGTAATCGCCGCTGTGGGATTCTTTGTAGCAACTCGTTCGTGTATATTCTGAAGCGACTTTTGTTGCAATTTGTTATAATAGCATTGATAGCTGTTTACGGTAATCAACCACGACCTTAATTGGTTGAAATATTCTTCTCGAATTTCTTTGCTTGTCATTTTGTTGTTTTCGGTATCTTTTGACGCCAGTTTAACCGCCGGTATGTCCATGGTGACGCTGCGTTGTACAAATAACACTTGCTTTTAACACGTCGAGTCGTCTATTTTATTTTGACAAAAGAAAAAGTATGTATAAAATGTTTACACTCGTTAAACTCTATCGTAATTACTTATTAAGTACAAACAAACTTCCAATGATTTTGGATTTTTAGTTTTTTTTTACTTCGGTAAAAGGAAATCTGTGTGATAAGAAGTTAAAACGACTCCAGTAGTTATCTACGAAAGTGTGCGTTCTTGTGATTTATCCCAGCGTATAAATAATCCTATACAGTAATAACCAATGGTATAGTCCATGATACAACTATGGAAGGATACCCGTTGTCTGACAAAATGATAAGAGAATAAGCTTTATCAGTCCTACTAATCATTGATACAAACTTAAATTTTATCTGAAATTATTATGAAGAATTTTTTGTGTTCTATAATGTGCGTCCGTGTTTAGTTCGATGTAGTTACCTGACGAGCGGATTAACACCACCCGCGATCCATGCACAATTTCTCCGCGCGCATGCGCACATCTGTATTATCAGTTATCGCTGGTTATCAAAAATACTGGAAATAAATAGAGATGGGATTTTCAATTCAGTGACACGAATCAGTTCGTTTGAATCAGTTCACTTAAGTGAGTTGACTCACTGAGTCAACCACAACTCTCAATTCATCAAATCAAACAAGTCTTTTTTGATAACACGTCATAAAGGCGCGTTTTGACAGTGCGAGTCCGACTCGCAGAGATGGCTATCGAAAAAAAATCACGCTCGTGGCGAACCGTCGATATCAAAGCGTGCGTCTAAAGGATATTCGCGTCGTCTACACGTCATTAACGTTTTTATTATATATAATAATATATTTATTTATATATTTTATATATTATTATTTATTTTTTTATATATAATAATAACAACAACAACAACAACAATAATAATAATAATAAATGAATTAACAATACGAGTATTTTAAATTTTATTATTTTGTTTATTTATTATATACCTAATAAAAAATATAAACTAAAACCTCGATTATGTAAACTTGTCATTAATGTTTTAACAATACTTTCATTCCAAATATGGGAGTCGTGGGTTGACTCTGACCATTTGGCTCACACATTTAAATTTCTCAGGTTTGCATCACAAATCTTTAAAAAAAAAAATTATTATTATTGTTATTATTTACCTAGTATATTTACCAATGGAAAATTAACAATAAGGTAAATTAATAATAGATATTTATATTTTTCGAGGAGAGACCGGTCGTACCGGAGTTCTCCTTCGCAGAAGTCTCAGCGACAGTCGATCGGTTCAAATCGCGCGACAGGGCTCCGGGTTCGGACGGTATACCGAGCCGGGTCTGGGGCGTTGTTCACGCGACTTGGCCGACGAGGCTGCTGGGCGCGTTTAACGCCTGCCTGAGGAGCGGAACTTTCCCCGGGCGCTAGAAGCGAGCTCGCCTCTCGCTTCTCAGCAAACCGGGAAAGCCCGAGGGGGTTCCGACTTCGTATCGGCCGTTGTGTCTTCTCGACGACGTGGGGAAGATCCTGGAGTCGCTGCTGGTGAGTCGGATGGAGGCTCATATGTCCGGAACGGGTATCGTACTGTTGGACAGACAGTACGGTTTCCGGAAAGGATGATCGACCGACGACGCTCTGCGAGCTGTGTGTACGCGTCTGGCTGACGCGTGAAACTCTCAACGGGTGGCGTTGGCGGTGAGCCTGGACATCCGCAACGCCTTCAACTCGGTCGGATGGGAGGTGATACGCGAGGCGCTCGTTCGTATGGATTTTCCGCCATACCTACGACGGATCATCGAGTCGTATCTGGGCGGGCGAGTTCTGCACCTGTGCGACGACGTACACGGAGAGCCGATCACAATGGAGATTACCTGCGGCGTGCCGCAGGGCTCCGTGCTCGGGCCTCTCCTGTGGAACGTCGCGTACGACTCCGTGTTCCGCCTACCTCTTCCTAGAGGAACGGTCACGATCGGCTATGCTGATGACACGCTGATCGTGGCCGAGGCGGACACGGTAGTAGAGTTGCAGGACCGCTCGAACGCTGCGCTCGCGACGGTCGCCGGGCACGTCCGGCAGATGGGCCTGCGGCTTGCCGTCGAGAAGACGGAAGCCGTAGTGTTCACAAACCGTCGCTTGACAGCCGAACCCCGGATTCTTCTCGAGGGTGTGACCGTACAGTTAGGAGAGTCCCTGAAGTATCCAGGAGTGGTGCTAGATAATAAGGGGACCATGTTCGGTACGCACTTGCGTGCTGTGGCCGTAAAGGCGCAGCGAATGATGTCGGGCCTCATGCCGAACATCGGCGGTCCGCGGGAGTGCCGTAGGCGCCTACTCGTGAGCGTCGTGCATTCAGTAATGTTGTACGGCGCTCCCGCGTGGGGTCCTACGTTGCGCTATGACCGTCGGAGCGCCGAGGCTCTGGCTAGAGTTCAGCGGGGGGCGGCCATCAGGAGCGTATGTGCGTACCGTACAGTCTTCCATGATGCTGTACGGGTCATCGCGCGTATACCTCCGATCGACCTACTGGCCGAGAAACGCGCGTACGCGTACGAAGCCAGGAAGGCGTTGTCATCGGCAGCGGCTGAACGGCCCGGAGAGACGACAGGTTCGATGAGCCAACCGTCGGCCGGTGTCCCTTCCCCGAGGGCCCGGACGATGGAGGAATGGGCCGAGAGGGTCGCGCACTGGGACGCTCCCGACGGCAGCGGTCGGGACTGGACCAGGACGCTGATCCCTCCCGTGCTTCTCGACCGGTGGGTGACGAGGACACGAGGTGAGATGACGTTCCACCTTTCTCAGCTGCTTTCGGGACACGGTTGTTTCAATCATTTTTTGAGTCTGATCAACCGTGCCCCGGCGGCCGGGTGTTATCATTGGGGTGAGACACCCGGTTCGTACAGCGGAGAGGTGGATGACGTGTCTCACACTCTCGTTCGCTGCGAGGCGTTCGAGAGTGCTTGGAACGAGCTGATCAGTGTGATCGGCCGTTTCCGGCCTCGCGACCTCGTTGCCCGCATGCTGGAGTCTCCGGCTAAGTGGGACGCGGTGGCCCGATTCGCTTCGACTGTGATGACGGCCAAGGAAGCGGCTGAGCGCGAGAGACAGTCGCTGTAGGGGTTGCCTCCATCGCGACGTGGGAGGGGCCGCAGGGCGGCCCGTGGTCGTCTGGCCTCTTAGGGGGGAAGTTATTTTGTAAGGGGAGGTCCTGTAGGGTTACTTGAAGTCCCTCCCCAATTTGTAAATTGTAATGTATATAATTTTTATAATTGTATATATTTCTTTTTTTTCTTTTTGTATATATATATATATTTTTTTTTTTCATATGTAATTTTGTGAATATTCGAAAAATTGTATATATATTTTTGTTACTGGGGTGGGTGTGGAGCCCACCCCAGAAGGAAACGTTGTATTATTTTTATAATAAACGATGGCGACCCACTGCCCGAAGTTTTGCTTAACGGCTTTCCGGGCAGCGGGTGTATTGCCGATACCGTTAATAAAAAAAAAGATATTTATATTTTATTAATGTAAAAGTTACTTACAAGTTGGGTATTCACTGAATGATATCCTTTACAGTTGAAATAAAATGTGTTCTGGAAACATTTTGTCGTCTTTCTTGGGGGGTGTAATAGCAATATATGTACAGTCAATAGCACCTACTACTTCTTGCAATTTATATTTTTCATAAAATCTAAAAAGTTAATTTTTCATTTGAGTACATTAAAACATGAATAAATAAAATTTGAAATCCACCTTGGTCGCATACTATCTAGCTCATTAAAATCCTTAGGAAAATAAACAAACTGATCAATGATGTCCGGATTGCATAATGCATTAGTCACTTCTTCAATTATTCTGCTAACAGAAGGTTGACACAGACCAATGTTGATTTTCAATGACATTCATTTGGTAACTACCAGCAGCAAAAAATCTCAAGGCAATAAATTACCTACAATAATTATTAATTTATAAAAAAGGTTAACATAATCTGAAGCAGTATAAAACAATAAATCACTAATAATATTTGTTGAAGCGTATATTTCAGTAATCAACATGTATCAGACTATTTTAACACAGTGTTGTAAATAACATTAATTAAATTATTAAAATGATTATAATAATTATAGTATATAATGATTATTGGTATTTAAAAGCAATGGATGGTACTATACTTGTACTAATCATATATACTTAATTTATATTTATATATCTAAATGATAATTGAAAGTATATTATATTTTTACTATTTTAATTTTT
This sequence comes from Chaetogeoica ovagalla, assembly GCA_032441825.1. Lineage (NCBI taxonomy): Eukaryota > Metazoa > Arthropoda > Insecta > Hemiptera > Aphididae > Chaetogeoica > Chaetogeoica ovagalla. The sequence continues at coordinate 2,377,504 of CM063728.1, forward strand.
TTTTTTTACTTCGATATATCGAATTTTATTAAAAAATAATAAGTACATACATATATGAATAATAAATAATACCAATGCTAATAAATATAAAATGCTGCTAAATACTAATACTACATACATAATAATAAATTTATTTTTTTTATAAAAAATTGTCATTAATGTTTGTTTTATATTTATATTTGCACAATAAGAATCTACTGTATATACCTAATAAATAACTTTAAAAATGACTAGTGTAAGATAAATAAGATCTTTACTATTTTTACACACAAATGATAATAAAAAATACATACATATAAATATATATAAAGGTGAATATTTGAACAAAAATTCAAAAAGCCACTTTCTTAATTTTGTAGTATTAATATATTTTATTAAATATTATATAATGGTTATTAACTTATAATTATTTTTCGTTCAATGGTTAATCCTCTAGAGTCTAGACGTAGACTCATTCATATAAGGAGTCACCAAAGCAATGACACTTTGAGCCAATTCCTTAGACCAGCGTTTCTTAAACTGTGTTCCGCGGAACCCCGGGGTTCCGCGGAGATCACTTCAGGGTTCCGCGAAGCTTAAGTAATTTTTTTCAAAATTTTCAAGAAAATTACTTAAAAATGCCAAATTAAATATTATTAATGGGGAAAAAAATGTTTGTATATTAAATAATAATGTATATGTCATATGGAATATTCTATATTTATACTCTATCTATACTTCTACAATGTATTGTGTACTTATAGTGCTTATACAGTTGTACAGTTTGTATACAGAAATAATATTTGAACGTCGTTGATAAAAATAATAATTGGTTATGACCGTCCGCGATAGCGTGAATTTCTGAAAAACAGATAAACGAAATAAAAATAATGTTTCAACTCAACGTCTCAATACAACGCGACAGTCCACCGCGTGTCTTGTGACCTGTGCGTTATATTCGAGTGCGTTGTGTTATAAATTTATTTTTTTTCTCAAAGTTAGTTTTGTTATTTTGTTTACAATATGGAGAGATGGCTTAAAAAAGGAACTCTGAAACGTTCCTCTCCAGAACCTGAATATTTTGCGGTGAACTCAAGTCATTATGATAATCATAGTAATAATGAGAATGATACAAATGAAATAACCCCAAAAGATTTTAGGAAAGTAACTAAAAAATGTAGAAAGTATGATGAAAGTTACATATCATTAGGATTTATGAATAATAATGATAATCCTCAGTGCGTTATTTGCAGCAAAGTTCTCCCAAATAGCTCAATGGCTCCAGCTAAAATGCGTCGTCATTTAGAATCTGTTCACGGTGAACTCAAAGAAAAAAATGCAGAATTCTTTATTCGAAAGCGTGACGAACTACTAAAATCAATAAACTGTATGGTTCAAACCACAAAAACTATGAATGAAAAAGCAACCGAGGCTTCTTATTTAGTTAGCTATCGGATAGCTCAACGCGGTGAAGCTTACACAATTGCCGAAAGTCTTATAAAACCTTGCGCTATGGAGATGGTAAAATGTATGTTAGATGAAAAATTGGCAAAAGAAATATCTAAAATCCCACTATCAAATGACACGGTAGCTAATCGTATCAATGATTTAGCAGCCGATATACAGAATGAACTTATTTTTCATCTCAAATCGTGCAAATTTGCATTACAAATGGATGAGTCTACCGATGTAGCTGGGCTTGCAATATTAATTGTCATCGTTAGGTATCAACACGAAAGCACATTATTGGAAGATCTTCTTTTATGCAAATCTCTACCAACACGTACTACTGGAGTTGAAATATTTGATCTTCTAAATTCATTTCTTGAAGGAAATGAAATACCATGGGAAAACTGCGTTGATATCTGTACCGATGGAGCAAAGGCTATGAGTGGTATAATTAATGGAGCTGTACAGCGTATTAAAAATATTGCCAAAAACTGTTCTAGTAGCCACTGTATGATACATAGACAGGCACTTTCTGCAAAAAAGTTATCTATTAGTTTTAAGAAAGCTCTTGATGAAGTCGTAAAAATCATAAACTTCATAAAATCTCGGCCTCTTCAAAATCGTTTATTCAAAATCCTATGTGAGGATATGGGAAGTGTACATACTTCTCTTCTCTTACATACCGAGGTCAGGTGGTTATCTCGAGGAAAGATACTCGTATTTTTGAATTAAGGGACGAGGTACGAGCCTTTTTTTTGGAACACAATTTCGAATTAAAAGATCGATTTCTTGATTAAATGTGGCTACTTAAAGTCGCCTATTTAAGTGATATTTTTACAAAGATCAATGAGCTTAATTTCACACTTCAAGGCAGACATTTAAATTTTTTACTGCACACGAAAAAATTCATGCTTTTAAGAAAAAGTTAGATTTTTGGAAAATTTGTATGAGCTCCAACGAGTTTGATTGCTTTCCCACAATTAAATGCTTTTTGGAAGAGGAAGGGGTCGAAATAAATGAGGTTTTCATTGAGGAAATTTTTCAGCACCTCACTGGATTGAGTGAAGTATTTAACCAGTATTTTCCAAATGACCAACAGGTGAAATATAAAAATGAATTGTGGATTAAAAATCCATTTATTGTCAATACACGACCTCCATCCATGTCAGTAAAAGAATATGAAACCTTTATTGAATTGACATCTGATTCATCACTGCAAGAAAAATTTAAATCAATGCCATTAGCAGAATTTTGGTGCAGTTCAAAAGATGAATATCCTCAATTGTCACAAAAGGCCGTATTGGCACTTTTACCATTTGCAACCACTTATATGTGTGAAACGGGGTTCTCCACCTATGTATCGACAAAAACAAAATACCGCAACAGACTTGATGCTGAACCTAATATGTTAATACAACTTTCATCAATCAAGTCCAATATTAAGAATATTTGTAATGATAAAAAGCAATTTCACGCATCTCATTAAATAATTATTATTAAAGTAATATTATATACAATTATTATTATTTTTATTATTTTTTTTAACACATATTTTTTAATTAAATACCTGTAACACAATATTAGTATATGAAATAATTGTATTTTTTTTTTGCAAATAATCCTAAAAAAAATCTTAAAAGCTAAAAAACAAAGTAGGGGTTCCACGGTAAAAGTGGACATCAAAAAGGGTTACACGGATAAAAAAGTTTAAGAAACGCTGCCTTAGACAGCCAATATCGTTCAACGAAGTTTTGTTCTGATAGATCTAAATGAATAAGGTCAAAATATACTAAATTAATATTTTATTTACCTGCCAAGATAAATTTAAACTAATTTAAATGCTGATATCACATAAGGCGATTTCACATTAAATTGGACACATATATTTATTGAAATTTTTATTAAGGTAATGCTTAATAATTTCTTTAAATAAAAGTGTGCAATATAATTTGAATATAGGCATATAGCCATACAGGATAATGTCTAATTGGTTTTTTTTGGCTACGACATCAGTATTATTCAAATACGCATCAACACACGGCTAAATCATAAATTAAAGCAGTTTTAAATAACTTGTATAGCTTACCTGTAAAAATGTTTACTCCTTCATGTACGTGTCTTCGAGCTATTTGAGCTTCGACTTGTTCAGGAACATCTATACCCGCGAGTAATTTATACAAATCCAAATCGTTCATTTTAAATTTGTGTAATAATTGTATGATTTAATATTGAAAAATTTAATTCAAACAGTGAATTACCATTCTAAAATTCGTAAGTAGAAACGCGCAATTTTTCAACACCGAATATCACAACTTGCGACGTAAAATGTATGAATACCAACGTGTAATTTATAATGATAAACGCAACAGAAAATGGAAATTCATAACGGTGACACTGACGTAGTGGCATACGGTTACGAAATCGGAAATACCTTAACAGCTGCAACATGAGAAAGCAAAAATAAATACATTTTTATTAATTTTAAACACACTATACACTTTACAGTGTTAATAATATATTAATACCATTATTTTGTTAAAAAACACGGTAAGCAAAATACTATATAGTAAAAAATATATCTATTTCTAATCCAAAATACGAAACGGAATGAGATCCGTATACTGAAATCGGTTTTCATACACGGGAATCCATCCGAAGTAATCGTGTGAAACATTTTCACATGACAACTGGATCCGTTTACGGAAATGCTTTCAGAATACCGTTTTTTGATATCATAGGAAAAATCATGTGAAAACGGCGGTTTCCGTATACGGATTTTTTTCGTACGAGTTTCAGAATAGCCCCCCTGGTGTAATAATTATAGTTACTACTTAAATGTTATAGTACAAACCCCCGTCGCACGTGATGAACTTCAACACCGTGAACAGGTCCAGTTTCCGGAATGTCGGAAAGAGAAAAAAATAGAAACGCCATGGATCGTCATTGGACGTATATTGTAAGCATGTCAGCAAAATGGAGTGCTACGTGGTGTATAGTATATGAGGTAAAATTGATTTTTTTTCCTATCGCAAAATCATACATTGGACAAACAGGAAATATAATCGAAATAAAAATAATATGTATGAAACGTGCATTACCAAAGAGCGGAAAAATCTGGAGTAGCTAAACAGGCCAAAAACAGCGGGACATGATATTTAATTCGACAAGGTTAAAGTATTGAACAAGGAAGTTCATTTTGTGAAAAAAGCAATAGAAATCGAAAAATTTCCAGAAAACTACAACAGAGAAGACGGATGGAATATTAGCAAAACATGGTTACTAATTATATACCAAGAAAAAACGAGACATGTTATTAGAAAAGACGTAATAACAACTCGGGCTGCCACAATCGCCACAAATAAAATTTTCCGTTGTAGAGAAGGAAGAATAAAATACGAAGAATGCCAAAAACAACATACGGATAAAATCAACAATAATACTTAGCAACTAGCTGTTACCGGATTCAACAAACAGCAAGAGCCAGTCAACGAAAACGTCATCGATGATAAGCGACCTCACGTTTTTGGTATAAAAGAAAGTAAGACACGAGACAGGTTGGCAGTATATTTACAACCTCTGGCTGTAATTATCTCTCTGAAGATAGATTATGCAACGAGTCCCATAGGCACCCGCAAGGGGGGGCAAGATGGGGCATTTGCCCCCCCCCTGGCATTTTGGTAATATTGTATTATATAATATAATAATATTAGTATATTTCGATTTTAAATTAAAATTTATTATACCTAACCAATGTATATATATTATATGTTGAACGACTGCCCCCCCCCTAGAAATGTTTCTGCGGGCGCCTATGACGAGTCCGTAACGTCAGCCAAAAATTAAAGACATGGATAAATCTGAAAATATTCTGATTACAAGATTATATATAACTATAGGCGCCCGCAGAAATATTTCTAGGGGGTGGGCAATCTTTCAACATATAATATAATATATACATTGGTTAGGTACAATAAATTTCAATTTCAAATCGAAATATACTAATATTAATATATAATATAATACAATATTAACAAAATGCCATGGGGGAGGGGCAAATTCCCCATCTTGCCCCCTCTTGCGGGTGCCTATGTATATAACTTATATAATTATTTATTATAAATATAAACACTTTATTTTTAATGTTTATAATTACTCTTATTTTCAATTATTTTTGAAAGTATAGAAAAATTAATTAAATTTAGATTTAAAATACGTACTTACAATAAAGTACCGACTGGCATTTAAATATTTCTAACGAATAAATTTTTAATAATTATAATAATTGTAGTCATTATCAAGAGTATTGTGCACTGATATCACACAGTGTGTTTTGGGCGAGTTTAATGTTTTAAAAACTAGTTTTCGTTTAATATGAATACTTTTATTTCTATAATAAATATAATTTAATACTATATAAATTGAAAGTTATAATTCGACAATTTATAATATGTTCTTTGTTATCGTTATTAAAATAATATATTGTAGTCACTAGGCGACCTCGTTTTCAAGATTTTATATCATCATATAAACACAAAGCCATTTCATTTATACTTGTAGTTTTATTTCACCTCATTTCACTTTCGTCTTTCGTAAAAAAATAAACGCGAACGATTCGTGCACATTTAACGAAACTACACGAACAGAACACAAAACCATGTCTTTGAACACGTGCAAACCGTTAAAGGTTTGTCTACGATTGTTCTATATATTTAGTTTAGAAATAAAACCCGTTTTGTTAATATATTTTTCCCCTGTTCAGAACGTATGTAAATATATAACACAGTGTCCGCCGACTCCATGCAAACCGGTCATGGTAAGTATCGACGTTGCGGATCATTGGTTCGAATAAAAAAATTAATTAAGTTAAGTTAGAAATTATTTTATTAATAATCGAATATTCCATAACGCTTGTCACAGCAAATCGAGAAGACAGTTGGCACGATACAAAAGGATACGATCTACAAAAGCTCGTATCAAGAACAAAGAGTACGCCGATGTCAACCGATCATGCCAACAAATCAAATAGAATGGAAATCGGCCGGCCAATTCCAAGAAGAAACCGTACAAAAGGTTGGTGTGTTTTACGCGTTTCTGTTAAAAAAACGTTAAAAATACTATTTTTTTTTCTACATCTCTTACACACATTTTTTTCCACTCGGCGGTATATACGTATTTTTTTTGTGGCTCGCGTGTTCTCAGATGAGTTACCGAGCGCAGTGCTCGCCGGTGGTACAGAAAATACTACCCAAAGACCATTGTCTGGGTAACAAGGGGCCGATGAGATTTATGACCTCGCAACGACACGATTTCTATACGCCGTGTGGCGAACGCGAGAAGAACATAAAGCCGCCGCCCGACAATTTGAAGCTGCCCGGAGGTCCAATGGCCAAACTGACCACGAACAACCTTTCATATCAGCCGCAATGTGCCAGCCCGGCGAAGAACTTCAGGCCGGTCGTCAGGTAAGGAGAAGGAGTACACCGTCGTAAAATATCCTCTGTATTTCTGTTGAAAGGTAAAAGAACGTAACAATCGCGATTATTTCCCCCGGGGACGTATTCTGGAGCCTATAAATACATGTATGTAACTAGCTATTACTGCAATGTTATAGTTACAACCCCCCGTCGAACGTCATGGACTTCAACACAGTGAACAGGTCCAGTTTCCAAAACGTCGGAATGGAACGAAAAATGGAAAATCCGTGGGTCGTCAAACCGGTATACTGTAAGCCTGTCGGCAGAATGGACTGTTGCACAGTGTATAATTTGAGGTAAAAATGATTTTTTTTTTTAAGCCATTCGTGTCTAAACGGCTAAAAATATTTTTCTTAAAGTTTAAATCAAAATATATTTATAAAAAAAACATCGAGTAGCATTACAAGAACAACTAGCATTTTTAAAAAAATAGAAATGTATTAAACCTTAATTTTTATTTCATTTTTTTAATATTTTCCTACACAGTTACAAGTATCCGTGTGAAAATTTGGAGGTTGAATATCGAGGGAAAACACCAGACCGAAAAGCTCACCAGTTTGAATAGGCGACGGTGGACTGAAGTGAAGAACACAGGTGCTCGTCACGCGGAAATATGTGACACAATAATTCATAGCAAACATAGCGATAATATCCAGTGGCAAAGTAAAAAAATTTTTCTTCGGAAGGGGGGAGGGGATAGACATTTTTTCGTGACTAATTCTTTTTATTTTTTATCTGAGTAGTGAAAAGGAGGAGACATAGGGGTGCGCAGAGGTATGTGGCAGGTAGTGCAAAATCATTAAAGGGGTACTTAAAAAGTGACTTTAAGGATAATTTTCATATTATTATTAGGACCGTCCTGAGGAGAGGGGGGGGGGTGTAATTTAACAAGACAGCAATTATTCGGTAGTGAAGGCCTTTTTTTTTGCTTTTTTTGGAAGTTTACAGTAGAAAAAACTTTTTTGACCGCATCAGTCGACAAATCACGAACGTCACGCCAGCCCCCCCCATGTCGAAATCATACATTTTTTTTATGCCTATAATTAGCACGGAATTAGCATGAATTGGCAAGCCTATTTCCAAAATTTGCACGATACTAGTTTTAGTGTAATATCATATAAACTGTGGGGGGGGCTGGCGTGACGTCACGCCAGCCCCCCCCACGTTTTAAACTATAAATTTCGACATTTTTTTTATACCAAAATTTAGCACGTCATTAGCATGAATTGGCAAGCCTATTTCCAAAATTTGCACGATACTAGTTTTAGTGTAATATCATATAAACTGTGGGGCTGGCGTGACGTCACGCCAGCCCCATATCGAAATCATACATTTTTTTATGCCTATAATTAGCACGGAATTAACATGAATTGTGGCAAGCCTATTTCCAAAATTTGCACGATACTAGTTTTAGTGTAATATCATATAAACTGTGGGGGCTGGCGTGACGTCACGCCAGCCCCCCCCATGTCGAAATCATACAATTTTTTTATACCAAAATTTAGCACGCAATTAGCATGAATTGGCAAGCCTATTTCCAAAATTTGCACGATACTAGTTTTAGTGTAATATCATATAAACTGTGGGGGGGCTGGCGTGACGTCACACCAGCCCCCCCACGTTTTAAACTTTAAATTTCGAAATTTTTTTTATACCAAAATTTAGCACGCCATTAGTATGAATTTGCACGACTGTCGCCGAAATATGCACGTCATTATTTACCTCGCGAAACAAATTTTACTGTTTTACCCGTGGCGCGGAATCGTTTAAAATCGTGAAATATAAGTTAAACGGGATAATGTCTGCAAATAAATACGTAACACGTACTATTTTTCTATTGATTACAACTTTGTTAATAATGTACTGTTTACAAAAATACTTTATAACGTACCTACTATCGCTTATGTTGTTTAAGGTAATTTGCCAATAAAATAAAACAAAACGTACTTTTTACACAATTTTTTTTTTTTTTAAACATCATTTCCACATTGTGGCATAACGTACTATTTTCCACGTTAAACTATGTAGCATTTGTATATTGATTATATTAAAAACAAACTATTTAAAATAGTTTGTATAATTATAGTTGGTTGGCAGTTCCGTATTGTTAATATTACCCGCCATGCATATTTTTAAAATCTTAGATAATGTTAACATTACCCGGATAATATTACATTATGCAATACGTTCTGGATAATGGCATAAAAATATTATTACAATAGTAGTAAACACATTTTTTTTTATGATACATCACCAAAAGTACTCGGGGAGAAAGGGATACCAAAACAATTAATAATAATAATAAATTAATAGTGATAAATAAATATAAACTCAAAACTTATAATCTGAATTAATTATTATTTATTTAAAATGTGAAAGCAAATCAAATTATTTATTTCTACATGGCATGCTTCCATGACACTTAGAATTTCGTAAAATATTTGTTAATTTGCACTTACATTTATTATTTTCACATCCACTCTTATATGAGCACATTTACGTTAAGTATATATTGAAATAGATTCCTAATTTCTATTTATATTGTACATATATTTTATAATAAATAATGTATTTATAATGGATACATTATCATATGTGGATATATAGACAAATATGAATATATTATATATTATAGTAGTATACCTTTAGATACATTGTCACAAATTTAACCAATTTAAAGAATGCATAATATTAGTGTTAAAATCCTTTTGTTATATTGGCGTCCTCTTAAGTTACAAAACAAGATATCAGAAATCATGATGCACTATAATTTATTATATTGTTATATTTAAATAGTTTTTAATTACGTACCACTCTCATTTGAATATTGATCTTCAATGATATTTTTAAAATCAGAAAATGATTTTAAAAGTGGAAATTCTAATTTTTCTTTAATAGAATGTCGACCTTTATAAACAAATGTATGGAGTGCTCTACCTGAAACACATCCATTGAGGTAGGAACTAATTTCAGACCACACACTATCAGTACCAACAGCAATTCCTAAAAATAAATAAATATAGTAATCGTATTTTTGCCGTTTTTTGTCATATGTTGGTAGATTTTTCTTATGCGTTAAAATACTATTGAGAAAATCGAAAAATGACGTCTCAAAAGTTCTAACTAGATACAATGTGTTACCGGAAACCAGTAACGCACCCAGGATATTTCCAAGGGGGGGGGGTCTAAAAAACTACATTATGAAAAATAAAACTTTTAATAGATAATAAAAATAGATTATATATTATAATAATATAATATAATCAATAAATTGTTAACACCTGGTGTTATCTATATCGTATGCGAAATTTTAACAGAAAAATATGAAAGTTGTATTAGAATTTGGATTTTCATCTATAAATGTAAATACTATTGCACTTGTCAAGGGGGGGGGGTCCGGACCCGGAGTCCATCCCCTTGGGTGCGCCACTGCCGGAAACAAGGTAAGCTTGTAAAAATCGGAGCACTTCTTCTGATGAAAATTAGTTAACAGAGAAAAAAATAAACATCATTGTAAAACCTCTAGCTCCCTCGCTACGCTCAAAATCTAAAAAGACTACGTAGGTACTAGATAATTTTTTTTAAATTTACTGCTTGTTTTATCTTTTTGCAAAAAATTAATTTGAAGGAGAGAGATTCGAACCGAGAGCCATTTCACCATTATTTTTTTCATTGAAAAATACGTATTTTTTTAAAAAAAAAGTGCAAAAAATCCGACTTTATTAATTATCGATGGTGCTAAAACACATTTGCGTCCTACCATTTTTAAATATTAAAAAGAATGAAAATAATACAAATTTGTATAAAACGTAAAAAGCAAAGCACTAATATCAGACTCAAAACGATGAATGAAATACAATATTGATTAATGGTACCCCCAAGTAGGATAAATAACGTCAAAATAATCTAAATTTAAAATAATCTTAAAATCACTATCTACGTATACAACAATTTCAGTAGGTAGCGGGTTGACATATTTGGAAGCGGGTACGTATTTTCCCAATGAATTTATATTTAATTTTATAATGCCTATTACAAATTGTTAATAGACAATAGTATACAAGTTCTTATATTAATCACATAATATTTGAATAATAATATAGTCCATATTTATAAATATAATATTAATACAATATAATATATCTGACAATACGGGAACTGCCAACCAAATATAATTATACAAACTATTTTAAATAGTTTGTTTTTAATATAATCAATATACAAATGCTACATAGTTTAACGTGGAAAATAGTACGTTATGCCACAATGTGGAAATGATGTTTAAAAAAAAAAAAAATTGTGTAAAAAGTACGTTTTGTTTTATTTTATTGGCAAATTACCTTAAACAACATAAGCGATAGTAGGTACGTTATAAAGTATTTTTGTAAACAGTACATTATTAACAAAGTTGTAATCAATAGAAAAATAGTACGTGTTACGTATTTATTTGCAGACATTATCCCGTTTATCTTATATTTCACGATTTTAAACGATTCCGCGCCACGGGTAAAACAGTAAAATTTGTTTCGCGAGGTAAATAATGACGTGCATATTTCGGCGACAGTCGTGCAAATTCATACTAATGGCGTGCTAAATTTTGGTATAAAAAAAATTTCGAAATTTAAAGTTTAAAACGGGGGGGGGCTGGTGTGACGTCACGCCAGCCCCCCCCCCCACAGTTTATATGATATTACACTAAAACTAGTATCGTGCAAATTTTGGAAATAGGCTTGCCAATTCATGCTAATTGCGTGCTAAATTTTGGTATAAAAAAATTGTATGATTTCGACATGGGGCTGGCGTGACGTCACGCCAGCCCCACAGTTTATATGATATTATACTAAAACTAGTATCGTGCAAATTTTGGAAATAGGCTTGCCAATTCATGCTAATTCCGTGCTAATTATAGGCATAAAAAAAATGTATGATTTCGACATGGGGGGGGCTGGCGTGACGTCACGCCAGCCCCACAGTTTATATGATATTACACTAACACTAGTATCGTGCAAATTTTGGAAATAGGCTTGCCAATTCATGTTAATTCCGTGCTAATTATAGGCATAAAAAAAATGTATGATTTCGATATGGGGCTGGCGTGACGTCACGCCAGCCCCCCCCACAGTTTATATGATATTACACTAAAACTAGTATCGTGCAAATTTTGGAAATAGGCTTGCCAATTCATGCTAATGACGTGCTAAATTTTGGTATAAAAAAAATGTCGAAATTTATAGTTTAAAACGTGGGGGGGCTGGCGTGACGTCACGCCAGCCCCCCCCACAGTTTATATGATATTACACTAAAACTAGTATCGTGCAAATTTTGGAAATAGGCTTGCCAATTCATGCTAATGACGTGCTAAATTTTGGTATAAAAAAAATGTATGATTTCGACATGGGGGGGGCTGGCGTGACGTTCGTCGACAAATCTACAGTTCAGTCGGTAAATTACTGAAAAAATAAACTTTTTTATTTATAAAATTACATATGAATTCGATACCGATAGGTACGAATAAACGTATCGCTCACGTTAAGAGTTTTCTTTTTGAAAATTATTAATATTTTAAATATTATATTATATTAAATATTTATTTACACTACAAATTATTATTAGTTAATAGGGACACAGCACTAATATTACGGTCCGCAGGTAGTGCATAAATAAAACCTACACGACCCGTGCGCACGCCTATGGGAGGAGATGTATTTTCTGCTGTTGCTGGCCTATTAATACAGACCATTGAGGTCCTTTGCCGCTTCCACTATACTCCACTGATCCCTATCCGTTGGCATTTTGATGTTGAAGCTATTGTTTTTTTTGGACAGGTCTCACCGTATCAAACCATCTCTGGCGCGGTCTCCCCAAAGGTCTCTTTCCAATCGGGTTCCCCACCATAACCTTCCTCATGAGGCATCCTTCTGCCCGCCACACGTGACCCGCCCATTCTATTTTTTACTACGAATGAATTGACAAATACTTGGGTTTCTATAAAGTCTTTGTAACTCGTCATTTCTTCTTCTTTCGAATACCCCTGTGTCCACATTATACATTGGCCCATATATTTTTCTCAAAACTTTTCTCTCGAAACTTGCGAGTTTTTTTCGTCTCCTTTTGTGCTTGTCCAAGTTTCACATGCATACGTTGCAATGGGACGCATATATGTGGTGTATAACCTCTTTTTCGTTCGGCGCGATAGGGCTTTGATGAGAGCATCTCTTTCATAGTGTAAAAGTTTCTATTCGCCGCATACATTTTAAATTTGATTTCGTTATGCATATTTTTTCAGTAATGTTTACTCCCAGATATTTAAATTCTTTCACTTGCTCGAATGAGTAACCATTTACCTTAATGTTATTCATTTGAGTCACTTGTCTTGACAAAACCAAATATTTTCTTTTGGCTTCGTTAACTAACAAACCCATATTATGACTAGCTTTGAATAATGTCTTCGCCTTTTCTTCAATTTCATTTAGGGATGATCCCAGGATGATTATGTCATCTGCATACGCCAAAAGTGTATTTATCCCGATTATTTCCATCTCTCGCTCCTCCTGAGTGTCTTATCACTTTATCAAGCGCCAAGTCAAAAAATACTGGTGATAATGCGTCTCCTTGTCTCAAATCAGATTTACATTCTAAAGCTTCGGATGTCTCTCATGAAGTGTACTTTGTAAAAGGTCTGTTGGTTATACATTTCAACTAGTTTCACGATTTTTTTAAGCATCCTGAAATTCCTTAGTACAGTCCACAGTTGCTCTCGGTCAATACTATCGTACGCTTGTTAAAAGTCTACGAACAGGATATAGAGATCTTTATTGTACTCATAAAATTTTTCCATTAGCTGTCTTAAAGTAAAAATATGATTGGTCGTTGACTTTCCTCTTCTAAATCTAGTTTGATATTCTCTTAATGTGTCTTCTGTATATATTTCTAGTCTTCTGAGTAACGCCATTGACAGTAATTTATAAGCCGAGTCTAACAGAGATATTCTACGATAATTCGAAACTATTCCGATTTCTCCCTTCTTAAAGATAGGGCAAATTATTCCCGTTTTCCAATCGTTAGGAATTTGTTCGTTACGCCTATTGGTAAATTTTTTATCAGTTTTTTTTTATACATAATAAAAAAAGGTCTGGAAGATCTATTTCCCTCATCACCCTTACCTCTGACACTCTAACTTTTGCATTGCAATAACATAACTAAAGGTTCAATTTTTTTTTTTATTTATTTATTTGAAACGATAACTCCTACACAATATTAGAAATAAATACCACATTAAGTTGCGTTCACACCAGAGAAACGTTATGTGGCATACATTGTCAGATACAAATTTTTAAAAATGGATTCAACACTGTCTGCAACTAAGGTAAAAATCGCACACGTATATATTATAAACAAAATACAATTTTTAATTTTTATTTTCGGCCTCAGTTCTTTTAATACTTAAATTCTTTTATATTTGTGTCCAAGCTTCATTTTTTTAAATTAATTTTTTATAATTAGACGATGTCATATCCTGTACCGGTCTTACGTGTACTTAGTCAAGTATTGAATAGAATATCATTGAATAGCCCAGTACCCTTTTTTCTTTTTTCTTTTTACGTAATTTAAGGAGCAGAGCACACACGTCTGCAACTTCTATGAGATCCACATTAAGTAGAGTGCTAATATAAGTGAGTGTACAAAGCTTCCCCACAATTTTGAAATTCAACTGGTTATTTTTGTTTCATAAGGTGTCCTTGTGTTAGCCATGTACGTCTTATTTTTAGCCTTTTAATTGTTACGTCGTGGCGTCTTTTCATAGGGAATGTTGGCTAAGAATCTTATTGAGGACTTTATTTCCTTTAGTTTTATATGTTGCGTTACGCAACGTTGTCGCCACAGATTCAGTATCTGTTTATATTAGAAATCCCGTACCCATTAATGTGGTGTTTTAATTTTTATATTGTGTAGTTATCGTTTCAAAGTAATATTGAAAAAGATATCAACTCTTAGTCACGTTTTTTCAATTTAAAAGTAGATTATCGTCTAGGTTTGTAGATGCTACAAATTCTGTAGGTAATTGGTATCTATATTTTATTTTCGCTACGAAAATTATAAAGATAACTAAAATATAATACTATTCAGCACATAGTTATAATAGAAGTGTATTTATAATATAACATTGAATAACATGTGTAAATATAATAATTATTGTTATTTAGGTTTAAATAGAAAAAAAATTTTTGAAAACATAATAACTTATAAAATTGCATTACATGTAATTCATACGAATTTATAGACTTACATCAGGATATTTATTTATAATTAAAAATATATTTTTATATCTTAATTAAATAATTTGCTTAACCATGTCTGATAGTGATTTTCATGTCATCTGACTTATACATCAATTATAAGGAGCATGTGATTTTTTTTTATATAACAAATTATATCTCATATATCGATGTATTTAATTGCAATGTTACATTTAATCATATGCAATATGAATCGGTTTATAATAATAAATATAATATACATTATCTGCCAAATATGCATGAGTATACAAATGTTGGTAGTATACAGGCATATAACCTAAATCGTATATATTATGTTTAATAATGTATTGGTCATATATTAATACGCTTACAGAATTTTTTTAAAATTACTACTAAATATATCTATATATCTTTATGCTGTTTAATTAACAGTTTTGTACTGTAAAGCATAATTAGTTTTATTTAAAAATCAAATGAGCCTAAAATTATTAATATTAATGTTTGTTTTTTGTACTGCGTATTAGTGTAATATTCATCTAATATAATAAACAGAATTATTGAGAGTAAATATATATATTTGTTTTTTACTTTAGTAATTTTATACGTGTTTTTCTTTGATTCAATCGAATAAAATGATATCAAGAACAAGAAGATCCTATTGCAATCATACTTTAAAAGATCTCCTTACTCTCAGTCACATTAAAATAGTTTTTCAATTGACCTTCATATAAAGTACGATAAAGTATAATATTAAACTTTTATGTAAATACGTGCATTGGTAAGTAATAAATTATTAATTGAGAGTAGAGTTTATATTATTATTATTTTCGCTGATCAGATCTTACGGTTTTGGCGGTTATCTGATTCGACTCGTGGAGTACGGGAATAATATCAACGGGTTTTAGGCAATTGACGGAACAAGGTATTTTACAATATATGTCGCACAAGCGTACATATAAGTATAATATAAATACAAATATAATAATGCGTATAAAATTAATGGACGCCCACACAGAAAACAAATAAATAAATTATAAGTACAGTAGAATCTTTTTCGGTTAACCGTTAAGCGCCAGGCTCCATACTTGCACGGACTACTTGTGCGTTGCAGTAAAATCTTATGAGAACAACAAACTGAAGCTGATGAGACTCAGTTATTACTGCTTCGAAGAATTAGATATATGGCAGCCAAAAAAGCACGTAATATGTTAAAACAACAAAAATTAACCGATTTTTACAATATTTGTTAAGTATGTATGTAATTGTAAATAATAAAAAATGTTTAATAAATTAAGATATAATAATAATGTACCAATAAGTAATAGTTCCTAATTATATCAATATGCATGTCATAATTATTAAAAAAATAATAAATAATATGTATGTATGTTTAAAAAAATGTTTGTTGCTCGCTTAACCGTCTTTTCGATTATCCGTCAAAGCTCTGGTCCCGAGATTGACGGTTAATCGATGTTCTACTGTACAATCGTAACGCCGAAGTGGAAAAATAATATTTATACGTTACAGATTATGATGTTACAAATACCATAATGTTCAGCACGGCCAACGGGAAGCCCAGGCACACCAACTTGGCAGGCGATGTGCAGCAAGACAGGCTGGGTCGGATATAGATCAAAGCAGTAATGTTGAACCACGACGAGATGGAACACTGCGTCGCGTACAGCAATAAGAATCGGGCAGAATATTGCACTGCTCGACGTACGTTATAAACGTAAACTATATAACTGAACCGTACAATTCGTGTGGCAAGATTTTCGTATGACAATCAATAGAGTCCAGTGGCGATGGTGATGAAAGGAGTACGCACGCGTCGCGGTCCGTAAGGAAATCGCGTGAACGCGCGAATCCGAAAATAGATGTCGTGGATTGGCAAGGGACTACACGAATAAACGTAATTAGAACGGAACACGCGTGCTAAGAATATTTACGCCGGAGACGTCGCAAGACGAGTAAAAGTGGCGACGAAATATTGCCGGTGGCGCGACAATGAGTCAGAAAGCGAATAATGTCACGCATATGTCACAACGGCAGACATACGAAAAATGTATTAAACGCGCTGACTGTGAAAAAGAGACGGTCAAAAACGGAGAGATGCGATCCGCACTCGGCGACGGACAACGTACAAAGGCAACGGCTGCGGCGTCGCAACACACACGTCAGTCCGGTCGAACAGTGACGAAATTTCTAGATAGTTCACCGCGATTGACGCGCTCTCCCGGAACGAAAATAGTGTTGGTGGCAGTAACTCAAATTCAAGCTGTTCTTGCTGTCGTAAAACAGATTATTTATCAATTGTAAATTTAAGGATCGTAATTGTGTAATTTGTAATACGAAGGGACATTTAAAAAAGGCATGTTTTCTTAACAAAGATCAAATTAATAACAAAAGTCAGCTTAGGTCATCTCACTATACTAATAATAAAACTAAAAAAAATATAATAACGTTATTAACTTAAATGAACCGTCCGTATATTTAACTCCTATAAGATTAAATATGCTCAATATTTATGCATAAAAACATAAAAACCCGAACTTTTTAAACATAATACACGATAAGCCTAATTTAAAATTTTGTAAATTTATTTAGTTATTGTAGATGAAACTCCATATGAAGCAAGTTTATTTATGGGTCAGACTTTTCTTTCCTATGTTTATTATTATTATTTTAAACTTTGAATTCAACTTGAATCAAATAATGTTGACAAAATAGAAAAGCAAATCCTAGAATATATTAGAGATAATGTTAGTTGATCAATTTTTGTTACAAACCATTTATAATTAAAATATAATCTGTTTAAATTTTAATGCTTAAAATCCTGAACCTTTGGATATCAGTAATTTACAAGGCATATATTGCCTGGCTACTGTGAATTTCAACAAATGGTGTAGAACTTTTATAAGAAGTATAAATGAAGAATTCATAATAGAAAATAAGTTTGATATCAGTTTATTGGCTGATGTAACTGTAATTGTTTGTTGCATTTAACAAATATTATTCGTCCATGTTGATGGTGACTTGACATACTTGCAGAGATCTCAAGATAAATTGAAAATTAAAAAAAATGTCTGAAAATTTATCAAAACTGAATAGCAAATTACAAAGTAAATCATTTTTGGTACCAGGAGAGTTAAACGTATTCGATAAACATGGGATATTTTATAGGTGTGTGATAAAATCGGTAAGCTCCAAAATTACAATTGTGCATTGTATTGATTTCGGTTTTGAAAAACAAATTGCAAGAAAATAGTTACAAACTTTATAATATTCCAAAATATTCAAATTACTTGCACTTGATACTATTGTCAAAATATTTCCAGTGACATTTAACATGTCTGAAACAATATTCCTAGCCAATGTGTACGTGGACTACGATGGAACACTAAACGCTTTGCCAAACAAAACAAGATTAATACAATCGCAAAATAAACTAATGGAATCACTTTTAAGTGCATGTTTAGTGAAATTCACATGTGTTTATTCAAATGATGACTGTTGGATAGTTCCTTATTTGTTTTTAGATAAGTTAAGTACTATTTCAGATATACTTGCTAAACTGCAGTCTAAGATTATACCAGTAGTGACAAAAATTGGTTCACTGTGTGCTGCACTACATTCAGAAACAAAAACATGGCATAGAGCTTTGGTATAAAGTGAAAATGGAGATGCTAAAAATATTTTGTCAAATGATTCAAGTGAACGATTCAGAGCTCTGAAAATTACCAAATTGGCAACCGAAATTCAGAAAATACCAAATTGTATCTTAAATTGTCAAATGTAGCTGATAAGAAACTTATAAATATTAATGTTGAATGTAAGATAATTTCTTATGCTAAACCATTAATTGAAATGGAATTATTTTCAAATGGCATAGACAAAACTGAAACTGTTCCTAACAAATCAATTGTGGAATGGTTATCTACCCTAATTAGTTTTGAATCTTTTAACGAGTTCTATGTTTAAAAGATTAATGACAAATATTTGGTTGCATCAGATGCTAACATCAAATTTATTTTTAATAACAAATCTAGTGAAATATATCGCTGCTGTTTAGAAGAAAATATTGATGATTGCAATTTGTGTGATCCTAAAAATTTTGATTAAGTCTGATATAATGATGGTTTTTGAATGAACATTAAACACGTTCAGTGACAGAGAACCATACAAAGTGATTTTAACAAATGATGGCTTAAACTTTGTTGACATTTTGTATAGGATATTATTAAATGTTGATAGCACAGTTTCTGAAGACAATTGGAACCTGTATTGAACCTTATGTTAACAAACATGCCAAATTGCTTATGAGTAATGATGATATTTTAAGGGAAACTAGTAATGAAAACAAAATAGTTTTATTTGATGTAGAAACAGTGTCTGTCTTGTTTGGTGAAACGTCCAAATGTTGTTAAGTGCATTCTAAAACTTATCAACATTATACATGCAACTAATTTACAATGAATTTGATTTGTATATAGTCGAATTGCCCATAAACCGAAGTATGATTGGCTCTATTGTAGATACGTTGAGCCAGATTTCGAAGTGCTTGTGTAGAGCTAAAATAATTAATATTCTAACAGATGGGTGCTTTTTGTTACCTATTGGACTTGGGATATTATGAAGTGTGTACTAAATTTTACAATCCTACAATTTTTCTTTGTACATGCCCACTATTAGTTAGATGCTGAACTTTGTATACACTACAGTTTTATGGTAAAGAGAATAAAATTTGGTATCCCAATATAGATGCAATTTTTAAAGACATCTTAACCATTGATGATCTGAAGCTCAGTATAATTATAGAAATAAATGGAGATCCCTGTATAGTAACTTTGAAATTAGAAAACACAGATACTAATCTAAATGATATGCTATCGCCAAAATTTGCTCAAGTCACATATGTTCACCCTTTAACCAAATTTAAGATTAGAACACTGTTTCCTAAATAGAAAGCTGTAATCGTACTATTAGAAGGTAATAATGATGTTCATATGGAATTAGAAAACAACCCTATAATCGGAAATTTGTATATTTTCAAAATAAATTATTAACTTAAACGTGTAAATTATAAGGCACTATTGAATAATATCAATAATATCATGTATGAAGTAATTTACATTGACGATACATTGGATGTTTTATTGGTAGATGGTTTGCACGAAGTACCAGAAAAAATACGCGACATTCCTGTTTTTACTATAACCTGTTCGTTTATATTATACAATAAAGAAAAAACATTTGTTGAGTATGTTCCATCAGTTGGCAAATCCAAAATTTTCTTCCATTGCATGCATAATAACAGAAAGTGATGGTGTAACTCCAAATCCCATTAAACTTTATTATAACAATAAGGATGTTTTTGATATTATAAAGTGTAAAGATAAAACTAATAAAGTATCCAGTGATATGATATTTGTACATTTAAATATAGATCTTATTTTACATTTTAAACATAAACAAAATTTTAAGCTCTTGTTTAAAGATTTAATAGTTTTTTTGAGTAATTAAAATGAATTTATAATATTGTGTGTTAACTTTATATACATGGTATGATCCCATACAGTGCCTCCTACATATTAAATTTTAACATTTGTAAAAAAAAAAAAATGTATACATGCGTTTGTGTAGTTAAATTGAATTAGGTACACGGTACACATTATATTTACTCAGTAAATATAAGTTGTGAAACAAAAATAGGTATCTAAAAGTATTTTACAAACTAATGATTTTCTTGTTTTTCCTAACACAGTTCATTTTATTTATTTCCGCTCGTTCAAAAATAGAATTGGTGAACAAAAGTGGTATACACCGTTTATCGAAATATTATTCTGTGGTTAATCGTAATGACCAAAATTTAATATACGTACTTTGATAATAATCTGTGGCAGATTTATAGAAGGGGTCCAACGAATCTGAAGCTCCCCAGATGCTGATGTATATATATATATACATATATATATATATATATATATATATATATATATATATATATATATTTATTTATTTATAATTCATAATAGGTTAATAAATATAGAGAATCAGACCCTGTATTTATATATATATATATATATATATTTTTTTTTTTAATTACACTGAAATTTTTGAAATAATATGTTAAAATATTTATTTTTCATTTTTTATTATTAGATAAAATCCTCTAAAATAACGGTAATTTCCAGTAATCGGTTACGTCACAATAATGAATTTAAATAATTAAATAATTTTATAATTTATAATAAAAATTTATTTTTATTATAAATAAAAATAACACCTTTAAAATACAAATTATTTTTCAGGACCCTCCGCCCCCCGAAAAATGTTTAAAATCCATCACTGACAATACGTATTTGAAAACCTTTAAAATACATATTATTTTTCAGGACCCCCAAGAAAAATTTTTAATATCCAGCACGGACAATAACATGTATTTGAAAACCTACTGAATCGATTAACGACCAAATTAATATCTAAGTTTTTGAGGAGCCGACACATATAGATATCAGCAGGGGCGGAAAGGCAATATTTTTCAGTCTGGGAAATATAATAATCAAAACGGCCTACATCCCATGTTTCAAATCACAATCACAAACTCTATTTTTTATATACATAATTATAAATAAAGCGGCTCACAGGAAGACTAGTCTATCAGGAAAGTTCCCGATACGCCAATCCGCCTCTGGATATCAGATATGAAATTTTTAAAGAACATAATAATAATTGGAAAAAAAGTTTATTTAGAAGTGTAGATTAAAAATTAGATATCCTGAATTCCTTCCATAACCGATCACAATAAAAAATTTTGATTTTTATTAATTCGGGGAAACCATTTGTTACCGATTAATTGAATTAACAGTCGAAAATGCAGACTCAGAAAAATACATGGGAGAGGTGTCACACCCCCATTGCTACGCCACTGTATTATATTAATGGATGGTTAGAATAAACATGAGTATATGTGTATGCATCGTTTTATTACCATAGATTATTTATTTTTATAATTTAATAATTGGAGAATTCACAATTCACAATAAATATAAATATTTATAGTATTACAATAATAATATTAATATTAGTTATATAATGTTATTTATTATATAAATAAATCTTATGTCAGTATAATTTTATTAGTTGAATACATTAAAAAAGAAATATTTTATTGTAAATACATTAATCATTTTAATGGATTGTGAAATATTTTAATAATCTATTTATGTATTACAAATTATAACAAATGGGTTTAAACCCTATTGACAATTACATACAATTTATAGAACTAAAATTATTTAGAGAATAAAATATAACATACATTTAATTAGATGCAAAATAAAGATGAAGTGAGCCATTCCTAATTGGCCTCTGTTTCGGTTGTGGATTGTTTAGGATCTTTACAATATTTCAATGGAAGAAGGCGAGTTAGAATTGAAAAAAAATACAAAATAATAATTGAATACACTAGTGCAAATATCTTACGTAATACAATTCATAAATAATGAAACAGGCATTGTTATCCATTCTCAAGCAAACCACATAAACATTTTTAACTGAAGGATATCGTCCTATTACACATTATTGAATAATTTTGGTATACATTAATAGAAAAGAATAGTTTATTATTGATTAATCTGGTGTGATGAATAATTAATTATTAAAGGAAATTTCGTAAATTCCATTTGACGATAAATATTCTGACAAAAATTTAATTCAAAGTTCAAAACGCATTTGAAGAAAACCAATACATGGAAAACTTTTACTTTTTTAGCAAAGGGGCAAATTAACGTTGTTGTTAATTGAATCAATGATATAGCTTTTAAATAAAATTCACTCTATTTGAAAAAAATATAAATAATTTATGTTGAAATAAAAATAAAAAAAAACAAATGAATATTTCTAAAATACTAAATAAATCAATCATAAAAATGGTAAAATTATGGAGGTTTTACTTATTCATACGAAATAGTTTTTTGATTTTCAAACAATTTGTGACGTAGTTTAATACATACATATATATATATATAGAATAATAGCATACACATCCAGTGTCGTTCTTACAATTGAATATGGGGGGGGGGGTTAATTTATAAATAAATTACATAAAACAATATTAAAATGGTATTTGAGAACGTAAGCCGTTTATTTTATTATGATTGGCAATTCGCTATAACTAAGCAAAATAAAATTAATTATAATGTGTAAAATGTATATTTTAGTTTTCCGTTAGTATTGACTAAAAATAATACATTTCATAAAAAATTTAATTTTTTCTAAAAATTTTGATAGGAGAGTTTGTCTCCCACTTATTAGTACACCACTATATACATTAACTGACGACACACACCACAAAATATTATAAATACACACAATACGATAATACAGACATTTTGCAACACACCACTGTCAGACGAACCCAAATGCAACCACCTGTGCCATTTGTAAGTATTACAATTAATAAAAATAAATAACTAAGCATTACCGATGGAATTCCATTATTGAATAATATCAAGTTCTAACTCAGGCTACGTAATATATTTATATCCAAACAGACTTAAAAACCTTCCATAGATAGGTACATTATATGTTAACAGCTTCCCCGGACACGTTACAATATTTTATTTAAAAAATAAATGTTTTTGGAATAATTTTGATACAAAAATGAAATGGATGGCACATTTTAAAATACTATAAACTACTCGTATATATATATATTGTGTGTACAATTAATATTTTGTGAAATACAATGCTATTGACTGATAATCCGTTATATAATATAACATTTAATATCAAGAGTATAAATAATTGTTTAAGAAAAATTAAAATTTACCAATATTAAGATTTTAAATTTTCAATGCTAATTTATTAATTTTTTAATTATATAAAAAAAAGAAATTAATTTACAAATGTATAAAAAATATCCATAAAATTTAGTTATGCATAATAAAATAAGTTTAAAAGTGATCTTTTCTTATTATAAAAAAAAATATTTTTTGATAAGGGTAAAAATATATTTACGGTGAATATGGTCTGATATGTGTGATAACATTATTTTTTTAATGTGATATTTACGTAAATACGAATAGTTTAGAGAATACATATAGTGAAAAACATAAATATTTTTTTTCATTTATTCATTATAAAATCAATTCTTTTTTTTAATATTATTATTAAAACTTTGTTAAACAATTAGTCTTGACATTTATATACTACAGAGCGACTCTATATAAGCAGCCCAGAATTTAAAATGAAAGCAATAGTTGTAGTGATGGCACGAGGTGATTGAGAAGAAAGTATGTGCTGGGGGTTAAGAGGAATGTTAAGGGAGTGAACAAGGTAAAAAGACGTTGGGGCTCAGTCGACAAGGCGGGACAATGAAAAAGGATGTGGTTGAAATCACAGATGGCTAGAGCGTGATCAAAGACACAGAGAGTTGAGTTATTGAGGGTTAATTTAAAGGAATGAGAAAAAAGAAGGGAATGTCCAAAGCGAAGGCGGGAAAAAGAGCTAATTATTTTGCGAGATAGATTTAGTTTATAGAACCATGGTTTAGCTGGGATAGTGGGATTTAAGGATCTGCACCAAGTGGCAAAATGAGTTGGGAGATTATTATAAGAGTCAGACCATAGACGGTGGACACAAGATTTGAGCATGGGACAGAAGTCAGACCAAGGAATCAGATTATTGGGTGGGAATTGTATTAAAGCTGTATTTTTGGCCAGGGAGTCAGCGGTTTCGTTACCAAAGATAGGCATCTGTGCCTATGTGCCCTGGGGGGATCCATAGAAATTGGATATCGAAGCCTTTATGGTTAAGAGAGAATAAAAGATTTCTGATTTGGAAGATTAGATGATTTGGAAGTGATTTATATACATTGAACGAGAGAGATTGTAGGCAGGAGAGAGAGTCGGTGGCGATGAGAAATTTGTTAGGTTGTAAGGTGCAAATGAGGTGGAGCGCTTCAATGATGGCAAAGCATTCTGCAGTATAGGATGAAGCTGTGAGTGGGAGGTTGTTTGTGAAGGAAATGCATAGATCTGGGATGAAGAAAGAGAAACCGGCTGATATCGGAGAAACTGAGACTTTAGTTATATATAGACATCAGTCATACTCATATACTCATATATGAGTATGAAGAGAAGGAACGTGTTATGAATATAGTCTTTAAAAAGACCATTAATAAAATTAGGGGAAGAGGTTTTAAGAAAGTCTATTGATTGACTAAGGAAGTTTTTGTTGCAATGAATTTTAGGAGTGAGTAATAGAGAAAGGAAATTAGCTTCATAGAGGGGCAACTTATTAGTGTTGAGAATGAAGTTATGAGAAGTCATAAGGGAATGCGCAAAAAAGGTGAGGACTGGAACAGACTTGCTTATGTACCGCCAGGAAAAAAATACGGCTATAAAAATATTATAGATATGGGAATACCTTTTGGACAAATCTTTGAGGAGGAACTTTCGGGCGAGCCATTTGCATCTCACGTTTAGTGGTTAGCAAGCCGTTTCAACTTCAATAGCGGGAGAAAGAGTGAATTTGAGGGCACCAAGGATGGTTCTGATTCACGCGGTTTGTAATTTGTTGAATTTAGAGCGATGAGATAAAGCTGAAGAGTATGAAAAGAAGCAGCCGTAATCTAATTTCGATCAAATTTATATATGATCAATAAAGTGGTAGGATGAGATCCTTTTTACAATCTCTTTGGCAAACCGCCAAACGCTTTTGTAATTGCATCAAACCTCCTAGCCGTCCTTGTAACGATGATTAGTTTAACGACTTTTATTCCAAAGTAGCTCTTTATTATGTACCAACGAATTTGAATCTTTTCCTACTTTTTCAACGAATGATCTTCCTTCCTTACCTGACCACTGCCTCAATCTTCTACTAACACTTGAATAATTAAAATTAGCAGTTCATTCTCGGAAGTCTATCGTTTACATTGATTCCATTTCTCCTCTTATGCTAAAGTATCTACCAACTTCAGCTACAGAACTCCTTCTTTCTATTCTTAACAATTTAATTCAGTCTAATTAAGTTTTACCTTCATGGACTTATTTTAAAATTATCCCAATACCCAAAGTTCATTCCAATATTTCTGTCCGTCCAATTGCCCTATCCTCGGCCGTCTGTAAATTGGTTGAACATGTTTTTAAAGACAGACTTGATTAGTGGTTTCGGAACTTACGCGGTTAAAATAAACTGCATAACGACTAGACGTCAAAGCTAAATACCTTCAATGTCGCATAATACGAGGTTCTTATTGATATTGGTTTCGGACGGTCTGCACTATCAGGCATCATATAAAGAAGCAAATCAATTTCAGAGTTTTCGCCTTGGTTTAAGAAACTAATTTTTCCATATTACGCCCATGAGCTGAATTGCTCTTACTGCCCCTATTGATACTTCGTATTTTTATGAAAGTGTGTTTCGGGGTGAAACGTTTCACGTTCGACTTTAATACGTAATTAATATTAAAATCTACAATAAAAGTTTACTTACCTTTCTTCAATTTTAAATTAAAATGCAACAACAATTCATTATTTTAAGAAAATACAAAATAGCTATTTAGTTCTTAAAAAATCAATTGAAATAGTTGAATAATTTATAATGATAATTTCTTTGTAAACATTTAATTATGCTTAACACCTCTCTTCCACTAAAGTGTTATTAAATATTTCAATACCAAACTTAATACAAGAGAATAAATAAAATGTAAAATATGTTTTTTTTTAGTTAACCCGGAACGGAATATTTATAAGTATAACTGCAATCTAACCGTATAGAAGCGAATTCTCAACAGTACTCTGCGGGGATCTTGGGGTTTCACAATTGCTTCTCAGGGGCTCTGTTTTTTCACGATAAAAATTTATTAAACAATAATTGTTTGTTATATAAAACATAGAATGTATACTTGTTTTTAACCAGACGTCAAAGCTAAATACTTTCAATGTCGCATAATACGAGGTTCTTATTGATATTGGTTTCGGACGGTCTGCACTATCAGGCATCACTTAAAGAAACAAATCAATTTTATAATTTTCACCTTTAGTTAAAGCATTTATTTTATAGGCCATTTAATACTAATTAGTGGCGATTAATTGTTGGCCGTCAGCTTTATACAGCACTGCGGTAGAGAGTCTAGCATACTAGAGACGTCGTCAACACAGGAGTACCCTACCCTCCATCAATATATGGATTGACGGGTAATGCTGGCAGAGTCTAAGAAGTGGTGAAGAACTTTTAGTTTGTTACCTATGGCCTATGAGAAACACTAAATTATCCTCAGATATATTTTATTCACCAGTTTTTACCGACAACAATGGAGATCCATTGTAAACAGTGAGTCTTCAAATTATATTATATTTTATTTCAGAATAACAAAATAATACAAGGAAATTTATAAAATTAACATGAAGTTTGATATATAATAATTAATAAGTTTATTAATTTTTTTGCTATTTTATTAAAATGCAAGTGCCCTATACAAATCTCTTGTTGGCACTAAATTTAAAATTGTACAGGGAAATTATTGGAAATGTATTTCCCACACATGATGGGTTCACGCTTGTCGCTTGTTATTTAAAAAATATATTATTGGAAATGATTCAACCAGAAGTACTATGGAAAATAGCGGCAGAAGATAGAGATAGATGAAGAAACCGAGAAATGATCGCAAACCAAAAAATATTGTTTGTGGACTATATAGCAACGATCATAATCGTCCGCCCATATACATTTAAATTTACTCGACAAATATCCTTGTACAATGGTTCATCTGTGTATTAAAGAATCAATGGTTAGGGGAACTAATTTTTGATATTATGTACAAAAGCTCACTTGCTTCTTACTGCTTCTTTTGGTAGAACATGTTTTTTTATGATACAGGGTTATTCAGGTACACAGGTACAAAAACAAATATCCAGCACATTTGAACGCAGATACCACGATGTGCTCCTTCAATTAATTTATATAATAATGGACGTAATGACAAACGTAGTCGCAAGAAGCACATAGATTTTTCACTATTGAGACATACTTCAACACGTTGTTACGGAGCAACATCAACAAAGAAATAGACAGTTTACTATGGTGGTACGATAGAGAGATACACAGCAATGACGAAGACACGCGCACGCGCAACAGGTGACTCAACGACGTGCGGCGATTGGTCGGCCAATCACCGAAGACCGACCAAAGAGAAAAACGATATATATAGAGGACAATAAATCAAAAACATTCATTCCATCTCAAGCAACCGTCCAGTACATCAAAATATTGGATTGATTGCCCACTGGAAGCAAACCGTCATTACCAGATAGAGCCGCAGTCCAGTATCAATATTTGGATCGATCGCCAATTGGAAGCAAAACACCCGCACCGGACCATCATCAGCGAATAACCGACTAAACGTCACCGTTCGACGATACGATCAACGACATAAAGAATCGCTGACCCCCTCAGCACCGAAGAGTCATCAACGAATAATCCACTCATCATCTCGTGGTGGACACGATCAACGACGCCCGAACACAACCAACGGCCACGTATCGATAGACGAAGAAGATTCCCGGGGTGCCGGTACGAATTTCCTGGCGAACACTGCTGTTAGAAGACGCGCAGAGCCTAGCACGATCCACCGGGTCGAGACTCAACATCGCCATCGCACATAGGTATATACGGATTAAAACGGCCCTTTTCAGGGCCACTTCTACCTAAACCCCCCCAAACGGTCGTTTACTTAAGCCTCACCGCCCCAGATTCGCTCCCACCAGACCAGCTACTGACTCCAGAGAGCAGTCCGGGGGAAAATCTGCCAACCCCATTATTGTAACGGATGTATAGCCGAGATTACTTGTATATAAACCCATCATTGTATTAGGAAGGTCCCGCCGACCAATTTGGGCCACCGGCTCGGGCATGCCGCTTACTTAAGTCACGCTACCTGAAGCCGACCCACTGACCTATTATAATATTGTACAGACGATAATTGAAAATAAACATACTCTTATACCATCACGCAAGTGTTCTTTTATTGTAACGTGACCAGTACTCAACACCGAACTGCTCCGTCACAACGTGTACACGAAACGTTTTATTTATTTTTTCAAATAATCTTAACTAGTTTTATTCTAATTTTCTAGATTAAAAAATTTTCTCCAGGTCTTTTTATACTATTGTTTCCTTTATTAATTCCATATTTAAATTGTGTATAATATGCTTCATAGATAACATAAGTAGACATAAATTAACATTAAATATATCTCACGGGACTCAACGAGATATCACCGAATGCATAAAAGGCTGCAACAATGAAAACGTTTGGGAATCGTTGCTGTACAGCGAATAAGAAATTTTTCCAATTAGTCTTGAAAAATTTCAATATTGTGAATGCCGGATTTTTTAACAATGTTTCATGATGGGTATCTTATAATTTATGGCAATTTCCACATACACATAAAAATAATTGAAGAACATCGATTAACTTTTCATATTATACAACTAAAACAAGAGGAGGCACATTTTCTACTCAGAACTAAAACTGTTGTAAAAATTGAAGTACACATGCATAACGAAGTACAAAAAAAGATTTCACAAATAAATAAATTTAAATTTATTAAAACTAGTCAGAATTAAATGTATATTTTATGCTTATATATTTATCATATACACGTGTACCATATGCTATTATATTAATCTTGATATAGAACTTATATAAATTTTTTAGTGTAGATAAGAATACACTTATTTTTCATTGCTAAAGTGTAATTTAAAATTAGAAAAAATGTCACACAAAAAAAGTGAAAAATCAAGCAATAATGATATTAATTTTTTTCCTCAATTCATTCAATGCTGTACTCGTAGTATTTTGTGTTTTGTAATATACAATTTTCATAATATTATAGATGTATATAAAGAATACAACTTGTCAACTATTCATAAACTTTTCACTAAATTTTTGATTTAACAAAAAATCAAGTATCAAACATTTTTTCAGAGATACATGTATAATGCTAGATATATATTATTATAGATAGAGTTGTCCTTGATGAAAAAGAAAAACTAATTAAGTTTGCACTGGCATTTTTCAAGGAGTTAAATTGAAATCACACATTATTGATAAACTATAATGATATGAAATCAGATAATAAATCTAGCATTTTATATTA
Source organism: Chaetogeoica ovagalla (assembly GCA_032441825.1). Taxonomy (NCBI): domain Eukaryota; kingdom Metazoa; phylum Arthropoda; class Insecta; order Hemiptera; family Aphididae; genus Chaetogeoica; species Chaetogeoica ovagalla. The sequence continues at coordinate 2,407,831 of CM063728.1, forward strand.
CTGTTTGGGGTGCGCGCTAGTGAATAATTATTGTTATTATCGACGTTTCCTGTGATTGGGTAAATGTTATGACAACCGTCATCGTGTTTTTAAATAATTCATTTCCGCGTGTTTCGCGTCATTCGCGAGTTCGATAATAACCGCGTCTATATTGTTCGAATATCACTATTATTCGTACCCAATATTTCTGTTATTGACGTTTTGTCGTTTTCATTCATTCCGGCATGTGTCGTTGTCTCATTTATCGGGTAACTCATTTATTCCCCGCCACCGTTGTGCCGATCATTTAGCTCTATGCAGTACATTTAGACATATACATGTATACAATATATAAATCATATATAATTAATTGTGCCACTATACGATCGTCGTTACCGCCACTGCAATAACATCATCATCAGTCAAACCGATCGTCGTTTATTTAACATGTTACACTCGAGGTTCATCATATATTTTGTACGTATCGAAAATTACGCATTTATCGAAATATTTGATAATCTAATTCTATTTAATCCCCTATTCCTAGCATTATTAAGTGCAATTATTATGATTGAATTAGTCCAATATGTGTAAATACAGTCCTTTGAATTTTTATAATATTTAAATTGTTATTTATTTCTCTATTTTCCAATTATGCAATAATTTCCAAATGGGATTCTTGATCCCGTAACAGTCAATTTTGCATAAATATGAATGGCAAAGAAGCAGTCGAAAATTTAGTCTTTCAGCTGCATAGGGGTAATATAAAATTATTGATAAGTATGTCTTTTTTTTGTAAGTAATGCGTAATCGAAAATAATTTTCATTTCTTTGGAAATGTGTCCATTTAAATTTGTTTGGTATTAGGATTGGCACACTTCATAATACCATTACTATATTAGATTATTTGCTCCACAATCTTGAATTATAATAATTATTATTGTACGAAATATTTATCTATATATACGTCCTTTAATCTCTAATATTTCTATGTGCAATAAGTAAATCAGTACTGAGGGAGGGATCGTCTGAAATAATATGTCCAAAACCGGAGAGAACCAACTATAGCGACGCGTCGTCTAATATACGGGCGCTCGAGAATATTCTACGCTAGTCCGGCGAGACGAGTTCGAGAATGTTCTCGTAACGCGACGTCGTACATAATACGAGCCGCGTTACGCGAGTGTTCTGGTGTATTCTACACGGGTCTGCCTATATATATCTGCGACTGCTGGGCCACCACCACTTGTCGTTTCGCAACACTCGACGCGCATCTATTCGCCAGCACTTTGTACACCTACATATAACTGTTCCGTTTAGTTTTTTTCTTTTTTAATACATATACGTTTTTTCTATTATAATATATTATATTATTATTGTTAGTGTTTATGTACGAACCCACAAATTGGTGACTTTGACGTGATGGAAAATAATGATGCAGCAATCGCCTGTGTGGCTGTCAAAATTTCTGAGTTCATTTCGTCGGATCCAGACTTTGGTTCGCCATGGTCGAGGGAAGTTTTGCCAGTGCAGGTATTACTACCGACAACACGGAATTTAAGTACGTTGTAGGCGCACTACCTTCGAGATATGCGGTCGAAGTCAAGAATATCATAATGACTCCACCGACCAATGACAGGTACGTAAAACTTAAGAACTGGTAAAACACTTCTGCGTGTTACAAAACGAAAAAATCCGCCAACTTTTGGAACGCGTGGGAATAGGAGACAGAAAGCCATCTCAATTTTTACGCCATCTCCAAAGTTTGGCCGATACCTCTGTTCCGGAAACATTGGTGAAAACGCTCTGGATGAGTCGACTACTAAAAAGCATTCAAGTGGCGATTGCGATCGTTAAAGATGGCAAGTTAGAAGAACTCGCAGCACACGCAGATAATATTGCGGACACATCCGGTTCTTCACAACCACACGTCGTGGAGACAACGATAAGCGATACCTTGGGAGCTGTATTAAATCTAAAGATTTCACAGTTAGCCTTTGGTATTAATCAAGAGATTACAGCATTAAAAATTGAAATCACCGAGATGAACACTCGTCCAGTACGTGGGCGGATCCAAACCCCAGCACCCACCGTTCAAGATCTCAGTCACGGAGTCGTAATTTACATAGTGTTAATGGAATTTGTTGGTACCACTGGAGATTCGGGATCAACTTGAATAAGTGTGAAAAGCCATGTACCTACAATCTGGGAAATGCGACAGACTTAAACCAGCTTATATGATTGCTGACGATATTACCAAGGAGGATAATTCTGAAGAAACACAGAATTCTACACCTTCTACTAGTCTGAATAAGGAGCATGTACCAGAAGAAATACCAGCAGGAATCAAAGATCGAAAAATATGTTCCGGTATAAGAGTTCATTTTCCCGATCACCTTCAAGTAGGTTTCTTCTGACTCCGTTACTGGTAGGGGGGAAGTGATGTAGCGACGATGTCGTCTACTATACGGGCGCTCGAGAATATTCTACGCTAGTCCGGCGAGACGAGTTCGAAAATGTTCTCGTAACGCGACGTCGTACATAATACGAGCCGCGTTACACGAGTGTTCTGGAGTATTCAACACGGGTCTGTTTATATATATTTGCGACTGCCGGGCCACCACCACCTGTCATTTCGCAACACTCGACGCGCATCTATTCGCCAGCAATTTGTACACCTACATATAACTGTTCCGTTTCGTTTTTTCCTTTTTAATACATATACGTTGTTTCTATTATAATATAAATTTTGATTGATATATCCAAAAGAGTTATTCGTAAATTATATGACAAATTATCTGTATATGTATCAAATGACGTGAAACTATTCAACGTTTAATAAAGCAATCAATAATTTTACTAATAACATGATGTAATAATGTTTTATTTACTATATTGTTATTCTATTCTATTTATATATGTGATAATTTCATTTAACTTAGATACGTTTATGTGAAGTTTGCACTATTTTAATCAGACAAACATAAAGTTCGAAAAATTTGAGGTGTTAGTTAACTTATTCAATTAACTTAAATAAAAATAATAAATATCATTTCACATAGCAGTTTAGGAATATGTTTATGTAAATATGTAAAATACTAATTGAATTACATTTTTAACTATATGTAATGAGAAAACTATTAATTTCTTTGAAGGGTAATATAGGTATTTAATCAAGGCTTCATAGGTAAGGGGGATTTTAAGGGTTCAACCTCCCCCCCATTTAGAACTAATTTTGCACTAGATATAATTAAACAAAATTATAAAAGGTTTTATAAGTATAGTAACTTTATCCATTTATTTATTTATCACTCTAATACTATAAGTATATTAAAAATACTTTCTTTTTCTACATAATGTACGTATGTAGAAAAAAAAATCTAATTAGTTTAATTTCGATCTAATAACATACTATATGCATTTTTGGTCAGAATTAGTAAAACATAATTTTGAAATAAGTATTCTTCTAATGTCCATTTAAATATATCCATTATCGTAAAAATTCGTCAACAAATTTGTTACCATATTGGTGTTACCTATCCATGGACAACTAAAATTTCACTGCGTAATGCGGGCTAATTATTGTTGTACGTAACAATTTATAAGTAACGTTTAACTATAAAATGTAGTATAGATGCTCATAATTTTATTTATCATTTGTTGTGGAAGACTTCTGCAATATAGCCATTTAATTTTTCAACCAATAAATGTATTATTTTTTTAAATATTTAATTAAGAAGTTATTAACTTAAGTAGACAGGCCTATATTGAATAAGAATTTAATTGTTGACACATTAATATTATATATTATATGATTTACAGTGTCCTTGTGGTACATTTTCATGAAGAGGTAATAATTTATATTAGAATAACACTTAATACTCATTATAAGGCGACAGTAGAAAAAGCAGTAATAAATATCTAGGAAATGGAATCTATCTATTTGTGTAATATCATATGTAGCTTTTAGTAGGGCCAGGAGAATAAACGACATAATGATTGATCCAAACTTTAAAAAACAGCGAATTGGTTCTATTAAACAGATGAACCTACTATAGGAACGCTTAGAATTTCCTAATTATGCCTAATGTGTCAAAAATTTTCACAATAAATGAACTCTATAATTCGTTTTAAATTCTTTAGGCTTTTAAAAATAACCGTCCAGCCCCACGCTCAAACTATAAACGTTTCACTTTCGACTTAATATTTAATATTAAAATCTTGAATATAAATTTCCTTACTGTTCTCCACTTTTAAATTAAAATAAAACAACAATTCATTACTTTATGAAAATAAAAAAAAGCTATTTAGTTATTACAAAATCATTTGAAATAGATGTTGAATAGTTTATAATGATAATTTCTTTGTAAAGGTATAATTATGCTTATACTTCTCTTCAACTAAAGTGGTATTAAAAATTACAGTACCAAACGTAATAGGGTAAAATAATGGTAAATTGAATGTAAAATATATTTTTTTTTAGTTAACCCGGAACGGTATATTTATAAGTATAACAGCAATCCAACGCAGCGAATTCTCAACAGTGTTCTGCGGGGACCTTGGGATTTCGCAATTGTTTCTCACAAGGCTTTGTTTCTTTCACGATAAATATATATTATGTAATAATTGTTTATTATATAAAACATAGAACATATACTTGTTTTAAACCAGATGTCAAAGCTAACTGCCTTCAATGTCGCAAAATACGAGGTTCTTATTGATATTGGTATCGGACTGTCTGCACTATCAGGCATCACATAAAGAAGCAAATCAATTTCAGAATTTTCGCCTTGATTAACGAATCTAATTTTTTCAAATTACGCCCGAGACTTGAATCACTCATACTGCCTCTATTAATACTTCGTATTTTTATAAAAGTGTTTTTCGGGGTATACAACTACAGGAACCAAATCATTAGCATTTTTGGATGTAAATGTGTCTTCAATTGACTTTTATGACAATAGACGTATTGAATAACGCTATCTCAAAAAGTAGGCACATTGATCACCATTAAGAATTATACGTCAATACGTGTACACGTAAGGTATTTTATTCAATTATCTTAAATTGCCTTATTGTCATTCATTACATATAAATAATGTTTTCTTCAGTATTTTTAATATTATTGTGTTTTTTTATTAATTACGTATTTATGTTTTGTATAAAATGCTTCACACAGAATAGGTAGATGATACACAACGTTATATATATATATATATATATATATTTAATGAGACCATGAGATACCACCGCTTTAAAATAAAGTCAACAGAATATCATAATATTACATGTTACGAGTATAGATTATTTATATTAAAATGGAAAACACATTATAATTATTTTTAAATCAATATTACTGTTTAACGTTTATTAAAGAATCTATAATAAACGTCGGATATAGATTATCAAGTATCAACCTAAGATAAGGCCACCGCCGCAGTGCACATATTATATATTAATGTCGCAGTTCATCGTTAACGTCGACGTGTGCCGTTGTAAAGTAGGTTTATAAGTTGCATTTTTACATTGTTTTTCACATTTTTATACACTTTATATTTATTTGACTATATTTATTATTATAAAATATTTCTAATATGAGTAAACAGTCGCAAATGACGAATTTTTTCAAACGACCGCCTAATACATCGACTTCAGATAATCAAAACTTAATTATTACAACAACACATAATTTGGATACTACCCAGAATTTTGATGAACCACCACTCAAAAAGGTAAAAATATTAAAATATAAAGATAGTTACATTGAATATGGCTTTACATATTTAAACGAAAATGGAAAGGATGTTCCTCAATGTGTTATTTGTGGTATGACATTGGCAAATACATCACTAAAACCAAATAAGCTCATTAGGCACATGGAAACTAGTCATGTTCAGTACAAAAATAATACAAGGGACTTTTTTTTAAGAAAACTCGAAGAATTAAAAAAAAAATAAAAAAATGATAAGTACTTATACCATTGAAGACAAAATCTATCTAAATTGTTCTTATTTGGCAGCTCTGCACATAATTAAATCAAAAAAACCATACTCGATTGGGGAAAAATTGTTAAAACCGTGTATGATTGATATTTGTACAGAATTATTTAGTAATGAGCACGTGACAAAGATTAAAAAAATACCCATGTCTAATGATACGATAAGTAGAAGAATAAATAATATGTCAAATGATATTGAAAATCAGCTTATTGAAAAAATCAATAAATCAACTTTTTACGCAATACAACTTGACGAATCTACTGATATAAATAATGAAGCTAAATTATTAATTTATGTGAGATATGTAGACACTGATCTGAACGATATTCAAGAAGAGTTTTTCTGTTGCTTAAATTCAAAAACATACTGTACTTCTGAAGAAATATTCAAAACCATTTCATTTTATTTCCAAAAAATTAATTTACAATTTTCTAACTGTATCGGTATTTGTACTGATGGAGCAGCAGCTATGACCGGAAAATTTAATGGTCTTGTCACACATGTTCAACAAATTGCTCATAAAAACATTATATCAACACACTGTTTCATTCATCGTGAGCAATTAGCCACTAAAGATATGAACGAAAATCTATTTGATGTTCTAAATATATGTATAAAAATTGTAAATTTTATTCCAGCTAGTGCCGTAAACACTCGCGTTTTTAAAGTGATATGTGAAGAAATGGGTTCAGGGTTTAAAAATTTGCTATTATACACTCATGCTCGATGGTTGTCACGAGGAAAAGTTTTGACTAGGTTATTTGAACTGAAAACGGAAGTAGAAATATTTTTGAGACACAAAAAATCACCACTTAATGATTATTTCGAAAATAATGTGTGGTTAGCCAAACTTACATATCTTTCCGATATATTTTTAATTTTAAATGAATTAAATTTAAGTATGCAAGGGCCTCATACTAATCTTTTTATATCGTACAACAAAATTGATGCATTTCTAAAAAAATTGGACTATGGACAAATCGAATAAAAAACTACACATTTGATATGTTTCCGAATTTTTTAAACATGACTCAGGAAAATATATTGACAAAAAATGAAATTAATGAAATGTGTATTATTATTGAAGAACATTTAGGTAGATTAAGACAAAAAATGTCCAAATATTTCGATCCCACAAAAGACATTCGTAGAAACTATAATTGGGTAATAAACCCATTCGTACAATCTGATCAAAATATATTATGATTAACAAATGAAGAAAATTTGATTGAATTAAGTTCAGATGTGGGCTTACACGAAATTTTTAAAAGCAACAAAAATATTGGTCAATTTTGGATTAAGGTTCAAAATGAATGTCTTAGTATGGCTGAAGAAGCATTAAAAGTACTTATTTTATTTTCAACTACATATTTGTGTGAAAGTGGATTATCCACATAAACTACAATAAAAAATAAAACTAGAAACCGTCTGGAAATTTCATCTACTATAAGAATCAGTTTAACGAAGTCTATTAAACCAAGAATTGACGAAATAATTTCACATCAACAGCAACAACCAAGCCATTAAAAACATTAGTTTAAAAATATATTTATAGAATAAAATTAAATATTTAGTATACGTTTTTTTAAATTTAAAATAATTATAATATTATATGTATCTATTATATTTCTTGTGTACAGTACTTATAGTATTGATTATTAATAATAATAATCTAAGCGAGTATGTAAAAAATATATATGTAGGGTCGCTAAAAAATTGAAATTCAAAAAGGGGTCGCCACAGTAAAAAGATTGAGAAACACTGGTTTACACATTATTATTATATATTATATGATTTACAATGTCCTTGGTACATTTTCATGAAGAGGTAATAATTTATATTAGAATAACAATTAATACTCATTATAAGACGACAGTGGAAGAAGCAGTAATAAATATCTGGGACATAGAATCTATCTATTTGTGTAATATCATATGTAGCTTTTAGAAGGGCCAGGAGAATAAACAACATAATGATTGATCCAATGTTAAAAAAACAGCGAATTGGTTCAATTAAACAGATGAACCTAATATAGGAACGCTTAGAATTTCCTATTAATGCCTAATGTGCCAAAAATTTTCACAATAAATGAACTCTATTATTTGTTTTAAATTCGTTAGGCTTTTAAAAATAACGAACCAGACCCACGCTCAAATTACAAACGTTCCACGTTCGACTTCACATTTAATATTAAAATCTTCAATATAAGTTTCCTTACGTTTCTTCACTATTAAAAGGAAATAAAACAACAATTCATTATTTTAAGAAAATACAAAATAGCTATTTAGTTCTTAAAAAATCATTTGAAATAATTGAATAATTTATAATGATAATTTCTTTGTAAAGGTATAATTATGCTTACACTCCTCTTCAACTAAAGTGTTAATAAAAATTACAATACCAAACTTAATACAAGAGAATAAATTAAATGTAAAATATGTTTTTTTTAGTTACCGCGGAACTGAATATTTATAAGTATAACAGCAATCCAACCATAGAGCAGAGAATTCTCAACAGTATTCTGCGGGGACATTGGGGTTTCACAATTCTTTCTTAGGGGCTCCGTTTTTTTCACGATAAAAATTTATTAAGTAATAATTGTTTATTATATAAAACATAGAACATATACTTGTTTTTAACCAGACGTCAAAACTAAATACCTTCATTTTCGCAAAATACGAGGTTCTCATTGATATTGATTCCGGACGGTCTACACTATTAGGCATCACTTAAAGAAGCAAATCAATTTCAGAATTTTCACCTTCAGTTAAACCATTTATTGTATAAGCCATTTAATACTAATGAGTGGCGATCAAGTGCGTGCCGTCAGCTGTTATACAGCACTGCGGTAGAGAGTCTAGTATACTAGAGGCGCCGTTAACAAAGGCGTCTCAAATTTACTTACGATTTTGCACTTTTAAATTAAAATAAAACAACAATTCATTACTTTAAGAAAATACAAAACAGCTATTTAGTTATTAAAAATCATTTGAAGTAGATATTGAATAGTTTTTAATGATAATTTTTTTGTAAAGGTTTTATTATACTTACACTCTATTTTAACTAAAATATTAATAAAAATCAAAATATCAAAATTAATACAAGAAAAAAAATATAATGTAAAAAGTTTTTTTTTTATTTAACCCTGCATTGTTGCAATATACGAGGTTCTTTTTGATATTGGTTTCGGCGGTCTGCACATATAGGCATCATTTAAAGATGCAAATCAATTTCTGAATTTTCGCCTTAATTAACGAAACTAATTTTTCCATATTACGCCTAAGACCTGAATTGTTCTTACTGCCTCTTTTGATACTTCGTATTTTTATGAAAGTGTTTTTCGGGGTATACAACTACAAGAACCAAATCATTAGCATTTTTGGGCGTAAATACGTCTTCAATTGAATTTTATGACAATAGACATATTGAATAACGCTATCTCAAAAAGTAGGCACATTGATCACCATTAAGAATTATACGTCAACACGTGTACACATAACGTATTTTTTTCAATTATCTAAACTTGTTTTATTTTTATTCATTACATATAAATTATGTTTTCTCCAGTATTTTTAATATTATTGTGTTTTTTTATTAATTACGTATTTATGTTTTGTATAAAATGCTTCACACAAAATACAGTTGGATGAAACCTAACGTTATATATATTTTATGAGACCACAATAAACCACCGCTTTAAGAAGAGGCTCTGTGGTTGAAAAAGTTTGAAAACCGCTGCTGTAGAACGAATAACAAATTTTTCCAATTCACTCTGTTAGTCTCGAAAATTTGTAATATTGTGAATGTCGGTTTTTAAACAATATTTCATGTTGTGTAGTTCGTCATTTAATAAATTTCACCGCACACTTATAAAAATAATTGAAAAACATCAAATTACATTCCATGCAAAATAATAATTAAAGGAAACAAATATTATGTTTATCATGTTTCGTTTAATGTAAATTGAGCACGGAATTAAAAATTATTAGCTAAATATGGAATGTGCAAACGAATGTATAATTTTAAACACTAGATGGCTTATTACACTTAGGAAAAAGCGTTATTGAACAGATTTCCAAAACAGCATGTAAGAAATTTGCTTCGGAAGAGGTCCGAGATAATAGGAAAATAGAGTATCCTAGAAAAACACTTTTAAATTAAAATAAAACAACAATTCATTAATTTATGAAAATACAATGCAGCTATTTAATTATTACAAAATCATTTGAAATATATGTTGAAAAGTTTATAATGATAATTTCTTTTTAAATATATAATTATGCTTACAATTTGGTGTATCTAAAGTGTTAATAAAATTTACATTATCAACGATAAGTCAAGAAAAAAAATCAAATATAGGAAAAGTTTTTTTTTTATTTTACTCGGAACGAAATATTTATAATTATAATTACAATACAATTGTAGAGTAGTGGATTCTCAACTGTATTTTGCGGGGACCTTGGAGTTCCAGAATTGTTTCTTAAGGGCTCCGTTCGTGTCATGATAAAAAATTAATTTAATTAAAATTAAATACCAATTTATTATGTATACGAAAATCTATAAAATATATACATATATACACTATATACGATAACAACAATTTGATATAGGAATTCTATACATTTTTTGGTAATTAAGTACAAATTTGGATAAATTTATACTTACTTATTGTGTTATTTTTTTCTAACAATTAATTTAAAATTAGAAAATAAAAAAAAATAGAAATGAAAAAATTAGGGAATAAAGATATTAATATTTATTTTGTAATTCATTTTAAGTTGGACTTGAAGTATTTTATAATACACAATTTTGGTAATATTATAGACGTATATAATGAATATTTTTTGTCAAGGTTATTGCCAAAGGACTAAGTATTTATCAAAGGTCTTTCATGCAAATGGTAAATAGGGTAACCGTAAAATTATTGATAGGTGTGTTGTTATTTTGTATGTAATGCGTAATACCTAATAAAATGTTTCTTGTAAAATAGAGATTTCCAAATATAAATATTAATGGGTTTGTTAAATGATAAAGAAAAATTATAAAGTTTTCACAGACATTTTTCAAAAAATTTAATTGAAAAATCGTCTTACTGATAAATCAAAATACTACAAAATAAGATAAAATATCACAGTATTTTATATTACAATCTTTAATACTGCTATGTACATACAGTACCGGACGGAACTGACTGAAATAATTGGGCCGAAACCGGACAGAACTGAAAATTGTTTTTTGTGAAAACTGGACAGTATTCAATTAGCATACATTTGGATTGAGATGGACCGAACTCATTCAGTTAAACCATACCAAGGATTTGATTCATATACATATATATTATATGTATATAACCAAAGTTGGACAGGACTGATTCAGACCGCACCGTGCAAAACTATTGTGTATAATGTAATTACCATTAAATAAACAATTAATAATTGATTCTATTTCTAACTGTGGCTATTTTATTATATTTATATACGTTTGTATAGACTAACACGAAGTTAATACATTATCGTAAGTAAAAAAATATGTTATTTGTTATTTTACTAAATACATTTTATTCTAACTTAAACTCGTAAATTTACATCAATATATACATATTTTATATTATATTATAACTACATATTTTGACTATAGTTTCCATTATATTTTTCTTAAGTTTATTTTTAGATTTCATTCTAGCATGTTTAATTGAGTTATATGATAAATTATAATAAATTATTATACTGCATCTTTTCACGACGGCTTACGTATGTAAGTTAATACTATGACTATCTTGTTCTGCATGTGTTCTGTAGGCCAACCACAATCTATCTGGCATAATGGCATCAGTCCACATTTTTCCACTAATATAACAAACGATGGATGAGTTTGTGATGGTAGAGCCGTATACATATACGATACACCTTGTGCCCGAATATAATAGAATCACTAGCACAATGCACACTCATACGAAATTTATTTATAACTATTTTCCTTTTCATTATTTCATTTCGTTAATCGGTATTTTACTAACCAAAACTAAATACTAAACCTAACCAAATACTTTAATTCAATACAAATAAAGTATTTGAAAATTAATCATTTACTTTTTGAAACGTCATTAGATATGTTCAATAATTCTCATAATCGTAAGCTGAGAATAGCTAAAAATTGAAAAATTACAAATCATACACTGAAAACGAATTCTACATTAAGAAATTCAATTACATTTTTCGATGCGTTGTCAAAATAATAATATAAATTTCATGAAATTTTAAATCATAATAATTTATTATATTAATTCAGATTGGACCATGTAGAAGAAGTGTATGAAGTAATATAGTATAATTAATAAAAAGCTAATTTAAAAAAAGAAAAAAAATGTAGTATAACTAGTTAAACATTTATTATTTAATTATATTTATTTCTGTCGTCATTTTATTTATTTAGGAACGATAGTAGAAGTTAACACATTAACATTATTTAAGAAATATGTAATTTATTAATTAACTTAATACATTTAATTTTAATTTATATCTCTTTAATGTTTATCATTATATACACATTTTATATTATATTATATTTAAATATTATGACTTATATAAAACTAAAATTTGTTATTTTATCACATACGAGTATTCACAACATTGCCTTTCTGTGAACACGACTCTTTTATTTACTCATGTTATATGTGTATAACAGATGTTTTCTAAATATAATTATTGACCATTCTCTATTTAATAAACATTAAGTAAAAAAAGTAAATTTTTTTTTTCACAAGAGGTAATTTAACCATTTTATTTTACAAATTAGGTGCTTGAATGTGCAATATTATTTTACTTACCGGTTTCCACTGTATAATAGAAAATAACCAATATACTTTAAATTACATTCATAAAACTATTGGTGTACGACAAAATCAATTCTATGTAGAATTAAGTAATCCAGGTTTTAACTGAATAACTTAAGCGAAATTATTAAATTAAGGAATGATCTATATATGGGACACCATATGAAACCTTGGTCAGAGTAAAAGCCGAATTAAATAGTTTAATAAATTGCATTCTCTAAGAAAATTAAAAATTTAACTAAGATAGAAAAGAATCACACAAGATAAGCTCTTTAATTAAAAATAACGGTTGCTCTCTCGAAAGCCTTTCAAAAATCGATTATACACTATTATAAAAAAAAAAAATTTTAGTGAAAAATACCGTTAATAATTATTGACTTTTCATGTTTCGTGTAAAATAAATTGAGTAAGGAATTAAAAAATATTAGGTATATATGAAATGATCACTATAAGTGTATAATTTTGAACATTAGATGAATTACCATACTTATGATAAAGTTTTATCGAACAGATTTTCCAAACAGCATGTAAGATACCTCTTTTAAAAGAACACCGAAACAATAGGAAAATAGACTATGCAATAATGTTGCTAAAGTTTAACAATTAGCTGATATACTATCATGGCCATTAGAAGATATATTTTTCAATAAATTAAAAACAGATATCACTTTGTTTTGTGAAAAATTCATATCTGAATATGAGCCATATGATAACTGATCATTAAACCATACACACATAAACAATAAATTAAATTCCAAATAAATATTTTATAATTTTAACAAGATTGCTTATTTTACTTTACGATAAAGAAAATGATTGAAAAATCAATAATTGTTGTTCATAAAGTATCTTTCAAATTACATGACAAATTATCTGCTGGAAAATAATATTAAATTTAAATATTCAAATAATTGAGCTATAAATAAAAATTAATATTTCCCCCCCCTATAATATATATATAAATATATATATATATATATATATATATATATATATATATATATATATATAATCATACATTATTTTTCAAACAAAAATAAAAATATATGAAATCACACGAGTCTTCCCAACGTTTTAGAAAACAATTAATAATTTTACTAAATACATGATTTAATTATATTTTATTTAATACATTGTTATTTGATTTTATTTATATATGTGATAATTTTATTTAAATTAGATATGTTTATATAAAGTTAGCTCTATGTTAACCAGACAAATATAATTTTGTTTGTTTGAATAATATAATGTGTTAATTAATTTAAATCAATTCATTTTAATCCATTATATAATTAACATTTAATTAAAATATGATATATATATTTCCACGTGAAATATTATGAATATATAAAATGTATATATGTAAAATACTAATTTACTTACACTTATTAACTATATGTATAAAGACAACTATTAATATCTTTGAAGGGTATTTTAATGTAGGCAATTTATATATAATAACTTCAATTCATATTAGATATTATATTACACTTAATCGAGATATTATTTAGTATAAATATGAATATACTTACTTTGGCTATCATCTAACGTGTAACAAAGAATAATTCATAGTTTGTTTAAATAATAAATGAGTAATTATTATGAATGCATTTTATGAATTTGGAATTAAATTTTTTTATTTAGTATATTGAAACAGTCTAGACTCTAGATTGTATATTATTATAACTCCCGTAACAATTTAACTGTAAAACGTATAAAATATTTCTGTAATTCCCATTATATGTATAGAACTTTAAAATTGTTTATTAAGAATTTCGGAATTGTGGAAGATATGTACTATTATCTTGCATGCTTCTACTAAATCCACTTTATGCCAATGATAATGAAAAAGTCGAATATCTTTCCACATAAGGTACCAAAGATAGAGACAAATTTTTCACTAACAAAAAGTGTTACTTTTTAAACAGCCCACTTCTTCTTTAATATTTAAAAATGTATTTAAACAAAAAATAAAATAAAAATTATAATCACACATAATTGCAAGAAATCGAAATTATATTAAATATATACATCTAACGCGACTCTAGAAGTGCAATAAAAAGCTCCTATTAAGTTTTAATTAAAAAATAATAACGAATAACTTTAATGTAAAAGAAAAAATTAATAATAAATATGATTGGCGATGAGCAGTAATAAGTATTTAAAACAAAAATTATTATTTTATCAATAACCTTGCTATATTTGGTATTTTAACTTTTTCAAATAAACAAGTATATTTGACTTCATTGTAAAAATTGTATATTTTATTATAAATTGGTATTATTAATTTCCCTTTTAATAGTTATTGTGTTAATTAATAAATTGAGAATTAAAAAAAAAAATTATTATTAAACTTCCCAAATATATACAACCTAACATTGTTTGTGTTACAATAAACAGTAGTATAATATTACTATTTGATATTCGTATAAAGTACTGAAAACTAGTAAAAAAAAAAATATTCTTAAAGTATTAGAATACTTTTTGTGAAGTATTCAGAATACTTGAGGAATAATATATTCACAAAGACTTCAAGTAAATGTTCTGAATACTTTATATAAAGTATTCGAAATATGTATTCCAAATAATTTTAAAAAGTATTTACCCAAGTCTGCTTTTTGGATACTGAGGAACTGATCAATGGCTTTTAATACAATTTCTTTAATTTTGTGAGAAGTAATCCATTAGTTTATGAATTAGACCAGATAAATTGTTGTGTTTTTTTGCATATTCGCCATATTAAAAAAGATTGATTTCTCCTCTTAGAGCCTCTAAATATTAGAATTGCTTAACTATATTTCTAAAACTTCATCGCCACTGATAATAATAACAATAACTCTTATATATATATATATATATATATATTAGGGTGTCCCTTATTTATCAATATTAATATTTCTTTAGTCTCACCCCCTAAATTTATGTATTTGCATAAAAAAATGAGCTGTAAAAAGTTTTAGGTAAATCAGGTAAGATTAACCCGTGCCGACTTGAATTTGAAATTTGAGTACATTAATTTTTCGTAATTTGTTGACATATTTCATATTTGTATGAATATCTTGTTTACAAATAAAAAAATTGGAATTAGTTAAATAACATATTTTAAATAAAATAAAATTATCTTTAAATTTTGTTCTTACATAATTTTTCCAATTTCTAATTATTTACAAGATATATTGACTTTGATGTATAAAATACTGATTTCTCAAAATTACATTTATCTTATCTGTTATTATTACTAAATAGACCTAATTTCTGTATAATCATGATTTGTAATTATATGGTATGTATCATGTGTATAACTATAGAAATAATTACCTATCAGAAAATTAAAGTAAAAAATTAAAAATTTCCATAAAAACCATCCATAAAATTGGAGAAACTTTTTCAGGTATATTATTACGATTACTATTTAGTTACTAATTATTATGTTATAAATATAAAAATTAATTTTATTTTTTTTTAGAAAAAACACTGGCCTCGTTTGTATCAAAGAATAGTATGAAATTTTTTTCTCGATTTAGTATTAACATAGATTTTTTTAATAATGATCCTAGTACATGGAATACCCAAATTAGTTATTTACACGGAAAAGAAATTGTAAACTCTCTAAACGTAGTAAATGATACGGCAGAAGGAGCAGTTAAACTTATGGAAGATTTTCATGGAAGTTTAACTCAAGATGATGAGAAGTGCGAGTTGCTCCTGCGCTGTGTCCAAGAACATAGAAGACTATATCCAGATTGTAAAAAAAAAAAGTTGAAAAAACAATTTTAATGAATGTGATGTAATGTATAATATATAAAACATTTAAAAAACGGTTTTTTTACTTTAAAGTTCATACTCGTATGTCTTGTTAATAATTAGAAATATGAAAAATTATGTATCAACAAAATGCATAGGAAATTTAATTTTACTTAAAATATGTATTTGACAAATTTAATATCACATTTTGTAAACGAGATATTCATAAAAATGTAAAATATATAAATAGATTACGAAAAAATTAATGTACTTAAATTTCAACTTCAAGTCGGCACGGGTTAACCTTAACAGATTTACCCAAAACTTTTTATAGCTCATTTATTTATGCATATACACAACTTTAGGGGGTGAGATCAACAAAAATGCAAAAAAAAAATATCTATAACTAAATAAGGGACACCCTAATATATATATATATATAGTATATAAAAATCTCTCGTCACAATGTTTGTGGTCGAACTCCTACGAATAAAATTAATATTTCCTCCCCCTATAATATATATATATAATATATATTATATATATATATATAATATATAAAATTCTCGTGTCACAGTTTTCGTTGGCATACTCCTCCGAAACGGCTTGACCGATTTTGATGAAACTTTTTGTGCTTATCCGGTATCTATGAGAATCGGCCAACATCTATTTTTCATCCCCCTAAATGTTAGGGGTAGTCCACCCCTAAATTTTTTTATTTTTTAGACAAAATTTTTAATGTCTATTTTTTATGATACAACATACAAAAATACATACAATCCTCAATTTTCACCCTTCTATGATCAACCCTTATTTTTTAATAGCCATTTTAGTAATTTAATCATTTTTCCACTCCGGTCGAAAACTGATCAATCGTCATTTAATTAGTTATCCCCGCCAGATGTCTACAGGTGTCACTTCTGACCCAGTAAACAGCACGGAGTAGGGATGAGAACGAAGCCGGTCTCCTTTCTTTCTCACTCCCTACACAGTTGTCGGCCACAATAATGATGTTTATGCATGAAGTGTAGTAGTAACGTTGACAATTATTATTTTATTATTATTTCTCAGTGTAACTCTCATATTAACTTTTAATCATTCCTATTTTATCAATAATAATTAAATTATCAATTTTGAGTGTATTTTGCACGATTAGTTAATCAAGTGATTTTATAACCTCAAAAGTACTCAACACGTGACACGAGCTTCCAATAACAACGGATTTTGTGTTGTAAGTATACTTTTTTTTATATCGAAAATATTGTTGATCTTATAAAAATGTAATTTTAATATAATTTTATTAAAAAAATGTAATTGAACAATTAAGATTTTCATAGTTTCCAAAAAATCAATCATTATGAATCTTTATTTTGAAATGTCAATGAAAATATTGGTTGTATGAAAAAATTATAAGAGACAATGTTTTCATAAAATTTAATTTTTTACTTATTTTTACTTAATTTTTTATATATATATATATCTTTTCACATGAAATATTATGAATATATAAAGTGTATATATGTAAAATACTAATTTACTTACAGACACAATCTATACCTATAAAGAAAACTATTAATATCTTTGAAGGATACATTTAATGTAGGCAATTTATATATGATCACTTCAATTCATTTTAAATATTCTCTAATATATTTAATCGAGATTTAATTTAATATAATTGTGAATATACTTACATGAGGTATATGCTAATGTGTAATAAAAAATAATCCCATAGTTTGTTCAAATAATAAACTGTGTTACTTTAAAAATAGCACACTGATTTTTTAATATTTAAAATACTATTTATCAAAAAAATTAAATTAAAATTTTAATCACACATTATTGGATACACCTGAAATTTTATAAAATATATACATACATAAACAATAAATTAAATACCAAATAAATATTCTATGATTAGGGTGGTCAGACGTCCCGCATTATACCAGAAATGACCGAATTCTAAAATTCTATCCCGTTATCCCGAGAATTGCTGTAGAGACGCCAAGGCTGTTCGCACACTTGTAAAGCAAAATCGACTGAAGAAATTGAAGTTATGTTTAGTCATTTTGATTTTAGTCATAATATAGCATTGTGATCGCACAATTGATAAAACAGAGTTTAGTCATACATTAGTAAAATCAGAGTAAAACTAATGGTCAAAATGCCATCTGACGAAGAGGATGTTGCTTTTCCTATTTTATGGTTTCTTTTAAGAAAAATTGAACAGGAAGAAAATAAAAAACAGCTTTGTTTTCATTCTTTAAACTTGAAACGAACTGAAAATAATACAATAAAAATTGTTATTCAAGATCATCTAAATGATGAATGTCAATTTAGTAATTTTACATGAATTAGTACTGACATATTTGATTATATTCTAGATATACTTAACCATAAAATTCGAAAACCTGATACTAATTAAAAAAAATTATCACTCCAGAAGAGAAATTATTTGTGAATTTGGGATAAGCTAATAATAAATACTAAATAATTAGATTTTTTTTACTGTACTTAATATATATGTAATTTGTATTGTTATAATTAGTGTTTGAAAATTTTATGGAATATAAAATGAAAAGTAGAAATAAAATATAAACACATAAAATAAAATATATATATATATATTTTATTGTATGTATTGTAATATATGTATATTGCTGATGTCCTGCTATTATCAAATGATTATGTTACTAATGTTAAAGGGGAAACCTCGTTAAATAAATAAATAAATATATATATATATATATATTTATTTATTTATTTATTTATATATATATAAATTAAATATTTTAAATGACTTCAAACGCCAGTTTTAATCATTATTATAAAATGAGTTAATACTGAGACAGTATTAACAATACTAAAAATGATTTTTTATTATAATAAAAAATGCACTATATTAATGTAATTAAGAACTTGAACTATCCGATTAGAAGTCCGGAAAACTGGCGATATACTGAGTTGAATTAAATTGCTGAGGTTGATTTTTGAATTAAACTGTTGATCTTGTGATAAATGAAGTATAATATTAGTATGTGGCAGATTATTGTATCGTGGCATATCATTTAAATACTATGTATTATCTTTTTTGCAAACTTGGATAGTATTCCAAATACTTTTATGTATTCTGAATACAGTATTTTAAATACTTTTAAAATTATTCGAAATATAGTATTCCGAATTCTTTTTATAGCTCAATCATATTTTAAATAATGCCTACATGGCTACACGATATTTCGTAGTATTTTTGTTTTCAACTATATTCAATAGAATAATAATGGTTTTTCCACCTTTGCCCCAGCGACGATGATAAAATATTATGATAGTGTAATAAATAAGTGCCTACATTCTGTTAATTATCAAGAAAATGTTCATCTTATTTTAGATACTATTTATTTTAGAAATAACTGTTGTAAAGTCCAACAAAAAATATAAATTTATTGAATAAAACATCCACAATCGAAAAAGTATTTTTTAAATTCAATACACCACTTCCTAGCAGTGCTGCTGTTGAACGTATATTCAGTATTGATGGTGCTGATTTATTAAAGAGAAGAGGTAAAATGAATGAAATAAATTTTGAAAAGGTATTAATGTTAAAATGTAATAAATTACTAATTAATTAATTCCATTACATTTATTATTTCTTAATATTCCCTTTTTTAAATATACTATTATCAAAAATATATTATTATTATTAATTACTATTATAGTTTCATGTTGTAATATTAATTTTAAATTTTTAAATAATAATATTAAGTATATAAAATATGGGGTGTCCCCGTTAGAGCGCTTCCACGTAGTACACCCCGGGCAACGGCTAAGCTCTGCTTAGACGGCTAAAGCTCTAACACCCACCTGGCTGCCGAACTGTGATTCTTAAATCATCTCCCGGCATGGACTTCTTTCAATCCAACGAGGAGCCCTCAGAAAACAGTCCTTTTCAGGACTCTCGAACTCGGAATATGGGCCCTCAGCTCCATATTCTTCAACTCAATATAGAAGGCATCAGCAAAGCAAAATCGAACTATCTAACAAGACTGCTACATATCTATAACATCGACGTCTTACTCTTAGAAGAATTACACACAGCGGACGAAACTCAACTCCGGACACGCGGAAATATCCCAGGATATACACTCGCTGCCGCTACCTACGACCGTAGATACGGATCTGCGACATACATAAAAGATAGTATCTCAAACTGGAATTTAATACACAAATCTGCAGTCAATGATATCTCCACAATAATAGTCAACGTATCTGGGATCCTCGTACATAACACATACAAACCACCTACCGTAGACTGGACTGGAAACCTCCCCGCCATATTAAACCACCCTGCTATCTATATGGGAGATTATAATAGCCACCACCAATCATGGGGATACATTGATAACAATCCTAATGGAGATTTGATACATGAATGGGCCTCCACAAACCAATTACACTTAGTATACGATGCAAAGGATGCTCCTTCTTTTCATTCGGGTAGATGGAATAGAGGGTACAACCCCGATCTCTGCTTCGTAACTGAGAACTCCAACAGAAGACCCTTAGATTGTAATAGACAGGTCCTCAATGCATTTCCCAACTCTCAACACCGCCCGGTGCTTGCACAAATCGGCCTCCAAATACCAATCATAAATTCTGTGCCAAAACCGAGATGGAATTTTAGGAAAGCGAAGTGGGCCAAATTCACTGCTCAGTTAGACGACAACATCCGCTGGATTCCCCCAGAAATAAAAAACTACGATCGCTTTTTAGGCATTATAATATCTACAGCAAAAAAATGGATCCCTAGAGGCTACAGAAAAGAATACATACCATGCTGGGACAAAGAATCTACTACACTGTTTAACACCTACCAGAGAGCACCTGATGATGATACTGCTAAAAAACTCTTAGATACCCTAAACAGCTCTCGCCACAAACGATGGATAAGTACAGTAGAAGAACTAGACTTCAAGCACTCCAGCAGAAAAGCATGGCTCCTATTGAGAAAACTAGATCCCAACTCACGTGGCCGTTACAAAAAACCACCAAATATAAACCCAAACAGTATCGCGAATCGGATAATCAACCTTTCAAGAGTGCCTCTAGATAAAGCCCACAGCAAAGTAGTAAGATCCGTAATGTTCAGAGCTAAAAATAATGCAGTACCTATCTCCGAATACGCTCGTGATTTCACAACCGAAGAGTTAACAACCGCCATCAAGAGTTTAAAAAATGGCAAGGCAGCAGGCACTGATGAACTCTTCCCCGAGTTCCTCAAAAACTGTGGCCCAAAGGTCATAACTTGGTTATTAAGGTTCTACAATAAAATCATGGCTACAGGGAGATGCTGACACTTCAAAAAACTAGAACCATCGCCATTCTTAAACCAGGTAAACCTGAAAACGAGGCATCTAGCTACAGACCCATTGCCCTCCTCAGCACATGCTATAAACTACTCGAAAGACTTGTGTATAATCGCATTTTGCCTACCATTAACGCACGCATCCCTATTGAACAAGCAGGGTTCAGACCTACGCGTAACTGTTGCGATCAAGCTTTATCCCTAACAACATATATAGAAGGAGGCTTCGAAAAAGGGGATAAAATTGCCGCTACATTCATCGACCTCACTGCGACATACGACACGGTATGGAGAACTGGCTTACTCCTTAAATTCTTGAGAGTAATTCCTTATAAAACCCTTCACAAACTCCTCAACAATATGCTTAGCAACCGACAGTTTGTAGTCTGCGTAGGTAATAAAACAAGCAGAAAATGTAGATTAAGCAACGGCCTACCTCAAGGATCAGTCCTTGCCCCGATCATTTTCAACCTATACACTAGCGACCTGCCAAATACTATCTCCAAAAAGTTCATCTACGCTGATGACATATGCGTGGCATGTAAAGAGAAACAGCTCAATGATTGTGAAACAACGCTTGATAAAGATTTAAAAGCACTAGAAGCCTACTTCAAAAAATGGAGACTTCGGCCGAATCCAGACAAAACTGAGTCTTCTCTCTTTCACCTCAACAATAAATTAGCTCACCAAAGTCTGAACATTAACTTCTGCGGAAATAGCGTACAACATAACCCCTTTCCTAAATACCTTGGAGTTACGCTAGACAGAACCCTAACATATAAGACACATTTAACTAATATTGCAGCGAAAATCGGCTCCCGCAACAACATCATACAAAAGCTTACGGGAACAAACTGGGGTGCCGATTTTAATTCACTTAGAACCTCTGCTGTAAGTCTAGTGTACTCAGCCGCCGAATACTGCTCACCTGTATGGCTGAATAGCGCACACACAAAAAAGATTGATGTTCAACTCAATCGTTGCATGCGAATCATAACTAGCACATTAAAATCCACTCCCCGCCAATGGCTTCCAGTTATAAGCAACATAGCTCCTCCACACCTACGCCGTAGAAATGCGCTGTTAAAGGAATGGATAAAATGCTACTCCAATTTGAGTCTGCCTATACACAATTTTGCGAAATCCCTTCAGAACCCTCCAAGACTTAAATCACGTAATCCACCTTGGAAATCTGCCATAGTACTTTACAACACGGACTTCAATATAAACGAGACATGGAAGAACGAGTGGGCAGCTTCAAAACTGGATGAACAAAATTACCTAAAAGAGCCTACAGACAAGCCTCCTGGACACAATCTCCCTAGGAAAGAATGGATTACCCTAAATCGCATCCGCACAGGACATGGTAGATGTGGATACTTGATGCACAAATGGAACGCAGTGCCATCCCCGAACTGCGAATGCGGCAACCCATACCAGACCATCTCGCATATACTAACTGAATGCCCCATCAGGAAATTTAACGGTGAACCCGAAGATATGTTCAACGCTTCCCCAGAAGCTATTGAATGGATTCAAAACCTTGACATTAAATTATAGATATCTGCCAAAAACATATATTCATATACATTGTTGTTGTTACTGTTATTGTTATGTACATCACTATTATTGTTATACTTATTGTTTTGCTGATATAGCCTTATTAATATTCAATTTGTTCTAACTGTAATTGTTATAATTATCATAAATAGTATTTATTTTCTGTTTTTTGGCCATACGAATAAATAAAATAAAATATCTGTTAAATGTAATAATATATTTTTATTAATGATATAAACAGTTGTAAATTATTTATTATGTTTGTTAATATATTATTAGTATTATTTTATTATAATACATATTGTAATTATTACTGAGGGGTCATATATTATATTATAATATTACTAAATAGTAAATATTGTAAACAAATATTGTATTGAGTATCAAAAATGTAAGGTAGATTACAATAGATTATGAGTTGTTGAAAGAATATAAAGCTTCTATTAAGTTTTAATTAAAAAATAATAAAGAATAACTTTCTTCTAAAAAAAAAAAATTTGTTTGTTCTATGTTAACCAGACAAAAATAAAGTTTGAATAATATAATGTGTTAATTAATTTAAATCAATTCATTTTAATCCATTATATAATTAACATTTAATTAAAATATGATATATATATATATATATATATATATCTTTTTAGGTGAAATAATATGTATATATGTAAAGTACTAATTTACTTACACTTCTTAACTATATGTATAAAGACAACTATTAATATCTTTGAAAGGTATTTTAATGCCTTATTAATTTATTTATAATAACTTTAATTCATATTAGATATTCTATAATATTTAATCAAGATATTATTTAGTATAAATATGAATATAATTAGTTTTGAGATTAACTAACGTGTAATAAAAAAATTTCATAGTTTGTTTAAATAATAAATGAGTAATTATTATGAATGCATTTTGTGAATGTGTAATTAAATTTTTTATTTAGTTAACTTTAAACAGTCGAGACTGTATATTATTTTTAACTGTGGTAACAATATAACTGTAAAACGTATAAAATATTTCTGTAATTTCCATTATATATATAGAAATAAAAAATTGTTTTTTTTGAGAATTTCGGAATCGTGGAAAAAATGTTCTGTTATCTTGCATGTTTCTACTAAATCCACTTTATGCCAATAATAATTAATGAAAAAAAGTCTAATATCTTTCCACATAAAGTACCAAAAATAGAGAAAAATTTTTCATTAAACAATAGTGTTACTTTAATAATAGCACGTTGATCTTTTTATATTTAGTAAACTATTTAACAAAAAGATTAAATTAATATTTTAATCACACACTATTGCTATAACCTGAAATTTTATAAAATGTATACATTCATAGACAAATAAGTTAAATGTCAAATAAATTTTCTATGATTAGAGTGGCCAGAAGTCTCGTATTATACCAGAAATTACCGTACCCAAAAATTCTATCCCGTTGTCCCGAGAAATGCTGTAGAGACGTCAAGGTAAATATTCCACTAACAAAAAGTATTACTTTAAAAATAGCCCACTTCTTCTTTTATATTTAAAAATGTATTTAAACAAAAATAAAATAAATATTAATCACACATTATTGCAAGAACTCGAAATTATATTTAAGATATAAAATCATGGCGACGTTAGTGGGGCGAGTTAAGTAAAAAAAAAGTTAGTAGTCACGACCGTTGAGTATTACATACGTGCCCATTAAATACGTATAAATTTAAAAAATTTACACATTTTCTTTGGACATAATATCGGACATGATATGCAGATTACAATTCTATAATATTTGAAGAATACATTGATTGAATAATGACGAATATATAAGCAAAAATATTTAATAGTTTTGAGGCATAAAGGTATTGTATTCGACCTTTTTAGTTATTCGTTTCATGTATATTATATCGGTGGCAGTGGTAAAGACCATTACTCTCTCTATATCCGATATCGGTTATCACAGCTATGACTCCTTTTCGCAAAAAAACACAATTCGTTTGCACACAAAATTTCGAACAATAGAATACAATTGAACACACAAAACAATAGACAGAAGGCATGTGGTTTTTATCCGTTTTTGGTTAGTTTGTGTGAATATCAATTTATTGATATATTATATACGCTGTGTAAAAATTCGAGAAAAAATTTTCATATGCCCTTTAACAACCAGTTTTATAGCCTCATTCTAATATTCACCTAGCTATTGAGATAATATTACAAATTCAAACTGAAACTGATTTAAAAATGAATTCTTTAAGTAAATATAAAAACAATATCCCCCGGAAATAAATATTAGAGAAACAAGATTTTTTAAAAAAGGTTTACATTGATTTTAAATCTAAAAAAATTGTTCTTTTAACTTTTTTACAACAAACACTTGTAATTATATAATACACATACGTTTTTCAATTATAATTTATAACTGACGACGCCAAACTATAATAAGTATCTAAAATTATGTATTATAAATGTTTGTAAGTTTAATATAGTACTTAATTTTTTTTATTGGTGAATTATTTTTAAATAGCTTTTTTTATAATGTACCATTATAAAAAGATGTATAATTTACCATTATGCTAATGATGAATTATTTTCTAATTGTTAAAGATTAAAAATAAAAAACTCACACAACATTTTTAAACCCGCCTGTGAAACGGTGCAAATAAAACGACGTTTTCCACCGATTCGTAAGGGAATAACACGCGGTGTTAATGGTTATATTTCAGTTTATTGAAGCTTGGCTTAATACAATTGGTGTGAACAATAATATACGTAAATCTCGTATTTGTATTGTGAGACGTGTAGTTGAAATCTGCCCTGTTCGGCGACTCCGTTGTTCCGGGTGTACGGACGTACGAGACTCCGTGTCCGTAGTCCTGGGTCTTCAGTTAAGGTCCTAAGTACACTCGTTTCGGGGCTGGACTGGTTTCCGTGTAGTTGGGTCGTTGGACTGGATCCCTCGGGTACCAGCCGATCCGAGGATGGATCGACGGACCGAGGCGCTGCACCTCGGTGACGATGCGATGGATTGGGTACAGTATGGGACAGGTGTCTCTCGTTGGCTGGCTCTAGAACACGAACGGACAGGTGAGTCCGACTCCCCTCGGTGGTGGACGGTCCCCGGATCCCGGTGAAGCGGTATGGGAACTGGGAAGTGTCGCGCCCTCAATTAAGTCGCGTACGCGGCAAGTCGGCGGTTTCTGACGTTTTCGGGGAACGGAAGGCGTCGCTCAAATAAGTGTCAGCCTGAAGTGAAAGTCGCGGCTCAAATAAGCAGCGAGAGGAGAGGGATCGACAATAAGCTCAAATAGGCGTTTTGTCGGGGAGAAATACAAGGATGACACGGAGACTTACTCGCCGCAGCTGCTTCCCTGAGGACGACGCGGCTCTCCGTGGTCTGCTCGGTGAACTCCGGTCCACTGGCGGGGCTCGCAGGTACTATACCGTTCCCACGTTATTCCGTCGATGACTGGTCTGGCGGATGATGTTACTGGATTCGGCGGAGTCTGCTGTCTTCCCAATGTGTCACGGATGTCAATATCGGCGAAACTAGTGTACGCGTTCGGTATCGGTATCGACGTCGCGGGTGCTTAGTCCGTATCGAAAAACCGATATGGTCACTTCCTCCTATTAGTTCTATTCTTATTTTAGATTACTCTAAATAAGAATGTTTGAACACAAGGAGGAAATGGTAGGCAACCGTCGGACTTTGCATGGGGGGGGGGATGGCTATGCCGTTAACTATGCCAGGCTTTTGCCTCTACTAGTGGATGGAAGTGAGGGATAGTTTAGTTAGTTGTAAGTCGGTCTGTCCAAGTTAATGGGTACGGTTTGGGTGAGCGTTTAGTGGTTGTTGGTGGGTGTGTTTTTCCAAGGAGACGGATATGATGGAGGTCGGAAAAGGAATTTTTGTAGAACATCGTTTTGGATTGAGATTTGATAGAGTCTTGGATTGATTTAAAGTTAGTGGATTTTCGTAGGACCGAATTTTTGACGATAGTGGGCAATCCCGTTATCGTACGAATACCGATGTTCTGGACGGATTCGATGCGATTCCAATGTGAGCGTCCAATGAAGGGCGCCCAAGAGGAGCCCGCGTAAGTAAGGATAGGAGATATGTAAAGTTTTAGTAGGTCAAGTTTTGTTTTGGTTGGGATGGGACTGTTCCTGTTTAGTACGGGGTAAAGCATACCGCGGGTGCGGGTAGCTTTTTTAGTTATGTTGTTGATGTGTTGAGAGAACGTGAGCTTTCGCCCGATTGTTACGCCAAGGTATTTTACGTGTGCGGACCAGTTAATAGTGTGATTGTCTATTTGTAGTAGTGGTAGGTTAGTTGTGTTGGATCGTCCAAAGAGAACGCCAACAGTCTTAGTCGGGTTGATCTTGATGCGCCAACGGTGAAACCAGTTGAACGCCAAGTCAAGTTGGTGTTGTAGTTGTATGGTGGCTCGTTTTGGGTTCTTGTCGAAGGAGAAGAACATCGTGTCGTCAGCGAATAGTGAGAGATGTGCTTTAGAGGTCGTTGGGATGTCGTTAATGTAAGTCAAATAGAGAGTTGGTGAGAGGCAGGATCCTTGTGGGACGCCTGCAAGAATGTTTCTGGTGGTAGAGAAGGAGTCTTTTGTGATAAAAGTACGGTCGGTGAGAAAAGATTCGATGATTTTAACGATTACGGTCGGAATTTTGAGTTGGGAAAGTTTGTAAAGGAGACCTTCATGCCAGACTCGGTCGAAGGCTTTCTCCACGTCGAGGAAGACGGAGGCTGTGTTTATGTCGTTGTTAAGATTTTGACTGAGTTGGTCAATTACTTTGGTCAGTAGTAAGGTAGTCGAGTGTTCTGGTCTGAAGGCGAATTGTTCTGGACGGATTTTGTCGCGAATTTCGCTTTGTAAATGTGTGAGGATAAGTTTTTCGTAAATTTTGGATAAGGAAGAGAGTAGGGCTATTGGGCGGTAGTTTTCGGGCAGTTTGTGGTCCTTGCCTGGTTTGGGAATAGAAATAATAACTGCTTTTTTCCAGGCGAGGGGAAAGTAACAGATTCTGAAGGAACTGTTGATGATGTGAGTTAGGGACAGTAAAATGTTGTTCGGTAGGAATTTAAGAGCCGTGTTGGTGATGTGGTCATCACCGGGGGCTTTCTTTTTGCGAAGGTTGCGTACGATGTTTTTGATTTTACCGGGAGTGGTGAATAGTTCGGATTTGGTAATGTTAATGCTTTGTAGTGACTGGTAGTGAGTGGTTACTTCCGGTAAGTCGGGACCTGGGTTTGTGCGAAATTGGCGTTCGAGAGAGTCGGCTATCAACTCTGCTCGATCGCTGGCCGAGAAGACTAGGCCGTCAGGGCCTGTCAGTGGGTGAGTAGCTGGTCGTTTGTGAAGGAGACATTTGTTTAGTTTGTATATGGAGCCGTCTAGGTGGTCGAGTGAGTCAAGAAAAATGTTCCATTCGTCGGTTTTGTAAGTCTCGAGTAGAGTTCTGATAAAAGAGATTTTTGAGTTAAGTTGGCGTCTGGTAGTTGGGTCGCGGCAACCATCGGGTCCGCCGTCAAGCCTATATCTGTACGGCGTGGACCCATCTCGACCGTCCGATACCTGTTTTCTGGTTATGTTTTTTCGTCTTGGCAGCTTCTTTTTTGTGTCTTTCAATTTGGGTTTTGTTAGGTCCGTTTTCGCCCTGTTATATCTGGATGTCACTGCCCCGTAACTCTCCTTCCATTAAAATATGATCGCTCTTTTCCCTCATACTTTAACGTTTTCTAATGTGACTCGCTCGTGCGCGCCCTCTATTAACGCGCCGTTGCAGCGACAACTGTTGTTTGCGGTGTGATTCGGGTCGCGTGCGGTTATTCTTTATTTAGTCGCTGCAACGACGCTCCTTACCACACGCGTTAATGCTTCCCGTGGTTTGTCCCGTTACACCTGTCATCAGAATAATGATTAAATGGAAAGACCTAAGCCTTATATTAATGGTGAAAGAAAATGCTGTATGAGTATTACAAATCGTATTTAATTATAATAATATATTAACTGACTTGGCAGACGTTAGGAGCATACTGTTATTGTATAATTAAGTATAGGTAAATATTATATAAATACAAAGCGAATTATTTTTGTCAGACTTTTTTTCTCGAACTTTTACACATCGTATATAATATATCGATATATTGATATTCATATAAACTAACTGAAAACGGATAAAAACCACGTAACTTCTGTCTATTGTACTGTGGATTAAATTTTATTCTATTGTTTGAAATTTTGTGTACAAATGAGTCGTATAACTTTTGGTATTTTCAGGTAAATGTGTCCAAACGAGTTTCAACGGTCATCAATGCTATGCTCGTTCTGCATCGCCCACTTTTCTTGAAATAATTATCGTTCCAATTATTGTTTATTTATTATCTTACCAACGGCATCAGTGTCAGCATGTGTTTCACGCCGCCTTATTACCTTATTTAAATTATATATATATATATACACGTGTTCTATTTTCTGCGTATATGTGTACATTTTGTATGTACTAGACTACTAGAGCCTAAAAATTCATAAGGTATTTAATTTATTATTCTTCCATTGCGGAGGCTGACATTGTAACGTGGATGTCATTATAATAATGTAAAAAAAATTAAATGTTATTCAATTTTAACTCAATATTATTCAAACAAAAAATAAATATTATAATATATGTAATAAAAAGAAACTACTAAAATCCTAAACAAAACACTTCGTCAAACTACTAATGTAAAAAAATAGCTAAGTAAAAAAAAACTTAAAAGAAAACATCATAAAAATGTAGTATCATAAATAAAATGCTAAGTAAATTAAATACATTGAATGTAATATGAATAAATTTTATTCTGTCTAAATAATTAATTTACTTAGTGAGACCTTATTTTGATAAACATGTATGGCTCTAATAAATTGATATGAAATCTACGGATATTAGAAATTCAAATTAACAATGAAGTCCCAATACTAAATTTAAAGTATTAGAATGGTCAATTCTAATATAATATTAATATAATGTTAGAATGAACCATTCTAATATAGCATTTCAAGTATACTTGCAATGTTTTTTTTTTACATGCCATTCTCAATGCATATGTTTATATGTCAATGGTTTTATCTCAGAATAAGACCTCACTAAGTAAATTAATTATTTAGATATGAATAAAATAAAATTTATTCATAATTCATTTAAATACATCTAATGTATATAATTTACTTAGCATTTATTTATGACTTAACATTTTTATAGCGTTTTCTTTTACGTTTTTTTTACTTGGCTATTATTTTACATATAGTTTGACGAAGGATTTTTTTTTTGGATACAATTACAATAAATTAAATTACAAATAATTATTCCATAATAGATGTTTCTTTTTTATATATAGAATAAAATTTACTTACGGTTATTTATTCCTGGGAAGTTATTAAATATTACAAAAAGTATCAGTTAATGCACAACAAAAATTCGGTGAAAAAACTATTTTTTTTGTTTTTATTGCTTTTATGAATTAAGTGATTGAATGTGTTATATTATTTTACTTTTATCCACTGTATAATAGAAGAAAATCAATATACTTTAAAATATATCCATAAAACTATTGGTATACGACAAAATCAATTCCATGTAGAATTTAGTAATCAAGGTTTTAATTGTATAACTTATGCGAAATTATTGGATTAAAGTGTAATTTACATATAGTACAAAATATTTAATTTTAACAAATTGCATTTTCTGAGAAAGTTATAAATTTAACTAAGGCAGAAATGGATTACATAAGACAAATAGATTAAGCTCTCTGATTGAAAATAATGATCTGCTCTCTCGATGGCTCTTCCAAAATCGATTATGGCTACATTGAATTGACTCCTTTGCGCTATAATGTCAGTTAAGAGAAATGTTTGTGAAAAATACCGTAAATAAATATTGACTTTTCATGTTTCGTTTAAAATAAATGGAGGAAGGAATTAAAAAATATTAGCTATATATGAAATGATCAATATAGGTGTATTATTTTAAACAATAGATAAATTACCATACTTATGAAAAAGTGTTATAGAACAATTTTTCCATACAGCAAATAAGACACTTGTTTTAAAAGAGCGCCGGAAACAATAGGAAAATAGACGATGCAATAATGTTGCTAAAGTTTAACAATTAGCTGATATACTATCGTAGCCATTAGAAGATATATTGTTCAATAAATTAAAAACAGATATCACTTTGTTTTATGAAAAAATTATGTCTGAATATGAGCCATATGATAACTGATCATTAAAACATACATACGTTAACAATAAATTAAATTCCAATATTATATAAATATTATTTCAATTAAATATTTAAATAGTTGAACTATAAATAAAAACTAATTAATTCCCATCATGCCCAAAAAAAAAAAATATATATATATTAAATATATTTGTGTATATATAAACATAAAATTATTGTTCAATCAAAAAAAATGTATGAAATGACTTGAAACTTAACAACGTTTTATAAAACAATCAATTATTTTACTAAATACATTATATCATTATATTTTATCAAATATAATGTTACTTTTTTTATATATTTAATAATTTCATTTAAATTGGATATGTTTATAAAAAGTTAGCTCTATGTTAACCAGACAAATATAAAGTTTGAATAACATAATGTGTTAATTAATTTAATATAATTAATTTTAATCCATTGTATAATTAACATTTAATTAAAATATGATATATATCTTTCCACGTGAAATATTATGAATATATAAAATGTATGTATGTAAAATACTAATTTACTTACATTTTTCAACTATATGTATAAAGTTAATTCAAGTTAATTCAACTTGTCGTTTTGTGTACAAAAGTTAGGAATTTATAACTGATTACCGCTGCGGTGAGCGAAAAATATAGTGTCTGCAGTGAAAAATAAAAATATCGCGCTCAATCTTGCGGTAACATTTTCGCCGCGGCACTAATTTCGCGATAATGAGTGCACTCGTATTAAAACATATGGACATTATACATTACTATCAATAAAACAATTCTGAGTGTAACTTTGATGTAATAAATATAAAAATTATATTATTCTATACAATATATTTATACAGGCATTGAAGTATAATATTGTAATATTGATTTACTAAACATTATCGTAAAACCATCACTACATAGATAAAATTATATTTCAATTCAATTAATAAAATTATTGTCGTCTAACATTTCGAGGGAGGGGGGGCCTAATCCCGGAAGCCTCCTCCCTAGCTACAGTACTGCGTGCTAGATTACAATTTTACGATTTCTGAAAAGCTTAGATAACTGATAAAGAACCGTAATACTCGTATATAAATATACTAGTGGAATTATCCAGCTTTACTCGTACACAATTTTAACTGGCAGTAAACCTTTAACCTTATATTATACTCGTGTTAGAAAAATAAGAGAAAAAACACTCCCAAGATTTAAAACAAAAATTAGCATCCATTACAATTATTAATCACAACTTATGGCTTTGCCCCCAAATTCCCCAACCGTTCACTTTCACAAATTATTAAAATATTATATGTAGTATTTTTAAAAATAGGAGAAATTTTAGCGTCTTGAGAATATTTGTCGAGACAACGGAATGGAATTTGGAAATACGGCACTTTCTCTTATAATTCGGGACATCTGGTCACCCAAATTATAAAATATTTATTTAAAATTAAATTTATTGTTACTGTATGAATATATCTTCGATAAATTTGTGTTTTTGCAAAAATGTGTGATTATAACTTTTATTTTATTTTTTTGTTAAATAGCTTTTTAAATATTAAATAATGAGTGTGGTATTTTTAAAGTAACACTAATTATTAATGAAAAATTTATCTCTATCTTTGGTATATTATGTGGAAAAATATTCGAATTTTTTCATTATCATTGACATAAAGTGAATTTAGAGTCTTGATTCACTTCTCGTCGTTAACGGTTGTTTTTTCTACTTGTTTAGCTGCACTTTAGTTATGGCATTTTATTATAATAAAAATGAATTAATGCCGTTGCCTTCCAATGGTGACAGCCGTTTTCTCCGGCAAAAACCCGAGCCTAGCAAAATTAAATCCTCTCTCGTCTCAACAAATCATGCTAATTCCGAATGGAAAGTAGCTGTTGATAGAAAAACTCGTTAGTCGAAAAGTTAAAATCAAAATAATCCAGTTTCTCCGAGCTTACAACATATAATTGATAATTATCCTACTCTCGATTCCAATATAGAAAATTTTACATACGACCACGTAATGAATAATGATACGGACATTACATCGGACCATAATAGCTTTACGGATAATAATGACAACTACAGTAACACTTCTAAACCCAGGAGTGATATTACGAACTTTGTTCACTCTCTACCACACACGTCTTTACCCGCTGCCACACTCGCAATACATAACGTCGATTCACATCTTAAACTTTTCGACTCCAACTTCGACGGCACTCAAATTATTTTTATTGAATTTTCCGATGGCAATTCTTCATCCGGTTCCTGGCACCCACATAAGTGGGCCAAGTTTTTTACCAAAAATTTTTTCGGTATTAATAATATGAAACCTAACGGTCAGAAGAAGGTAAAAGTAAATTTTAACGCGATTATCTACACCAACACATGTCTTGAATCTCCTTTTCTCGTCGAATACAATCTGTCTGCTTATATTCCGTCAACATTAATTTTTTCGTACAATATTATCAAATTAGATACCTCCTTCTCAGAAGAGGACTTTTGGAAAGGTTTAAAAAGTTCCACTTCAGTTGTTTCTTTCAAACGTATCGTGGTCAACAAAAATATCGCGTCCACGCCAACTCGTATTGTCGAGTTATAATTTTTGGCTACCAAAATTCCCAACGTCATTTCAATCTTCAACATTCTTTTTGATGTGTCGCCGAGCATACGTTCTCCTCTTTAATGCAACATGTTCTGGCGGTTTTTACATATTTTCAAATTATGTTACAGCTGCAGTCGTTGCGGAGATTATAATCATTCAATTGTTACTTTTCCGTCTGCTCAAGCCACTGATCCTCGTTGTATAATCTGTCATCTTCCTCATCTCGCCACCGACCGTAGCTGCCAAGAGTGACATTTTCAAAAGAATATCAAGAGAATCATGGCTATTGGAAATATTTCATTACGTGATGCCATTTCCTTCAAAAAGTCAAACCAAGTCTCAGAGGCTTTTTAGTTATTCTAACATTGTTAACAAGCATCCCGGTTTATCCCCACATATTATTACATTTCCTACATCCGTTCAAACAACTCCTTCCCCTATTTCACACAATTTCACCTCTCATAATATTTCTATAAAAGTTAGACATCGCTCCCCTCCTCGTCCTGTAAAACACTTCAATATCCCATCTCAAAAGCCTTTTTCATTACCAAACGGTTTATTTCTGCACCATGTTTCTAAACACCATTTTAATGTTGATTCGGTAAATAAAAATGTTGATCTCACTTGGATTAATACTCTGGTACACAAATGATCTGAATCTTTATTAAACTATCCTAATCTTTCCTCTTAATCTGCTATTTCTATACAAAATATAATTGAAATTTCTATTCATTCTCTTTAACCACTTCTAAAATCTCTGCTCACAATTCGCTATAAATATTTATTTATTTTTTTTCATGGATTCCTTTAATATTTTAACTGCTTTATTAATGATGGGTCACGCATAAACAATAAAAACGTTTTCAGCTAGACCTCATTACAACCCTAAGGTACTTTTTTTGTTCTTCGCCATCCATTGCAGTTGCTAACAATAAGAAATAGTCTTCATCTGAACTTGAAATATCATAATAAATATCGATCGTTTATAAAAAATTAAGAGATTTGTTGTTCATGAACTTTCTTAATAATAAAAGTAAATAATATTTAATAACGCTAATATACGCATACACACGCATGGATATCACGATGTCGACTAGGCTCGGTGAAATATGTCGCTTCGGTTAAATATATCAAACGGTATTTACCGAAAAATAGCGGTAATCAAATTTACCGCTACCCCTTCGGTTTGAGCGGACCGTAAAGAAAAAAAATGACGTCATCGGAGTACTACAAATCAGTGTTACCGAATGACAACACAATATATATACCAAAAATATAAACGTTTTGCTCGTAAAAATGTGTAGAAAACAGAATTTAATTGAATAAATCAATATAAAAATATTTCTCTAACATGATACACTTTAAAGAAATATACAAAAACAGTTTTTTACTAATTAAAATTAGATATTAAGAAAATTGTGGGGGTTTCTTGTTTTGATTAAATATTTACTAACTTTTAATAACTATTGTTATGATATCATTTAAAATGCTAAAGGATATGTAAAGTACTGTATTGTATAATTTCAGCACAATCTTTATATCATTGTGTGCGCCTAAATTAATGTGTCAATCAATTAGAAGAGCGTATTTTCAATTCTTTTGTTCCCGTGTTATAGCGCTGTAATTTCGTCATTTATACTTGTATTTATATTTATATTATAAAAAAAATCAGGAAAAATACTTTTACTGTGTATGTCATTGTTAAATACAAACAACTACACATTTCGTCAGAGGTGGCTAACAGAGGGGCCCTAACATGGTCGCTCCTCTTCCTTTCCACTAATAAACACTAACAATTAGCAAATAATTTTCAGTCCTATGCTTATTCAGCTTTTGAAAAATCATGAAATACTTAATAGGTAATATATTTTAGGATGTCATATGCCATTATGATGGAATTATGATATAATATAATACGTAAGGTTTACTAGTATTTAATACTATATAATACAATATAATATATATTGATGAACTTCTTTTTTTCAATGTGTTTTTTAATTAATTTTTGATTAACTAAAAATCAATCTTCCACCTTGTCACTTCTGCACCCTGGTAACATCAACACACTTCATAATTATTTAAAAATCGGAACAGTACAATAATCAGCTGTCTCATACTGACTAATTTAGACTTCGCTCAAAATTATTATTACATCCAAACTCAGGCGCGGAATGGCCCACCGAGGTACCGAGAATATTTCAGTAGGCCCTACTAAAATACCCTTCAAAATGGGTATCTTTTTCAGTAATTTTATTATTTTTAACGATAATCACGATAATCACGTGGAGATAAAATATAAATTGCATATGTTAATGTGTGGGTATTAATCAAAAAATAGTTTATTACCTATTTTAATATTAAGAAATATTTTAAATTATATTAATAGATTGACGTGCAGTGTGTTGCAGGTAATGTCAACATAAAATTAAGTGGCATGGGAGTACCTAATAATGGCCAATACACACCATTATAATGTAATAAATTATTTATATATTTATAAATTACTCGAATTCGACTTTGATAGAGTCGAGGCATCAAGTGGAAAAGCTGGTTTCGCCTTACTGTTACTACTTAAAATAATTTAATATTGTGTATGTATTTATACATTTTTACTAAAATTAAATTGTAAATTTTATTTATCTATAGTTTGAACAGGGGAAAGTGAAAACCAAAACAGTATATCATACGAGTAAAATACTTTATAGGTAAACAATATTTAACTTGCAGAAAAATGGCAATATTAAGTTATTTTTGTCATATTTTTATTGTTGCAACACTGATGTTAAGGTATAAAATGTGGGCACTGCTAATATTTTTTGTAGTGCAATGATTAAAACTTTTATTCCTTATTTAATTATGGTTTAATGATAACAGTATAAACATTATTTTCACGGAATGTATAATTACTAATTAAATATTTATCTGTACAATATTAAATTACTTACTTTCATCAACTAAAAAAAAGAAGAGAACAATTCAGTACTTTAAAAAACATTCATAAAAACTATTTATGTGTGATAAAATTAATTCGAAAAAGATATTTTAAGAAATTAAAAAGATATTCTATATTAATAATATAATATAGAAATATTTTTTTAATCTGTGTATAAATAGTAAGAGAATAATTCTAAAACAAATAAAATATTCTTGTAATTCGCATTATAAGTATTGAAATATAAAAAATGATTTTTGTGAATGCCAGATTTACGGACAATGTGTTTCGTATATCGTGCATACTAATTCCATTTTACTCCAATGAAAACACTTGAAAAAACTCAAATAACGTTTTCACATAATGTATTAAAAATGGAGAGTAATGTTCAACCTAAAAAAAAGATGTTACTCTAAAAGACTAAAAATGACACATTTATGCTGTAATACTTGAAAAAGTATTAAAGAAAATATATACGTGTATAGTCGCATATTTTCGCAAAATCAGAAAGTATAAAAAAATCATACATACATAAACAAATTAAATTCGATAATCGATATTTTATAATTTATATAACAGATATTTTTAAGATTCCTTTTAGTATAGAAAAAACTTGACTTACTTGCTTTATAACCTATATGTTATTAAATATTATAAAAATATCCGAATTAGTACAAGACAAGAAATTTAAAATACTGCAATACATATAATTTTGATAACATTAATTATGTATAGAACAAATACTGCGTATTAAAAACTCGTGTAATTTTCAATATTATTTTAATATTACCGGTTCAGCAGTCGTCGCGGGCACACGTGTGCGCTCCGTGTCGTTGTTATCGTGTGCTATCGCAGTCTTTCCGCTTTACTTACATCTATTCACATATTTATATACCTACAACGTTGCGATTATTCGAGGTCGATTTATTCGTGGCGACTCAGACCGTCGCCCAGCAATGGGTTCGACGGGCAATGATAACAAGGCGTCAACACAAATTCCCGTTGATCGAGCATTATTGGCACGCATACAAAATGAAAATGAAACATTACACATACTTGTAATCGAATTACAAGCGAGTAATGTGCAATTACAGAGTCAACTACGGGACATTCAGATTAGTAATATTAATACTTATAATATTACTATAAATAAAAATTTAAACAACACAAACGCACATGAATAAAGGGTCACAGCTCAGAAGTTAGTTCACCACCGACAAAACGCACCAAATTAATAGATAATAATATCATCAAATCAATACCAAAAACATATAAGCCACCACCAATTACAGCGTGTGGTGTTAACGATGTACAGAAATTGGTTACTATCTTAACTCGTAAAGAAATCTCCGGTTGTGAACAACAACTAAGAACTTTCGCTAACGGTGACATAAAAATCTCAACAGAAGATGAACAACAGTTCAGACGAACATTAAAAGTTCTTGAAAAAAACAAAATTGAGTTCCATAGATATCAATTGAAAGCCAAAAAAAAGATTTCGGGTTGTAATACGTGGATTGCACCCAGAAACTGACATATGTGGAATCAAAAGAGACCTAGCTGACAAAGGTTTTCCTGCATGCGATGTCTCAAAGATTAAAATTAAAAAAAAAACCTAAATCCCAATGATAAAAATAGTGAAATTAAGAAAATAAAATTGCCTTTATTTTTCGTGGACTTAGTTCCACAAGAAAATAATAAAGATATATACAAGTTAGATAGTCTATGTTCGTACTGCACGATAAACATGTTTGGTTTCCGACTTTATTAGTGGGACCACTCTATCATCGTCCGTCGGTCGATGAAACAAAAGTCCGTCGTCTTTTGAATTATTACGTCGTCGCGCGTCGTTGCTGTTACACAGTTTTATATTCGTTGTCATTTATTATGGTTGTAGTCGTCAGTCCAGATGTCCGTTAATTTTGTAAGGTAATTTTAATATTTATTTTGTATCGTATACCGTATTTTATAATATACGTCGTGTATTATTTAATTTTATTACCTTATACTATACATTATTATTTATGATTCGATATGTCATTTATTTGTTTTTATCAATAGTATTATTTGTCATATGTAATTTATTGTTATTTTCATTTATAATTATTATTCTTTCCGATTTCTCCTGTAAATAATTCTTTTTCCCGTAGCCTATTTTTCTTATAATTATGTAAGGATCTGGTACGAAACAGTCTATGTTATCATAAAATTAAAATAGAACCACCAAGAAAGAAAAAAGATGTGCCACAGTGTAAAAACTGTCAAGTTTTTGGCTATACACAAAATTGCTGCCACAAAAAATCCGTGTGTGTGTTAAATGCAGTGAAGAGCATAAAACAGAAGATTGCCACAAGCCAAAAAAGTCAAAAGCTAAATGTGTTAATTGCGGTGAAGCACATACCGCAAATTGGAAGGGCTGCTCTGTCTATAAAAATACAGAAAAAAGTACACTCAATAAAGGTTTCTGCAGTACAACGCATTCAACAAAAACCAGCGAAAACTGTCACAACAGCCACATCTTATGCTTAGATGACTAGCTCTCCCAACATTAATATAACGCCCCAAACGTCCAATCTGCAACAACATTTCAACGTAAACAATCACTTGTTAATAGATATTTTATCTGCTCTAATTAATATAAGAAAATCGCTAGAAAATGTCACATCTAGACTAGATAGATTAGAAAGTAATCAACCTAAGTCTAATAACAAAAAACAAAAGAAAAAGTAATGAATCGCACTTTGCGAATCATTTCATGGAACGCCAACGGGCTAGTACAGCGCAAACAAGAATTCGAAGACTTCTTGCACAATGAAAACATTGATATCGCTCTGGTATCAGAGATACATTTTACACCCTGGACTGTCCTAAAAATTAGAAATTATAGTAATTATATCACTCTCCATCCTAGCGGTGATGCTCGAGGAAGTACAGCAATAATCCTAAAAGAATCAATTAAATATTTTGAGCTTGAAGAACACTCGGAACTATACTTACAAGCCACAACCGTTAGTGTCAATGATGGAAACAATGACCTTACAGTTACAGCTATCTATTGCCCACCACAAGAAGGCGTAGACGAAATTAAATTCATTGATTTCTTCCGCAAGCTAGGAAATAGGCTCATTGTCGGTGGTGAATACAATGCAAATCACACTCACTGGGGATCAAGACTCATCACTCAGAAAGGACGTGCCCTATTAAAAGCCATTAATACTATCAACGCTGAAGTAATATCCACCAGAAAATCAACTTACTGGCCAACTGACCCAAATAAGATACCTAACCTATGAGACTTTTTCGTAGTTAAAAATATTTCTTCTAATTACATTGAAGTTGAAGGACTAATAGAACTATCATCCGACCATATAATATAAGACCTGTCTTACTTACACTAAGCTAAAACATCATTATGAAAGAACGAAAAACCTTTCTCACAAACAAAAGAACAGATTGGGAACTCTTGGAGTTTCTTCAAGGAGTATCCTTGAAGAAACAATCACTCTTTCAGTAAAGCTAAAAACGCCATCAGACACTGAGTTGGCAGTGCAAAAATTAACCAATAACATCAGTGAAGCAGCGAAAGTTGCAACACCAATAACTACAAGAGGAAATAACCGGAAGATCACTTACCCGTTAGAAATTAGAGAACTTGTTCAACAAAAGCGTAAGGCGAGAAGAACCTGACATAGAACTCGACATTCAGAGGACAAAATCAATTGGAACCGTATTAGTAAAATAGTGCGTGTCAAAATCAATGAAATGAAAAACAAAACATATAAATCGTATCTAAGTGGCTTATCTGCAACAGATGATACTGATTACTCACTGTGGAAAGCTACAAGACGCATTAAAAGATCTCGTACTCACGTGCCACCTATTCGTAAAGTAGATGTACTTGGGCACGAAGTGAGCAAGATAAAGCCGAAATATACGCCCAACACCTTTAGAGTGTATTTTGTCCAAATGATATCGCTTCCGTGCTTGATATGATTCAATGTCAATCACTCAGCAAAACAAGGGGAAAAATAAGGTTTTTCACACCTCTAGAAGTCGCCCATGAAATTGATAATAATATCAACTCAAAAAAGGCATCTGGTTTTGACGAGATTAGCCCACAAGGGATTACCAAAGAAGGCGATTATCCTTTTAACACATATATACAACGTAATTCTTCCACTGGAGTGTTTCCCTAAGCAATGGAAAAAGGCGCAAATAATCATGCTACTAAAACCAGGTGAGCCAACAGAACGAGCTACCTCATACAGACCGATATCGCTTCTCTCAAGCATGTCAAAGCTCATTGAAAAGTTTCTCCTTAAACGCTTAAAACCGCTTATAGAATAAAGACACCTTATACCAAACCATCAGTTTGGATTTCGGAACAAACATTCTACTATTGACCAAATTCATCGTGTCACTAATATAATAAGCAAGGTTTTGGAGGAAAAAAAATACTGCTGTGGAGTGTTTCTAGTCGTAACCTAAGCTTTCGATAGGGTTTGGCACAAAAGACTACTCATAAAATTACGAGAACAACTACCACACATCTGGTGCGCTCTCTTAGAATCTTATCTGACCGGAAGACAATTTAGAGTTATGCATGAAGAAGCAATAACAAATTGGAAAAATATACTAGCAAGAGTACCAAAAGGTAGTGTATTAGGACCTACTCTTTATCTGCTTTACACAGCTGACATCCCAAACAATTGTAACTCAATTACATCTACGTTTGCTGATGATACTGCAATTTTAGTAACAAGTGTGACCAACATACTGCGACTGAAAATGTACAGACCTCAATCAACCACATTGCTAACTGGACAAGGAGATGGAAAATCAAAATCAATAGTGAAAAGTCGGTACACGTAAATTTTACACTACATAAGACTGAAAATCTCCGAATTTTGCTGGATCACGAGATAATCCCACAAAAAGATTCAGCTAAATACTTGGGCATGCACCTTGATTCTCGCCTTAATTGGAAACACCACGTCCGATAGAAAAATTGCAAATTAAAGAAAAATGCGCAAGCTGTACTGGCTAGTTGGAAGACATTCCACACTAGACCTGACAAGCAAACGGCTTCTATATATAGCTATTATCAAACCGATTTAGACTTATGACATACAACTGTGAAGCTGTGCCAGCAAATCCAACATCGAAGTCATTCAACACTGTCAGTGTATCGCCTTTCGTATCATTGTTGCAGCATACCGGTTCGGCAGGAATAAAATTATCCATCGTGATTTAAATGTACCATCCATTCAGGACTAAATCAAAAAGTTTGCCAAAAACACGCGAAGAAACTTGAGCTGCATCCCAATGCAACTGCTAAACAACTTCTAGACAATTCGAAAGACACTAGACGCCTCAAACGCTTAAAGCCACACGACTTAGTTTAAGTGACTTTAGCTAAGGTAAGGGGCTATCTCAACGGAGGTACAACCCCAAACATGTTCGTGTATAATATATAATTATCATATTGTACTACCCACAATATATGGTATTTATAAAGATTTTTGATCGTTTAAATAAAAATGCCTTCGGCAGTTAAATAATATTTTTTTTTTAAAAAAAATTTTATTTTAATATTTCTTACTCGCTTTTACTGCACAAAAGAAGATGAAAATTCATTACATTAAAGTATTTCCATAAAGGATATTTATATATGATAAAATAAGTTTAATACGGATATTTTATAAATTAGAATGAAATTTTTTTTTCTGGATAATTACAAATTTACATTTGTTTAAACTCAATGTTAGAAAAATGACAGAGTTAATCAATTAGATTAAAGTAAAGAAATAATATTCAAAATTCCCTTTTGGTTTACTCAAATCTGTATTATATTTTGGATTTGAAAGATACCTTTGATTTAAAACGAATATAATTCATCAAAAATGCATGTATTATTAATTAATACTTTATAAATATTGGAATATGTAAATGTGTATTTTCTCGCTAATGTGCTACACATTATTTTGTAGTTTTTAATTAATTTCACCTTGTATTAATTAAATGAATGAGTAAATCTATAATAATTACACATACAGTACTATTGGCGGATTTGATGGAAGATAAGGCGATCGCACCACCTAAGTTTTTGTTTTTTTTGTATCCCTATATGTATAAAACTTCGCCAAATATTTAGAAAAGCACATTAATGCCATTTATTAATTAAAGATATTAATACCCAAAACGTTAATGAATGTCTTTTCACCAAAAGTTTCCAAATACTTTTTATTGTATTAATGAGATAAATGTTTCAAAAAGTTTCATCAAATAATGGGCTATTTATAACTATTATAGATTTTGAATTACTTAATTCCTAAAAGAGATAATTCTTTGTTTTAAGGCTTAAATAAAAAACTAATGTTAAAAGTTTGTTACTCAAACTATATTTAAAAAATGTTAAAGA
This sequence comes from Chaetogeoica ovagalla, assembly GCA_032441825.1. Lineage (NCBI taxonomy): Eukaryota > Metazoa > Arthropoda > Insecta > Hemiptera > Aphididae > Chaetogeoica > Chaetogeoica ovagalla. The sequence continues at coordinate 2,451,499 of CM063728.1, forward strand.
TCGCTGCAACAATTTCATTTTATAACCATTTTTAATTTTTTAGTAAATTACGAGTGTACGAGTATTACACCGATTCTCTCCTTAGAATAATTTTATCAAATTCAATGATTTATCATTGATTTCAAATTTGTAGTGAAAACAATACATTCCACACATTCACAACATCCCTTGGCTTGCTACCATTTTTACTGTAAAGTTTTCTATCTCATTACTATGAATTTTTTTTTTACAATTCGAAGAGTGGTTAAATGACTATTGATGTTTCACTCCATTTTTCTCTGTTATCTATACTTCATTTTAGCTTCCTGTATGTTTCTATTCCAATGATTTCCATTACTTGCACTATGTAGAGTATTCTAGGTCTTCTTCTTTCTGATTTACTTTTAGTTTAGATTTCTCGGTCCCAATTTAGTCCAAGTCTCTGCTCCAAAAGGGGATACGTACTACAACAACACTTTTTATTAGTGTTTTTTAACTTCCAGACCCACTGTATTTAAAGTGAAAAGATTATTCACTCTCTAGTAAGCTTCTTTGTCCTGTGCTATCCTGCATACCGTGTCTGTATGGCTTTTTTTATCGTTTGTGATTATACTGCTCAGGTATGTAAAGCTTTGGATTGTCTCCAAAATTCTATAATTGCAATAAATCTAAAACTATGCTTACGTACAACTGTTGCCTGCTACATATCATAACTTTAGTCTTCTGTTTGTTTATTTTCATGTAGTGATTTCTTAAAATATTGTTTATTTTTTTCAAGCATGTGAGCTAGGTCTCCTTCGCTTGCCGCAATTACCACAATATCATCAGCAAGCACACCATTTGAACAAACATTTTGTTTAACTTTACTCCTCTTATGTTTTCTTTCCTTACTTTTTTAAAGTTTCTTCTATGTATAGGTTGAATAAGGTGTGTTATACATTGCCTTTCTCTTTTTGGAAATGAGTATTATAACACATTTCTCAAAATCCTTCGGAATCTTCCCAGTCTCGTATCCTTTTCCTATTATTTCAAATAAAATATCTTTACCGTAACCACTTAAGGCAGCGGTCCTCACTAGGATTGTAGAATGGGCCAAATGTAATGTTGCGGGAGCATACATTTTTAATGATAATAATTAAAAATATAAAAATAAAGACTAATCGGTGGAACTGAATAAATTCATAATCGTAGGTGCCTTCTTATCTGTCCAACTGGTAATTCAATACAAGTTTAAAATAGAAAGATAAAATTTTATATGGATTTTAGAATTAATAGTTTAATTTTAGTGCGGGCCGCACTAAAGTTGCTAAAGGGCCGCATGCGGCCCGCGGGCCGCGTAGTGGGGACCGCTGATTTAAGGCCTTTAATAGTTTTTCGTTTAGATTATTTATCCCAGGTGATTTATTTTCTTTGAGCTCCTTTAAGGCTATTTCAACTGTTCTCTTATTATACGTGGTCTTATGTTGTTTTGCACTTCGTCTCGCTTCATAAACATTTGGATTATGTCGGCTTGGTCGTTTTAGTATAGTTTCTTTATGTATTCTTTCCACAACATTAACTTTTCAGCCCCATCTATTACAATTTTTCCATCACTACTTCTCAGCATGGTTTCTAAATTTACTACAAAATATTTTTATAATTATTTACGCCTTGTCGCTTAAACCTTTGTAAAAGCATTTATCGTTCCTTCGCCTTTTTTGATTCTCTTACAAGCATGTCTCTATATATATGTATTTCCTTTTATCTTCATCACTTGATCTATTTTTGTATATTTTTCGTTCCTCTATGAGATCACAATCTAATTGGTTATCCCCGGATTTATTGAGGCGTTTCTCTCAAACCCTAGCTTCTTGTCTACTGTGTTTGTGATTACTTCTTTCAATAATTCCCAATCTTCTTTTATTTCATATAGCTCGTCCATATCTCGTAAGTCATTCAATTTATTATTTATCTCTTATCTGTAATTATATTTACTTCGTCAATTTGTCTATGGCCTATCTTATTTTTATATTTTAGTTCTTTCATACTTTTTAAGGCTTAGTGTAGATTCCATTATAACAAAGTATTGATAACTGTTATTTATGCATTATCAATATGCATTTATGAATACTTTTATTTTTATTGATATTAAGTGTGAATAAACATATAAAATGTTCTGCGAAATGTAATGCCTGAATTTTTTTCCATTATTTAAATAACAATTAATACTAACAGTATAAATACTTTTTCACGAGAAATTTAATGAACAAATTTGTGTTTAACTTTACAACATTTATTTACTTACAATGCTGAACTATATAAAAAATGGAAACAGTTTATTTTATTGAAGAGTAACTAATTTATAATATTAGCAAATCATAAAAAGACATTTTATAATTCAAAATGGAAATATTCTTTGGTACAAATAAAAATACACTTACTTAGATACATATCTAATATGTGTATGTGATCAATAAAACAATATTATAAAACAAAATTACAGTGAAACGGATAATAAATCCTTACAATTCGTATTAATATGAATTAGGAATAAAAAAATGTTAAATTTTGTAAATTTTGGGTTTGTAAACAATACATGTCATGTTTTATCTTGAAATTTTTGGTTAAATTCATTAGATGAATAATGAATATTATTGAACACCATTCGAATATCGTGTCAAATACTTATTTTACATAATACTGAGGATACATTTTCTATGGAAAATAATGACGCATGTAAAAATTGGAACCTTTGTGTTTATAAAAAACTAGACACAGACAAATAAAATAAATATAAATTGAACTGCAGATAATTTTGAATCAGAAAGTATATATAAAATATATACATACTTATACGGTAACGATATTTTGGAACGATTGGTTTACAACTTTAAACGAAAATTTGTTTTGGTTTAGATAAAATTATACTTACAACATTGAGCTAAAATGAAATGGTATATTATTATTTACTTCGATTAAAATATCATTATAAAATGGATAATAAAATCTTGCTTTTCGTATTATATGTGTTGGAAAAGAAATGAACGTTGGAATTTCATTTAATATGTGTAGTTGAACCTTGTTAGTTTTGTTAATTTTTGATTTAGATTTATGAAAATTATTTAAAAAATTAATCAACATTTCACATAAAGTACCAGATAAAGAAGGCAAATATTCCTCTAAATAATAATGTTACATATAAATATTTATTCAATTGTGTTATATGAAAAAGCAAATACGCATTCATATACAAAATAATTAAATAAATAAAATATCTCATTACTGAAGAACCTAAAAAAGTATAATATATATATGGCAATTTGAATAATAAATGACATATTTTCTGTCGATAAATAGTGTTACCTATTTGTAAAAGTTGGGGAATATGTGCCTTACGAAAAACGAAAGATATTTTCACAGCCAGGGAATTCAAAAATTAATATATATATTTTTTAATTAATAGAGACATAAACTAATATATATTTGCTTCAACAATTAGGTTAAAAAAACAAATAATATCAATAAAAGAATTACAGAGAAAGAGAAGAAAAAAAAGAAATTACAAAACAAAGCCCGCCGAAAGAAAAAATTTACAAAGGAAATGGATAAGAAAAACATTGGAGGTTTAAAAGATACAGGGAAGAGTAAAAAGAACGTTTTTGGAAACAAATAAACTAGGTAGAATGAGCCGATTATGGGAAAAGTACGGGCAGTTTAAGAGAAGGAAACAAAGGAACCAACGTGCAGATACAAAAAAAAAAATCATTAAGGGATAATTAGAAGGAATGGACCGGTAGACGATTGTATCCAAACGTAACCGAAATAAATACACAATAATTTTATGGGAAATGTGGATATTGTGGAACTAAAAAAAGGTAAGATGAGGGGGCAAAGACTACGAAAAAAAGCAGCAAATGAAAGAAGTAGGTTTACCCATTTGTAGACCATGGCATTAAAGCAAAAGTCTTGATAACTGGTGAAAAATTAGAATAGGAAACTTTACATGGCGAAGGAATAAAAGACGCACAAGAAGCAACAAAAAAATCCGCGATTTCATTGACTAGAATATCAGTGTGGCTAAGAACCCATTAAAAATCAATAATATAACCAGCGCTAGAGAGAGATAGAAGGATTGAACGAATATGAAGAATGAGATAGGAAGCAGTAGACACAAATGGTGAAGAGTTTAACGCCATAAGGCACAATTGAGAATCAGAACAGATAACAAAAAACAATTATCAAAAGATTTTCTAGTAAGAAGGGCTTCCAAAATAGCAAAGCATTCGGTTGTAAAAGAAGAGGCAGAAAGAGGAATATTATTGGAAAGTCTAATAGAAAGACTTGTAATAAAAAAAGAGTAACCAGCGGACGTATTGAAAACAGAACTATCAGTAAAGACTTAGCAGAAATTAGGAAAATGGGAAATATAATCGTTAAACAATGCATTAACCGTGGATTAAAGAAAGGAACGAAGAGAAGAAATGGGGAAACTCGAGAATAAGGGACTGATAATTGAAGAAATATTTAAAAGTAAGGCCTTATAAGGCATATCATAATGAGGCAATCGGCCGCGTACAGAATGAATAAAGGGACCGAATAAACGATGAGAATTAATAATACTGAATAAAAGTAGAGTAAATTTGACAGAACACTGCCAAGATTGGAAAATTGATAGATAAATAGCCAAAATAGAATCATGGTGAAAAGAGAAGGCAATTTTTTAAGGAGTTTACTGCCCAACCAACGAGCCCGAACACCTAACGGAGGAACGCAATGCTCGACTTCAAGAACAGTGTGAAGAGTACCAATAATAGAACGTAAACACATATCCTTGCAATGAATTAAATTTACCGTGAATAGATTTACAAGTAACACCAAACAAGAAAGAATCCTAGTCGAGCCTGGCTCTAACGATAACCTTGTAAACTAAAAGGAGTTAGGAGGATGGCCACTCCAATTCGTACCACATAAAGACCGGAAAATATTGGCCCACCTTGAGGTGAAAGAAAGTATATACTGAAAACGAGGACCTCAACGAAGCTTGGAATCCATAATAAGACCTAAATAAGTAACCGATGAAACAAAAGGAATGATAAGATTTTCCATGTGGGCAAGGGGAGATCCAACGGTATACTTCACTTTGTAAAAATAGTGACTTTCGATTTTTCAAGAGGTAGCGTGAAAAAACAATCACATAACGCAGTAGAAACGTACAAAAGAGTGGAATTAAGGTCGTCCATATGGTGACCTAGATCTTTATGAATAGAGAAAATTGTGAGATCGTCGACATATGCAAATGCATGGACGCCTTTGGAATATAAAGAATGTAAGATGGAAAGAAAATAAATATTAAAATGAATGGGACTTAAAGTACTATACCCTGCAATAGACGCAGATAAAAAATCCGGTGTACAGAATCATCAAAAGGAGAACTGAAATGAGTTTGTGGTGATAAAATAGTCGAAAAACGAAATTACAAAAGGAAGGGGGATATTCAAAGAAATTTAACAACAAACAAGGGTGGGAATATGAACAGTATCGTAAGCACTCTTAATATCTAGAAATTCCGAAACTATAAATTGCCGATTACAAAAGGTATGATAAATATGACTCGAAAAATGCGCGAGGCAGTCAATGGTATCGAGACCACGACGAAAACCAAACATATTTTTAGGAAAGATATCATTGGATTCTAATCACCAGTCTAGCGGTTTTTAACATACATTTTACAATCTTACAAAATTACGAGGAAAGAGAAATTGGATGGAAACCTTCACCATTGGGCTTAGGTGTCGGAAAAACTTTAAATTCGATCCAAGAAGGAGGAATAAGGCTATTAGACTATAAACGATTTAATATATTTAAAAGGATTAGCTACACGTCTTGAAGTAGATGTTTAAAAAATAAAGGTGAAATATAATCAAGGTCAGAGGCTACCGAAGTACGATGATTGATGGTGGATATATGTCTTCTGAGTAATAGTTATATTTAAAATTGATAGGGTTGTGCATGATGAAGAAAAACTAATAATGTTTTCACTAACATTTTTCAAAAATTAAATTAAAATTACACATTTTTGATAAAACAAAATGATACGAAATAAGATGATACATCTAACATTGTATATTACTGTTTGCACAGACCTGATAACTATAGTTAATAGGTCTTTGACTGTTTGGTACATAGACCTAATCACTAAATGGACTGCACTATGGATCAAAAATACTCAGACAATATGTGATAAGCAAAAATCTGTATTATGGAAGAAAGAATTATTTCACTTTGTTTATTCCATGGATTTCTATAGTATACACTATAATAATACGACAGTTTAGGTAGTAGCAAGCCAAGGTTAATAGATATTATAGGTTGCTTCACTTGGAAATTATGAAAAAGTAGGAGTGGGAGAAAAAATACCGTGACATCACTCGCCGTATACACGATGGTGGCGGCTTTCTGTTGCTCTATACGGTACATGCGTTCAATGTAAATATATATTATAATATAATAATATAATATCTATCATTATTAATTGTTAGGAGAACAAATGTAATGTTAGGGATAGTATTATTATGAAGACGATTTATACGTGAAGAAGAATCATCCATGAGTATAAAAAAACCATGCAAAATGATAGAGTTATGTAAAAGAACATCTCTAAAAGAAGACTAAACTAGACTCCACTCGGGATGATGACCATTGAAATCACCAGCAAGTAGAAAGTTGGAAGATAGAAAAGAAAAAATGTGATCCGGAATCGCACACGAATGATTACCACGAGCTAAGTGGTATATAAATCGGCCATAAAGAAATGAAACGGGACACAAGACGGAAATCATATAATTCAACACCCACTAAACTAATATTATGCAAATAAAATAATGATAAGAACAGTGATCATAGATGACAACTGTGATAAGAACAATAATAAGAGATAACAGCTAATAATAATCAAGGACTGATAAGAGAGGATCGCTCTTGTGCCAGAACGCTTATTATTATCCTACTGCCAAGGAATTCAAAAATTAATATTAAAAAGCACAAAATTGTAAAACCAAAAATATACGAAATATGGGCATAAATCTACGATAAAATCAATTCAATTTCGTTATTGTTTAATTCTGAAAGAAAATATTTTTCGTTTCAGATAAAATTATACTTATTTGTACTTGGATCATTTTCACTAAAAATGAAAATAAACTTTAGAGTGAACATACAATTAGATTAATTTTCATGAAAAATGTATTCAAACATTAATTTAATCGAAACTGTATAATATATTGCTGATGACAATATAATTGTAATATTACATAAATGTAATATTATTACAGTAAAACAAATAACTGAAATGATAATAAAAATATAAGGTTAATTTATTGTTTTGTAAATAATCATTGGACTTGTGTTTAAACCTAATAATTTGTACCCATTTTTCAACAATAATTATAAGAAAACGTTCTTAATCGTTTTAAGTTATGTGACAATTTTCGATAATTTGTAGATAATTTAATATATTAATTATAAACAGCCAAATTAATATGATATTTAAAAGCTGCTTTTGTGTTAAATTTCCTAAAAAACACCAATCAAATAAATGTTTTTGTTCAAATTTTTCATTTTTGTATAGTTCAACTAACTACTATAGTTATATTTTATATAATTCATATTAACATTTATCGATTTTGAAAATAATGCTATATATTTATGTTGTTATAATTAAATATAATTATTAATTATACATGAATTCAAAAACTTGAACAATCATGATAATAGCTTCAAATTATTATAGGCTTGTAATGAATATTTTTCCATGTAGAATATGTTAATAAATAAACATTCAAATGATAATTTTTCTAATTCATCTTGAGTGACCCAAAGTTTTTTTAGCAAACTTTTAATACAATATTTATAATAAAGTTGAATGTGTACTATGGGTCCCCTTATATATATATATATATATATATATTACTATTGTAAAAAGCATTTATTACTTAACACTAAGGAAATCAGTTAATAACTGTATAAAGAATATTTATAAGGTCTAGTTATGTATTATAAAATCAATTCTAAAAACATATTTTCTAATTAGTAAAAAAATATTTGTTGGTATCGATAACGATCTGAATTATGTGATAAAAATCGTTATTTTAAATGTGAGAATTAATACAATTATAATTATTTTAGTGAAAAAGAAAATTAATTATTTTTTCTTCTAATAAAACTGTATTTGTTCAAGTTCAAGAAAAAATTAAATATAATTCGCGATAGTCGTTATCAAGTTCATTCGCCTCCCTCATCAATCGTCATAATTATATCTTTATTATTATTATTATTATTATTATTGTTATTGTTATTATTACTGTTATTATTATGGTTATTTTTGTTCTATTATAATTATGTATTCCTTCGTTGTCATATTATATAAAATTATTTTCATGTTATCATTATGAAATAAGTCGTCTTCGTGTTTTGCGTATAATAAACACTTTTAATATTATATACTTTTTGTTCTTTTTATCAATCGTGTTTTTTCTTGCCATTGAGGCATTTTATACTTTGTGTTAACTGTCGTTATGTAGCCATTGTGGTCTCAACGAAAAACTCGCGTATTATTATTATAAAACATTTGTGAGTAACCGACGTCGAAAACGAATACGTACGTTTTATATCTTGTAATTTTAATTCGTCATCGTATACATACACATTATCTATACGTAAGTGATTATTGTCTTATTCTACGTGTGCATTGTCATTATTATAGTGAGTAACTCAATTAAAAAATTACTTTCACGTTATATATTATTTATTCAAATTTGTAATTTTATAATTATATTAATTTTTGTTGAATTGATATTAATACGCATATATTATATATATATTGTTTATAATTTAATTATTGTTGATCAATTGATTTATTTTTATTGTTGCCGGAGTTATATTATTGTGGAATTGTTTTTATTATTAATTATACCACACGATATTATATTTTATTATATACATCTTTCTTTTACGTACTTTTGGTAAAGGATAATAACGGCTTATAGCTATTTGCGTAACATCGCCTAACGTGGCAACAGTATTAATAGAGTTTATGTATTCTAATTTTGATAAAAATATAACCTATTATTATATAGCGAAATATATATTCTTATAATTAATATTATTAATTTGAAAATAATTAGTAAAATTTTGTGGTATATCGGATTTGTCAACAAATGAGTCAAATAATGTCAAGAAATTATTGGCTTGTTTCATCCTTCGCTTAGGAACTTTATAAAATGTACCAAATATAGAAGAGACATTTTCTGTTAAAAATAATGGAATTTGTAAAAATTGGAGTACTTATGCTTACGGTATTTCGCTTCCATCTAAAAACGTTTTCACAGACAAATAATAAAAAAGTAAAATAAAAGTAACACATTTTTGTAAAACTTAAACTATATATAGTCTAATTGCAAATAAAAATAATGTAAGGTTTGTAATAAAAGAATATTATACGCAAAAATATGATCGCAATTGTTTATTTATTCTCATTACATAATACTAGTTGTAAAACTGTTGAGAAACAGTCAGTTGGGAAACAGTCCGAGAACCAACCGACTCGCAATACTGCCCTTCGACCGTGAAAATTTACAATTTAAACCCATACAAGGATTGAAACGATAAAGCGAAGAAATGTATAATCTTATATTGCATATATTCATACACGAAAAAATCAAAAGTAAATAAATATGCTAGAGTTTAAAAAGGAATTATTTTTTGGTATAGAAATTACTCACATGCAGTCAGAACTATAGTTTTATCATAAATTAGAAAAAGTGTCTGAATTAATACCAAAGAATAGATTGAATTAAATATATGCATTTTTATTTATTTTTTTCTTTTAGTTCGTTTGAAACCCTATAGTATTTTAGTATTCATAAATTTAGTATTTATGTGTATATCATTAATAGAACTTTTTAAAAATTCTAAAATTGTCTTTATTATTTGAATATAAAAAAAAAAAAATTGTTGAATATTGAATTTAATATCGATGTGTTACACATTATTTTGAATATTTTTGCTAATGCCATGCATTAATAAAAATTATTAAAAAAATTCGAATAACCATTATATAATCTAACGACTATAAGATGACAAATTTCTGCTGAAAAATAGTGCAACGTGTAGCTTTTGGAATATCTGTTATACGGAAAAGTAATAAAGCATTCTAACAAAAAACTAAAAAAAAGTTACTAAATGTGAGAAATAATTTATAATTGTATAATTGCCTATCATCTCATTGACCCGGCCACATTTTACACTATGCATATTGCACTCGAAGACATTTTTCCGGTTACCTTTTACAATTCGTTTTCGTCTTCTCATCGAGTACTTCGTCGTTTCATTTAATTTTTCTTCTTGTAATAGCAAATTTAACGATTGTTACTTATATTATAACAAGACGTTTTTTATTATATATATATTCTATCTAACCCGGCAAATGTTTTGCCATATACGTTATTTTTAGTGAATAATTTGGTAGTCAAATAAAAAATAACTAACATATTGTAAGTGTGTGAGGATATCGTATACGAGTATGACTGAAAGAAGAATAGAGCGTTATTAATGATGACGGACTATAAAAATAACACAACACCAAACATTCATTTTTGAATTCATTGTACTTTTATTATCTTAACTAATAAATTTCAAATTACATCCCTATCACAAATTATGACAAATACAAAATAAAACATTATCAGTGTCTCAGTGCAATAGAGTGTACGATATTTTTAGTGAGCCCATCATTAGCCAACACAAACAAACTTGATGGCTTACTCACACGAGAACATGCCACATATAATTGTGCGTGTGAAAAATACGGTGTGCCTAAATCTAAGCCACAAACAGACATCGTTTGGCCTTGAGGCTTATTGATTGTCATTGCGAATGCCAATCTAATTGGAAATTGAACCCGTTAGAATTTAATTGGCACATCTGTTGGAATAATAGGTATTCGTGGTAGTAATACATCTTCTCCTCGGAACTTGTCATTCAAAATATTGTCATCCACAAAGTTTTTCATCAATATTTTAATGACTACTTGTGTGCCATTGCACAGCTGTGATGGGTTCAAATTACGAAGCAAAATAACTGTTCAGTTTTAAATGGTGCTGTGGCATGCCAGATAAACCCAATGAGTTCAAAAACTCTGTTAGATAATAAAGCGTCCAGTTCGCCGACGATGCGTTTGCAAAAGGTGAATTGAAATTATTACAGCTACAACGTGCATCCATGCGATAGGCGAGTGCGTTTTCAGAGTCCTTACCCCCCACAAAGTACATTTGTAAAAATGTATGAGGTTGGTTTGGCATTAGCATCAATGAGCCCACTTTGTGATGAACATGGCCTTTGATTTTGAATGTTAAATTAAATTGTTGACTATTAGCAGAATTATTTTGAACTATTTCTGTTGCTCCAAACGATGTCAACTGGAAACATGAATTGAATATTCCAATTGACTTCAGGAGCAGGTTAGGATCTCGATCCGTACCGATAAATAAACCGTTCAATGGTTCAGGTTATGTTTCAATTTCTGGTAGTTGCACTTTTCCTGACGCGCAACACATTCTGGCTAGCTAATTTTTGAATTTAAGCCCACTACAATGCAAACATTCCTCGTCCATAGCACCAATCACCACTTTCGAATGAGAGTAATATTTATTATTGAACGCATACTCGAATGCTAGACGAAGAAATGAATCCGGATGTAAATGCTCGATGCACTTGGTGGCGTTGTCGGTCATTTGCTCTGCGTGTGTCAACTACGAATCGACGTACTTCTCTTTGTTCTAATCGTCTTTGTTGATTGTGTTCAGCTCGTGCCTCTTGCGATCGTGATGTACGCAATAGCGATATGCTCACACAAACATTTTCGTTATCTCGTTAGATTTGTTCGTCAGTTCTTTCTGCTCTACTATTCCGCATGTTTGTTGCTTTATTCGTTCGAAGGCCTAATTTAGCCCCCTTGCGTCTTGCTGGCATTGTTTATTGTAATACATTTACAATTTATTATTTACCAAATTACACACAGTGCGCCTAATTTCATTAATATAGGTTATATTTACAAACATCGTGCATGTTTTATAGTAACATGCACGATTTTATTTATAATAAATTATAAATTATTTTTAATAACAATTTAAATGGTCACCATGGTAACTGTTAATCGCCTGGAATCCTACAGTTTCCCACATAAGCTACTGCTCTCAGGAGGGATAGGAGTGTGAAAAATATTTACGACCTATTCTGATACCTTTAACGTAGGGAATGTAGCGCTCCCATCGCCCAGTGTACTCTAATAACTACACTGCAATAGCCGTACCCTAACCTTAAGTGGTTGGGGTAGTCTGGTCCTCCAGGTTGTGGGTTGAGCGCAGGGTTAACAACCCTGCCTCGTAAAAATACTTTGTTCAGGAACCTTAGAACAAGCCTCGGACTAGATTTAACGGAAAAATATATGGAAACGGAAATACGGAACTTACTTTTGGAACTTGGAATGTACGAACACTTCACAAACCCGGCGTTGCGCAAAATATGGTCAAAGAAGTAGATAGAAAGAGCTTAGGAGTAGTAACGCTGTAGGAAATAAGATGGAAAGAAACAGGAAGTACAGACATAAGCAATATGACAATCCTTTTGGTGGGTGTGATGAAAGGGATAATTCGGAGATGGTTTTGCGGTACGTAAGAATGTAGTACTAACGATAAAAAAGTTTAGAATAATCAACCCAAGACTAGAGTTATTAAAAATAGAGACTTATTATTTTGATATCGTATTCATTATTTACATACACCCACGGAGGAAAAAACACAAGAAAAAAAAGATTTTTATACTGAGGTAGAACTACTACTAGTAGGGATAAGTAATAGCGAAATAAAAATTGTACTAGGAGATATGAACTCCAAAATAGGGAAAGAGAGACCAACTATTGACATCCACAGTTTCCATGAAATAACTAATGACAATGGAACAAAAGTAATAGATTTAGCCAAAGGGAAATGTCTTAGAGTCAAGAATACAATGTTTTCGCATAAGAACATACATAAAGGGACATGGATGTCACCTGATGGTAGCTACTCAAATCAAATAGACCATATATTGGTAAATAAGAGATTCGCCAACAACATAATGGATGTAAAAACATACAGGGGAGCTGACTGCGACTTTGACCATTTTCTAGTAGCAGGCAACCTTAGGGTTAAGTTAAAAATAATGAGTAGGAAAATGGGATTGGAAATTGTCAGGTATATAGGTATAGAGAAACTCAAGGATAATAGATATGTCAGAGAGTTTTAAGAAAACATACAGAAAATGGTATGAAAAGTTAACTCAAATCCTGAAACAGTAGATGAATAATGGAAAATAATTAAACATACCCTTGGAAAAGTGTCAAAGAAAGTTTTAGGAAAAGTCCACAGAACGAATAAACCATGGTTTAACACTATATGCCAAGAAGCACTGGACAGAAGGAAAGTAGCAAGAAAAAATGGCTAAATGATGCTGACAATTGTGAAAAAGAGAGAATCTTTAGAGTAAAAAGAAAAGAAGCTCATAAAATTATTAGATGTGAAGAAAGAAAGAATGTTCAAAATATAATAAAAAAAGCAGAACAAGATTACAGATCACACAAGATGCGACAGCTATATCACAAGGTAAATAGTTTAAATAACTTTAAAAGACGAAACAGAAAGCAAGAAAAAATTCTAAAAAAAGATGATGGAAACCTAGTGACGAACCATGTAGAAATAATAGAGAAATGGGCAGAGTATTTTGAAAAACTACTCAATTGTGAAGAACCAGTTGATACATTTGTATATGGATGCAAAAAACCCATTGATGATTCCTGTCCAGCCCCATCAAAAGAGGAAATCGAACAACAAATCAAAAGACTCAAAAACCACAAGTCACCCGGGGAAAAAATCCTTCATGGGGAAGTATTAAAGCATGCAGATAGCTCCATGATAGAGAGTATTTACTTGTTAATAAAAGAAGTGTTAGAATAGGAAACTTTACCAGTAGATTGGGGAATAGTTTATTTATGCCCAATCCATAAAAAATACAAGCAGCAAGTCTGTAGTAACTATAGAGGAATAGCGCTGCTAGATACTACGTATAAGGTATTATCATATTGCAGCCTGGATAAAATCAAACTTTGGCCGAAGAAGTGGTGGGGGGCTATCAATGTGGATTCAGGCAAAACAGGTCAACGACGGACCAGATCTTTATTATCAGACAGCTATTCCAAAAAAGCTGGAAATGCAATAAGGAACTCTATATAATCTTTGTAGATTTTCAAACAGCCTATGACAATATAGATAAAACTAGCATAACCGAAATTTTGAAGAATTTCCATTTCCCAAATAAAATAGTACATTTAATTGAAGCTAATATAAAACAGACTAATGTTAAAGTCAAGGTAGGAAACGTAACATCAAGGAAGGTGGAGGCAAGAACCGGACTTAGACAGGGTGATGCCCTGTCGCCAATCCTTTTTAATTTGTATTAGACAAGGTGATCCGGGAAATGAATATTGGAAAAGATGAAGGAGCAATAATGGATAGAACCAGTTTTAGTCTGTTCGCTTATGCTGCCGACATAGTCCTACTAGAGAAAGAGGAACAAAAAGTGGTAGACTTATGTGATAGGTTAATGAAATCGGCAAAAAAGGTAGGGCTACAAATCAACACGGAGAAAACGCAATACATTAAATTTAGTAGGAAATTACGTAACGTTACTATAACCGAAATTATAACAATGGGTCAATACGATATCAAAAAAGTGGAAGAATTCAAATACCTGGGAACTATTGTAACACAGAAGAATGAATGTTAAATATAAATTCAACAAAGAATTAAAATGGGAAATAAATGCTTCTATGAACTAGGTAAATTATTGAGCTCTAAAATCCTTTCAAAAGAAGTTAAAACTCAGTTATATCTGACAATCATACGACCAGTAATCATGTATGGTTCACAGTGTTGGACGTTGCGAAAGATGGAGGAGGATAGATTACATATTTTTGAGAGAAATCATTTCTCAGAAATGTACTACGTAAAATATACCGACCCATATATTATCAAGATATTCAAAGATGGACTAGAAGACACAATCAAGAACTGATGGAGATATTAATTAATACACCAAGTTTGTAAACGAGATCAAACGGAGTAAGCTGGAATGGGTAAGCCAAATATGTAGAAAGCAAGATTCTCAATAGTTAAAGAGTACTTCAAGAGAACCCAAGGAACAAAAGACCACTGGGAAGACTAAGCGTACGCTGGGAAGATGGAATCAAATAAGATTTCTTAAATGCTAGAGGAGTGGATTATGGAGGCATGGATTGGAAGGAGGCAGCGGAAGCTAGAAAAGAATGAAGCAGAATCTGTTTTATGGCAAGATGGTCTCAAAGGACATGAAAAAAAATTCTCATACCTACCAAATATAAAAAAAGAATTTCATTAAAATCGATCGAGCCGTTTCGGAGGAGTTCGACCACAAACCTTGTAACACGAGATTTTTATATATTAGACAAATATAAATAGAGAAAGAGAGAAAGAATGAAAGAGAGATTGAGGGAGGGAAATTATTTTATTATAAATAAGAACTTATTTTACATACAATCTTTTGAATCTTAAAATGTTTTTAAATAATTATTTCTATGATTTTTTTATTAAATAGTTATTTTAAACATTTTTAAATAATATACACAATGTGATTTTCATTCAGTGGGTGAAACATGAACTTCTCTAACTACGAGTATTTGAACTAAATTCGTTTAAACCTGTAGTTTTACCATTATATATATATATCAGATAGTGTTCAGAAAATTCAACCCTCTTCTAATGATAAAATTAAATATCTTTTTAACAGGTAATAATTTGTGAAATATTGTACGACTATTGACTGTTTATATGTTTTTTAATAAACATTTAATATCACATTATATACATAGCATTCACGAAAAGTATAAAGTAATTATTAAATGCTAAAATATACATTATTTATTTACTTACTAATTTTATCTTTTATTAAAAAAAATAATTCTTTACTTTAAGACCATACTTAACAGCTATATATTTATTATAAAATCATTTGAAATTGATGTTGCATAGTTTATAATGAAAATTTCTTTGTAAAAGTGAAATTATGCTTAACAGCTTCTGTAAATTATGCCTGCACTAACAGGCATCATTTATAGAAGCAAATCAATATCTGAATTTTTGCCTCGGATAGCGGAACTAACTTTTCCATATTTCGTTCGAGAGCTGCATTGCTCTTACTGCCTCTTTTGGTACTACATCATTTATGAAACGTATTTTTCAGCGTATACAGCTACAAAAACCAAATATCCAGCACGTTTGGACGTACAAGCATCTTCAATTGACTTTAATGACAATAAACATATTGATAAATGCAGTCGCAAAAAGTAGATACACTGATCACCATTAACACGTATACGTCAACATATGTACACGTAACGTATTTTTTTAAATTATCTTAACTAGTTTTATTCTCATTTTGTACATATAATTAATTTAGCTCCAGTTTTTATTTATTATTTTTTAATTAATTCCGTATTCATATTGTGTGTAATATACTACACACAAAATACAGGTATATAAAACATAACGTTAAATATATTTTGTGAGACTCCTCAAAAAACCACTGCTTAAAAAGAGAATCTGAAATTGGAAAAGTTTGGAAACCGCAGCTCTAGAGCGAATAACAAATTTTTCCAATTCATTTTGTTAGTTTTGAAAAATTTTAATATTGTGAATGTGGGTTTTTCAACTATATTTCATGTTGTACATCTTGTCATTTAATGAAATTTCATCATACAATTATGAAAATAATGAAAAAACATAAAAAAACATTTCATGTCATATAACCATTATAGGTGAAAAATATTATGTTTAACATGTTTTGTATACATTTAATTGAGCTAGGAATTGAATAATATTAGCTAAATATAGAATGTTTAAAACTAATGTCTAATTTTAAACATTAAATGAATTACCATACTTATGAAAAATTGTTATCGAACAGATATCCAAAACGACAGGTAAAAAACTTCCTTTGAAAGAGGTCCGATATAATAAGAAAATAGAGTATGCTATAATGTTACGAACGTTTCACAATAACCTAATATAATATCGTAGTCATTAGAAGATTTATTTTTCAATAAATTAAGAGCAAATAACACATCGTTAAATGAAAAAGTAATACCTAAATATGGTTCATATGGTAACTGATCATTAAAATATATATATACGTAAACTAAAAATTTAATTCCAAATAAACAATTTATAATTTTAGAAAGATTGCCAATTTTACCTTACACTTAAAATTACGATTGAAATATCGGAAAGAGTTATTCATAAATTATATGACAAATTATTTTTATATGTATGAAATGACATGTTAATATCCAGCGTTTTAAAGAACCATCAATAATTTTACTAAATACATGATGTAATCATATTTTATTTACTATATTGTTATTTTATTCTATTCATATAAGTAATTTTTCATTTAACTTAGATATGTTTATGTAAAGTTAGCACTATATTAACCAGACAAATATAAAGTTCAAAAATGTAATGTGTTAATTAACTTATTCAATTAAGTTTAAAAAAATATTAAATATCTTTTCACACGACAGTATATGTAAATATGTAAAATACTAATTTACTTACATTTTTCTTCTTTATGTAAAGACAAAACTATTAATTTCTTTGAAGGGTAATATATTTATTTTATAGACATTTTAAGACTTTTTACAATGTTATATATAGGTATATCTTACATACCTAGTAAATTTCAACCGTTCTGTTTACTATCTTCGTAGCCTAATATGTTGAACTATCAATTTGATACGCGTAGTTCTCGGTTTGAATAACTCTATTTGAAATTATTCTATATATCACTAATTATTCATAATCAATGTTATTACCAACTATATTAAATAAGTAAAATACCTACATATATTAGGAAATTTTTTTATCCTCTCTTTCTAATCGTCTATGGTTCCTACTTTGATCCCCTCCCATAGGAATTCATACTTACACCCTTGTATTTAATATAATATAATGCGCTATATATACAATTTATGTAGAATATCATCAATTCATAATAGTTATTCTATGATAGAATACGAGATATTTTTTTATTATAAATAAGAATATATTTACTTGTTTTATTCGCTAATATGTGTGTTTACGCAATAAAGTATTTTTGTTAATAATAATAGCAATAATAATAATAATAATAATAATAATAATAATAAGGATAATAAGCTTAATCGGAGAAAACGAAAACGCGATTAAAGGTGTTATTAGGATTAAGTTATATAATGAATATACAAAAATAAGCCTTGGTGTTTTTTTTTTTTGTTCGCATTCGGCCCGCGTCTTCCATTGTGGCAATATGAATTAATAACGTACGTTCGTTACCATCGCGTTATATTTTCCCGTAAATCGTTCAAATAATCGTTTCTGTTTTAAACAGAATCTCGTGAATCATAATTTTTGTTATATCTGTTATTTGTATAACCCAAGTCGTTGTCGTTCGTTCGTTACCCTTGCGTAATATTATTATCTCTTAATTTATTTATATAATCGTTTCTTTTTAAATACATTGCAATATTTTATAAATATTATACATTATATTCCTTTTATATATGATCTCGTGAATTATAGAATTAATGTTTGTAAATCGCATAATCATTCTTAATATGTACTTGTAATTCGTAAATTACTTTAATAATCATTTCTTGTTGTACTCGTAATTATAGATATTGATTTAAATAGCCACTGGCCAGTCAGCGTGTGTATTTACTAACGGAACCGTGAGTATTATATTTATTAATTATACTTTATACATTTTTTTGTGAGCCAAAAAAGAGGCAATTTGTGTATTAATTGGTAATTTGTACTGTTGGACCAGAAGGGCCGTGAATAATAAAAATTGTGAAATATTATCATTTTAACTTGTATATTTCTATAAAAAAAAACGAATTATCACCTAACAAGGTAACAATGTGATAAAATATTTCAAGGTAGGTTTAGTAAGTAATAACTGAGTGATTATTGTCAATAAGTTATTACTTTTTTTTCCTTTAGTTAACTCGGTATTGTCGGAATTGTATATTATTTTCAACTTTGGCAACAATGTAACTGTAAAACAAATAAAAAATTTCTCTTATTCCCATTATATATATGATAAATTGCAAACTGGTCTTTGGGAATATCGTATTTGAGGAAAATATGTCCTGTTATCCTGCATGTTATACTAAATCCACTTTATGCCAATGAGAATTATTAAAAAATGTAGAATATTAACGTAAAAACCCAAAATTATATGAAATATATATTAAATATATACAATATACATATATACATAATAAATTAAATGCCACAAAAATATTCCATAATAGATGTTTCTTTTTTAGATATAGAATAAAGTTTACTTACGTTTCTTTATTACTAGGGAGTTATTAAATATTACAAAAAGTATTATTTAATGCACGACAAGAACTTCACTGAAAAATGTATTTTGTTGGTTTTTATGCTTTTAATTACTCAAAAACTGTATAATATCTCAATGTTTATCATTTTGGTAACTTTATTAATACAATATGGAACAATTATGTTATGTAATATCCTGGAATTTAAATTATTATTTTAATAACTCATAGAAAAATGCAATTAATTTTGCTAATGTAGATTTCGTTTTCAGTGTATGATTTAAAATTTTACAATTTTTAACTAATTTCACCTTACACTAATAAGAATTATTAAAAAAACCTAATAACATTTAAAATATTTAATAGTTATTTTTCAAATTCTGCATTTGCTTGCCGAAATTTCGTCATATGATCACATGATATTTCGCACTTAAGACATTTATCGAGTTTCATTTCGAGGTACGCCACACATATTCACGCGTCAATTCGTGACACACATATATATATATATTTATATATATTTATGTGTGTGTTGAATATGGTATATTGGTGTATATAATAGGTATGTCACTAAATAAATTCTCGTATTTTAAACAGGTAAATTAAACCTAAGAATCTAACATTGAGAGAGAGAGAGAGATAGTATATTAGAAAGAAGAGATTCAATTATGTATTATAACGAACCAAAAGAAAGAGGATCCTTGTTATTAGTGAATATTGCAGTGATATGATTAGACAAGGCTATCATTACTACTGATTGGAGACGTATTGCTAGTTGCTACACTGTTTGAGTCATTGTTTTTGTTGGTTTCTATTTAGGCTAGGGATCTACTCCTAATGACGAAGATGTAGTCAAAACCGGAGGACGAGGATATATTATATCTACATATTTTGACTTAAAAAAATTTTAAATTCGCTACCCTATCACAAATGCATAACATTATGCTTTAGTGAATAAGTCTATTTGATTTACCGTTTTATATATGTATTTTAAATATGTACTAAATACAATTATTATTGACCATCCTTTATTAATAAACATTTAGTCAAAACAGTAAAAATAAAATTTCGCAAGAGGTAATTTAATCATTATATTTTTAAGAAATAAGTCTTTGAATGTTCAATATTATTATACTTACCATTATCTACTGTATAATAGAAGAAAACCAATATACTTTAGTATATCCATAAAACTATTGGTATATGACAAAATTAATTCCATGTAGGATTTAGTAATCTAGGTCTTAATTAAATAACTTATGCAAAATTCTTGGATTAAAATATGATCTATATATGGGACACTAGATGATACCTCGGTCAGAGTAGAAACCAAATTAAATAATTTAACAAATTGCATTCTCTGATAAAGTTATAAATTTAACTAAGATAAAAGTGGATCACATAGTATGAAGAGACTGAAATTTCTAATTAAAAACCGATGATATGGTATATCGAAGGACTCTCCAAAATCGACTACGATTACATTGAATTGACTCCTTTGCTCTATAATGTGAGTTAAAAAAAATTTTAGTACAAAATACCGCTAGTAAATATTAATCTTTCATGTGTCGCTTAAAATAATATGAGTACGAAATAAAAAATATTAGCTATATGTGGAATGATTAATACGTATAATTGTATAATTTGTAATATCATGTATTTATAATTTTAAACACTAGATGAATTACCATACTTATGAAAAAGTGTTATCGAACAAATTTCCAAAACAGCAGGTACGAAACTTTCTTTGAAAGGGGTCCGAAGTAATAGGAAAATGGAGTTTGCAATAATGTTTTATAAGTTGAACAATAAGCTCAATATCAGCTGATATACTATCGTGGTCGTTTGGTCGTTAGATAATGTATTTTCTTATAAATTAAAAGCCGATAACACACCTTCAAGTGAAAAGTGGGTTTCATGGTTTTTTAAATGGGTTTTATGGTAACTTTCAACTGATTATTAAAGCATAAATACATAAACAATAATTTAAATTCCAAATATGTATTCAATAATTTTAGCAATTCTGCCAATTTCATTTTACGTTTAATAAAAAATGAAAAACTGTTCCACATAATGTATCACATAAATTACATCATAAATTATTTGCTGGAATATAATTCAACAATTAAATACTCGAATAGTTGTATTGTAAGAAAACTAATAGATTTCATAAAGAAAAATGTCTGAAATGAGATGAAACTTCCCAGCATATTATAGAACAATCATTCATTTTTCTATGTACACGATGTAATCATATTTTATTTACTGTATTATTTGATTTTATTTATATATGTGAATATTGTTTTTATTTTAGGTACGTTTATATAAAATCGGTCTATGTTAACCAGACAAACATAAAGTATGAAAATTCAATGTGTTGATTAACCTAATTCAATTAGATTAAATCCGTTATATATTGACAATAAATAAAAATAGTATACATATTTTTCAACGTAAAATATCACGAATTTATTAAGTGTATACATGTTAAATATTAATTTACTTACTATTATTCACTACGTATAAAAATAATTCTATTAAATTCTTTGAAGGGTATACCCATTTAGGCAATTTATAT
Organism: Chaetogeoica ovagalla; assembly: GCA_032441825.1. NCBI lineage: Eukaryota > Metazoa > Arthropoda > Insecta > Hemiptera > Aphididae > Chaetogeoica > Chaetogeoica ovagalla. The sequence continues at coordinate 2,473,545 of CM063728.1, forward strand.
ATGAAAGTATCAATTCGTAATAGATATTCTATGATATAAAATCGAGATATTCTTCAGTATTCAAAACAATATACTTACTGTCATTTATATCTAAGTGCGCTGAATGTAAATGGGGTACTTCCATTCATTACACTTCCGCCGCAATGAGCAGGGAATTGGACATGTAAATAAGCAGCGCGAATATATAAACACGTCAACAGTGATAAATCGAGCAACACGAGCAGCAACCTAACTGGCAGCGCGAGTGTGATTGTGTGTTTACTTCGGTTCGAATAGGTTACGACGTAACTTGTTCGAACAGAATATAATCGCGATCGCGCTGCCAGTTAAGTTGTTAAGCAAATTATCAGAGCAATATAACCACTCTGTTTAGATTAATAGCAATAATACGCGGTCGTCGAGACGATATCGATGAAGATCGACAATTGCCCCGTACTCCCTAACGCATTAAAATGAACCGAGGTTAATGATAAATCGCCGGTCGGCCAAAAATAGGCGATTAATTATTATAATATCTAAAAACGGCACCAACCATAGTCGTCGTTATATTAGTTATTGTTGTTGTTTTTCCACAAATCTTATCGTACGCGTCGTTGCGAATCGTAGCCGCGAATGTATAAAATTATTTTCCGAAGGCCTTTTTTTGTACGTAAAATTTGTTCGTCATCCGTTGATGGTAGCACGTAACGCGTATCTAATGTCCGCGTCCCGAATAACACATATTTTTCGATTTTTGTGACTTTAATTATAAATTGTCTATTACAAATTCTAATTAACAGCTCTAATAGCTGCAGTGGAAATTACAAATAGCGAATATTCAGTGAATTGTGTGGCTCGATTAGTCGATTATTGTATGATCTTACCAATTTTTATTATTACTTTTGGCACTAATCGCCGTATTAATATTTCTTTTTGTCAAGATCCGTGTGCGCTAATCGTCACGGCATTTTGTTATATACGAGTTGCTTGTGGTTGTATGTTTATTATTTTATATAGTATAGGACCAGCTGGCCAGTCTGCGCTCCACGAAATTGTGAGTTTTATTTATATTATTATTTATTTATTTGTATATTTTAACTGTAAGTCACTTATTTATTATTTAGTGAGCCAAAGGGGCTAATATTATAATTATTATTATTCATTTTTATATTCGTTTTATAATTATTATTATTATTATTGTTATTATTTATTATTTAGTGAGCCAAAGGGGCTAATTTTATAATTATTATTCATTCTCATATTCGTTTTACAATTATTATTATTATTATTATTTTGTCATTTACTAATTATATGTACCAAAATACAGCAATGAAAAAGTAATACCTAAATATGGGGCATATTGTAACTGATCATTAAAATATATATACGTAAACAATAAATTTAATTCCAAATAAACAATTTATAATTTTAGAAAGATAGCCAATTTTACCTTACACTTAAAATTACGATTGAAATGTCAGAAAGAGTTATTCATAAATTATATGACAAATTATTTATAAATATATGAAAAGACATGTTAATATGCAGCGTTTTAAAGAACCATCAATAATTTTACTAAATACATGATGTAATCATATTTTATTTACTATATTGTTATTTTATTCTATTCATATAAGTAATTTTTCATTTAACTTAGATATGTTTATGTAAAGTTAGCACTATATTAACCAGACAAATATAAAGTTCAAAAATGTAATGTGTTAATTAACTTATTCAATTAAGTTTAATAAAAATATTAAATATATTTTCACACGACAGTATATGTAAATATGTAAAATACTAATTTACTTACATTCTTCTTCTTTATGTAAAGATAAAACTATTAATTTCTTTGAAGGGTAATATATTTATTTTATAACCATATTAAGACTTTTTACAATGTTATATATAGGTATATTTTACATACCTAGTAAATTTCAACCGTTCTGTTTACTATCTTCGTAGCCTAATATGTTGAACTATCAATTTGATACGCGTAGTTCTCGGTTTAAATCTCTCCATTTGAAATTATTCTATATATCATTGATTATTCATAATCAATGGTATTACCAACTATATTAAATAAGTAAAATACCTACATATAATAGGAAATTTTTTTAGCCTCTCTTTCTAAGCGTCTATGGTTCCTACTTTGATCCCCTCCCATAGGAATTCATACCTACACCCTTGTATTTAATATAATATAATGCGCTATAATTTTTTGATTATAAATAAGAATATATTTACTTGTTTTTTCACTAATATGTGTGTTAACGCCGTAAATTATTTTTGTTAATAATAATATCAATAAAAATAATAATAATAAAATAATAATAATAATAATAATAATAATAATAATAATAATAATAATAATAATAATAATAATGAGGATAATTAGCTTAATCGGAGAAAACGAAAACGCGATTAAAGGTGTTATTAGGATTAAGTGATGTAATGTATATACAAAAATAGGTCTTGGTGTTTTTTTTTTTTGTTCGCATTCGGCCCGCGTCTTCCATTGTGGCAATATGAATTAATAACGTACGTTCGTTACCATCGCGTTATATTTTCCCGTAAATCGTTCAAATAATCGTTTCTGTTTTAAACAGAATCTCGTGAATCATAATTTTTGTTATATCTGTTATTTGTATAACCCAAGTCGTTGTCGTTCGTTCGTTACCCTTGCGTAATATTATTATCTCTTAATTTATTTATATAATCGTTTCTTTTTAAATACATTGCAATATTTTATAAATATTATACATTATATTCCTTTTATATATGATCTCGTGAATTATAGAAGTAATGTTTGTAAATCGCATAATCATTCTTAATATGTACTTGTAATTCGTAAATTAGTTTAATAATCATTTCTTGTTGTACTCGTAATTATAGATATTGATTTAAATAGCGACTGGCCAGTCAGCGTGTGTATTTACTAACGGAACCGTGAGTATTAAATTTATTAATTATACTTTATAAATTTTTTTTGTGAGCCAAAAAAGAGGCAATTTGTGTATTAATTGGTAATTTGTACTGTTGGGCCAGAAGGGCCGTGAATAATAAAAATTGTGAAATATTATCATTTTAACTTTTATATTTCTATAAAAAAAACTTATTATCACCTAACAAGGTAACAATGTGATAAAATATTTCATGGTAGGTTTAGTAAGTAATAACTGAGTAATTATTGTCAATAAGTTATTAATTTTTTTTCGTTTAGTTAACTTGATACTGTCGGAATTGTATATTATTTTTAACTTTTGCAACAATGTAACTGTAAAACAAATAAAAAATATCTCTTATTCCCATTATATATATGATAAATTGCAAATTGTTCTTTGAGAATATCGTAATTGGGGAAAATATGTCCTGTTATCCTGCATGTTATACTAAATCCACTTTATGCCAATGAGAATTATTAAAATATGTAGAATATTAACGTAAAAACCCAAAATTATATAAAATATATATTAAATATATACAATATACATATATAAATAATAAATTAAATGCCACTAAAATATTCCATAATAGATGTTTCTTTTTTAGATATAGAATAAAGTTTACTTACGTTTCTTTATTACTAGGGAGTTATTAAATATTACAAAAAGTGTTATTTAATACACGACAAGAAATTCACTGAAAAAAGTATTTTGTTGTTTTTTTGCATTTAATTACTCAAAAACTGTATAATATCTCAATGTTTATCATTTTGGTAACTTTATTAATACAATATGGAACAATTATGTTATGTAATATCCTGGAATTTAAATTATTATTTTAATAACTCATAGAAAAATGCAATTAATTTTGCTAATGTAGATTTCGTTTTCAGTGTATGATTTAAAGTTTTACAATTTTTAACTAATTTCACCTTACACTAATAAGAATTATTAAAAATACCTAATAACATTTAAAATATGTAATAGTTATTTTTCAAATTCTTCATTTGCTTGCCGTAATTTCGTCATATGATCACATGATATTTCGCACTTAAGATATTTATCCAGTTTAATTTCGAGGTACGCCACACTTATTCACGCGTCAATTCGTGACACACATATATATATATTTATATATATGTATGTGTGTGTTGAATATGGTATATTGGTGTATATAATAGGTATGTCACTAAATAAATTCTCGTATTTTAAACAGGTACATTAAACCTAAGAATCTAACATTGAGAGAGAGAGAGATAGTATATTAGAAAGAGGAGATTCAATTATGTATTATAACGAATCAAAAGAAAGAGGATCCTTGTTATTAGTGAATATTGCGGTGATATGATTGGACAAGGCCATCATTACTACTAATTGGAGACGTATTGCTAGTTGCTACACTGTTTGAGTCATTGTTTTTGTTGGTTTCTATTTAGGCTAGGGATCTACCCCTAATGACGAAGATGTAAGCTAAACCGGAGGACGAGGATATATTATATCTACATATTTTGACTTAAAAAAATTTTAAATTCGCTACTCTATCACAAATGCATAACATTATGCTTTTGTGAATAAGACTATTTTATTTACCGTTTTATATATGTATTTTAAATATGTACTAAATACAATTATTATTGACCATCCTTTATTAATAAACATTTAGTCAAAACAGTAAAAATAATATTTCGCAAGAGTTAAATTAATCTTTATATTTTTAAGAAATAAGTCTTTGAATGTTCAATATTATTTTAATTACCTTTTTTTACTGTATAATAGAAGAAAACCAATATACATTAGTATATCCATAAAACTATTGGTGTATGACAAAATTAATTCCATGTAGAATTTAGTAATCTAGGTCTTAATTAAATAACTTATGCAAAATTCTTGGATTAAAATATGATGTATATATGGGACACTAGATGATACCTCGGTCAGAGTTGAAACCAAATTAAATAATTTAACAAATTGCATTCTCTGATAAAGTTATAAATTGAACTAAGATAAAAGTGGATCACATAGTATGAATAGACTGTACTTTCTAATTAAAAACCGATGATCTGGTATATCGAAGACCTCTCCAAAATCGACTACGATTACATTTAATTGACTCCTTTGCTCTATAATGTTAGTTAAAAAAAATTTTAGTACCAAATACCGCTAGTAAATATTAATCTTTCATGTGTCGCTTAAAATAATATGAGTACGAAATAAAAAATATTAGCCATATGTGGAATGATTAGTACGTATAATTGTATAATTTGTAATATCATGTATTTATAATATTAAACACTAGATGAATTACCATACTTATGAAAAAGTGTTATCGAACAAATTTCCAAAACAGCAGGTACGAAACTTTCTTTGAAAGGGGTCCGAAGTAATAGGAAAATGGAGTTTGCAATAATGTTTTATAAGTTGAACAATAAGCTCAATATCAGCTGATATACTATCGTGGTCGTTTGGTCGTTAGATAATGTATTTTCTTATAAATTAAAAGCCGATAACACACCTTCAAGTGAAAAGTGGGTTTCATGGTTTTTTAAATGGGTTTTATGGTAACTTTCAACTGATTATTAAAGCATAAATACATAAACAATAATTTAAATTCCAAATATGTATTCAATAATTTTAGCAATTCTGCCAATTTCATTTTACGTTTAATAAAAAATGAAAAACTGTTCCACATAATGTATCACATAAATTACATCATAAATTATTTGCTGGAATATAATTCAACAATTAAATACTCGAATAGTTGTATAGTAAGAAAAACTAATAGATTTCATAAAGAAAAATGTCTGAAATGAGATGAAACTTCCCAGCATATTATAGAACAATCATTCATTTTTCTATGTACACGATGTAATTATATTTTATTTACTGTATTATTTGATTTTATTTATATATGTGAAAATTGTATTTATTTTAGGTACGTTTATATAAAATCGGTCTATGTTAACCAGACAAACATAAAGTATGAAAATTCAATGTGTTGTTTAACTTAATTCAATTAGATTAAATCCGTTATATATTGACAATAAATAAAAATAGTATACATATTTTTCAACGTAAAATATCACGAATTTATTAAGTGTATACATGTAAAATATTAATTTACTTACTATTATTCACTACGTATAAAAATAATTCTATTAAATTCTTTGAAGGGTATACCCATTTAGGCAATTTATATATGAAAATATCAATTCGTAATAGATATTCTATGATATAAAATCGAGATATTCTTCAGTATTCAAAACAATATACTTACTGTCATTTATATCTAAATTGCGCTGAATGTAAATGGGGTACTTCCATTCATTACACTTCCGCCGCAATGAGCAGGGAATTGGACATGTAAATAAGCAGCGCGAATATATAAACACGTCAACAGTGATAAATCGAGCAACACGAGCAGCAACCTAACTGGCAGCGCGTGTGATTGTGTGTTTACTTCGGTTCGAATAGGTTACGACGTAACTTGTTCGAACAGAATATAATCGCGATCGCGCTGCCAGTTAAGTTGTTAAGCAAATTATCAGAGCAATATAACCACTCTGTTTAGATTAATAGCAATAATACGCGGTCGTCGAGACGATATCGATGAAGATCGACAATTGCCCCGTACTCCCTAACGCATTAAAATGAACCGAGGTTAATGATAAATCGCCGGTCGGCCAAAATAGGCGATTAATTATTATAATATCTAAAAACGGCACCAACCATAGTCGTCGTTATATTAGTTATTGTTGTTGTTTTCCACAAATCTTATCGTACGCGTCGTCGCGAATCGTAGCCGCGAATGTATAAAATTATTTTCCGAAGGCCTTTTTTTGTACGTAAAATTTGTTCGTCATCCGTTGATGGTAGCACGTAACGCGTATCTAATGTCCGCGTCCCGAATAACACATATTTTTCGATTTTTGTGACTTTAATTATAAATTGTCTATTACAAATTCTAATTAACAGCTCTAATAGCTGCAGTGGAAATTACAAATAGCGAATATTCAGTGAATTGTGTGGCTCGATTAGTCGATTATTGTATGATCTTACCAATTTTTATTATTACTTTTGGCACTAATCGCCGTATTAATATTTCTTTTGTCAAGATCCGTGTGCGCTAATCGTCACGGCATTTTGTTATATACGAGTTGCTTGTGGTTGTATGTTTATTATTTTATATAGTATAGGACCAGCTGGCCAGTCTGCGCTCCACGAAATTGTGAGTTTTATTTATATTATTATTTATTTATTTGTATATTTTAACTGTAAGTCACTTATTTATTATTTAGTGAGCCAAAGGGGCTAATATTATAATTATTATTATTCATTTTTATATTCGTTTTATAATTATTATTATTATTATTGTTATTATTTATTATTTAGTGAGCCAAAGGGGCTAATTTTATAATTATTATTCATTCTCATATTCGTTTTACAATTATTATTATTATTATTATTTTGTCATTTACTAATTATATGTACCAAAATACAGCAATACCAATTAATACCATAAATTGCGTTAATATTTTTTAATGATAGTTACCATTGCTCTTTGTATAAGTGGGTAAACAGTATTGGTTAATATAATAATATTAAAGAGATTCAATTGCCTTTCACTTAAAATTAGGATTGAAATGTCGGAAAGAGTTATTCATAAATTATATGACAAATTATTTATATATATATGAAATGACATGTTAATATGCAGCGTTTTAAAGAACCATCAATAATTTTATTAAATACATGATGTAATCATATTTTATTTACTATATTGTTATTTTATTCTATTCATATAAGTAATTTTTCATTTAACATAGATATGTTTATGTAAATTTAGCACTATATTAACCAGACAAATATAAAGATCAAAAATGTAATGTGTTAATTATCTTATTTAATTAAGTTTAATAAAAATATTAAATATCTTTTCACACGACAGTACATGTAAATATGTAAAATACTAATTTACTTACTTTCTTCTTCTTTATGTAAAGACAAAACTATTAATTGCTTTGAAGGTAATATATTTATATTATAGCCATTTTAAGACTTTTTATAATGTTATATATAGGTATATCTTACATACCTAGTAAATTTCAACCGTTCTGTTTACTATCTTCGTAGCCTAATATGTTGAACTATCAATTTGATGCGCGTAGTTCTCGGTTTGAATCTCTCCATTTGAAATTATTCTATATATCATTGATTATTCATAATCAATGGTATTACCAACTATATTAAATAAGTAAAATACCTACATATATTAGGAAATTTTTTTATCCTCTCTTTCTAAGCATCTATGGTTTCTACTTTGATCCCCTCCCATAGGAATTCATACCTACACCCTTGTATTTAATATAATATAATGCGCTATATATACAATTTATGTAGAATACCATCAATTCATAATAGTTATTCTATGATAGAATACGAGATATTTTTTGATTATAAATAAGAATATATTTACTTGTTTTTTTCACTAATATGTGTGTTAACGCCGTAAAGTATTTTTGTTAATAATAATAGCAATAAAAATAATAATAATAATAATAACAATAATAATAATAATAATAATAATAATAATAATAATAATAATAATAATAATAATAATAATAATAATAATAATAATAATAATGAGGATAATTAGCTTAATCGGAGAAAACGAAAACGCGATTAAAGGTGTTATTAGGATTAAGTGATGTAATGTATATACAAAAATAGGTCTTGGTGTTTTTTTTTTTTTTTGTTCGCATTCGGCCCGCGTCTTCAATTCTGGCAATACGAAATAATAACGTACGTTCGTTACCGTCGCGTAATATTTTCCAGTAAATCGTTCAAATAATCGTTTCTGTTTTAAACAGAATCTCGTGAATCATAATTTTTGTTATATCTGTTATTTGTATAACCCAAGTCGTTGTCGTTCGTTCGTTACCCTTGCGTAATATTATTATCTCTTAATTTATTTATATAATCGTTTCTTTTTAAATACATTGCAATATTTTATAAATATTATACATTATATTCCTTTTATATATGATCTCGTGAATTATAGAAGTAATGTTTGTAAATCGCATAATCATTCTTAATATGTACTTTTAATTCGTAAATTAGTTTAATAATCATTTCTTGTTGTACTCGTAATTATAGATATTGATTTAAATAGCGACTAGCCAGTGAGCGTGTGTATTTACTAACGGAATCGTGAGTATTAAATTTATTAATTATACTTTATAAATTTTTTTTGTTAGCCAAAAAAGAGGCAATTTGTGTATTAATTGGTAATTTGTACTGTTGGACCAGAAGGGCCGTGAATAATAAAAATTATGAAATATTATCATTTTAACTTGTATATTTCTATAAAAAAAACGTATTATCACCTAACAAGGTAACGATGTGATAAAATATTTCATGGTAGGTTTAGTAAGTAATAACTGAGTAATTATTGTGAATAAGTTATTAATTTTTTTTCGTTTAGTTAACTCGATACTGTCGGAATTGTATATTATTTTTAAATTTGGCAACAATGTTACTGTAAAACAAATAAAAAATTTCTCTTATTCCCATTATATATATGATAAATTGCAAATTGTTCTTTGAGAATATCGTAATTGAGGAAAATATGTCCTGTTATCCTGCATGTTATACTAAATCCACTTTATGCCAATGAGAATTATTAAAAAATGTAGAATATTAACGTAAAAACCCAAAATTATATAAAATATATATTAAATATATACAATATACATATATAAATAATAAATTAAATGCCACAAAAATATTCCATAATAGATGTTTCTTTTTTAGATATAGAATAAAGTTTACTTACGTTTCTCTATTTCTAGGGAGTTATTAAATATTACAAAAAGTATAATTTAATGCACGACAAGAAATTCACTGGAAAAAGTATTTTGTTGGTTTTATTGTTTTTAATTACTCAAAAACTGTATAATATCTCAATGTTAATCATTTTGGTAACTTTATTAATACAATATGGAACAATTATGTTATGTAATTTCCTGGAATTAAAATTATTATTTTAATAACTCATAGAAAAATGCAATTAATTTTGCTAATGTAGAATTCGTTTTCAGTGTATGATTTAAAATTTTACAATTTTTAACTAATTTCTTCTTAGACTAATAAGAATTATTAAAAAAACCTAATAACATTTAAAATATTTAATAGTTATTTTTCAAATTCTTCATTTATTTGCCGTAATTTCGTCATATGATCACATGATATTTCGCACTTAAGATATTTATCGAGTTTAATTTCGAGGTATGCCACACTTATTCACGCGTCAATTCGTGGCACATATTTATATATATATGTGTGTGTGTTGAATATGGTATATTGGTGTATATAATAGGTATGTCACTAAATAAATTCTTGTATTTTAAACAGGTACATTAAACCTAAAAATCAAACATTGAGAGAGAGAGAGATAGTATATTAGAAAGAGGAGTTTCAATTATGTATTTTAACGAATCAAAAGAAAGAGGATCCTTGTTATTAGTGAATATTGCGGTGATATGATTGGACAAGGCCATCATTACTACTAATTGGAGACGTATTGCTAGTTGCTACACTGTTTGAGTCATAGTTTTTGTTGGTTTCTATTTAGGCTAGGGATCTACTCCTAATGACGAAGATGTAATCAAAACCGGAGGACGAGGATATATTATATCTACATATTTTGAATTAAAAAAATTTTAAATTCGCTACTCTATTACAAATGCATAACATTATGCTTTTGTGAATAAGACTATTGTATTTACCGTTATATATATGTATATTAAATATGTACTAAATACAATTATTATTGACCATCCTTTATTAATAAACATTTAGTCAAAACAGTAAAAATAATATTTCGCAAGAGTTAAATTAATCTTTATATTTTTAAGAAATAAGTCTTTGAATGTTCAATATTATTTTACTTACCTCTTTCTACTGTATAATAGAAGAAAACCAATATACTTTAGTATATCCATTAAACTATTGGTGTATGACAAAATTAATTCCATGTAGAATTTAGTAATCTAGGTCTTAATTAAATAACTTATGCAAAATTCTTGAATTAAAATATAATCTATTTATGGCACACTAGATGATACTTCGGTCAGAATAGACACCAAGTTAAATAATTTAACAAATTGCATTCTCTGATAAAGTTATAAATGTAACTAAGATAAAAGTGGATCACATAATATGAAGAGACTGAACTTTCTAATTAAAAACCGATGATCTGGTATATCGAAGGCCTCTCCAAAATCGACTACGATTACATTGAATTGACTCCTGTGCTCTATAATGTGAGTTAAAAAAAATTTTAGTACAAAAAAAACCGCTAGTAAATATTAATCTTTCATGTGTCGCTTAAAATAATATGAGTAAGAAATAAAAAATATTAGCTATATGTGGAATGATTAATACGTATAATTGTATAATTTGTAATATCATGTATTTATAATTTTAAACACTAGATGAATTACCATACTTATGCAAAATTGGTATCGAACAAATATCCAAAACGACAGGTAAAAAACTTCCTTCGAATGAGGTCCGATATAATAAGAAAATAGTGTATGCTATAATGTTACGAACGTTTAACAATAACCTGATATAATGTCGTAGCCAATAGATGATTTATTTTTCAATAAATTAAGAGCAAATAACACATCGTTAAATGAAAATGTAATACCTAAATATGCGTCATATAGTAACTGATCATTAAAATATATATACGTAAACAATAAATTTAATTCCAAATAAACAATATATAATTTTAGAAAGATTGCCAATTTTACCTTACACTTAAAGTTACGATTGAAATATCGGAAAGAGTTATTCATAAATTATATGACAAATTATTTTTATATATATGAAATGACATGTTAATATGCAGCGTTTTAAAGAACCATCAATAATTTTACTAAATACATGATGTAATCCTATTTTATTTACTATATTGTTGTTTTATTCTATTCATATAAGTAATTTTTTATTTAACTTAGATATGTTTATGTAATGTTAGCACTATATTAACCAGACAAATATAATGTTCAAAAATAGAATGTGTTAATTAACTTATTCAATTAAGTTTAATAAAAAGAATAAATATCTATTCACACGAGCGTTTATGTAAATATTTTTTTTTTTTTTTTTTTTTTTTTTTTCAATCCGAAGATTGGTTAAATGATTAATGGTGTTTCTCTCCATTTATCTCTGTCACTTATAATCCTCTTCATCTCCCAGTATGTTCCTATTCCGGTATCTTCCATCACCTGCTTCAGAAATGGAGTTCTGGGCCTTCCTCTTCCAGGTTTTCCTTCGATCTTTCCCTCTATTATTGTGGTTATCCAAGGACTATTCCTTATTACGTGTCCGATCCATGCTTTCCTCCTCGATCTTAGCGTATTCCATATTGATTTTTGAGTATTCATTCTTTTGAAAACCTCATCATTTTTTATCTTTTCCGTCCATGAAATTTTTAGCACTCTTCTCCAACACCATACTTCAAAGGCTTCTATTTTGGCTTTTTCAGCCTTCATTATTGTCCAAGTCTCTGCTCCATATAGAGCTACGCTCCACACAAAGCTTTTTATAAGTGATTTCCTGGTGTCCAGACTTATTCTGTTTGAAGTAAAAAGATTTCTCTTTTTATAATAGGCCTGTTTAGCCTGCGCTATTCTACATACTATATCTTTATGGCTTTTCCCATCGCTTGTAATTTTGCTCCCCAGGTATGTGAAACTTTGAACTGTCTCCAGCAATATTCCATCTAGAGTTATATTTGCATAAATCTGCTGTTTGCTACATATAAGGATCTTGGTTTTCCGTTGGTTTATTTTCATGTAGTGTTCTTTAAGCGTGTCGTTCATTTTTTCGAGCATGTTAGTTATGTCTTCTTCACTTTCTCCGATTACAGCAATATCGTCCATAAAACGCAACATTTGCACAAGTATTCCTCCTATCTTTACTCCTCCAGTATTTTCTTTTCTTATTTCTTTTAGGGCTTCTTCTATGTATAGATTAAATAAGGTAGGTGATAAATTGCACCCTTGTCTTACCCCCTTGGCAATTTTAGCCTCCACCTGGTTGTTACCTTTTTCAGCTTTTATAACTGCGATTTCGTTGATATACAGATTATGTATGATTTTTCTATCGTTATAGTCTATTCCAATGTCTTCCATAATCTTAAATAGTTTTGTCCATTTAACATTATCGAATGCCTTCTCCAAATCTAAGAAGGCAATAAACAGTGGTTTGTTGATTCTAAACATTTTCTCTATGATTATTCTTAAGCATATTATCGCCTCTCTAGTGCCTCTATTTTTCCTGAAACCAAATTGGTCTTCAGCTAAATTTTCATTTATCTTCGACTCTATTCTTTTGTGCATTATTTTTGTGAGAATCTTAGAAGCATGTGTTATGAGGCTAATTGTTCTGTATTCCTCACATCTCTCTGATTTCTTTTTCTTGGGAATGGGAATTATAATGCATTTCTCGAAATCTTTCGGAATGATGCCGGTTTTGTATGTTTTTCCTATTATTTTAAACAGAATATCTTTTCCATACCCATCCAAAGCCTTTAATAGTTCTCCGTTTAACTCGTCTATCCCAGGTGCTTTATTATTTTTCAGTTCTTTTAAGGCTATTTCAATTCTTCTCTTAATATAGATGGTCCTGTGTTGCATTGCATATCTTCGCTCCTCTTCATGGATAATTGTATAGTGTCTGCTTGCCCGTTTCCATATAGTTTTTCTAAGTAATCTTTCCACGTCTTTAGTTTTTCGTCTTCATCACTTATAACTTTTCCATCACTGTTTTTTAAAAACGTTGACCTATTTCTATGTTCGCTGAAAAATCTTTTTATTATCTTGTATGCTTTATCGCCCATACCTTTGGAAAGGTAGTCGTTTATTGAAGAGCATTTATCATTCAGCCATTCTTCTTTCGCTTTCTTTGACTCTCTTACAATCATGTTTCTATATATTTTGTATTTTCTTTTATCTTCATCATTTTTCCATTTTTATATTTTCTTCTTTCTTCTATGAGGTCTACAATTTTATTCGTTATCCAAGGTCTTATTGGGGTATTTCTCTCCTTCTCTAGTTTCGTTTCCGCCGCCGTTGTCACTGCTTCTTTTAACGCTTCCCAATCATCATTTATTCCATACGGCTCATTTTGCTCTTTTATTTGCAATTCTTTTAACTTATTATTTACTTCTTCGCTGTAATTATATCTTATTTCTTCATTTTTCAGTTTATCTAGATACCATTTTTTCCTTGTAATTTGTTTGTTTTCCACTTTTTTAAGGCTTAGATTGGATTCCATTATGACTAAATTATGATCACTATCTATGTCTGCTCCCGGGAAGCTTTTGCTTTGTTTTACTTGATTTCGGTATCTTTTCCTAACAAGGATGTAGTCTATTTGATATCTGGCTCCCCCTCCTGGCATAGTCCACGTGTACCTTCTACGCTTAGGCTGTGAGAATAAAGTGTTTGTGATCACTAAGTTTTGTTCCTTGCAAAACTCTATTAGCCTTTCACCTCTTTGATTTCTTTTTCCCAATCCAAAAGCCCCTGAAATATCTTGTTCTTTTATTTCTCCTACAACTGCATTCCAGTCTCCCAAGATTATCATATTATCCTTCCCCTTTGATAACTTTATAACTTCGTCAATTTGCTCATACATTTCCTCAATTTCGTCGTCTCCGTGTCTTGAAGTAGGCATATATACTTGGATAATGAAGGTGTTAACAGGTTTTGTATCCATTTTAATAGCAATTATTCTACTATTAAATTGAATAACAGTGTTAACTCTTTTTCCCATCTCCTTATTCATGATTATCCCTACTCCTGCCATCTTACTATCGTCTCCAGAAAAAATTACTCTAAAATCATCCGACCAAAAATCACCTTGACCAGGCCATTTTATCTCACTCATTCCTAGAATATCAATATTATGACGCTTCATTTCTAACTTAATGTTTTCTAATTTTCCACATATCCCTAGAGATCTTACATTCCATGTAGCAATTCTCCTTTTGTTTTTTGATGGAATAGTATTGTTAGTCCCCACCCGGAGATCCGAACGGAGGACTATTTTACCTCCGGAATTTTTTAACTCTACTTTATTCTTCATCAAAAATCATTATACTCAGGAAATATAATGCAGTAGGTTCCTCTGGCTTTCTGCATTGCAGTTGGTGAGTCAGTTCTTAGAAGATGTCTAAGCTGCCTGCGCCAAATCCTTCTATTGCCGTTAGCTCTGATTCAGAAATCGCCAATAGTCGGTAGTAGCGGTTACTGCTTCCCTCCGCTACCTCCTTTTAATCGCCTCTTACGATAAGCAGGAGTTACTGTGGTCCTATTCTAACCCCAGACCCACAGGGGTAATGTAAATATTTAAAATACTAATTTACATACATTTTTCTTCTTTACGTAAAGACAAAAATATTAATTTCTTTGAAGGGTAATATATTTATTTTATAGCCATTTTAAGACTTTTTACAATGTTATATATAGGTATATCTTACATACCTAGTAAATTTCTACCGTTCTGTTTACTATCTTCGAAGCCTAATATGTTGAACTATCAATTTGATACGCGTAGTTCTCGGTTTGAATCTCTCTATTTGAAATTATTCTATATATCATTGATTACACTGGTGAACAATTTTTAACATAATTTCTGTTGAGTTCGGTTTTTCAGCTGTTTTAAAGTTAAATAGGTATGCTGATTTCAAAACTGTTTTTAGTTTTCTTCTATCACGTCAAGTTTTATCTCTACAGCTTATCAAAATTTGACCACTCTTTGCGATTGTTCATCGATAGTTCAAAACGAAGCTTAAAGTGTGTCCTTCTCCACAATGGAAATTTATTTGGTGCAGTACGAATTGGTCATTCAGTTTGTTTCCGTGAAGAATATGAAGACATAAAGAGAGTCATTGATTTGTTACAATATAATATGCACAAATGGATCATTTGTGTTGACCTTAGAATGGTTTGCTTCCTTCTTGGCCAACAACGTGGATATACCAAGTATCCGTGTTTTTTGTGTATGTGGGACAGCAGAGCTCGTGAAAAGCATTGGTTACAGTCAAATTGGCCGCCAAGATCTGACCTCTAACCTGGTGATCCTAATATTCTACATCAGCCACTTGTAGATAGACAGAACATTATATTTCCATCTCTGCATATAAAACTGGGTGTAATGAAGCAATATGTTAAAGCATTGCCAATTGAAGGGGACTGTTTCAAGTATCTGATTACGGCATTTCCAAGTCTGTCTTTTGAAAAAATAAAAGCCGGTGTGTTTGATGGCCCACAGATTCGGCAGCTCGTTAAAGATGAAAATTTTATTGAAACAATGACAGAACTTCAAAAAAATGCTTGAATGGCATTCAAAGATCTTATAAAAAACTTTCTTGGAAATACACGAGCACAAAATTACACTGAAATTGTTCAACAACTATTGAAGACCTTCAAAATACTTGGTTGCAATATGAGTATCAAGGTGAATTTTCTGCATAGCCATCTTGCTGACTTCCCGGAAAATCTTGGTGCAGTTAGTGATGAGCAGGGTGAGCGATTCCACCAAGATTTGAAGATCATGGAGGCACGTTATCAGGGAAGATGGGATGTGCATATGATGGCTGACTATTGTTGGAGTATTAAACGAGATTGTCCACAAATAGAACACGTCAGGAAAAGTTATAAACAAAAATTCTTACCTTGATATGTATATTTGCGAATTCCTAAAATAATTTTATTGTTACTTGTATGCACAAAATTTTATTTACATTAATTTATATAATATATATTATATCCTTTGTATGAATAAAGTTATTATCGGTGAATAATAATTTTGCAATTATTTTATATTCCTTTGTATGTACATTTTATATGAATTTTGAGACACAGAGAGGATGTACTTTTTATCTCAAAAAGTTGATGTGATAGATAAAAACTAATGGCATTTTTAGATTCAGATGCAAAAAATTAGTTAATAACAAGTTTAAAATCTAAGTCAACCAAATATGTGTTTCCCAGTGTTATTCATAATCAATGGTATTACCAACTATATTAAATAAGTAAAATACCTACATATATTAAGAAATTTTTTTAGCCTCTCTTTCTAAGCATCTATGGTTCCTACTTTGATCCCCTCCCATAGGAATTCATACCTACACCCTTGTATTTAATATAAGATAATGCGCTATACATACAATTTATGTATAATATCATCAATTCATATTAGTTATTCTATGATAGAATACGAGATATATTTTTATTATAAATAAGAATATATTTACTTTTATTATTCACTAATATGTGTGTTAACGCAGTAAAGTATTTTTGTTAATAATAATAGCAATAAAAATAATGATAATAATAACAATAATAATGTTATTGATAATAGTCATATTAATAGTTGTAATTATAATAATAATAATAATAATAATGAGGATAATTAGCTTAATCGGAGAAAACGAAAACGCGATTAAAGGTGTTATTAGGATTAAGTGATGTAATGTATATACAAAAATAGGTCTTGGTGTTTTTTTTTTTTTTGTTCGCATTCGGCCCGCGTCTTCAATTGTGGCAATACGAAATAATAACGTACGTGCGTTACCGTCGCGCAATATTTTCCCTTAAATCGTTCAAATAATCGTTTCTGTTTTAAACAGAATCTCGTGAATCATAATTTTTGTTATATCTGTTATTTGTATAACCCAAGTCGTTGTCGTTCTTTCGTAATCCTTGCGTAATATTATTATCTTATTATTTATTTGCATAATCGTTTCTTTTTATATACATTGCATTATTTTATAAATATTATACATTATATTCCTTTTATATATGATCTCGTGAATTATAGAATTAATGTTTGTAAATCGCATAATCAATCTTAATATGTACTTGTAATTCGTAAATTAGTTTAATAATCATTTCTTGTTGTACTCGTAATTATAGATATTGATTTAAATAGCGACTGGCCAGTGAGCGTGTGTATTTACTAACGGAACCGTGAGTATTAAATTTATTAATTATACTTTATACATTTTTTTTGTTAGCCAAAAAAGAGGCAATTTGTGTATTAATTGGTAATTTGTACTGTTAGGCCAGAAGGGCCGTGAATAATAAAAATTGTGAAATATTATCATTTTAACTTGTATATTTCTATAAAAAAAACGTATTATCACCTAACAAGGTAACGATGTGATAAAATATTTCATGGTAGGTTTAGTAAGTAATAACTGAGTAATTATTGTGAATAAGTTATTAATTTTTTTTCGTTTAGTTAACTCGATACCGTCGGAATTGTATATTATTTTTAAATTTGGCAACAATGTTACTGTAAAACAAATAAAAAATTTCTCTTATTCCCGTTATATATATGATAAATTGCAAATTGTTCTTTGAGAATATCGTAATTGAGGAAAATATGTCCTGTTATCCTGCATGTTATACTAAATCCACTTTATGCCAATGAGAATTATTAAAAAATGTAGAATATTAACGTAAAAACCCAAAGTTATATAAAATATATATTAAATATATACAATATACATATATAAATAATAAATTAAATGCCACAAAAATATTCCATAATAGATGTTTCTTTTTTAGATATAGAATAAAGTTTACTTACGTTTCTCTATTTCTAGGGAGTTATTAAATATTACAAAAACATTATTTAATGCACGACAAGAAATTCACTGGAAAAAGTATTTTGTTGGTTATATTGTTTTTAATTACTCAAAAACTGTATAATATCTCAATGCTATATCATTTTGGTAACTTTATTAATACAATATGGAACAATTATGTTATGTAATTTCCTGGAATTAAAATTATTATTTTAATAACTCATAGAAAAATGCAATTAATTTTGCTAATGTAGATTTCGTTTTCAGTGTACGATTTAAAATTTTACAATTTTTAACTAATTTCACCTTACATTAATAAGAATTATTAAAAAAACCTAATAACATTTAAAATATTTAATAGTTATTTTTCAAATTCTTCAATTTGCTTGCGTAATTTCGTCATATGATCAAATGATATTTCGCACTTAAGATATTTATCGAGTTTAATTTCGAGGTATGCCACACTTTTTCAAGCGTCAATTCGTGGCACATATTTATATATATATGTGTGTGTGTTGAATATTGTATATTATTTTATATAATAGGTATGCCACTAAATAAATTCTTGTATTTTAAACAGGTACATTAAACCTAAAAATCAAACATTGAGAGAGAGAGAGATAGTATATTAGAAAGAGGAGTTTCAATTATGTATTTTAACGAATCAAAAGAAAGAGGATCCTTGTTATTAGTGAATATTGCGGTGATATGATTGGACAAGGCCATCATTACTACTAATTGGAGACGTATTGCTAGTTGCTACACTGTTTGAGTCATAGTTTTTGTTGGTTTCTATTTAGGCTAGGGATCTACTCCTAATGACGAAGATGTAATCAAAACCGGAGGACGAAGATATTTTATATCTACATATTTTGACTTAAAAAAATTTTAAATTCGCTACTCTATTACAAATGCATAACATTAAGCTTTTGTGAATAAGACTATTGTATTTACCGTTATATATATGTATATTAAATATGTACTAAATACAATTATTATTGACCATCCTTTATTAATAAACATTTAGTCAAAACAGTAAAAATAATATTTCGCAAGAGTTAAATTAATCATTATATTTTTAAGAAATAAGTCTTTGAACGTTCAATATTATTTTACTTACCTCTATCTACTGTATAATAGAAGAAAACCAATATACTTTAGTATATCCATTAAACTATTGGTGTATGACAAAATTAATTTCATGTAGAATTTAGTAATCTAGGTCTTAATTAAATAACTTATGCAAAATTCTTGAATTAAAATATAATCTATTTATGGCACACTAGATGATACCTCGGTCAGAATAGAAACCAAGTTAAATAATTTAACAAATTGCATTCTCTGATAAAGTTATAAATGTAACTAAGATTTAAGTAGATCACATAGTATGAAGAGAATGAACTTTCTAATTAAAAACCGATGATCTGGTATATCGAAGGACTCTCCAAAATCGACTACGATTACATTGAATTGACTCCTTTGTTCTATAATGTCAGTTAAAAAAAATTTCAGTACAAAATACCGCTAGTAAATATTAATCTTTCATGTGTCGCTTAAAATAATATGAGTAAGAAATAAAAAATATTAGCTATATGTGGAATGATTAATACGTATAATTGTATAATTTGTAATATCATGTATTTATAATTTAAAACACTAGATAAATTACCGTACTTATGCAAAATTGTTATCCAACAGATATCCAAAACGACAGGTAAAAACTTCCTTTGAAAGAGGTTCGATATAATAAGAAAATAGAGTATGCTATAATGTTACGAACGTTTAACAATAACCTGATATAATATCGTAGGAATTAGAAGATTTATTTTTCAATAAATTAAGAGCAAATAACACATCGTTACCCATACCGAAATATGGGTCATATGGTAACTGATCATTAAAATATATATACGTAAACAATAAATTTAATTCTAAATAAACAATTTATAATTTTAGAAAGACTGCCAATTTTACCTTACACTTAAAATTACAATTGAAATATCGGAAAGAGTTATTCATAAATTATATGACAAATTATTTATATATATATATGAAAAGACATGTTAATATGCAGCGTTTTAAAGAACCATCAATAATTTTACTAAATACATGATGTAATCATATTTTATTTACTATATTGTTATTTTATTCTATTCATATAAGTAATTTTACATTTAACTTAGATATGTTTATGTCAAGTTAGCACTATATTAACCAGACAAATATAAAGTTCAAAAATGTAATATGTTAATTAACTTATTCAATTAAGTTTAATAAAAATATTAAATATCTTTTCACACGACAGTATATGTAAATATGTAAAATACTAATTTACATACATTTTTCTTCTTTACGTAAAGACAAAACTATTAATTTCTTTGAAGGGTAATATATTTATTTTATAGCCATTTTAAGACTTTTTACAATGTTATATATAGATATATCTTACATACCTAGTAAATTTCAACCGTTCTGTTTACTATCTTCAAAGCTTAATATGTTGAACTATCAATTTGATACGCGTAGTTCTCGGTTTGAATCTCTCTATTTGAAATTATTCTATATATCATTGATTATTCATAATCAATGGTATTACCAACTATATTAAATAAGTAAAATACCTACATATATTAAGAAATTTTTTTAGCCTCTCTTTCTAAGCATCTATGGTTCCTACTTTGATCCCCTCCCATAGGAATTCATACCTACACCCTTGTATTTAATATAATATAATGCGCTATACATACAATTTATGTATAATATCATCAATTCATATTAGTTATTCTATGATAGAATTCGAGATATTATTTTATTACAAATAAGAATATATTTACTTTTATTATTCACTAATATGTGTGTTAACGCAGTAAAGTATTTGTGTTAATAATAATAGCAATAAAAATAATGATAATAATAACAATAATAATGTTATTTATAATAGTCATAATAATAGTTGTAATTATAATAATAATAATATTAATAATAATAATGAGGATAATAAGCTTAATCGGAGAAAACGAAAACGCGATTAAAGGTGTTATTAGGATTAATTTATATAATGAATATACAAAAATAAGCCTTGGTGTTTTTTTTTTTTGTTCGCATTCGGCCCGCGTCTTCCATTGTGGCAATATGAATTAATAAGGTACGTTCGTTACCATCGCATTATATTTTCCCGTAAATCGTTCAAATAATCGTTTCTATCTTAAACAGAATCTCGTGAATCATAATTTTTGTTATATCTGTTATTTGTATAACCCAAGTCGTTGTCGTTCGTTCGTTACCCTTGCGTAATATTATTATCTCATAATTTATTTGCATAATCGTTTCTTTTTATGTACATTGCATTATTTTATAAATATTATACATTATATTCCTTTTATATATGATCTCGTGAATTATAGAATTAATGTTTGTAAATCGCATAATCAATCTTAATATGTACTTGTAATTCGTAAATTAGTTTAATAATCATTTCTTGTTGTACTCGTAATTATAGATATTGATTTAAATAGCGACTGGCCAGTCAGCGTGTGTATTTACTAACGGAACCGTGAGTATTAAATTTATTAATTATACTTTATAAATTTTTTTTGTTAGCCAAAAAGAGGCAATTTGTGTATTAATTGGTAATTTGTACTGTTGGGCCAGAAGGGCCGTGAATAATAAAAATTGTGAAATATTATCATTTTAACATTTATATTTCTATAAAAAAAACTTATTATCACCTAACAAGGTAACAATGTGATAAAATATTTCATGGTAGGTTTAGTAAGTATTAACTGAGTAATTATTGTGAATAAGTTATTAATTTTTTTACGTTTAGTTAACTCGATACTGTCGGAATTGTATATTATTTTTAACTTTTGCACCAATGTAACTGTAAAACAAATAAAAGATTTTTCTTATTCCCATTATATATATGATAAACTGCAAATTGTTCTTTGAGAATATCGTAATTGAGGAAAATATGTCCTGTTATCCTGCATGTTATACTAAATCCACTTTATGCCAATGAGAATTAGTAAAAAATGTAGAATATTAACGTAAAAACCCAAAATTATATAAAATATATATTAAATATATAAAATATACATATATAAATAATAAATTAAATGCCACAAAAATATTCCATAATATATGTTTCTTTTTTAGATATAGAATAAAGTTTACTTACGTTTCTTTATTTCTAGGGAGTTATTAAATATTACAAAAAGTATTATTTAATGCATTACAAGAAATTCACTGGAAAAATTATTTTGTTGGTTTTATTGTTTTTAATTACTCAAAAACTGTATAATATCTCAATGTTAATCATTTTGGTAATTTTATTAATACAATATGGAACAATTATGTTATGTAATTTCCTAGAATTTAACTTATTATTTTAATAGCTCATAGAAAAATGCAATTAATTTTGCTAATGTAAAATTCGTTTTCAGTGTATGAATTAAAATTATACAATTTTTAACTAATTTCACCTTACACTAATAAAAATTATTATAAAAACCTAATAACATTTAAAATATTTAATAGTTATTTTTCAAATTCTTCATTTGCTTGCCGTAATTTCGTCATATGATCACATGATATTTCGCACTTAAGATATTTATCGAGTTTAATTTCGAGGTATACCACACTTATTCACTTGTCAATTCGAGGCACATATTTATATATATATGTGTGTGTGTTTAATATGGTATATTGGTGTATATAATATGTATGTCACTAAATAAATTCTCGTATTTTAAACAGGTACATTAAACCTAAGAATCTAACATTGAGAGAGAGAGAGAGATAGAATATTGGAAAGAGGAGATTCAATTATGTATTATAACGAATCAAAAGAAAGAGGATCTGTGTTATTAGTGAATATTGCGGTGATATGATTGGACAAGGCGATCATTACTACTAATTGGAGACGTATTTCTTGTTGCTACACTATTTGAGCCATTGCTTTTGTTGGTTTCTATTTAGGCTAGGGATCTACCCCTAATGACGAAGATGTAAGCTAAACCGGAGGACGAGGGTATATTATATCTACATATTTTGACTTAAAAAATTTTAAATTCGCTACTCTATTACAAATGCATAACATTATGCTTTTGTGAATAAGACTATTTTATTTACCGTTTTATATATGTATATTAAATATGTACTAAATACAATTATTATTGACCATCCTTTATTAATATACATTTAGTCAAAACAGTAAAAATAATATTTCGCAAGAGGTAATTTAATCATTATATTTTTAAGAAATAAGTCTTTGAATGTTCAATATTATTATACTTACTATTATCTACTGTATAATAGAAGAAAACCAATATACTTTAGTATATCCATAAAACTATTGGTGTATGACAAAATTAATTCCATGTAGAATTTAGTAATCTAGGTCTTAATTAAATAACTTATGCAAAATTCTTGGATTAAAATATGATCTATGTATGGGACACTAGATGATACCTCGGTCAGAGTAGAAACCAAATTAAATAATTTAACATATTGCATTCTCTGATAAAGTTATAAATTTAACTAAGATAAAAGTGGATCACATAGTATGAAGAGACTGAAATTTCTAATTAAAAACCGATGATATGGTATATGGAAGGACTCTCCAAAATCGACTACGATTACATTGAATTGACTCCTTTGCTCTATAATGTGAGTTAAAAAAAATTTTAGTACAAAATACCGCTAGTAAATATTAATCTTTCATGTGTTGCTTAAAATAATATGAGTACGAAATAAAAAATATTAGCTATATGTGGAATGATTAATACGTATAATTGTATAATTTGTAATATCATGTATTTATAATTTTAAACATTAGATGAATTACCATACTTATGCAAAATTGTTATCCAACAGATATCCAAAACGACAAGTAATAAATCTTCCTTTGAAAGAGGTCCGATATAATAAGAAAATAGAGTATGCTATAATGTTACGAACGTTTAACAATAACCTGATATAATATCGTAGCAATTAGATGATTTATTTTTCAATAAATTAAGAGTAAATAACACATCGTTAAATGAAAAAGTATTACATAAATATGGGTCATATTGTAACTGATCATTAAAATATATATACGTAAACAATAAATTTAATTCCAAATAAACAATTTATAATTTTAGAAAGATTGCCAATTTTACCTTACACTTAAAATTACGATTGAAATATCGGAAAGAGTTATTCATAAATTATATGACAAATTATTTTTATATATATGAAATGACATGTTAATATGCAGCGTTTTAAAGAACCATCAATAATTTTACTAAATACATGATGTAATCATATTTTATATACTAAATTGATGTTTTATTCTATTCATATAAGTAATTTTTCATTTAACTTAGATATGTTTATGTAAAGTTAGCATTATATTAATCAGACAAATATAAAGTTCAAAAATGTAATGTGTTAATTAACTTATTTAATTATGTTTAATAAAAATATTAAATATCTTTTCACACGACAGTTTATGTAGATAAGTAAAATACTAATTTACTTACATTCTTTTTCTTTATGTAAAGACAAAATTATTAATTTCTTTGAAGGGTAATATATTTATTTTATAGCCATTTTAAGACTTTTTACAATGTTATATATAGGTATATTTTACATACCTAGTAAATTTCAACGATTCTGTTTACTATCTTCGTAGCCTAATATGTTGAACTATCAATTTGATACGCGTAGTTCTCGGTTTAAATCTCTCCATTTGAAATTATTCAATATATCATTGATTATTCATAATCAACGGTATTATCAACTATATTAAGTAAGTAAAATACCTACATATATCAGGAAATTTTTTTAGCCTCTCTTTCTAAGCGTCTATGGTTTCTACTTTGATCCCCTCCCATAGGAATTCATACCTACACCCTTGTATTTAATATAATATAATGCGCTATATATACAATTTATGTAGAATACCATCAATTCATAATAGTTATTCTATGATAGAATACGAGATATTTTTTGATTATAAATAAGAATATATTTACTTGATTTATTCACTAATATGTGTGTTAACGCAGTAAAGTATTTTTGTTAATAATAATAGCAATAAAAATAATAATAATAATAAGGATAATAAGCTTAATCGGAGAAAACGAAAACGCGATTAAAGGTGTTATTAGGATTAAGTTATATAATGAATATACAAAAATAAGCCTTGGTGTTTTTTTTTTTTGTTCGCATTCGGCCCGCGTCTTCCATTGTGGCAATATGAATTAATAAGGTACGTTCGTTACCATCGCATTATATTTTCCCGTAAATCGTTCAAATAATCGTTTCTATCTTAAACAGAATCTCGTGAATCATAATTTTTGTTATATCTGTTATTTGTATAACCCAAGTCGTTGTCGTTCGTTCGTTACCCTTGCGTAATATTATTATCTCATAATTTATTTGCATAATCGTTTCTTTTTATATACATTGCATTATTTTATAAATATTATACATTATATTCCTTTTATATATGATCTCGTGAATTATAGAAGTAATGTTTGTAAATCGCATAATCATTCTTAATATGTACTTGTAATTCGTAAATTAGTTTAATAATCATTTCTTGTTGTACTCGTAATTATAGATATTGATTTAAATAGCGACTGGCCAGTCAGCGTGTGTATTTACTAAAGGAAACGTGAGTATTAAATTTATTAATTATATTTTATAAATTTTTTTTGTTAGCCAAAAAGAGGCAATTTGTGTATTAATTGGTAATTTGTACTGTTGGGCCAGAAGGGCCGTGAATAATAAAAATTGTGAAATATTATCATTTTAACTTTTATATTTCTATAAAAAAAACGTATTATCACCTAACAATGTAACAATGTGATAAAATATTTCATGGTAGGTTTAGTAAGTAATAACTGAGTAATTATTGTGAATAAGTTATTAATTTTTTTTCGTTTAGTTAACTCGATACTGTCGGAATTGTATATTATTTTTAAATTTAGCAACAATGTAACTGCACAACAAATAAAAAATTTCTCTTATTCCAATTATATATATTATAAATTGCAAATTGTTCTTTGAGAATATCGTAATTGAGGAAAATATGTCCTGTTATCCTGCATGTTATACTAAATCCACTTTATGCCAATGAGAATTAATAAAAAATGTAGAATATTACCGTAAAAACCCAAAATTATATAAAATATATACTATATATATACAATATAAATATATAAATAATGAATTAAATGTTACAAAAATATTTCATAATAGACGTTTCTTTTTTAGATATAGAATAAGGTTTACTTACGTTCCATTATTTCTAGGGAGTTATTAAATATTACAAAAAGTATTATTTAATGCACGACAAGAATTTCACTGGAAAAAGTATTTTGTTGGTTTTTTTGCTTTTAATTACTCAAAAACTCTATAATATCTCAATGTTTATCATTTTGGTAAATTTATTAATACAATATGGAACAATTATGTTACGTAATATCATGGAATTTAAATTATTATTTTAATAACTCATAGAAAAATGCAATTAATTTTGCTAATGTAGATTTCGTTTTCAGTGTATGATTTAAAATTTTACAATTTTTAACTAATTTCACCTTACACTAATAAGAATTATTAAAAAAACCTAATAACATTTAAAATATGTAATAGTTATTTTTCAAATTCTGCATTTGCTTGCCGTAATTTCGTCATATGATCACATGATATTTCGCACTTAAGACATTTATCGAGTTTCATTTCGAGGTACGCCACACTTATTCACGCGTCAATTCGTGACACACATATATATATATATATTTATATATATGTATGTGTGTGTTGAATATGGTATATTGGTGTATATAATAGGTATGTCACTAAATAAATTCTCGTATTTTGAACAGGTACATTAAACCTAAGAATTTAACATTGAGAGAGAGAGAGATAGTATATTAGAAAGAGGAGATTCAATTATGTATTATAACGAATTAAAAGAAAGAGGATCCTTGTTATTAGTGAATATTGCGGTGATATGATTGGGCAAGGCGATCATTACTACTAATTGGAGACGTATTTCTTTTTGCTACACTATTTGAGCCATTGTTTTTGTTGGTTTCTATTTAGGCTAGGGATCTACCCCTAATGACGAAGATGTAAGCTAAACCGGAGGACGAGGATATATTATATCTACATATTTTGACTTAAAAAAATTTTAAATTCGCTACTCTATCACAAATGCATAACATTATGCTTTTGTGAATAAGACTATTTTATTTACCGTTTTATATATGTATTTTAAATATGTACTAAATACAATTATTATTGACCATCCTTTATTAATAAACATTTAGTCAAAACAGTAAAAATAATATTTCGCAAGAGGTAATTTAATCATTATATTTTTAAGAAATAAGTCTTTGAATGTTCAATATTATTATACTTACCATTATCTACTGTATAATAGAAGACAACCAATATACTTTAGTATATCCATTAAACTATTGGTGTATGACAAAATTAATTCCATGTAGAATTTAGTAATCTAGGTCTTAATTAAATAACTTATGCAAAATTCTTGGATTAAAATATGATCTATATATGGGACGCTAGATGATACCTCGGTCAGAGTAGAAACCAAATTAAATAATTTAACAAATTGCATTCTCTGATAAAGTTATAAATATAACTAAGATAAAAGTGGATCACATAGTATGAAGAGACTGAAATTTCTAATTAAAAACCGATGATATGGTATATCGAAGGACTCTCCAAAATCGACTACGATTACATTGAATTGACTCCTTTGCTCTATAATGTGAGTTAAAAAAAATTTTAGTACAAAATACCGCTAGTAAATATTAATCTTTCCTGTGTCGCTTAAAATAATATGAGTACGAAATAAAAAATATTAGCTATATGTGGAATGATTAATACGTATAATTGTATAATTTGTAATATCATGTATTTATAATTTTAAACACTAGATAAATTACCATACTTATGCAAAATTGTTATCCAACAGATATCCAAAACGACAGGTAATAAATCTTCCTTTGAAAGAGGTCCGATATAATAAGAAAATAGAGTATGCTATAATGTTACGAACGTTTAACAATAACCTGATATAATGTCGTAGCAATTAGAAGATTTATTTTTCAATAAATTAAGAGCAAATAACACATCGTTAAATGAAAAAGTAATACCTAAATATGGGTCATATGGTAACTGATCATTAAAATATATATACGTAAACAATAAATTTAATTCCAAATAAACAATTTATAATTTTAGAAAGATTGCCAATTTTACCTCACACTTAAAATTACGATTGAAATATCGGAAAGAGTTATTCATAAATTATATGAAAAATTATTTTTATATATATGAAATGACATGTTAATATGCAGCGTTTTAAAGAACCATCAATAATTTTACTAAATACATGATGTAATCATATTTTATATACTAAATTGTTTTATTCTATTCATATAAGTAATTTTTCATTTAACTTATAATATGTTTATGTGAAGTTAGCATTATATTAATCAGACAAATATAAAGTTCAAAAATGTAATGTGTTAATTAACTTATTTAATTAAGTTTAATAAAAATATTAAATATCTTTTCACACGACAATTTATGTAGATATGTAAAATACTAATTTACTTACATTCTTTTTCTTTATGTAAAGACAAAACTATTAATTTCTTTGAAGTGTAATATATTTATTTTATAACCATTTTAAGACTTTTTACAATGTTATATATAGGTATATTTTACATACCTAGTAAATTTCAACCGTTCTGTTTACTATCTTCGTAGCCTAATATGTTGAACTATCAATTTGATACGCGTAGTTCTCGGTTTAAATCTCTCCATTTGAAATTATTCTATATATCATTGATTATTCATAATCAACGGTATTATCAACTATATTAAGTAAGTAAAATACCTACATATATCAGGAACTTTTTTAGCCTCTCTTTCTAAGCGTCTATGGTTTCTACTTTGATCCCCTCCCATAGGAATTCATACCTACACCCTTGTATTTAATATAATATAATGCGCTATATATACAATTTGCGCAGAATACCATCAATTCATAATAGTTATTCTATGATAGAATACAAGATATTTTTTGATTATAAATAAGAATATATTTACTTGTGTTTTTCACTAATATGTGTGTTAACGCAGTAAAGTATTTTTGTTAATAATAATAGCAATAATAATAATAATAATAATAATAATAATAATAATAAGGATAATAAGCTTAATCGGAGAAAACGAAAACGCGATTAAAGGTGTTATTAGGATTAAGTTATATAATGAATATACAAAAATAAGTCTTTTTTTTTTTTTTTTTTTTTTGTTCGCATTCGGCCCGCGTCTTCCATTGTGGCAATATGAATTAATAACGTACGTTCGTTACCGTCGCGTAATATTTTCCCGTAAATCGTTCAAATAATCGTTTCTGTTTTAAACAGAATCTCGTGAATCATAATTTTTGTTATATCTGTTATTTGCATAACCCAAGTCGTTGTCGTTCGTTCGTTACTTTTGCGTAATATTATTATCTCATAATTTATTTGCATAATCGTTTCTTTTTATATACATTGCATTACTTTATAAATATTATACATTATATTCCATTTATATATGATCTCGTGAATTATAGAAGTAATGTTTGTAAATCGCATAATCATTCTTAATATGTACTTGTAATTCGTAAATTAGTTTAATAATCATTTCTTGTTGTACTCGTAATTATAGATATTGATTTAAATAGCGACTGGCCAGTCAGCGTGTGTATTTACTAACGGAACCGTGAGTATTAAATTTATTAATTATATTTTATAAATTTTTTTGTTAGCCAAAAAGAGGCAATTTGTGTATTAATTGGTAATTTGTACTGTTGGGCCAGGAGGGCCGTGAATAATAAAAATTGTGAAATATTATCATTTTAACTTTTATATTTCTATAAAAAAAACGTATTATCACCTAACAAGGTAACAATGTGATAAAATATTTCATGGTAGGTTTAGTAAGTAATAACTGAGTAATTATTGTGAATAAGTTATTAATTTTTTTTCGTTTAGTTAACTCGATACTGTCGGAATTGTATATTATTTTTAAATTTGGCAACAATGTAACTGTAAAACAAATAAAAAATTTCTCTTATGCCCATTATATATATGATAAATTGCAAATTGTTCTTTGAGAATATCGTAATTGAGGAAAATATGTCCTGTTATCCTGCATGTTATACTAAATCCACTTTATGCCAATGAGAATTAATAAAAAATGTAGAATATTACCGTAAAAACCCAAAATTATATAAAATATATACAATATACATATATAAATAATGAATTAAATGCCACAAAAATATTTCATAATAGACGTTTCTTTTTTAGATATAGAATAAGGTTTACTTACGTTCCATTATTTCTAGGGAGTTATTAAATATTACAAAAAGTATTATTTAATGTACGACAAGAATTTCACTGGAAAAAGTATTTTGTTGGTTTTTTTGCTTTTAATTACTCAAAAACTCTATAATATCTCAATGTTTATTATTTTGGTAACTTTATTAATACAATATGGAACAATTATGTTATGTAATTTCCTGGAATTAAAATTATTATTTTAATAACTCATAGAAAAATGCAATTAATTTTGCTAATGTAGATTTCGTTTTCAGTGTATAATTTAAAATTTTACAATTTTTAACTAATTTCACCTTACACTAATAAGAATTATTAAAAAAAAACATAATAACATTTAAAATATTTAATAGTTATTTTTCAAATTCTGCATTTGCTTGCCGTAATTTCGTCATATGATCACATGATATTTCGCACTTAAGACATTTATCGAGTTTCATTTCGAGGTACGCCACACTTATTCATGCGTCAGTTCGTGACACACAAATATATATATTTATATATATGTATGTGTGTGTTGAATATGGTATATAAGTGTATATAATAGGTATGTCACTAAATAAATTCTCGTATTTTAAACAGGTACATTAAACCTAAGAATCTAACATTGAGAGAGAGAGAGATAGTATATTAGAAAGAGGAGATTCATTTATGTATTATAACGAATTAAAAGAAAGAGGATCCTTGTTATTAGTGAATATTGCGGTGATATGATTGGGCAAGGCGATCATTACTACTAATTGGAGACGTATTTCTTGTTGCTACACCATTTGAGCCATTGTTTTTTTTGGTTTCTATTTAGGCTAGGGATCTACTCCTAATGACGAAGATGTAAGCTAAACCGGAGGACGAGGATATATTATATCTACATATTTTGACTTAAAAAAATTTTAAATTCGCTACTCTATCACAAATGCATAACATTATGCTTTTGTGAATAAGACTATTTTATTTACCGTTTTATATATGTATTTTAAATATGTACTAAATACAATTATTAT
This sequence comes from Chaetogeoica ovagalla, assembly GCA_032441825.1. NCBI lineage: Eukaryota > Metazoa > Arthropoda > Insecta > Hemiptera > Aphididae > Chaetogeoica > Chaetogeoica ovagalla. The sequence goes on from CM063728.1 coordinate 2,505,562, forward strand.
TGACCATCCTTTATTAATAAACATTTAGTCAAAACAGTAAAAATAAAATTTCGCAAGAGGTAATTTAATCATTATATTTTTAAGAAATAAGTCTTTGAATGTTCAATATTATTATACTTACCATTATCTACTGTATAATAGAAGAAAACCAATATACTTTAGTATATCCATAAAACTATTGGTATATGACAAAATTAATTCCATGTAGGATTTAGTAATCTAGGTCTTAATTAAATAACTTATGCAAAATTCTTGGATTAAAATATGATCTATATATGGGACACTAGATGATACCTCGGTCAGAGTAGAAACCAAATTAAATAATTTAACAAATTGCATTCTCTGATAAAGTTATAAATTTAACTAAGATAAAAGTGGATCACATAGTATGAAGAGACTGAAATTTCTAATTAAAAACCGATGATATGGTATATCGAAGGACTCTCCAAAATCGACTACGATTACATTGAATTGACTCCTTTGCTCTATAATGTGAGTTAAAAAAAATTTTAGTACAAAATACCGCTAGTAAATATTAATCTTTCATGTGTCGCTTAAAATAATATGAGTACGAAATAAAAATATTAGCTATATGTGGAATGATTAATACGTATAATTGTATAATTTGTAATATCATGTATTTATAATTTTAAACACTAGATGAATTACCATACTTATGAAAAAGTGTTATCGAACAAATTTCCAAAACAGCAGGTACGAAACTTTCTTTGAAGGGGTCCGAAGTAATAGGAAAATGGAGTTTGCAATAATGTTTTATAAGTTGAACAATAAGCTCAATATCAGCTGATATACTATCGTGGTCGTTTGGTCGTTAGATAATGTATTTTCTTATAAATTAAAAGCCGATAACACACCTTCAAGTGAAAAGTGGGTTTCATGGTTTTTTAAATGGGTTTTATGGTAACTTTCAACTGATTATTAAAGCATAAATACATAAACAATAATTTAAATTCCAAATATGTATTCAATAATTTTAGCAATTCTGCCAATTTCATTTTACGTTTAATAAAAAATGAAAAACTGTTCCACATAATGTATCACATAAATTACATCATAAATTATTTGCTGGAATATAATTCAACAATTAAATACTCGAATAGTTGTATTGTAAGAAAACTAATAGATTTCATAAAGAAAAATGTCTGAAATGAGATGAAACTTCCCAGCATATTATAGAACAATCATTCATTTTTCTATGTACACGATGTAATCATATTTTATTTACTGTATTATTTGATTTTATTTATATATGTGAATATTGTTTTATTTTAGGTACGTTTATATAAAATCGGTCTATGTTAACCAGACAAACATAAAGTATGAAAATTCAATGTGTTGATTAACCTAATTCAATTAGATTAAATCCGTTATATATTGACAATAAATAAAAATAGTATACATATTTTTCAACGTAAAATATCACGAATTTATTAAGTGTATACATGTTAAATATTAATTTACTTACTATTATTCACTACGTATAAAAATAATTCTATTAAATTCTTTGAAGGGTATACCCATTTAGGCAATTTATATATGAAAGTATCAATTCGTAATAGATATTCTATGATATAAAATCGAGATATTCTTCAGTATTCAAAACAATATACTTACTGTCATTTATATCTAAGTGCGCTGAATGTAAATGGGGTACTTCCATTCATTACACTTCCGCCGCAATGAGCAGGAATTGGACATGTAAATAAGCAGCGCGAATATATAAACACGTCAACAGTGATAAATCGAGCAACACGAGCAGCAACCTAACTGGCAGCGCGAGTGTGATTGTGTTTACTTCGGTTCGAATAGGTTACGACGTAACTTGTTCGAACAGAATATAATCGCGATCGCGCTGCCAGTTAGTTGTTGTTACAAATTATCAGAGCAATATAACCACTCTGTTTAGATTAATAGCAATAATACGCGGTCGTCGAGACGATATCGATGAAGATCGACAATTGCCCCGTACTCCCTAACGCATTAAAATGAACCGAGGTTAATGATAAATCGCCGGTCGGCCAAAAATAGGCGATTAATTATTATAATATCTAAAAACGGCACCAACCATAGTCGTCGTTATATTAGTTATTGTTGTTGTTTTTCCACAAATCTTATCGTACGCGTCGTTGCGAATCGTAGCCGCGAATGTATAAAATTATTTTCCGAAGGCCTTTTTTTGTACGTAAAATTTGTTCGTCATCCGTTGATGGTAGCACGTAACGCGTATCTAATGTCCGCGTCCCGAATAACACATATTTTTCGATTTTTGTGACTTTAATTATAAATTGTCTATTACAAATTCTAATTAACAGCTCTAATAGCTGCAGTGGAAATTACAAATAGCGAATATTCAGTGAATTGTGTGGCTCGATTAGTCGATTATTGTATGATCTTACCAATTTTTATTATTACTTTTGGCACTAATCGCCGTATTAATATTTCTTTTTGTCAAGATCCGTGTGCGCTAATCGTCACGGCATTTTGTTATATACGAGTTGCTTGTGGTTGTATGTTTATTATTTTATATAGTATAGGACCAGCTGGCCAGTCTGCGCTCCACGAAATTGTGAGTTTTATTTATATTATTATTTATTTATTTGTATATTTTAACTGTAAGTCACTTATTTATTATTTAGTGAGCCAAAGGGGCTAATATTATAATTATTATTATTCATTTTTATATTCGTTTTATAATTATTATTATTATTATTGTTATTATTTATTATTTAGTGAGCCAAAGGGGCTAATTTTATAATTATTATTCATTCTCATATTCGTTTTACAATTATTATTATTATTATTATTATTATTATTATTATTATTATTGTTATTATTTTGTCATTTACTAATTACTTGTACCAAAATACAGCAATACCAATTAATACCATAAATTGGGTTACTATTTTTTAATGATAGTTACCATTGCTCTTTGTATAAGTGGGTAAACAGTATTGGTTAATATAATAATATTAAAGAGATTTCAATTTATATTTGGAGGTGTCTGGGTACTCGAAATATTATTTTTTGCTCCCGGCCTGAACACACTCACTTTGACACTACCACTGAAGTCTTTTGGGAATATCAAAAAAGTACAGCAGCACGAGGTGCAATGGTGATGACTGAATGTAAATGTAGTATAATGTGTGATAAAAAAATCATAGCATTATTATATACAAGTAATAACTGAATAATTACTATAAATACAATTTGTGAATGTTATTAATTTTTTTTTATTTCGTGAACTCCAAACACAGTCGAAACTGTATATTATTTTTAATATTGGTAATAATTTAACTGTAATACGAATAAAAAATTCTTGGTAATATCATCATTATATGTATTAGAAAATAAAAATCGTTTCTTTCTAAATATCAAAATTGTGGACGTGTCCTGTTGTCTTGCATGTTTTAGTTAAATCCACTTTGTGCAATTGATAGATATTGAAAAAAAATCAAATATCTTTCTACATTATATACCAAAGACAGGGACAAATTATACACTAAACAAAAGTGTTACTTTAAAAATAGTCCACTAACTCTTTAATATGTTATTAAAAAAATATTTTAAATAAATATAAAAAAGTTTTAATCACTCATTTTTGCAAGAACCCAAAATTGTAGAAAATATATACATACATAAACAATAAATTAAATTCCAAATAAATATTTTATAATTAGGGTGGCCAGACGTTTCGTATTATAAGAAAAAGTACAGTATTTCAAAATTTCGTCACGTTATTCGGACAAACACACTCAGGATGCTAAAATTGTCTCGTATTTTAATATTATTTGAGCGCATAATAATGCGCCGGGCAAGTTCTAGCAATGACATAAGATCAGGATTTTCGGCCGAGGCATATTGACCGCGAACCTTATATTATCATTGGTCGTTATTCAAGAGCGCGGCAAGGGTTCCTGATCGGCATCTAAGTTGTCTATGGACCATCAACACCGGACTAGACCATACCCTATTGAGGGAGCGAAGCGACATTCGCTATGTTGGGACCGCCCCTCCCACTGAGTTCTGTAGTTTGTTTTCTACCTAACGCTTGTCTCACAACCACCACGTTACAACCAAAGTAGGCCCCTCAACCTTGCGGAGCACTGTGTCCGGAGCGGCTTGCCGGTTCGACGAGACAGTGGGACTCCCCGCTCCCATAATACCGACTGGGTTTAAAGTTGACATCGGTGGCTCAACCCGGGATATTCATCCCTCCCACTATTCTGGCTTCCGTGCCGGCTAATGGTGGGTCTGGTCTAGCAATGACAGTATATTTTTACACGAAGCATTTCGACCGGTTTATCTTACCCTCATATCTCTGTTTCTACCTAAGTTCGGCTTCTGAAATTTGAAAAAATATTAAGCTAGAGTAGCTTAGGACACTACGAAAATTCAAGCTCTTAATGTTAAGCTGTTTCAATAGGAGATAGTATTAAATTTTTCATTTTTGTTACTCACTCATTCACTCATCATCAAAATTATGAGACACTCTCCAAATAAATAGAAATTTAAAAATTTGCATAATGGTATATCTTATAGTGTAAGTAAAAGAAAAATCTGAAAATTAAAATTTTCTCGAAATTAATGCTGTATTTTAACCTGTACTGTAAAGGATGAATAATAAATTATACGTATGAGTTCATAACAATTATCCATCGATTACAAGTAAGAATTTAAAATTTTCTTTTCAAAAATCCCACGTTCCAACATGAACTGACTACGCATTGATAATTTATTTTTTGGATTTACCAATAAATCAAATGCATTACTCTCTGTTTTCAATGTTCAAAATTATCCCACCATTATTCATTATTGTTCGGCCGTGTTAGGTGGTGATTGATGACCTTCGTTGCACTACAGCCGGCGTCATTATCTGAACAGCATTCATTTGGACGTTGTGCTAACTTGTGCACTTATGAATGACAGTGGAGCAGTAAAAAGTCTTATAAGAGAAAATCTCCATTCAAAATCCCACCATAGCCTCGTAAAAAATTAAAACGTCACCCACAATGCTTAAGCCCGCAAAAAACCTAACAGTGAAAAAGGCCAAATTCCAACCACCCTTCCAATCCCCAAAAAATTTAGCCTATCAAAGTAGTGACATATAAAGTGTGGCCAAGTTTGTTCTTTTTTTAATTCATCAACTCACTTAACTTCTACTTTCATGAGTATGTGGCGACATTGTTTTGTCACCACTGGTCACACGTTTTTTTGTTATCATTATATATACTACATTATTTTTGTTGTTGTTTTACGTTTACTGTTTTTCCGCTCGCGCTTTATAGTCGACGTGCTTTTCTTTTGTTTTTTACGTTCATTTTAATTATATATATTTCGGTTACGTGTATGTCTAAATTATTGCAACTGTTAATTACATTCATTTTTTTTGACTCAGCATAATGTTGGTGACTTTTATTACTACCTGTCCCACATTGGTGACCTCGATATTTTAGAATACGATAATACCGTCGCCGTTTTGTCGTGTCGCGAACGTCCGTTTCGTTTTGTTCCGCCGCCATTTCTCGCGTCCGTATTTTCCGATTCTGCTCTCGTAACCGCGTTTATTAATCGTATAATATAACAAGTAACAACGTAAACGATCAGCTTACAGCACTACAAGAATAAAATGCACTTCTGCAGTCTCAAGTGCAACAGCTTTTACATCAAACAACAGTGCCATTAGATAACGCCGTTCATCGCGTAACTGTAAAGTTCCCTCCATTTTGGCCTGACAAACCAGAGGTATGGTTTGCGCAAGCGGAAGCACAATTCGCTTTGGCAAACATAACACAAGACACTACGAAATATAATTATATTGTATCGCAATTAGACGCACGCTTTAAAAATGAAGTGGACAACATTATAACAAGACCGTCAAACACGGGTCGCTACGAACGTTTGAAAACCGAATTAATCCGTCGTCTATCGCTTTCCGAAGAACTGCGCATGCGCCAGTTGCTTTCCGCAGAAGAACTCGGTGATCGCAAACCTTCGCAGTTCTTACGGCATTTACGTTCGTTAGCCGGGCCCACACAAGTACAAGACAAACTTTTACGCATTTTATGGTTACAACGTTTACCATAGCAAATACAAACTATTCTTCAAATACAATCCGACTTGCCCTTTAGTTAGAGTTAACGGAGCTTGCTAACAAAGTCGCTGAGGTCGCTCCGCCCACCATGCCCATCGCTACAACAGCCGCCGTCAGCGAACTGCTGGTTAGTGAAGTAAACGCGTTAGCACAACTTATAGAACAACTCATCGCTTTACAGATTTCCGCCCTTAAAATGATCGCTCAACGTCCCATTTACGTAATCGATCACTCAGCCTCTCTCATTCACGATCATCGGCAGAGGAAAAGTCGTGTTGGTATCATCGCCGTTTTCGTGACAGAGCAAATAAGTGTATACCTCCTTGCAGGGCCGTTCAGAGGGGGGGGCAACGGGACCATTTTGCCCCAGGCCCCAATTTAGGAATATTATTTAGGGGGCCCCCAAAAGACCCGACAAAAGACTAAAATGTCCCGATAACAAATATTATTTTCGTTGCGTCAGTCACATATATGTAATACTCCTGTAATCAATATTATATTGCGATAACGAGGCTCGTTTTGCTACGGTAGGCGATGGTGCAGACAATATTTTTAGACCAAATTAATAGCTGATACGCTAATAACCGATCACGTAGAATAGTCAACTATAGCCCGCACGCCCGCTCTAGTCAGTAACTTTAATTATTAATCGACAGTTGACGGTATAGTGTCACCGATAAAATTGATAGATCATAGATGACAGTTACCGTAGGTACCCTACTGTAGATATAGTATATAGACTACCTGTCTACCTGTAGTATAAAGAAACAAGAGTGAATACCAACACCAATATCAGTAAGTAATATTAATGGATTAAAATATGTACATATCATCCTTTATTTTTATTAAAATAGATTTAGTACGTAAATAATAATATATTCTTAATACCATTGATTAAATATTATCAATGATAATACATATACGAACACTGTTATAGTTTTTCACCGGCTATCCCATTTTTACACACTTAATAGGTACTAGTACTATAGGTACTACCCAAGTGTAATATCATTGAGCATAAATTATACCATATATTATAATTTATAATCAATGGTAATATTAGGGTAAATGAATAAAAATTGCCGGACACATTGATTTAAAAAAATTATTTTTCACACTATATAAATTTTACGTGATTTCTTTAAATAATTATTATGATGGTCGAAGGGCCACAAAATTAATTTGCCCCAGGCCCCGAAAAACCTCGAGACGGCCCTGCCTCCTTGCAATTTTCCCCCAAACATCGCCGGTAGTCAATAATGGCGGCAAATGACTACCAACCGGACGGAAGCTGCCTTCTCATTACTGATTTATATAATAAACGACAATTTTTACTTGACATGGGCTCGGATTTGTATTGTTTTCCTCGTACTCTCTTGAAAGACCGACGGTCATGCACTAGTCATGAGCTCAGCGCTGCCAACAACTCTACTATTAAGACTTACGGTATGTTACTGCTTCGCCTTAATTTTGGTCTTCGCCATGAATTTATGTGGCGTTTTATAGTAGCCGATGTCACTATATACCAATAATCGGTTCAGACTTCCTCGCTCACTACAACTTACTCCCGGATTGTCACGTCAAACGTCTTATTGACGGCACCACTGGACTAACGTCGCATTGCCAAGTACCAGATAAATTGCAAGATAGTATTAAGACACTTTTAGGTAGGTGAGTCACACACACACCATTCTAGCCAAATTTCCTGAGTTGACTCATCCCGCTGGTACGCCATACAAGGTAAAACACACCACACTACATTATATTCGAACTACCTCCGGCCTGCCTGTATACTGTCGTCCACGCCGTCTTGCTTCCGATCGTTTTAGAATTACTAAAGAAGAATTCGATGTCATGTTACGCGAGGGAACCGCACACCGATCCGATGGACCTTGGGACTCTCCACTACACTTGGTACCTAAAAAATCCGATAGTTAGCGCCCATGCGGAGATTATCGTGCGCTTAACGTATGTACAATTCCCGACCGTTACCCAGTACGTCATATTCACGATTTTTCTTACAGACTACGCGGACACGCTGTATTGTCAGTAATTGATCTTGTCAAAGCATACACATAAAAAAAACTTGTAAATCCTGACGGCATTAAAAAAACAGCGATAACAACTCCCTTTGGCCTTTTTGAATTCCCTTTTATGACTTTTGGCCTCGGTAACGCGGGTCAAACTTTTCAACAGTTTATCGATGAAGTTCTAAACGGTTTAGATTTTTGTTTCTCCTATATCGGTGACATATTAGTATTTTTATATAACATATATTCATTTTTTTTGACTCATCACGGTGTTGATTTTTATTATTACCTATCCCACAAGTGCTTATTTGTATTGCTCTACACTTGGTCAGTTTCTATCCAATCACTGGATTAATACTCACCTATGTGTTACATGGGTAATGGGGAGGAGACAATTCAGAAAAAAATTTTAAAAAATGTAATTGTCCTTATGAAAAAGTGTGCCAATCAAACTAGAGGTACCTATATTGCAGCTAATTATGTTTTATGCTACTTTTAGAAACTGGCCAAGTGTAAAACAATAAAAATAAAAGAACAGTAATGCTCATGAAAGTAGGTTATATTCTTTTTTCAATGTTAGTTTTTTATAGGGATATCTCTTTCCTTATCAATAAAACGGTTTTATGTTAAAATTTCAATTTTTGAGTATTTTTTGCATTTTCGCTGTACAACCGAAAACACATACTATCCCCATAGATAATAAATGTATGGATAGGCTCACAGATAGTAAATATATGGATGGGCTACTCCTATATTGAATGTGCATGGGATAGCGGTCCATTTCAAAGGAGAGAGAAGTCACTATTATAATGACTCTATTTCTCGCATCGAGTATATTTTTAGGTTATTTTAATGAAATTATTATATTTATTATCTTTGAAGCTTATATGTGACGATAACTGTTATTTTCAAGTTTTGATATTTATACATATATAAAAATATATGCAACATTGCCATAGCGTATTTGCGGTTTTTATTTATTAAAATTTAATATAATTATTATATAATTACAATTATTTAATAAATATTTATACTTTGTTCTTAATATTAGAATAAGTCTATGATTTTAGGCATCCAAGAAAGAGTAACATGTTAACGGAAAAATGAATAAGCTACCCCAATTCTTATAAAAGACCGCAAGATAAGAAATAATAATCCATCCATATATTTATTATTTATGACTAACCCCTACAATTATAGGTTAGCAGATAACGAAGATGTAGTTTGTACAGTGATGGTGTCGGCTGCAATAGCACATTAAATTTTATCGGGTCGGGTCAACAACAAATATTTATTATAACATAAAAATTGGGATTTCTTATGTATACAGTATTGAAAATTCTCAAAACGTATGACATCTATTAATCAATAAATTTATATAGTACATTATTGTTTTGTATATATATATATTTATTTATTTATTTATATATATACATAATATACAAACATATATATTTATGTATGCCTATTTATTTATATAGGCCTTTTTTATTGTACCAAGTGTTATGAACATTTCCACAACAAACGTATTTTAAAAAAGAAATAATAAATAAATTTACCAATTAAACACACAACTATATTTATTAAAAGTTCACCACGAAAAGGATCAAATAATTTATTATAAAAATATATATTATGGAGGTTCTGCTAGATGCTCTGCTAATAAACTTTGTTGATGTTTGTCGGGGACGACGCACTATAGGGCCAACATAAACAAGAATTCGCTACTTCAGCGGATTCCTTGTACCTGTCACTCGATAATGGCTCGTTTTTAAAATATAACTATTACTAAAAATATTATTATATTAAAAAAAAATATATATAATATTTATGGGTTCACATCACAAGTTTCTGACAACACTATTGAACTTATTATATATTATGTAATTAAAAAAATAACAAAACAAAAAAATTGCCATAATAACTGACATATTTAAAAATTGAATGGCATTTAAGGGATATATTTATACCTGCATATTTGTATAAATATGTATAGTATAGCATAACGTTTATGTTTATTACATCGAAACTTAGAATTATTTTATTAACAGTAATGAATATCGATTTTTTTTTATCATTGCATTTGAATTCAATATTTCCACCAAGAGTATCCTTCCCAATAAGAGAAATGGTTCCATCCCTACTAACACCCAACGAGCGAAGTGCATCCTCTTTATTTATGATAATTGATAAAAGGAATATATTTATTCCGTATTTTTTATTTATAATCTGGCCTTTATATCTATAACTTTTTTCTTATAAATAGATATAGATAAAACTTTACTTACATATATTTAGTGCTAGAGTGTTATCAAATATTAAAAAATATAACAAAATTACTACACTACATAAAATTTGAATTAAAGATATTTTTAGCTATTAATTGTTTTATAATTATTTCAATAATACTATGAATACATAAAACAATTATTGCATGTCAAAAATCCACGAAATTTACATTATTATTTTGATAAATCGCCAAGAGAGTAGCCAGGGAGTTTAGGGTTTAGACTCTCCTCCCCGACATTTTTTCTTAAAATAAAATTTAATTATTTATATTCTATTATTATTTTATTATTTCTATTTTATTTCATATGTATACTCTCAGACCTCAGCTCCTCTCTAAAAATCTTTTTGCTGGCTACGGCCTTGTAACTCAGAGAAAAATGTAATTTGAATTAATGAATGTAAAATTCATTTTCAGTGTATGACATATAATTTTGCAGTTCTTTACTAATGTCATCTTACGCTTATGAGGATTATAGTATAAATCTAATAACGTTGCAATTAAATGTACTACAGATTAGATAATTACAGATAGATCACTCGCGATGTAAAGAAAAAAAATGACGTCATTGGAATACCACAAATTAGTGTTACAGAATGATAACACAATGTATACCTAACCTAAAATGTAAACGTGAAAATGCGTAGAAAACACGGAATTTAATTGAACAAATCAATATAAAAAATATGCCCCTAACATGATACACTTAAAAAAAATAAACAAAACTGGATTTTTACTAATTTAAGTTAGATATTGAGAAAATTGTTGGAGTTCTTGCCTTGATTAAATGTTTACCAATATATAATGACCATTGTTATGAGATTATTCAAGATACAAAAGAAGATGTACAATACTATATTGTATAATTTCAGCTATTGGTGTTCTCACGAGGGGATATGGGGAATAGATCTCCCATGACCTTTTTTTAGTGCTAAATAACAGATATTGATGTATTCAGGGGGGGATCCAGGATTTTGATAAGGGGGGGTCCAAAATTTTTTTAAGGGGGGGGGGTAGACAATTTTTCCTTGAGATATATGCATAATTACCACATATATACAGGTAAAGTATATGATCCCATGGGGGGGGGGTCCGGACCCGAAAACCCCCCCGTGGATCCGCCACTGGATGTATTGTTATTTTATTATTATTTTTAGGATATCATGCATAACTGATTGTGTATGTACACTAAAATAGATAACAACTACTGGAGCGTGGACTCGCTATATTCATAACGTAATATAAAACGATGCGTGTCGAATACCGTTACCGCATCACCGAATGCCAACTTAGTTAAACGCGTATTACTTAACACTGGATTTTAGTAAACTTTAACTTCACGTTTAACAAAACCAAATGATCCTAATTCATCGAGTTTTGTATTAAAATTTTCATCTTGATGTGGGCTTTATATTTTTGTATTTTAAAATTATTAAAAATATTTTTAATATTTTTAAAGTCACTTCAAAAATCTTTCGAAAAATCTTCCATATTTCAATTCCCGAGATATATTCTGTACATTTTATTCCAATTCGACTATGGATATCCTTTTATCTATGAATATATATATATATATATAAATATATTATGTGGTATATACCAGGGGTGGCCAACCGGTCGATCGCGAGATGAATTCGAGTCGATCGCGACACCCTTTCGCATTTTCTTGAATTTTTTAATTCTTTTCAGAAAACAAATAAAATATTTTTTTTTGGAAATTTGTGTATACGAATATAAAAATTAGAATTAGAAAAAAGCAATAAATAACTATGAAAAACGATTGAAATAAAAAATCAAATCAAATGCAAGCACAAACATCTCATTGAATAATTAAATAAACATAATAATAGTGGTAATAATAAAAGTAGTAGTATAGTTATAGTAGTAAATAGTAATAAGTTAAAAGTAATAATTTGTAATCAAATATATTAAAATACGTGTAGTGTGAAACTGAATTTATATTGGAAATAAAAAGTAATAAAAGAAGTGTAACACGCATGACACATGTACATATAATATATTTTTTGTTTATTGACAACCTTTTTTTTTAGTCGATCGTGACAACCTAGAAAAACTCGTAGGTCGATCGCAAGTCTATTAAAGTTGGCCACCCCTGGTATATAACTACACGTATTTATAAAATAATACTAGAAAATATTTGTATATCAATATTTTTTTCTTCTTTTCAATCTCCGTCCTCCAAGTATTATCTACATTTTTCATCCTTATATTTTCAATTATCTTTAAATCTTTAAAATAATAATACACAGACATTCATAAATTATCATTATATATAATATATTTGAATATTTAAAGGCATTCAATAATATACAATTAGTAAAGAAATGACTGACGTGGAAAAATGGAATTAGGTACATACGTATTATAAGAGAAATAAGTAAGAAAATAATTAACTAGAAAAAATTATGTATATAACCAAAATTAGATATAACAAAATACAACATAACAATTTCAGGGAATGTATAATTTATTAATTATATATTCAACTGTACAATATTAATTTACTTACCGTTATTCACTGCAAAAAAAGAAGAGAAACATTCATTACTTTAAAAAACATTCATGGACTATTTATGTGTGATAAAATTAATTCGAAAAAGATATTCAATAATTTAATATGGAAATATTTTTTCCTCTGTGTACAAAAATAAACTTACATATTTTATTCTCTGATGTGTAATCAACAATTTCATATGAAGTGAGAGTAATTACAAAATAATAAATTATTATTCTAGTGAATAAGGAATTAATTTTTATAGAAGTTTATGTAAGCCAAAACTGTTTATTTTACAGAGTAACAGAATAATTCTAAAACAAATAAAATATTCTCGTAATTCGCGTTATAAGTATTGAAATATAAAAAATTGTTTTTTCTGAATGCCAAATTTACCGACAATGTGTTTCGTATATCATGCACACTAATTCCATTTTACTTCAATGAAAACACTTGAAAAAACTCAAATAACGTTTTCACATAATGTATTAAAAATGAAGAGAAATGTTCAGCCTAAAAAAAAGGCATTACTCTAAAAGACTAAAAAATGACTGTAATTCTTGAAAAAGTATTAAAAAAAAAAAAATAAATATATATATACGATTATATTCGCACATTTTTCGCAAAACCAGAAATTATATAAAATGTATATATACATAAATTAATTTAATCGAAATTGATATTCTATAATTTACATAACAGATATTTTTAAAATTCCCTTTAGTATAGAAAAACTTTACTTACGTTCATTATATCCTATATGTCATTAAATATTATAAAAAATATTCGAATTCTATATGACAAGAATTTAGAGTACTGCAATACATATAATTTTGATAACATTAATTATGTATAAAATAAATACTGCGTGTCAAAAACTCATGTAATTTTCAATATTATTTCAATATTTCTTACTCTTTTGTACTGCACAAAATAAAACGGAAATCCATTACATTAAAGTATTTCCATAAAGGATATTTATGTATGATAAAATAAGTTTAATACGGATATTTTTATAATTTATAATGAAATTATTTTTTCTGGATAATTACAAATTTACATTTGTTTAAACTCAAAGTTAGAAAACTAACAGAGTTAATCAATTAAATTAAAGTAAATAAATAATATTCAAAATTTCCTTTTAGTTTACTCAAATCTGTATAATATTTTGGATTTCAAAAACACCTTTGATTTAAAACGAATATAATTTATCAAAAATGCATGTATTATTAATTAATACAATATAAATATTGGATTATGTATATATGTATTTTCTTGCTAATGTGCTACACATTATTTTGTAGTTTTTGACTAATTCCATCTTGTACGAAGTAAATGAATGAGAAAATCTATAATCATTACACATACAGTTTTTTTTACAGCGGATTTGATGGGAGATAGGGCGATCGCACCACCTAAGTTTTTGCTTTTTTTGTATCGCTATATTTATAAAATTTCGCCAAAAATTTGGAAAAGTACATTAATGCCATTTGTTAATTAAAAATGGTAAAATGATTGCCTAAATATAATAAAACATTAAAGAATGTCTTTCCTCATGACTGCCGTTCGTATTATACGTTTATTTAATGACAGTTTATACGTCGCATTTTCTCGATTCGATCGGATGCAATTTCTTCAAAATCGATTATCATTATTTCTTCATAACTTTAAAACTAATGGTCATAGACACCTAAAATGTTCACCAGATATCTAAAAAACTTTTGACTGTATCAATATGATAATTTTTTCAAAAAAATTCTTGTTACTTTGGGGTATTTTAAATAATTGTAGGTTCTGAAGTATTTAATTCATAATAAAGATCATTATTGGTTTTAAGGCTAAAGAATTTAAAAAAATATCAGAAATTTGTTACTCCAATTATATTCGAATAATTTTAAAAATCGCTGCAACAATTTCTTTTTATAACCATTTCTAATTTGTTAACAAATTTTATTACACTGAGTCTCCACTCATAATAGTTTTATCGATTCCAATGATTTATCATTGCTTTCAGATTTATAGTGATAACAAAACACTCAACACATTCACAACACCCTGCGGCTTGCTACCTTTCTTACTCTAAAGTTTTCATTCTACTTCAATATAATGCATTTATGAATACTTGATATTGATTGTTGATTCCATTATAACTAAGTTAGGATAACTATAATTTATGCATAAAAAATATGCATTTATGAATACTTTAATTTTTATTGATATTAGGTGTGAATGGGTTATGTTTTATAAAATGCAATGATTGACTTTTTATCCATTATTTAATTATCATTTAACACTAAAGTATAAATAGTTTTTACAAGAAATATAATGAAAAAATTAGTTATTAAATTTACAACATTTATTTACTTACAATCTTTAACTATATAAAAATGAGAAAAATTTATTTCAATGAAGAGTATCAGTAAAAGTCACTAATATATGATATTAACAAATCATGAGAAGATATTATATAATTTAAAATGGATATATTCTTTGGTTTAGGTAAAATTATACTTAATTCGATTTTTATCAATTGTGTGTATGTGTGTTATCAATAAAATAATATTACAAAACAAAATTACTATGAAACATGTAATAATTTCTTATAGTTTGTACTACTACGTATTAGAAAAGAAAAAATATAGAATTTGTTAAATGTCGTGTTTTTCAACAATAAATGTCATGTTATAATATGCAATGTTTGGCTAGTTTCATCCAACGTTTATGAAAATTACTGAAAAATAATCCAATATCTTTTCAAATACCAATTCAACAAAATACTAAGGACAAGTTTTCTATGAAAAATAATGCCACTTTTAAAAATTGAAAACTTTGTGTTTTATGAAAAACTAAACACAGACAGATAATATAAATATTAATCGAATCACACATAATTGTGAATCCAAAAGAATATACATAATATATACATACGTATACGATAACGATATTTTGGAACGGTTGGTTTAAAACTTCAAACGAACATTTGTTTTGGTATAGAAAAATATATACTTAATTTCTTTACAGCTAAAGTAAAATGGTATATTTCAATGGTATATTTTTCGGTTAAAATATCATTATAAAACGGATAATAAATTCTTTTATGAGTATACGGAAGGACCATTCGGTTGATTGAGAAGAAATAATTTCATAGGCTATGTATAAAATGTTGCGCCCGAGAATGGTTGGGTAGGCCATTAGATGTATCGTACCCCTTAATAATCGGCTAAATACCACCTAATAGTCACAGAATGAATTTCGCGACGGTGTTCGGGGCGACGTTCCAACGACGACGGTGTTGACAACTGTTTGAACTATGGACGGTGCTCGTCAAATCAGTTGTGACGACACAGTGACAACGTGATACCAAACTTCTAAAATAACGTAAACAAATATTTTACGTATAATTTTGTAATGTATTGATGACTAAAATACGATATACAGAATATGGGCAAAGGGGGGAACCTAACGACTAATAATTTATATATTTACACATAGAACGATTTTAGTAATGATTTACAAAGAAAAAAAGACGACCTGGTGTCTGACGGACGGAGACAGTGGTATTGCAGGTGAATCCGTGTTGACGAAGGCGGTTGATGATGAATAGTAATCCAAATGATTAATCAACACTTTTATTTGACGATGGAAAATGGAACTGCGCACGATAGTAACTAATAACACCACCAAAAAAAAGAGGAAAAAAACACTTTCGACGTAACATGAGGGTGAATGACGAGACGACGGAGTTTGATTTGATCTTTCGTTTATGCGAAAAGAAAAAGAAAAAACAAATCAACGAACGACAACCGAAAAATATTTTCTTCCGTAATTTTGTTACGGATACGTAATAACGACGACGACACAAGAAAAGCAACACACACGATAGTCGAGCGGTT
This sequence comes from Chaetogeoica ovagalla, assembly GCA_032441825.1. NCBI lineage: Eukaryota > Metazoa > Arthropoda > Insecta > Hemiptera > Aphididae > Chaetogeoica > Chaetogeoica ovagalla. Next base: position 2,522,399 of record CM063728.1, read on the forward strand.
TTTTTATTATTTAAATTTCGTGTTAATGCGGAGGGGGACGGTCTGACAGTGGAGAAGCCGTAGAATCAGGCCTGTGCGATATCACGATGGCGCAACTTAAAACACGTTCACGATTACGAGCGTGAACAATATTAAAAACACAAAATTGTTAAACCAAAATATATACGTAATATAGGCATAAATCTACGATAAAATCAAATCGATTTCGTTATTGTATAATTCTGAAAGAAAATATTTTTGTTAAAGATAAAATTATACTTACTTTTATCTAATATGTCATCAGAAATGACATAAGATATTAGATTGAATATCAGAAAAGTATTTAAAAAAAAAGAAGTATTCATTGTTATTTTATATTATTTTAATGAAAACTATAGAATTTTATTGACGATATATACTGTTACAGTAAAACGAATAACTGAAATGATCGACTCAGAAGGTATTTTTTATCGTTCAGTACAAACTGTTGTGTATAAAGCCACATGTACAGAATTTACTCAAATGCATTTTGTTTTTAGTCTACGTGTCTAAAACGTATGGTAATATACAATTGAATAGGTGGTCTTTGTAAATAACAGAACATATGCCGCACTTAAAAATATTTCTCTAATAATATTTTAAATATAATAATGTACGGCTATTATTTTGTTTTGTAAATAATCATTGGACTTGGGTTTAAACCTTATTTGTATCGATTTTTCCACAGTAATGATAAAAAAACGTTTTTTATTGTATTAGGTTGGATGACAATTTTTGTTAATTTGTAGATATTTTTATATATTAATAGTATATAGCCAAATTCACAAGGTATTTAAAAGCTGCTTTGTATAAAATTTCCTAAAAAAGCACCAAACAAATAAATATTTTTTTTTTTTAATTTTTGTGTATTTCAACTAATTACTAATGTAATATTTTATATTATTCATATTAATATTTATCGATTTTGAAAATAAAGTCATATACTAATATTAATATTGTTATAATAAAATATAATTTACACATGAATTCGAAAATTTAAACAATCATGTTAATGGGTTCTAAATTTTTATATGCGTATAATGAATATTTTTCCGTGTGGAGTATGGTAAAAATGAATATTTAAGTGTTAAATTTTCTAGCTTATACATCGTCTTATGCAACCCAAAGATTTTACCAAACTTTTAATAAGATTTTTTACAATAAAGTTGAAAGTAAACTGCGGAGCCCCTTATATTTTTCAATTACTATACTAAAAATAATTAATTACTTTCAATTTACTTTAATATGATATCTTCCTATTTACTTATAAATAACACGTTAATATATTTGTGTATCTTTTATTTTAATATAAACAATTCCTTTTTATCTTAATAATAATTACTCCCATATAAATATTTAGGAATATTAATATGTTTTATACTGTTTTTATGTAAAACAAAGAAATAAATATATGTATATATGATGTATTTGACCAGGATACTTTTTGTGCTGATTACAACGTACGTATTACAAATACTGTACATTTAAATATGTATGTTTGTCCATATCCAGTACGATTATTATTATTATTATTATTATTATTATTATTATTATTATTATTGACATTATTACCTGAATTATTTTTATGAGGTATATATATGTGATGACTCTCTTTTTTTACTTGGACGTCTTTGAATAGATCGACTAGACTGAGAATATTTCCTTGGTTAATGTATAGTTGGATCATTCTCCATTGCCTGAACTGCCAAGACAGCCTCATTTGGGTTAGTTTGTTCTGATCGTTGTTGTATAAATCCTGTTATCTATATTAATAATACGCGGTGCAAGCTCATCGGCGGCGACGTCGCAAAATATTCTCCTACGTTCTTGATCGTTGTTAAGTCACAATCGGTGTAATATAACATTTCGGAAACGGTAAACCTTTTACATACATTTTTTTTTTATATTGTATTGTGAAATATCCAGTGCGTGACATTTTTAAACAGATTTTGTTCCCGGTCTAACGTCAATTGTGTTTTGGCCGTCGGGACATAATTTTCCATTGTCATTATTCAGATCGGCGTATTCATTATGTTATTGTATTACATATACACGTATACATCTGTATTTTAAATGAATCGTAATTTGCATATCAACTCGAGTAAGAATTGTAATACATTTTCATTCAGTCCACTTTAATTACACATATCTATCTATTATATTATATTTTACTTTGTTTTTAAATTATTTTATGTAATACAAGTATATCGTGTCTGTTCACGTTTTCGAACATCATTTCTACCGGTCATAATATTGGCTGGCAAATGGTGTAATCAATAAGCGTCAGTGGCGTACCAAAGATAGAATATCAGATCTTTTCCCTATTGAAATTTTAACATTTGAGAATGTTTCGTATTATTCAGACACTAGTAATTAGGTTGTAGTAATACACTATACATTGCCTAGAATGAAACAGTGCCCCAGTATTGGCATAATTAGTAGGAAGGGTGTTAAAGGCAATGAATATCATAGCGTCATATCTGTTATGTGTAGTGATTCCACAATTGTTCATAATTGCCTTAACGCGAAATCGATTCGATTTAACGTCTATATAGCCAATCTCGTTAACCAAATTTTACAGACCACTAATCAGATTTAATAGCTTAATATTTTTACAAATGGATATCTAGTCAATATTATAACTCGAAACATTAAGACCAAAAATATGTCGAATGCACGTCTATGGTGGAATGGGCCAAATTGTTTGTCTAATTTTAATAACTGTTGGCCACAAAATTCGTCCGTAATTTAGATGCACAAGAAATGCTAGAACAGAGAGCAATTTAGTTGACATTAATTGGTATTCAACCAGCTCGAAAACTAATTTCATATTATTCTACACGAATAAGTCATAATCAAGTTATCGCTTAAGTGCAGAGATTTATCAATTATGTAAGAACTAGAAAAATTGCAAACAAGAATCATCTGTCAGTGTTTGAAATAAGGGCGGCTAAAATGTGTATACATATTGAAACAAGTTCAAAACGATTAAATTCTTGAGTAGATTCAATCTTTAAAGTTCAAAAAGCATCTAAATACTGAAAGCGATTTAAAATGTTTACATCCATTTTAGAAGATTGTTTAATTTTAGTTAGATGCTGATTAGACTATTCAAATTTAATATACGAAACAAACGGAAGTATTCAGTTATGTTACCAGAAAATCATAAGGTGACAAGATATCTTTCTTCAAAATCATCACAAACAATAAATATATTACAAGTCTTATAAGCGGAAGTTCGTCAGAAGTATATGTTATTAAAATGATTCAAGTGTTAAAATTTATTAAGTGCACATATGCTCAATCAAGATCTCATGCACATCTTCCCTCTTATGCTCATCCTTCAAAACAAGACTGCAAAATGCTCGTCATTTTTTCTTAAACTGAATTGATATTGCAGGACCTATCATTTAAATAGTGAAATAAGAATTGTGATAATAAATCTAATACTGAACACCATATAATATTTATTTCATTAATTTTATTTCTTAGACTTTTAAAAATATAATTAGCATTAACGGCATATAAATATTGGATACCTAAAAATAATTCAATGGGTTTATTGCTAAAATTCGCAAAACTTTATCGCCCTGGGACAAGCACATGATTGGCGTTCTTGAGTTATGTGTATTGCAGCATTATAAAGTTATAAGTATATCAATACTCAATAAACGTTATCCATAAATTATTAGTATAATATTGGTTACACAAGTTTAGAACACTCCTAAAAAGAATTTAAAAAATGTATCCGAATAAATAGAGGACATTTTATTTCGATTACTTTTACATGTTTTAACTCGAATTTTGAACATATGTATTTGCATTCTTAAAAAACATGTGCCAAATAGGTAAATACAGGTACAATTTCGGCGTGTGGTGTGTTTAAGCGTTTGATTGTATCAGCAATTTTTTCAAGACGAATGTTTTTAACTGCGTGTTAAAATAAAATACGCTATAAAGTAATTAAAGTCTCTTATTGCGTGTTATTCGATTTTAGAATGTAATATAATATTGTAATATTATGACCGAATGTATATGATGTATTTTATAATATTATATTATAAAAACAAAAAAAACTATTGGACTTATTTAACTTAAATGATAACCGACCAGAAAATAATATTAATTAAATATAAAAATTAGGACACTTAATTCCAGTGGGCTATAAATAGCACAAAATTGAAAGAAATTTGTTGAACAATTTTTTTTTTCTAATAAAGTTACATATCAAGTGGATATTTCAACTTTCTATGACCATTATTCTCAAAATAAAGAAGGAAATAACAATAAACGATTTAGGCAAAATCGCAATTTTACGGTAGGTTAGTACCAACTAGACGCAATTTGCTACCGATACCCCGACTATGAATGTAAAGATCGGAACACTCCATCTGGTAGAATTTCTGGGTGTAGAACTGTAGACATAAAAAACACATTGTAAAACCAATAATCGCTGTGTTCAGAATCTAATTAATACAACGCATTTCGTATGGAATAAACCGTGAAAACGGTTTGTTTTGAACACACGATTATCATTCATGATTGTGACTTCACATTAAACACCTCTTTAATAATTTAAAATTTCTTATCAAACACATTAAAAGTATTAATCACTAGATGTCACTAATGTTGGTTGGAATAAAATTCCGTATTTCAACGGTCCGAGACGTTTTGAACATTTATGAATTCCGTAATAATACAGTCCGTGATAATACGGTTCAACAGATAACGTTTTCCGCAATAATACAGTCCGGGATTCTACAGCCAGCGTGTATTTTCTTTTTCCAAAAATATACGATCCCTACATCTACAGTTTAAATATATACGTTAAGAAACCCTACGGTCCGTGCAATTACTTTCCGGCATTTTAACATGCATCCTTAAACAAACATATTTTTTTTCTGAATTTTAAAATTTATTTATTTCATTAATACAAAAATAAATGTATGTTTAAATTAATTTTTTGGAAGGGCACTTTTTAGAATTTTTAGGTCATAAATGCAATTTCTGATTTCTATAGGGCATTTAAATCCGAGCCCTAGTAATTATTATTAATACATATGTTTAATACAGTAAGTATTTTAATTTATCTGTGTATTACTTTAAAATTTATATTAATTAAGAAATGGAAATCAACATATAACATAAACCTATAAACACTAACTGGACTGCGCTTTGTGTATCAAAAGAGGCTAAAGATATTTCTCGCCAATATAACATTAGGGCAATCATGGAAAGGCTGATTTCGATTTTATTTTGCATAAAAATTTTTGTTATCACACAATAATGTACAGTGTAATAAGTGACTCGCAGATAGTCTATAGAGCATACTTTGTGGTATAGAATATTTAAATTATTTATTATTTAAATTTTTGCAAAACGTTTATTTCCATTTCTTAATTACATATTATAAATTTTAAAGTAATACACAGATAAATTAAAATATTTAATGTATTAAACATATGTATTAATAATAATTATCATATAATAAAATGAAATATTGAATAGGAATTATAATAAAACTCTTAAATCTCTAAGTAATTCACACTTGAGCAACATCAGGGACGTAGCCGGGAGGGGGGGGGGTCCATGGGGTCCGAACCCCCTGAAATATCATCGAACATTGTAGCATATTCTGTAGCATTTACGATACCTGATGCATAAATGGGGTTTCACCTCAGTTCTAGAGTGCAACTGTGGCCTATTTAATCAAACTATTTCACATATCATAAATATTCAACAAGATACTTGAGAACTTTGTAAAAGTAAACCCAAGTGTAATCGAATAAATACCAAATCTAGGTATCAACCTACGATTATAATAGTGTGCTATTTACAATTTTTAATCTGTGCTCTAATATCTTTACTGTTCTACCATAAATATATATTAATTTTTATTTTATAATTTTCTAACGATACGATTAAAGAAATAAATTATATGATTAGTAGGTTTGCGATAATTCGACTGAAAGTATGCTACTTATATTAGCATTTTTTATTTAAGTATGTAAAAATAAAAATTATCATATAATATAATGAAAATTCATTGAAATTATAACATGCCAAGTTTAAAAATTATTGTTTTTAAGGTGAATAAGTAGAGCGATTATTTAATTTATTCGTATACCTGCTAAATAATTTTTTTTTAATGAAAGTTCATTATTAAATTATTAATTTAAAATTAAGATATAATGTCAATTTTATTTAACCAAGTACTCGGATATAAATTTTTAAGCAATACAATCTCAAAACTTTTTAGACAGAAAATAAAATAAACACCATTGTAAAATCGATAGTTTCCTCATTTTGCTCATAATCTGAAATGTCAATGTATAATTAGTTTATTATTATATATCATACACTACAGCTGAATTGTCCGGTTTCGCCCGTAAACAGTTAAACTGTTTAACTTATATTATAATTATTATTATTAATAGTTACTGTTCGGTACTCGGAGTTGACCAGATTATGATTAAAAAAATCCTAAGTAGATATACTTACTGAATTATTGTTTTGTTCGTTTTTAAAATATTCCTATAACGGCTATACAGCCCTCAATGTTTTTTCATGCGACCATGTTGTACTAAGAAAAATTTCTACGACAATTATTACAAACAACATTGGTATAAACCGTGGAAATAAATAAATAAATAAATAATATATATATATATATATATATATATATATATATACCTATATGTATTGCCCTTGAAGAGTCTTAAAAGAAGCTGAGAATCTGTATTTGATTGTTGCCATTCGTAAAATCGCTGTAGCCTATTTCAAAAACACAATTAAACAAGTGCAGCAGCCGGGTCAACTACAAGAAATTACAGTCCATTACCAAGTGATGACCAGTTAATTTTCCTCTCATAAGTATAGCTATTTAATTTTCTTTATTGCGTGCGTTTTTTATTTTATTTTAATTGTTTGAACGCATTTTAACCAATGTGATAATCGGAAAATCACAATAATTTATTTTCTCAAACTACATGTCTCTAATACCTTCTGTGCAGCGGATTATTAAATTATTAATTAAAATCGCATGACGAGTGATTCATCGCGTTCATTGACACGAGGCAATAAACTAAAAGTATAAAAACCCCTGGCTCAGACAATTTTTGAATCCAATAAGGAATTTGAATTTGGATAACACTTCTAAATTACATTTTCGATTTGATACTACGGTGTTCGAACTATGCAGACCAAGAGGTGGCCTTCTCCTCCGCGTTGGGAATTTTTTTTATCTTATTACAAATAAGTAAACTGAGACATTAAAAACCGTCCTTGTCGTTCTTTTTTTTTGTATATTACAAAACATTCTCTTTTGTGCGGGACAAGTGTATGATTGCCTTTTCCCGCTCATTTTACTATTTGAGTATATACAAAAAAAATATGTCTGCGTATTAATAAAGGAAAAAAATTGGAAAACACTTATTGTTGTTCAACCTGTCTAATCACTGTCCACGGTCAATAGCCGATAACCGTGTTATCAAACAGCCAATTTCATAGATAAGGTATATCTTGAAACGTGATTGATAGTGTTCTGTGTGCCACCTCGTGGTTATGTTTACCGATTATAATTTTTGAAATATATTTCGAATTTTTTTTGTTGCTTTATATTAAATTGGAATTTAAAGAGTATGGAAATCTGTCGTTCGCAAGAGTAATATTCAGTTGAACCTTATAGTGACGAATAAGTGAGATGAAGAACAAACCATTGCGTCACAAAGAGTATAATACATTTAGGGTAAGTAGATGTCGACAGATTGTTTATGATTTATATTTATTATTACGAAACTTTTAGTTTCAACTGTTCAGTGAAAGGATATCGGAAATCGACATCGATGTATTTCATCGTGTGGGACACAGCAATGAAAACGAAGACGGCACTGAAAAAACACGATTTGCACTGGCTATTGAACGATGGAATGATCTAAATAGGTCCGAAAGGTACAATGAATTATGCAATAACTTGAATCCGTCACAGTTAGAAAGTTTGCCTCAGTTGTTGGTAAGAAAACAAGGAATAGCACAGGTTCTATTTGCGTATTTGGACAATTCGGATCCACTCTCGATTCAAGCAGCATTTAAGTAAAATTTACTTTAATAATTTTTAGGCAATATATTTTCTGTGTTATTATTATTTTTTAAATTTATATTTATTTTTTTCATCTTAGGTTTGTTGTAGCATTTGCTCAAGACTTGCAACAAGAATTCTATGAATATTTTCTTGAATTTTTGAGACTATGCATAAAACTATTGCGTACAAAAGATGCTGAACACGTAGAATGGTCATTTGTTTGTCTAGCCTATTTGTTCAAGTTTTTATGGCGTTTAATAGTACGTGATATCAAACCTGTGTTTGAATGTATAGTTCTTTTGCTCGGAGATGATCAGCCACCTTATGTTAATGATTTTGCTGCGGAATGTTTTTCATTTGTAGCCAGAAAAGTGAAAGACAAAAAGCACTTTTTGAAAATGGTCCTCAAAAATTTAAAACATAAACGAGATGTAATTGATAATATTTTATTATCTTTTATATATTCATATGTATTTTATTAATTTTCAGTAATTTATTTCAGTGTATTTATGGTTGTTCTAAATTTCTTTTTGAAGTAATCAAAGGGTGGTGGTTTACATACTTGTGCAGATTACTTTCTAACAGTGTACATAAATTCTCTAGCCGATGTCGACATTTCATAAAAGTTACTAAATGATGTGTTGGACTTGTGGTTCGATAATATTCTTGGACATGTAGAACCTAAGTGTACACTTATATGGACAACACTTAAAGTAAATAAACATAAGTGTTAAATAATATTTTTGCTATATTTTTATTGATGAAGTATTTTTATTTTTAGAAAGCAACATTAGAATTTACAATAAATTATGACAACAATCAAAATGAGAGAACCACTGAAAATTTAATCCAACCAAGTATTCTTTGCCATCGTTTCATCGCTCATAGAAATGGGTCGTGCATTCAAAATCTGACTGAACTGTATGAATTTATTCATGAATATTTGAACCATGAATCACAATTAACTCAAGATCATTTGAGTACTTTAAGTTTGATTATGAGCACGCTCTGTCTATCATCTATTGGTCTTCCATCATATCAGTCTAATGTCTTAATAGAAAAAGTAATTAATATTGAAAATGTTATTTTGCTATATGTACATCAATGTATTTTCATTTTAAATTATTTTATAGGTCATGTCTTAAAAAATATTGACATTCTCCAGCTGTATTAATACCTAAACTAATTTTACTTTTAGAAAATAAGTTTGGATATTATGCCTTAGTATTAGAAATAATTCATCTTTGTTTTCGGGTTTGATAATTCAGACTAATCATAGTTGTATCAAGAAATTAGAAATAAAACTGATTAATTGACTATCGTCACCTTATCATCAAGTGCATCTAAAAGGTTGTAAAAATATTGGTATTGATTAACTCATCAACACAAACACATCTTGAGGCAAGACAATATTTTTAAATTAATCAAATCTGTAGGGACCGTATCAGTTTTGTTGAAAGAATATCGTACCCGTCTTTTACGTATTTAACATTTGGATTGTTATTGTAATAACACATTTCATAATACATACAAGAGTGTTGAAGATGCTTCAGAAATTGCTGTAAAATTCCTTTTAGGAAATCTACATATAAATTTTAGACCCATGTGGGATCCAGTAGTCAAGTTGTTGGTGTCTCATTCCAAAAACATTTTGGCAAGTAGATGAAAAACAATTAGAACTTAGTGTTAAACTTGTTAATTATGTTATCAAACTGCAGAACCAAAAGAAGAGTTTAAAAGTGCGTTGTGTTCTGTTTTTTTTCTTTCTTTTTAACAAAAATGTTTATAATAGTTTATATATTTTTCAAGTGATTTTATCTCTGAAAGATATAAAAAATTGAATAATACTATAGAGTGAGTAGATATGAACAATTATAAAATTTTACTGTAGAACACTATAGCTGATTTTGGCAATTTTAATACAACAAAAAAATAGAGATATCGTAATAATTTTCTACAATTTATTAGATAGAGTTTTAATATTATATTAATTGCATTTCAAAAATGATATTTATTTATCATTGTTTAACTTTTATTTAGATCTGGATACATGCAGAGTAATTCTGAAGTGGCAAATAGCTGGAATATCAAACAAAATTCTGAAGAAGAAAATCCTGAACCTGATACTGAAGATAATTTAAATGAATCAAGCTCTGAAGAAACTCACAATTCAAATAAGTCTCTTACCAAGTAGGATACATATATTTTTAAATATCTAAATTTATTACAAAATATAATTTTTATTTCACATTATTATTGTTTCATTTGAAATTGATGTCGACTAACCGCAATTCTAAAAGTATATACAAAGAGTCTGAAGTACATGATGTTTATTTGAGTTTTCTGTCAAACAAAAAGCAGCTTTTGATTGATAACATATAAACAGAAACATGTTACTCTCTACAAGTAAGTGTGAATAATAAAAAATTAGATATATGATTTGATTTAAAAAAATTTTTTCATTTACGTTTTTCAGGAAAAACCATTACAAATTAATCAATGAAAAATCATTTAAGGCTAAATCAGTTACATTTAGAGTAGACACTGAATATCATGTAATCATACCAGAGCATTGACCATTTTTAATGTCTCTTATAATGAGGTATGTACTAAATGTGTGCTTTTTTATTTAAACAATCATTTCATTTTATAACAGTTGACTTATACTTTTATTTTCAGAATAGTTTATGGTGAATTATTGGGTAGAGGTGGTCCTAAATCAAGTAGTAAATGTTCAGGACAAAATCGAAGAACTGTTATGTGTTTTCTTGTAGGCTGTAAAGAGTCTGAACTCATTTTTTTTCATGCAAATGGTATTCAGAGTTCTTAAAATACATTGTGATGTGTTATATGATTTAAATTCTTGGGACAAGAGGTATTTGGATCAACCAGATTTTGATTTTAGAATGAATGCATTGAAAAACATTAAAATTTTGTTGGATAATAATGATGTCATTATTGAATTTGGCGCATTTGTGATTTATAATTGTTTTTATATTTTCAATCATGTGGGTTATAAAGTGCTTGAAGAAATTATTATTATAACTAACAAGTACTTAAATTTTAGTTCAACGATATTGGGCTCAGAGATACAGCGAGCACATGTTTAAAGAATATATGTTGTTATCTTTGTTTAAAACATGCAAAACAATCGCCTGAACGGGCATTCATCTTGGATTTAGTTTTGTTGCCATTAATAAGTAATGAGGTTCAATGTTCCAAAGAATTGGTTCAGTACGAGTCTATTTCACTTTTAGGACATTTGGTTTGTGATTAATGTGCAAAGATTTTTATAATTATTAATATTGATGTAATAAGATGTTTAAATTATTTTCCATGTCAAGCAAGAAAATGTGCCCATGTACATTTCGTGTTCAACGATCTACAACCATTGTCTAATGAAACTGAGCTTGAAGGTGACTTTTTTGAGAACATTCAGACGATGCGACTAAAAAAAATAGTTGCCTAGCAAAAAATTGTATGATTTAATTTCGTGAGTTCTGCACACTATAGACGATGTTTCTGCAACTAGAATTGATCAGTTGCAAACATGTCGTCCTCTGAAGATGACGATACCATTGCATTATACCAGTATTATCAAAACCATAAGAAACGGAAAAGGAGATATTGGGTACATCCATACCTAATTTGTAATTATATAAACACAGATATTTTTCCACAGCCTCAACTAAGTTTATAGTTAACACACACTCTTTTTTCGACATAATTTTATAATTATAGTTTTCTATATAATTATTATATTATATGATACTATTATAATATTAATAATGAAATAATAAAATAAACACGAGTATGTAATGCCAAGCGATTTAATGGCAACTATTCATCAAGCGACTGACAGCATTAGTCGCGCGCGATTAGTTGCTATCGCGTCAGTGGGAAGCCCCCGATATATTAATCCGTGTTTTATAAAACAAACGATTATCACGCGATATTTATTTAAAATCGCATCGCGTCGCGTTGCCCCAGTGGAAGGACGGCCTAAGTGAACATTTTGTAAAGTCATATGGATAATTATCTGCCTTATATTTTAGAGGTATGTACATACTTTATTTGTACGCAATAATGTTTAGCATAATATATGGATTATTTGTGTCTATAGTTGACAGTAATAATATATTTTAGTGGTTTTGATTTCTGTAGAATTTTGTTTTATTGATGTATGTTTTTAATCATAGGTTGTTAAGTAGATTTATTTGGAGCGAGTTCAGACGAAAAAGAAGTGCTTGAAAAACTGTTGAAGCCCGAGGCAACAAGAGTTACAATACTTTACATATTGCAGCAGAATTTGTGACGGATAAAAGTTGACTCAATATAATTATGTCATTAAAAGGTGTGCATAACCATTTAATTTAATTAAGTATTTGATTTTAATTTCTAACGTTATCAAATAAAACAGATATTGTTTTCGACGTTATCATTTAAAGGTATACGGAAATGTAATGAAAGCTAACAATATATTGTCACTGGGTTGATCAATATTAAGTTTATCAAGACTGAATCCTTATTAGAGTTTACTTACAGTACAGTATCTCAAAGTATTCCCACCCTAAAGTTAGAATCCAAACAAGCAGTAAACAAAAAGGAAGAGTTTAAAAAACCAGATTCATTTTTAATTCCTCAAGGTAATAAATACAGTCCTACTGTAAGACGTGCTTAGACATCTTCATTCTGATTTCAGAACCTAAACGCACTTCTATTCCATTTGATGCCACGGTGTGTGCTCGAACAAATGCTCATGAACTCATTCAGTTTGGTTTGAGTTTATTCCAATTTATGTTAAAACGTGAAATGCTGAAAAGTGCAGTGTTTTCCCCTTTTGTCGATCCATTTGTTTCACTCGTTATGGACTCGCTAAAATCTCAACACATTAAAGTATTTTTCAAATTGTACTCAATTCCTACTTTTATTATTATTTGTTTTTTTTTATATGTAAATTAGCTTATTACATTATCACTTTAATGTATGAACTGACTTTTAAAACGTGATTTGCCGTTTGTGAAGGAAAACATTAAAGCAATATCTAAATGTCTGTTTGAGATCATACATAAATATACAACTGGCCAAAACTGCACTGGAAACAACGCTCTCTAAAATGGGATTCTAATTTTCTTTTATTATTAAATTATTTTCATATTCCTAACTAAAATGTATAATTTTCAAACAATGGAAACCTTTTTATTATTAGCAGATATATTAAAACTTGTACAGTCCAAGAAAGTAAAAGTTGATAGGAATGAACTTTCTTTAGGATAGCTGTTGAAGAATTTCAATAAACTTGTATATATTGAAGTGTCAAAACATTCTCAACATCACACTGTGGTAATTATATGTAATTTATAAATATATACATATATTTATAAGGTTTTTATGTTGCGTAGATATATATTTATAATTATATAGAGATTGTAAGATTTTAATAATCAACACCATATAAATACAAAACGATTTCATATCTATTTGAATTTTTATTTTGCTCCACTTCACTTTCGTCTTTTGTGAAAAATAAGTAAATGCGAACAATTCGCACATTTTACGAAATCAACATAAACAGAATAGAAAATTCAATGGCCTTGAACGTTTGCAAATTGTTAAAGGTACGTTAAAATCTACGATTGTCTTACATATTTATTTTAGAAATAAAATCCGATTTATTAATTTTATTCTTAATAAATTTAATATTTTTTACTACCTAACCTATATATATATATATATATACACTAGAGATGGGATTTTCAACTCAGTGACATGAATCACTAATCAGTTCGTTTGAATCAGTTCACTTAAGTGAGTTGACTCACTGAGTCAACCACAACTCTCAATTCATCAAATCAAACAAATCTTGTTTGATAACACGTCATAAAGGCGCGTTTTGACAGTGCGAGTCCGACTCGCAGAGATGGCTATCGAAAGAAATTCATGCTCGTGGCGAACCGTCGATATCAAAGCGTGCGTCTAAAGGAGATTCGCGTCGTCTACACGTCATTAACGTGTTATGGGCTTATGGCTCACCATGAATCATGGTTAAGAGTCATCATTTAATAAAGAATCACATGATTCAGGAATTGATAAGTTATGTTGATAGCACAAATCTGTGATACTACCGTTAGCCACACGGAGTCACTGAACTATGGCACACTGATTCAACTCATTCAGTTCATCTAAAAGAGTCAATTCTTTGAGTCGACTCACTCACGAACTACCCATCCCTAAAAATAAACGTTTTGAATTTTATTAATTTGCCAATGTGAACTATTAAAAATAATTTTTTTCAAGGGAAGTATTTCATAGATGATTATATTGAATATGAATGTGTAGCACAGTTTATCGTACTTCATTTTAACGATGGGCAATTTAAATTTCATTTCACGTAGTATTCTTACAGAGGTACTTTTGTTAAATAATAATTATTGTTATAATATAATGTATAAATATTATATTCAGCTTTATCAAAATGTATTACCTATATTATTATTTTATATACTTATTATAAATTTTTAGATCAATTTGGGAAAATTTGATGTAGGACAAGCAACTGTATTATGATGTATAACAACAATTTTCACAACAACAGTTTTTAACAGTTATTTTGGGTACTGTGCTGCTCACACAAACACTTATACAATGCGTTTTTTCAACGAGGGTCGTTACGCTGAACTACTGAGACTATATGGAAAGTTGGGAGAATGAGTTTTTCAGATTTCACTTTTAAATTTTTTTATTTCTCGTTGGTACCAATCAAGTTAGGTTAGGTTTTATGTAGTCTTTTGTATTCCAAATTTTTGTCTTTTGAGTTCCAAAATTACCAATAGATACCAATAAAATTTTTGTGTTAACCCATTAGCGCCCGAATTATTTTTTTGTTTTTATTCACAGTTTTTGAGATATTAGTTGTTATCATATCGCAACACTGAACATATATACAACCTATTTTATACCTTTAAAATTTAACTTATAAAAAAATATAAATAACCATATATAATAATTATTATGCATCAAATATATTTTACACATATTTTTATAGTTGAGCCAATAAATTTTGAATGAATAGAACAATGAATATATTTTCTTATATGTATAGCTTGTTTAAAAAGAAGAAAAGAAAAATCTTATTGTATAAATAATATGAATGAAAAGGCATAAAACAAGTAATGCACAATCCAACTGAACATTTTAAACACGTTATTCTTACAATTGAATTACAATTTTTTTCCAGTACATCTTTTTTCTGTGTTTTGTACAAAATGATTTTGATATGTCCCGATCCTGATGGAATATTTTTGTATTTATCCAAATAAACATTTACTACTCTCCTAAAGTTTAGTTGAGATATTTTTGGTCTCCCTGTTTTATTGTATATCAGCCAACTGTTTTGTATAGACAAACATCCATGTCACGAAACCAATACCATTTTTTGCTACAAACTCCTATGCGGTAGCATTTAAGATTTTGTTCCATTTGACATTTGATCAGTACCTCCCATATAGATGTTGTACTTTGTAATTAAATATGATCTTTGAACCAAAATATTTGCTATTTTTTGCTAAGAAAATCTTTTAAATTGGCTTATTTTTTTAGTACCGCATGAAGTTGAAATTATTGTCACTATGGCGTTATCCATCCATTGAACGTACAAAGGACTCATTTTTATCCATAGCAGTTTCAAAGTATCCGCGTTCATTTTTTATAAACATGTTTTTATTTGGTAAAGAACAGTATTTCGAGATTCTATTTTATAATCCTATTGCTGAATATCCACAATATTTTAAAAATGAGTGAAGATTTTATCAGAAAATAAATTATCCATGTAAAAAGAATAAATTAGATACCTCTTTTCTTTAGGAATTTCATCAATAAAGACTAACAGTAGACTTGATGCTTACCTAATAATTCTTCGTAGACAGTGTTAGCTTTTGGACTTTTGTCTTAATCAAGTTTAAAATTTATTATATATTCATCTTTTGTGTTTACACACCATACGTTGTAACCAAATCTAATCGATTTTCCGCGAATGAACTGCTTGCAACTACGAGTATATCGCTGAAAATATTTAACCATACATTCATCGTAAGCAAGTTGTTTTGGAATAAAATGTTCAATGGATTTTTTATTAACGTTTCCATAACTGGACATATTTTTCACGCTTTGTTATTTTGATTTATATCAATGTTATTAGCAAAATGTAAAAATCGACAAATCGGCAGAAACCTATATCGTCACATTGATTCATATACAGTTAAACTTTTGATATCATTTATTGAATCCCAAAAATGTCTTTTTAATGGTAAATTATTATACCCACTAACATATAAGATCGTGATAAAACAACAAATTTGACCTAACCTAACCGCAAAAGTGTTCTCGCCAAGATAACAAATAAAAACGTATAGATATAAAAATATTATGAATTAGTGAATATGCTTTGATTAATAATATTAATTGGGTTTTAGTAAGTATTTAACGACATACTTTTCAAATAAAGCGAGAAATATTTTTTTTATTAATCGTCATTATTGAGTACGAGTAGTCAATTATATTGAACACAGTCACTCACAAAAATAACATAGCGGCTTTTGTACATTGGTAATATTGTTTAATATAAAATATCATATTTTATACTGTATTCTACTTTTTGAAGTATTCTTGTAATTATTCCATATTATACGTATTTTGTAGTCTGAAAGTAGTCCTTGTGTTTTCAAATTGATTTAGGTTTTTCTTATATGTACACTGACAAAGAAATGTTTGTTTAGCGTTCGGGAAATTCAAAGAAATGTATAACCCTTTGAGTCATTTATTTACAATTATTTTCGGCGCTCATAAACACTTTACAATACATTTTTTCAATGCAGATCGTTACGCTGAAACATACTGTTACGCTGAATTTATAACGACATTATGTTTGTAAAATATTTAGTAATCTACAATTATACAAAATTCGACATTTCAAAACATTAAAATTTGGTTATTTATTATAGTTTTAACATCTGTTATTAAAACATGTCGTAATATTCGTATAACTATAAATAGATGAATGGTATGTGAAAAAAGAAGATTTTTTGAGATACAATATGAAAATGGCCAACTAACTCGTCTCGATTATACTAAAAGAGTAACGTTCAAGTTTTCGCCAGTTTTATAATTATTTAAATCTTAATTTAATCTTTTGGTTTTTTTATATTAAACATTAAAATATTAAATTAATATTAAATATTTTTAATTGCATAAAAACGACAAAAAGAAAAATCAATATTTTTAACATACCGGTAGTAATAATTTGCTATTTCCTAAGTCCTAAGTAATTTAATATGTCCTAAGTCTATATGAAATGGGAAGGAAAATAATGTTTTTACGTTGGGACGCAATTCGTGTATTCGTTAAATATCGTCGGGACGCAATTCATGTGGAAAAGGAATTTCGGGACGCAATTCATGTGCATCGGTCAGATTTATGGCCGTCGGGATATAAATATAATGCGTGCTTCGCTCGCGGTTCCCGCAGTGTTACTCGTATTTCTCCTCGAGTATTTTCCGTCATGATGCGTATATTACTATTACGCGAATGGCGGCGCGCGCAAAATGTCAACGAATAAAATTTCATTTTCCGACCGAATCGCACGTGACACGTAGTATAACGCGAGGATGGTTTTGAAAAAATTGAAAAAAAATCAAAACCGACAACGACTCGATACGGTCGTGAAAAAAAATAATAATCGTTTGTGCAGTGTATACCATTTGTGTCGTATCTGAAGCTCAATCGAAACGAGAGTGAATGATCTAAACGTTTCAGTGTATTTCACAATACATCGAGGAATTGAAAGCCTCCTCCTCCATAAAAAAAAAAAACAAATAATAACGTGCATAGCAATTTTAGATTCTGAGAGGAACAAAGAATGTTGTACAACGGTGTGTGTAATTTGTGTGTTTTAATTTTTGTCTGTACCCAAAAATTCTACCAGAAGCAGTACTCCGATCTATATACAGTCACGGTGTGTTTCCAGTAGCAAATTCCATCTAATTGACACTTCAGAGAGGTTTCAACTTTTCTCAAAAAAAAAAAAAAACAAGTGTAACTTAAAAAACTACCGAAAATAAAGAATAAATTAACCAGTGAATCATTGTTTAGCTGTATTATTAGATCTAAATATGCAATTTCGGCATGTCTCGTATCATTTTTATGTTTAGTTTATTCAACTCTATTTACCGAATTAATTATTTTTTTTAAATTAACTTTGTTTTAAAGAGTAAAAAAAAAAATTAGTTATTATGCGTGTCGAAAAATAAATGAACATTTTAGATTTCAATGAATATTTATAAATAAACGCTTCTTTTTAGTGGCTGGTTAGTAAAAAAACTCTCAAAACAACGCGTTATAATATAAAAAAAAATGTGCATAGATGCATAATAATATAATGTTGATTTGAATATTAGAAACGTATTTATTGCCAGTGTAGTTACAGACCTTGTAGTGTATACATCACACAATATTAACATTATACGTGTATAATTTTCTTTTTTAGCGTATTAACCAACAACGATATAACAATATGTCTTCTTCAACACAAAGAGGAATATTGTCCACGATTTCTGTGTACGGAAAGAAGATATGTATGCAGAGTGTAAAGCAAGTATCATTACTATGTTCCAAAAGAAACAGTGATGTCCAAAAGAGAACGGATGAATTGCAAGAAGCAATCGTCTCGTGTAGTTCAGCGGATCCTACATCGGACGTCGATTTACGGGCGCAACCAAAGGTGAGATGAGTTTCGGACCAATTAATTAGTTTACAGCATAAATATATAAAAACGTCTTAGTGTATATTTTACATAGTTAAGTGCGTTTTTTTTAACGCATCCGGCTCGAATAGCCCAAAATTTAGTAAGTAAGAGAAAATGTTAACAATATTTTTTAAATTAAATCGTAACCGACGAATAGAACCGATTAAACATATATTTATATATTTGGATTCAAATTTAACTTTAAATTATATTTATTTTAATATTGTGCACTCTTTTTACTTTACATGGTACGTTTGTATACGTGTGTATTCAAGAATATAAAACGAACGAAGAGAGTACGGCAAAAGAAAGGTAAATCGACTACTGAGGAACCATCAAAAAATACAACTGACGTGTTAGACGGGGACAAGAATAATCGTGACGCGGAAAAACAAATGAAAACAGCCATGCTGTCAACGATATCGTCGAAATCACTTGTGCCCTGTTCTAAGTCGAACAACAACGAGGTGACGTCCAAGAACGAGGTAGTTATCGTCATATACAATGAATGAATATATATATATATATATATATATATATATATATATATATATTATTCAGTACGATACACGTCATTTCAAGACACGAATAGTTTTTCACTTAATATGTTTATTTTGCATTTTTATCAAGTATTAATTTTATTAAATTCGCAGTTACTTTTAAATTCGCCTATTAATCTTACGCATGTATTACAGAACGGTAAAAATTCAAAAAAAAGGCGACGCACGAAGTACGCATTATTACCACTGAAATCATTGATTGCCGATTCGCAAAAACAGGACAAGGATTTGGACGAGAAACAGCGCAACTCACCTATCAATACCCCAGCGGTGAATTGTAAGTCACAAAAACCGATTCCCATATCAAATAACATTGAAAAGGAATCGTGCAAGAGCCGCCTAATTGTCCCGGGTGAAGAGCCGAAAAAAGATGATGATTTTTCGGAATGGCATGTAGTTAAGAAAGTCCGAAAACCACGGGCAAGTCGACCTGATGATGTGCTTCACGCCAAAGGTTTGCTATTTTAATATAATATCCGTATAACATTCATATGTATTTCACAAGGTA